>CM052440.1:75255882-75267330 GCA_028533085.1 Varecia variegata | reverse complement strand
TTTTTTTTTTTTTTTTTGAGACAGAGTCTCACTCCGTTGCCCGGGCTAGAGTGAGTGCCGTGGCGTCAGCTTAGCTCACAGCAACCTCAAACTCCTGGGCTCAAGCGATCCTTCTGCCTCAGCCTCCCAAGTAGCTGGGACTACAGGCATGCGCCACCATGCCCGGCTAATTTTTTCTATATATATTTTTAGCTGTCCAGATAATTTCTTTCTATTTTTAGTAGAGACGGGGTCTCGCTCTTGCTCAGGCTGGTCTCGAACTCCTGAGCTCAAACAATCCGCCCGCCTCGGCCTCCCAGAGTGCTAGGATTACAGGCGTGAGCCACCGCGCCCGGCCGGTTTTATAGATTCATTAGGGTGAAGACTGTGCAGATCCAGCCCAAGCCCCGAGATTTCTTGTCCCCAGGCAAGAACACTCTCCGAACAGTCAGTGATGAGCCTCCAGAGGACTCATGTGGCCCTTGGCCGGTTGGACTCTAGGCAGGGTCTGTCTTCTGTCTCTAACTGGTCTCTCCTTCATTGTCACAATATCTGCCCCATCTTTGGGGTGACCCTTGGCCTTGTCAGGTCTGACAGGGATCTCCCAGAAAGGCTAGACTGCAGACAGCAGAATGACTTCCTGCACCTGACCGTGATGCAGGGTGGGATCAGGAGGGGTGGGGAGGCTCTGGCTGCTCCCTTCTCATCCCAATGGGGGATGCTCGGGATGGGGCAGAGAACTGCACGGGGTTGGCTGTCAGTGATTGGCACCAGCACCCATGTGTCACCCACGCCAGAAGCCCAGGTGATCCCTCAGGTGGCTCCCTCTCCCTCACCTGCTCACGCCCAACCCATCATCTGGTCCTGCCATCACAGGCCTTCGTATCTACTTTGCTTCCCCTCCTGCCGCTGCTCAGTTCAGGTGGTGCCAGCTCTTGGGCCGGTTACCATAACAGCTCTCTCCTCTCTGGTCTTCGTGCCTCCAGTTTGAACCCAACTAATCCATTGTCCCCACTATAGCCAGAGTGACTTTGTAAAATGCAGATCTGACTCTTCAGTGGTTCCTCATCGTTTTCAGGCTGAAGGCCAAATTTCTTAGTCATTCCTGATCTGCCCCTTGGTTACCTTCCTAGACTTACCTCTCACCACTCCCTGACTCTTCCCCCACACTTCCCTTTTCTTTTGCCTGTGTTAAGACCACTTGTCCTTCAGGTCCCAGGTCAGATGTCACACGGTCACCTCCCTTGGAGGACCTCCCCCTCTTCTCCAGAGGGAAGAGCAAGGCAGCTGCTGAGGGCACAGGCTCTGAAGTCAGACTGACTATGTGCAAATCCCAGCTCTGCCACGTGCTGGCTGCATGACCTTGAACAAGTTATGTACCCCTTGCTGGGGCTCAGGTTTTGTTTTTGCTTTTTAAAATAAGGATTATGATAACCTTACCCACCTCATACAACTGTCTGAGGATTGAATAAGTTAATGTACATAAAGTCCATAGGACATTACCTGGTCCACATGAACACTATGTTTTAGTTATTGCTATTGTTGTTGTTATCATTGTTTTGTTATTTTCTCTTCCCGTTTGAGGTTAGGTTCCTCCCATATTTTCAGCCTCTTCCAGCACTTCCCACACTATGTTGTGTCATCTCCCTTTACTTGTCCCGCTGTGAGACTGCGAGCGCTTCCTGCACCGAACCCAAACAATCAGCGCAGTGCCTGGCACAGAGTTCGCGACCAAAAACACCCTTGAATTAGTGGATGAACAAAAAGCAAGGATGTTTAATCCCCCTATGAAATGGAGTGGAAGGAGGAGATCAGAGGGAGAAGGAAACTGAAAACAAACACTTTAAGACGTCCTCGCTATGCTCCTTACAAAGACACACACACGTCCCCCATGCCACCAGCAACGGGAGCTCCTTTCCTTCCTGGCACAGCTGAGGCATCATCAACTGCCACCCGCAGGTCCTCGTCTCTCCTTGATCTACTGCGATGGGTGATCAAGAGTTGATCCCCTCACCAAAAAGCTTTTTCCTCTTTTACTCCACTGTTACTTCCAGGTTCACAGCCGTTCTCCGGATCACAGAAGGCTGATATCTGCAGAGCTGGGGTGTTAAACACAGACTGACGTCTCAGGAGCACAGCTGAGAATGGAGGGGGCCCTGAATAAGTGACAATGTCCCAGACCCGGACTACAGAAAGCCAGTGTAATTAATGAAGAGCATATAGCCTCGGATTCCATTAGCAACTCAACATCGGCAGTGGCAGCAGCAGGGAAGTCACTTAAGCAGCGCCTGTGCTCATGGTGCCATGGGCGTTCCTTGTCTTCTAACATGACACGTGTCTACAGAGACATGGGCTGCTCTGCAAAGCAAATAGCTCAGGTTTAGGTGTCTTCAAAGAAGGGATTAGATGATGGTTTGAAAAGGCTGTTGTAGAGTTGCCCTGGGTGAGACAGTTTCCCCCAGATCCTAACTATGGTATAGCCAGTGGGAAACACTGCACTCACTCACCTTTTCTTTCCACAAATATTTATTGAGCATTAACCGTGTGCCAGGGACTAAGCTAGGCCCACAAGGTCCCCAAATGAGTATCACAAGTTCCTGCTGTTCAGAAACTCACAACCAAGAAGGAGAGGCAGTTGCAGGACGCTGTGCAGAGGGATCACGTGCTGTTCAGAGACAGTCCACGATCAGCACAGAAAGTGAAATGACAAATGGTCCAGAAAATGACCCCCTGAAAACCCCATAAATCAACTCTAAATAACTTCGTTTGCTTTCCTTTGTATTTCAGCTAGAACTTCCTTTAAACATTTTAAAACGATAAAGCGAAAGTGTATTTTTTAGGGGATGGGGAATAAAAAGATGTCTTTCTCTTTCTTTTTCTTTCTTCTTTTCCCGCTTTCTGTTCACAGAGCCTATGCAGTTAAATTCATGCAAGTTAAGTGTGCATCTATTGCAGTCCCTTGGCTATCCCTAAAAATTGAAGTTTGCTTGAATATATAAAGTGCTTTGCAAGGACAGAGGACAAACGTTTCAACTCTGCCTGAGGAAATCTGGGAAGGCATGACTGAGGAGAAATATTCCAAGTCGTGGAAGGTTAAGAACTTTCTAAACACAGGGAACAGCGTGACAAGGCCTGCTGCTGTGCAATAATGTGGCCTATTCAAGGAATGATCTAAAGTTTATGTTTGGGGCAGGGACGATGGCAGGAGGGACCATGCAGGGACCGCAACACACCACATGGCTAGCGCAGCTGGAGAAAAGGGTGATCAGGAACAGCATGTCCACTCCCTGCCAGCCTCCACCCTCCACCTTCCTCTTCCTTCACCACTTCCCTCCTCTGCTAACTACTTCCTGAAATGGCCAGATACATCCTTCCCTGTCTCAGTTGTGTTGTGCTGGCTCTGACTCACAGAATGTTGTTTTCTAGTTGAGGACAAGGATGTATTTCTATTTCCTAAGCCTCTTTTCATCTAAGGATCATCCAGTGATTTGGAGACATTAAATCCCTACTAATCTCTATACTGGCCCTAAATGTAGGTGGGTCTCACGTGTCCACTGAATGGTGAGACTGTGGCACAGCTGCTCTCAGCGAACCCGTGAACCAGGGTGGGAACCCCATCCGTGAGCCTGGTTGGGAACCTAGATGATATTCCACTTTCTGCTTTGTCATTTAGACCACGAAATGGACATCCTCAGGAACCATGGATACATTGCCTTCACGTCCCCAGAAAGAAAGGAAAAGTGATTTCCATATTTAGACACCTCTGGAGAAATTAAGGAAGTGACAGTGAAATTTCTGAACTGGAATTTATTTAAGATAACATGTGTTGTACCTAACTCCTGGAGAGATATTTTACCAATTAGAATTAGATCAGGTCACATGTAACAAAGAAACCAAAATAACAGTGTTTTAAACAAAATATAAATTTATTTTCCTTTAAATATAACAAATCTAGAGGTAAGCAGTTCAGAGCTGGTATAATCATGCAAATCGTCAGGGACCCAGATTTCAGTCTTAATGCTCCTTTACCCTCTGCATATGGTATCCACCTCATAGTTTTAGGTGGCTGCTCAAGCTCCAGCCATCGCATCCACATTCAGAGCAGCAGAAAGAAGAAAGGAATGATGCAGGAGGGGTAGGAATGGCCCCTGACAATGATCTTATAAAGAGATTTCCTGAAAGCTGACATATATCACTTCTACGTACAGCATATTGGCCAGAACTTAGTAGAGGCTGAGAAATAATGCCATTTCTCCAGTCAGCCAGGTGCTGCCACAAATCCCAGGAGCAAGAGCCCAGTGTTGTCCCTGTGATCAGAGAGCTGACACGCCCTTGCCTCTCCCCCATCCCTGGCAGCAGAGGCCTGTGCCTCAGAGAATCATGTAACAGCCGCAAGGGCCCCTCCAGTCACTAAGCCTCACACCCCACACTCATAAGGCCCGATCAGTCTGATCTAATTCTCACTGGTTCTTGTTTAGATGCTGGGGAAAGGAGTAGTCACCCCAATTTGCTACCACACTAGCCCTCCAGGTTTCTTGAACCCATTAACAGGGACAAATCCTGCCTCTTGGAGTCCCATCCACATAACAGTCACTCGTTCCAGGTGTAGCCACAAATGTCAGTGCCCTCATAGAACTACTTTCTCTGATTCCCTAAACTTTTCCCAGACTCCCAGATGTTTGGGTGCTACATAAAAGGCACCTGGCATCTTTTTTAGCAAAGCGAACACGAATTTCCTCTGTAACCCAGAGAGTACATATGTGAGTGGTAACTGAGGAAATCGCAGGGAAGGAGGAGGAAGTAGCAGTTCGTGCAGGGGAGCAATGGCAGGCAGAGAGAAGGAGGAAGGAAGTGGGTGGGCCAGCCCTGCACAAATACGTGAATGAGTCCAGTTTCCTTTCCAGCCCGTCCCCATCTCTGGATACAATCCCTCTCTCGTGTACACACACCCATGAGGCCAGCACCCTGAGGGTCCTTTTTGGCATTGCCATGACCAACCTTTCCCTCCCTTTGTCCGAATCAAAAGCAACTTCCGCTGTACTCTTGAGGGACTCGCATAAGCAAGAACACATCAATAATGACTAGTAAACTGTAGGCTCTCGAAATATGTTCTATTTACCTACTCTCCCCAGCAGGTCTGATAAGCTTATTCACTCCACAATGATCAAGATAAGAATGTGCTTCTCCTGGAAGTCCTATTTACACTGTAAGAGAGATTTCTAAGCCTAAACCCAAACAAATATTAATCACTTCCAGTAGAATTAGCAAAGGGAAAAGAATTGGGTTGGAAGAGCCCCTGTAGGGCTGGGGCTGGGGTTCCAGGGCCCTAGTAGGAAGGAGGGAGAGGGGACACAGTGCTCACTTTCACTGTGACACTGGCGTGTGCCTAGCACTGTGTCAGCTCCACACTGAAGAACTGATCATCAGTGAATAAACAGCTGACAGGAGGTTTAACGAAGGCTAACTTTACAAAATTGGGTAAGTTTGGGAGGCCCAGGAAAAGATGGTGCAGCATGCAGGGCTAACAAGGTGGAAATCCTTACCACCTCTCAGCTGCAGGGGCCAAGGGAAGGAGTGGCCAGACCTGCAGAGAACCGTGGCCATCAGCCAGGGGCCCTTGGTCAGGAGCCATGGAATTTGGTAGAACAGCCACTGCCCAAAGCATGCCCGCAGGAGGGAATGACGACCTGGACTCTCTTCCCACCCTCCGATCTTTCCTCTAGGAAACCCACTGGCCACGCCGGCAGGCAGCCTCCCCGGGGCAGGCTAGAGAAGGTGGAAGGTGGACCTGGAGGACAGATAGAAAATCTGGCACGTTAGCCTTTAGAAGTTTGTACTTTGGTTTGAGAGCCAGACTGGTGTGCACGTAATTCTAATAAAAGGCAGTGAGATAAGGTCATGAGAAGACCAGACAAGGTGACTTCACTGGGGGAAGAGGACCCCCCTTGGGAGCTGAAGGAGAGAAGGTGGGATCGTTATCAGGACCACTCAGTGAAGGATTTTAAAGGACTTAGGGCTGAAAACACAAAACAGGACACAGCAGCTATCAAGGTCACTAATAGAATGTATCACCTGACTCATTTTGTGACACTGTCGTGTTCACTGGCTGCTGGCAACTCCTGATATGGTCTGGAGGTCTCCAGATCCTTAGACCAGATATAACTGTCTATCAAAGTAACCCATCCTTCCTCCCTCCCTCCTCCTCCTCTTCCTTCCTTCCTCTTTTCCTCCCTCCCTCCCTCGTGCCAGGCAGTATGTGAGTCCTTTGCTCTTGGTTGGTTTCTGCCTTCGTTGCCACTGCCTGTCTTTCTATCCTGTAGACCAGCCTTTCCAGACGCTTTTGGAGGGACAGTGATGCTTCATTGTTGCTTGGCAAGCAATCACTATTGCATAGGGAGATGTGAACAAGCTGTGTGGGCAGAGGAGGGAAGGAAAGATTGGGGTCCTGGAAATCGCGGACAGAAGGTAAAGGCTGCGGAGCACAGGGAAGAGGACTCTCTGGGAGCTTCAGTCACGTGTTCTGGGGGGAAATGGATTGAAATGGTAGCTTGTGTCTCTTTCCTTTCTCCACTTCCATTGGGAACAGGCGCAAATATGGTGGAAAAACTATCTCAGCAGTTGGAGGCAGAGCCTTCTCTCAGCTCACTTGACCCAGAGCTGAGTCTATTTAAGATTTACATTGGGACTTCAACAATGCACAAGATCCATTCAAATAGCCCTAGAACCGTTAAGCAATGTGGACAGACCTTTGGATACCTGGCATGAATTTCTGGCAGTTTCCTTTGCCAAATGCCTGCTTCACCCTGTCTATAGGGATTTGCCTATTTATCATTTATCTTTCCCTCATTCTGCCAGTGGTCAGTGACCTGATTTCATCATTCCTTTGGAGAGCTATTTTTCAGTCTGTTCCTTCTCTGTCCCTTGGAGCCACTGTTCCTTAATAACTCAGTATGTCTGGCCACACCATTCTGAAGCATCTTGGAGGCATCCCCCTAGAGCCCAGTGTTTATTGAGTAGCTGCCGTATGCCAGACAATGCATCTCATCGCTTCCACCGGTTCTCCTCCCTTCACTGATGAGCCTTCAAACACGACCAGGGTCCCCATCTCGCTGTCCATTTTTAACAGCATGGTGGTTGAGAGCGCTGACGTCAGACCGCCTGCGGTGGAGACCTGCTTCTGCTATCAGCCGCAATGTGATGCTGGACAAGTTACCTAACCTCTTTAAGCCTTAGTTTCCTAATCTGTAAAATGAGAATGATAATCGTTCCAATTTTGTAGCACTGTTACGGAAGTTAAGTGATATGTGTAAAACGCCAGGCCCTGTGTCTGACCCATTCTGAGTTCTCAGGAACAATATGTTTTTATTATTCTCCTCGTTGGGGTTAATATTATGACTCAGGGCACGCTATAGTCCTCTCTGGAGCACGGTGTGCTGATTTCGTCTCTGAATTGCTCTCTGTGATCAGTTATGAGCATGGAGAAGACCAAACAGTTCTCAGGTTTATCTTTCCATAAAACTCCATTTTCCCAAAGGAGGAGATTAGGGTGGTTTCCAAGATATTAAAGGCAACTGTAAGCTTCTTCTGGAGCTTCCTCACACTCAGAGAACCAGCTTACATTGGAGCTAAAGGTCCTTAGAAATCATTAACTCACATGGGGCATTTATCAGATGGAAAAAAAAAGAGAGAGAGAGAGACTTACAGATTATGATCACATCAGGACTAGTGACACTTAGACTAGAAGCCATTTCTCTCAAATCCCAATGCAGCGTGCTTTCCACCCCGCCAGGGCTGCTTGAGTTTTATATATTTTGTATATCTCTGCATATCTCTATCTACCTACCAACCCTCTATCAATCGATCACGTGTGTATCTTTATCTAACCTAGCTCATCTATCTGGGTCTTTTCCCCCTAAATTAAATCTTCAGGTGCCCAGTTTATAAGGGTGACATCTGAGTGGCTCGGCCTGAAGGGGCAGCAAGGCCTGGCTCCCTGAACGCAGGCCTTTCCTTTGCCCTCGCGGTAGCCCTGAGACTGCCCACGTTACTGCCTTATCAGTACTTACGCATCTGTTTCTTTGACATGGTTTCAAACTTCGCTTTTCTAACCAGTTTTTCTGGAATGTAGAGTTTTTGAATCTGCTCTATCTTAAAATGGGGTTGTCAACTAATATTCTCCATATGATACATTGTAAAGGGAGAGGTTTCTGGACAGATCACCCTGAACTTTGGTCTTTCCAAGGAGCCTGGAAGCCAGCCTGCCTCTATAACACTAGCCAAGGTTCTGTAGGATGGGAAGGACCCTAAAGCAAACAAGCCTACACCCCACTTTCATCAATCCAAATATTTCTGTCCTCAGCTTGCAGCACACCCAGGATCAAGTTCCAAAAATTCCATTTAATTTTCTTGGCTTCTATATTTACTCAGTTACAATTGGGCCAGAAGGGGCCTTGGCACCAAAATTCTGCAAGGAAAAGGCTGTCTCTCTGAACTTTGTTGTCCAATTTTGCAGACATTTTAGGTTCAGATAAGGTTGTGGGTGGCCCGTCAATTCTTTCTACATGTTGTTCTAAAATGAACCCAAACCCTGCCACCTTCTGAGATCCCCTAGTCAGATTGTGGCAATAACAAGCTGACATTCCTGATTCTAAAGCCAAGTTTTCCTAAGGGTCATCTCTTCTCAGCACTCTTTCTCCCAGGCATGTACTTCTCTTTGTTTGCAGGTCGGGGAGCAATGGTCTGAGCTTCTTCCTCTGGCCCCTGAGCAGCTGCTTAGATGCATCTGTGTATACACTCTGGTTGTTCACTGGAGAAGGCAAGAAGAGTTTTTGGAAGCATTGCCTTAACTTTCTTAGTTACTGCTTGCTTTTAAGCCACCAAACTGCCCCAGTCAATTGAGCCTTCCAATATAGGGGTTATAATGAGAGCAATGTAAGTAGTGTCTTTCCTACTGCAGGGAGCCGTGTTTGTGTCTGTGTGTGTGTGTGTATGTGTGTGTGTGTGTAAAAGGAGGAAGGGTAAGTTTAAGGAGTCTCATTATTTTCTAAGCTCCATGAGGTCAGGTTCTAAGCTCCATGAGATCAGGGAACGTACCTGCCATGTTTAGTGCTGTATCCTCTGAGCCTGTCACATACCTGATACCTAGTAAGCACTCGGTAAATATTAGTTGAAGGAAAAATGAATGTCTGCCTTACTGTATCAGTACATCTTTTTTTTCCATCTTGGAGTTAGAAAGTAAACCAGCCTCTGAGATCCAGGATATAGACTGTCTGATTGTATCTGTGGACACTGGTCGGTAGGGCTAGCCCTAAGTCAAGGAGACCAATGATGTGGTATGTTTTGGAGGGTGCTGGGAGTTCTTAACGTGCAAAATGAGCCCATACTTCAAGGCTCAGCAGTCCAACTGTTTAGATAAATATATGTGGGTCTTGAGTGTTACTTGTTCAGCAATAGTTCTGTGTGAGAATACTGATAGGGACATTACCTTGGATTTGTTAGTGAGATTGAGCAGCAAGGTATGGTGGGCAGAGCCTTGTTTCTGGAGCCAGATGGACCTGAGTTCTAACCTCGATTTCACCATCTACCAACTGTGTGACTTGAATAAGTTATTTGACCTCTCTCAGTGGGTTTCTTTATCTGTAAAATGGGGATAATAATACCTGCCTTTCAAACTCATGAACATTAAGTGACATTGAGTGTGTAAGCTATCCAGCCATGTACTAACACACAGAGGACACTGAAATAATGAGGTCTTTTCCCTTCTCTTCTCCTTCCCAAGAACAAGGTCCTAGCTAAGAAGCCAAGGATTGGGGTGGGGTGGGGTAGTGGTTTAGGGAGGTGGTGGTGAGAAGAGAGGGTGGTGAAAATAAATCTTGTTATGGATTAAAAATTTGTCTGGGACTAGCCCCATTGACTAATGTTGCCTTATTGGCATGTAAAACCAGTAAACAGGGAAATATGAAATTTTTTCTAGTTATATTATTTTAGCTGAACAACCTATAGTGCCTTTGTGCAAATTCAAAAGGGTACCCTCACTAGGGGTATATGGCTCTGGGCATATGGCTTGGCACATCCCTCTGGGCATATGGCTTGGCATTAGACTGTGCCTTTGGGAACAGGTGAAAAAGCGCCATTTCCTCTGGGCAGATGCAGCCCTGAGCCAGGGTGCACAGGTCAGATATCAGTCCTCATTTGCCCCCTCAGCCACTTGCCCCTGTGCAGTGAATGACCTGTCCAACTGCATGAGATGGGCCTGCCAACCCAAGAGACACTTTGCAGTAAACTTCGGCTGAGTCATTAAATATACTAGAAATCTGTGGGGGAAAACTCACTATTTAAGTCAGAAGACCTGGTACAAATCACTTTCACTACTAACTCTGTAACCCAAAGCAGGCTTATGAGACAGGTAAACACTCCAACCCCAGTTTCCATATCTATAAAACAGTGACAATAATACTGTATTTGTCAGCTGTTGCTGCATAATAAATTACCCTAAAATTCAGCAGCATAGAAAAGAATAAGCAATTATTATCTCACACGGTTTCTGTGGGTGGAGAAAGCAGGGGCAGATTAGCTGGCTGGCTCTGGCTCAGTATCTTTTATCAGGTCGTGGTTGGGAGGTTGGTGGGTCAATTAATGTAATATGACGTATCAATAGAGAGAAAAACAAAAAGCCCATGATCGTCTCAATATATGCAGAAAAAGCATTTGACAAATCCAAAACACTTTCATGATAAAAACACTCACTAAACTAGGAATAGAAGGGCTTCGGTGAAAAACATACAGCTAATATCATATTAATGGTGAAAGGCTGGATGCTTTCCCCTAAATATCAGAAACAAGATAAGGATGCTGCTCTTGCCACTTTTTTTTTCTTTTTTTTTTTCTTCCTATATTTTTATTTCATTTTTTCTTTTTTTCATCTTTCTTTATTTACCCCCTGGTAACTGCACAGTACTCTTGCCACTTTTGTTCAGCATTGTATTAAAGGATCTAGCCAGGATAATTAGGCAAGATAAAGAAATAAAAGCCATCCAGATAGGAAAAAGAAGAAATAAAACCATCTCTATTCACAGATGTCATAAACTTGTATGTGGAAAGTCCTAAGGAATACACCAAAAAACTATTAGACCTAATAAATGAGTTCAACAAGGTTGCAGGATACAAGATCAATGTACAAAAAGTCCATTGTATGTCTGTACACTTGAAATGAACAATCCAAAAATCCAATTAAGAAATCAATTCCATTTATAATAGTTTAAAACAAAATACTTAGGAACAAATTTAAGAAAAGAAGTGCCAAACTTATACTCTGAAAACTACAAAATATTATTGAAAGAAATTAAATAAGATCTAAATAAATGGAAATCATCCCATGTTCATGGATCAGAAGACTTAATATTGTTAAAATGGCAATATTCCCCAAACTGACCTAGTGGTTCAATAAAATCTCTATCAGAATCCCAGCTG
>CM052440.1:75165557-75255782 GCA_028533085.1 Varecia variegata | reverse complement strand
TACAGGCATGCGCCACCATGCCCGGCTAATTTTTTCTATATATATTTTAGTTGGCCAGCTAATTTCTTTCTATTTTTTAGTAGAGACGGGGTCTCGCTCATTGCTCAGGCTGGTCTCGAACTCCTGACCTTGAGCGATCCACCCGCCTCAGCCTCCCAGAGTGCTAGGATTACAGGCGTGAGCCACCGCGCCCGGCCCCAGCTGGTTTCTTTGTGAAAATTGACAAGCTGACTAAAAGTCATACAAAATTGCAAGGAATCGGAATAGTCAAACAATCTTGAAAAAGAAGAACAAAGTTGGAGGAGTCACACTTTCTGATTCCAAAACTTTGTACAAAGCGACAATGATCAAGACAGTGTGGTACTGGCAGAATCGTAGGCGTATAGGTCAATGAAATAGAACCGAGAGTCCAGAAATACACCCACGTGCCTATGATTGACAACTTTTTACAAGGGTAAAATACCATTCAATGGGGGAAAGAAGAGTCTTTTTAACAAATGCTGGAACAATTGGACATACACATGAAGTTGGACGCTTACCTTACACCATATACAAAAATTAATTCAGACTGTATCAAAGACCTACATACAAGAGTTAACACTATAAAACTATTAATATTATAAAAAAGTAGGAGTAAATCTTCATGACCTTGGATTTGACAATGGATTCATAAATATGAATCTAAAAACATGAGCCACAAAAAAAATAGATAAATTGGACTTCATCAAAATTAAAATATTTTGTGCTTCAAAGAATACTATTGAAAAAGTGAAAAGATATCCATGGAATGGAATAAAATACTTGCAAATCTTATATTTGATAAGAGACTTATATCTAGAATATATAAAGAACACATGCAACTGAATAACAAAAACCAAATAACTCAATTAAAAAATGACCGAAGAATCTGAATAGACATTTCTCCAAAGAAGATATACAAATGGCCAATAACACATGAAAAGAGGCTCTACATCATTAATCCTCAGGGAAATGCAAATCAAAACCACAATGAGATGCCATTTCACATCCACTAGGATGGCTAGAATCAAAAAGTCAGTTAACAAGTATGAGTGAGTATATGGAGAAATCGTAGACTTTGGGCACCATTTTGGAAAACACTCTGGAAGCTCCTCACATGCTTAAACATAGAGTACTTTATGACCTAGCAACTCTACTCCCAGGTAGATACCCAAGAGAAGTTAAAACATGGATCCACACGAAAAGGTGTACATGAATGCTTATAGCAGCATTATTTACAATAGCCCAAAGTTGGAAACAATCCAAATGCCCGTGAACTGATGAGTGGATAAGCAAAATGTGTATACGTATGATGGAATGTTATTCAGCCATAAAATAAAGTTCGTATACATGCTACAACATGGATGAACTTGAAAACATGATAAATGTAAGAAGTCAGTCACAAGAAAACACATACCATGTGATTCCATTTATATGAAATGTCCACAAGAGGCAAATCTATAGAGACAGAAAGTGATTTAGTGGTTGCCTAGGGCTGGGGAAGCTGGGGAGACAGGGAGGTGAAGAACGTGCTCGAAATCTGACAGTGGTGATAGTTGCCCATACCTGTAAATACAATAAAAACAGTGAATTGTGCCCTTTAGATGGGTGAATTGTACAGTATGTGGATTATATTTTAATTAAGCTGTTATTAAAAAAATGTCTGGAGCTGCTGCAGTTATCTGGAGGCTTGCTGGAGAGTGGAGGATCCACTTCCAAGCTTCTCGTGCCTGCTGTCAGGAGGCCTGAGAGCCTCGGTGTGTGGACGTCCCGCGGGGCCGCTGAGCGCCCTCACAAGATGGCGGCCGGCTTCCCCCAGAGGGCCTGACCCAAGAGAGGATGAGGCACCGGCCAAAGTCCTTAACGCCCTGACAGGGAGGCCACGCCCATGGTTTCTGCACTCTCCCATTGGCTGTGCAGTCAACCCTAGTCAACGTGGGAGTGGCCACGGCAGGGCGTGGATGCCGGGCGGGGCGGGGGCAAGGATCATCGGGAGCCAGCGGCTACCACAAATACCTGCCTCGCGGAGTAGCTTTCATTATCAAATTTTGTAAACTTTAACCTGCTATATAAATATTAAATATTATTCATTTTATTATTAACCTGGATTAACTGTCCGAAGTTAATTAACTGCACTTTGCTTATTAATGTTTACTGCTTTAGTTGCTCAGAATTAGCACCCTAGAATTTGCAACTGTCTGCCAAATTGAGGCATGTTTTTGAGACTATGTGTTGTTTATTGACAGGAGGAAACATAGACATGAGGAAAAAGCTGGTGGTTCTAGGATTTCCCAGGAGTGAGACCCAGGGGACCACATCCAGCCCAACTGCAGTCCTGCTTGTCAATTCGGCGCCTCGTTTATGTCCCCACAGCTTTATTAGGTGAAAAAGGCAACAAGGTATGTTGCAAAATTAACAAAGAGAAGGGGACAGAAGCTCAGGACTGAGACCCAAGAAGAAAACACTGAGTTCTCCTGGGTGATTGTCCAGGGAAGGCACTTTGCACCCCAGCTTGTGTGGAATGTGGTCCAGCTTCAGGCCAGCCCCGGGGGTGCAGTTTCAGACAGGATGGAGAGGAGGGTGTGGTAGAACTGAAGCCAGATGTCTGTCCTTGCGGCTGCCCCTCCCTCCCATGTTTATGGCTTCAGAAACACCACCCTCCCGGCCTCGCAAGCCCAGGACGGCAGCGGATTCCAGGCTGTCTTCTGGCGTCCCCTGGCCGGGTTCTCTCACAAGCAACATGCAAAGTTCAGGTTAAACACGATTACAGCACCGTAATCACAGGTTCAAAGTGAAGGGCAGAGTCTGGTTATTAAGATAGTTTCCCTGATTGGCCTGGACGTTTCTTTCCAACTTTCTGAGTCTAGTGCTTTCTCCAGGTCTCCAGGGGCTCACTTGGGAGAAATCTGGTCTCCCGCGCGTTCAGTCCAGGCCTACTCCCTCAGTTCCCTAAGAAATCTATCCTCCACCTATCCAGGTATTCTCTTTTATAATTTTATAAATATTAGTTAACATCTGTGTTAGATGTTTCCAGAATGTTCGGGGATCTTGTGTAATCACCGGTGGAAACCTGTGATGTTGGTAATGCTGTCATCGTTGGAGACATGGAAGGCTGAGCAGTTTGCCTAGTTGCAAACAGCTAGTAACTGGCTCCCCACCTGGGTTCTCTGGGATTCCTCCTGACTCTGCCTCTCTTTTCTTTAGCCCCTTAACCTACAGCATCTCTGCTCCTCCTTGAGGAAGAGAGAAACCAGAGACAAGTAATCCACATAGTATTAGATAATGTTGTTACAGGCCGTGGAGGCTGTTCTCCCTAAACACTCTCTTCTGGCTTGGGTCAGGAACTCCAGTCCAGCCCCTTTAGGAGTTCGTGAGAAGACAGAGTGAATCCTGGGGTAGCCAGAGACCACCGCGGGAAGAGCTGACAACAGCGAAAGATCAAGGTCTGCTCTGGAGGCCCCAGGTGGGCTCTGGAATCATTCTTGCCTTCTGAGGCTCCTCCAGACTGGGCTTGACCAGAGGGCACCTGGGTTGGTGTAGGCTCCATCCTGGTATGAATTCCTGCCTCATGATGGAGTCAGAACTGGACCATCCTCTGTGGGCATGTGGAGGCAGGAGGGAGGACATGGGGACGCCTTATGTAGAGATCTAATCACTCTTGTTGTCTTGTGACTCACCTTAACACCTAGCACAAGCTGTCACGGAACAAGTACTCAATAAATGCTTTCTGAATTCAACTGAATTGTAACCAGTATTTTGTCTCATTTTTTCTCCCTGCAGGAAACTTATGCTGCAAATGAGATACATGTAAATGAAATTCCTCCCTCTCTCTCTTCCTTCTCCCTTCCTTCTCTCCTTTCTTCCTCTCAGCTCCTTTTTCTTTTTCCTCCTTACCTTCCTATACCCTACAACATTTATATAGAATGCTACTACTTTCAGAGTGCCTTCCAATCTCCCATGCCCCACACAGGGAAGGGCAGAATATGAACAAATAAGGAGACTCTCACAAATAATCCCATTCAATCTGTAAGTTTCACCATTTTTACCCATGATGCATATCAAATGTAAATGATCATTAATTCATTTCCCCCCAAATCCTAATGTTTTTTATATTTTATTTTTTCTACTTCCTGCATTAAAAAGCTATTATTCATAGCCCTGCACTCCCACCCCTGGTGGTGGGGTGGGTGGGAGGAAGAAAGAACACAACTTCTGGTTTTCTGTGGGTGGCCCCAGAGGGTGTCTGAGCAGATGTGCAGGGAATTAGCTTTCAGCATTCATAAATCTGTGGCTGGGTCACTTTGGGAAACCGTGAGTATTCAATAAGCTGCCACCTGAGTACCTCCTCCCACCACCTTTTTTACTTTTTTCCTTTCAGTTCAATTCTATTATTTAAATGAACTCTTCTACTTTCTGAGAGTGTAGTTTCTTACAGTAATGAGTACCAGTTGCCTAATGTCTAGGAAAGATTTCAAAACTAGTTAGATCACATTATATACAATTCTGTTCTCAACCAAGTAAGGGAGTTTAAGGATGTCACAGAGGTACCATTTAGCAATTAGCCTTAAGAGAATGATACACAGAGAATCTCTTGACCAAGCTCCACAGTGTTCCTTGAACAACTTACGTGGGGTTCTTCAGTACAGAATGCAGTAGCATAGCCCAGCAATCTCTGCTCATATCTGCTTTGAAAGGAGACCTCATGGAAGTGATGCAAAATCAGTTCGCAGGCTGTCTTAGAAAAAGCCCTTTATGACAAGTGGCAGAGAAATCAAACCACTGGAGTGAAAAACACAATTCTTGATGTGAAACTCATGCTCAGGGAGTATTTGAGAATCTAAACTTAGCAACTTAGTTAAAAGTGACCATACATTTATACATTATACAACAATATATGATTCTGAAGGATGCAAGGGAGGAAACCTATAGGAGAAAAAAAAAAAATGAATACCAACCAAGTGGATTGCAATAACTTAAAGGATCAGTGGCGAGGATTTTTTAAAAGACAGAGAAGTCCAAGGGAACTGTTTATTCCGTAAGAAAACAATATGGTTCTAATAACATGAGAAAAAATGATCTTGATCCATGAGAAAGGGAATGGTAGAAAGAAATTAACTTGGCAGGGCCAAGAGTTGCTTTGAAATGATCTCAGTAGTGGAAAGTTTGCCAGGATACCAGTGAAAAGGCTGGAAAAAGATTGAAATAATTTGCTTAGAAAACCAGAAAATCCAAAGGAGGAAATGAAATGCAACCAGCAAAGGACATAAAGAGAAACAAAAATACAATGTCTTACTTAAATACTTAAGACAGAAATGAGTGATACAGAAAAACATCCTTCAGCAGTGAAAAAAGAAAGCTAAAAATATGGGATACTTCAATGCCAAATTTAAAAATAATTTTAAATTGTGAAAGTAAATGCTCACATCGAATCCCTTCATTCATACATAACCATGGGCTTTATATGCATTTTAAAAGGCATTTTGATGTATTTTCTTCTAGATGTGCTCTAGATAGCACTTGAAATTTGGCTAGTTCAAATTGGGATGTGCTGTAAGTGTAAAATACACACTGGATTATGAAGATTAGGTAAAAAAAAAACCCATTAATAGTTTTTATATTGATTACATGTTGAGATTGTTATATTTTGGATAATCATGTTAAATACAATGTGTTAAAATTAATTTTACCTATTTCTTCTTAAAATTTTAAAATGTGGCTCCTAGAAAATTTAAAATTATTAAAACAGGACTGGGGCACATTAAACTGCTATTGGACAATGTTGTTCTACTCTTTATCCTCTATACATAATAATCAGAGAGTCTTTGCTAACCTAGGATCATCTGAAGTTAATCAATTAAAACGAGAATCAAAGTTTCACAATAGGTAGTTGAAAAGATTATGATTTTTATCTTCAGAATGTGATAAAAATTATAGAAATGGTTATAAATCTTCTAAATGAAATTTTTTATACTTGCAATTTTACACCAATTCTTAGGAAAAAAAGTTAATAAATAAAGTAATTTGGGGTGGGGTGGGCAGACAATTTTTCCCAAGAAAATGAAAGCTTAATACTACGTCTTTCACTTCACATTTGGTTTTTTTTTTTGGTAACACAATTATAAAGAAAAATATTTTTTCAGAAATATTTGAAGAATTCATCAATTTCCTCAATGGCCTCTCATAAGACTTTAATGGTTAGATCATTTGCAGGGATCATCTTGTATCATCCTTGTTGACTTTCTCTTCAATTTTTTATTGATCTAACTCTCCAGATCCTCATTTGCTAGTGGCTTTACACAGGATTTGTGTAGCTGTCCAAACTCCCTCTCACACTTCATGAAATCTTGCAACTATGGAGGCTTAGATATGAAGATGTGGGTAATGAAGACTCCTGTATCTATTTACATAGCAGGGGTAACACTGTATGTAATACACCTCTCTACCCTAAATTGCCACTTAACACTACATTACAGTTGTTTTTCAACATCTTTAAGAATTCTTTAGAAACATCATCTTAAGTGAATGATTACATAATGATCTCTGTTATGAGTAAACCATAATCTATAATTTGTGGAATCATTCCCTTATTATTGGATGTTCATGTTTCTTTTTTCCCTTTTTTTGCTATTATAAGCAATGTAGCAAATAACATCTCTGAACACAAATATTTATTACATTCCTATTTTTGTTTTGGGTATAATTAATTACCAGGTAAAAAAATTATGGACATTTTTACCCAAAGTGCCAAATAGTTTTCCTGACTATTAATAATAGTGTATACTCTTACCAGCAGTGTATAACCTAATGGAATCATACCCTTACCAATATTGAGTATTACCAAGAAAAATATTTTTGCTAATACAATATATGAAAATTATACCCATTTATTTTCCATTTGAAATTCTTTGATAATGGATTTAAAATGTAAATTAACTATAATTTATTGTCTTTGAATTCTCTGTTCATATTACTTATTTTTTTATCTATGGTGGATTTTTTTGTACTTTATTTGTAAGAGGCTTTCTATAGAAAAGGCATTAACTCTTTGTCAGCATATTTGTAAAAACTTGGACTTTACTTCTTTTTATCATTGTTAAATATTTCAAACATATATATAAATAAATAGAGAATGTTTGTAAGAATTCTTTATCCTCGCCACCAGCGTTACACTTGGCTTTAGCCAAGAGGTCGAGAAGTGATCACCATCAGTTTTAAAATCTTAAATTTTGCCATATTTGGCAAAACATTTTAGAAATAATTGAATCCCCAGTGGAAATCCCTGCACCCCTCATAGCTATTCTCCCCAGTCCTCACCGGAAGAACCACTTCTTTAGGCTTCTGAATGTCATTCCTATGCAAGTATTTATACATGTCATTCCTATGCATGTATTATGCTACACACTCATGTGTCCTAAATTAAGTATTGTTTTTCGTATTTTAGAAATGTGTATGAATGGTATCATACCGTATGTGTCATTCAGGAGGTGGTTTCTTTTGATATCTTTATTTTTTGCTCCAAATTACATTTAAAAAATTACTATTTATTTATTTATTTATTTATAATCAACAAATAACCATTGTTAAGTTTTTAAAGTTTATCCATGAATATTCTTTAACTGCCATCGATATTTAATTATAACTATTTATTCTTCTATTTAGATTTTTTTTGGCAATTACAGAAAATGCTGCAGAATTTTTTAACGAGCCTCCTTGTGCACCTGTGCTATAGTTTTTTTAAAGGTGTGTGTGTATATATACATATATATATATATGTATATCTAGAAGGAGAATTGCTGGGTCCTTGAGAATACCCATCCTTAACTTTATTTCATATTGTCATATTTTAATCCATAGTGGGTTGTGCCAATTTACATTCTCACCAGCAGTTTATGAGAGTTCTTGTTTCTCTGCATCTTTGATAAGATTTGGTATTGACAAGCTTTACTTTTGTATCAAATTTCCATTTTTATAATTCTAGTGAGGTTGAGTGTTTTTCATAAGTGTAATATATTGGCCATTTGTTTTTCTCCTTCTCTTTATTTCCCATTGTATGTTTTAATTATTTTTATGTTGGGTTATTTGTTCTTTCATACCAAATTATATAAGCATTTCATACTTTTTGGACATTAATCCTTTGTTGATTATACACATTAAAAATATAGTCTCTTCATCTGTGACTTGTCATTTCATTTTGTTTTAACATCTGGAATAACACAGAATTTAAAAAGCCCAATTTAATCAAGTTTGTAATTTTTTTCATCTAAAATTAATGCTTTTTTGTATTGTTTAAGAAAGTTTCTACTCTGAGGTCAGGAAGGTATTCTCCCAATTTTCTTTTAAAATTTGTGAAGTTTTCTTTTCAAATTTATGTTTTAATCCGTTTGGAATTTTTGTCTGTGACTGGTGGGAGGGGAGATAAAATATTGTGGGTGCTCAGTTGCAGTAGGACCACTTATTACATATGCCACCTTTTCTCCACTGAGTTTTTTTTAAGGTTACTTATGTCATTTATCAAGTTTTAGTTTATATGATAGTCTGTTTCTGAGCTCTCTGTTCTGTTGGTTTATTTGTCTATCACATTCCAATGCACTCTGTCGTGCTAATTCTACTTACAAAAGTCTTGATCGGTGATAGAGCAAACCCTGTCCCTCACTTTATCTATCTCCTTCAGGAGTATCTTGGTTATTTGAAGCCTCTTTTCTTTCCATGTGAATTTTAGGATCAAAAAAAGATTTGAATGGACTCATATTTCTTTCATAGACTTACTTAGAGAAAATTGATGTCTTTTCAATATTGAGTCTTCCATCCCTGAACAAGTTTTATTTCTGCATTCACTCAGGTCTTTTCTTGCTTTAGGAATGTCATCTTCTCCATAAAGGTTTTACACAATATTTATTAGATCTCTAGACATCGTGCAGTCTTTGTTGATTTTGTGAATGGGATGTTTTACCCATTAAGTTTTCTAATTGTTTATTACTTATTTATGGCCATCTATTAACTTTAATCACTTTATTGTTCACCTACCATACAATTCACCCATTTAAAATGTACAATTCAATGGTTATTAGTTTAGTATATTCAAAAATATGTGTAATTGTCTCCATAGTCAATTTTAGAACATTTTATCACCTCAGGAAGAAACCCAGTGTCCTTTAGCTAACCCCCATTCTGACCCTCCCCAGCTCCTCCAGCCCTAAACAACCACTAATCTACTTCCCGTCTTTACATACTTCTCCCATCCAAGTGCTAGTCAGGCCCGACCCTGCTTAGCTCCTGAGATAGGAAGAGATTGGGCATGTTCTCGGTGGTATGGCCATAGACTCTATGTTTCTCTATTCTGGACTTTCATATGAATGGAATCATATACTATGTGATCTTTTGTGAATGGCTTCTTAGCATAATATTTTAAGTTGTTTTTCATGTTGTAGCATGTATCAGTACTTCCTTTCTAAGGCTGAATAATACTCCATTGTATGAATATAATCTATTGATTTTTATATGTTGATTTTGCTTCTAATAACATTGCTGAATTCTTCTATTAATTTTATTGATACTGATTTTCCATATAGATTTTCTATAGATAATCCTATTTTCTGTCAATAGGGGCAGTTTTGTAAATTCCTTTTTTACTTTGTACACTTCTTTTTCTAATCCTTGTCTTATTTCATTGATTAGGATTTTAGCACTGAATGGAAATGCTGATACAAACATCCTTGTCTTATTCCTCACTTTAATGTAATTGCTTTTAAGATTTTGCCATGAAATATAATATTATCTGTAGTATTTTGGTGAACACACCTTTTGGATTAAGAACATTATAGCTTATTCATGGTAAGACTTTTTTCATGACAGCATTAAATTTTGGCTATTTTCCATCTATTGAGATGATCAGATTTCTCTCCTTTAATTTGTTAATGTAATATTTTAATTAAAAGATTTGCAGATGTTCCATTCCACCTGATTAAACAATTCAACGTTTTTGAACATTTATTCAATATCTTCAATCATTTAACATTATTGATTGGATACCTATTATGTCAGGTGTATAAATACAAAGATAAATAGTCCCTTTCTTCAAAAAGTCTCCCATTTCCTTAGAGAAGAGAAGGGAGCAGGTGAATGACAAGTATTCAGTGTTAGCTGTGCCAGCTACTCTTTCAGATACTTCAGAAATGTATTCTGATTTCCTTCTCCCAACAGCTCTACAGGATAAATACAATGATTTTTATCCATGTCGTGGATTAGATATCCGAGGCTTCTAGCATTAAGTGATTTGCTCAAAACCAGCATTCAAAACCAAGACTTTCTGGCTGTAATACCCAGGCTCTTGCACTATGTAAGTGGCAAACGTCATGGTTATCGAAAGCGTGGAGAGCCGTGTTAAGTTAGGGTGGCCAGAAGCTTTATGATTTGCAGAAGATATTGGATTTAAATGATCCTTTCAATGGTACGCAGCATGAGAACAGTAGAAGCCGAGGAGGAGGAAGGTGAGCAAAGGCACAGGGTCAGGAAAGTACAGGACAGCCCAGGGGCCAAAGGGCAGACAGGTTGGCTGTGATGGATGAAGTGTGTAAGATGGCGTTGGAAAGTGAATCCAGAGAGACAGGTTGGTGGGTTGACCCGTGTGATGACAGGCAGCACAGACTGGAGGAAGGAAGCCAGAATCTCAGGCAGGAGCCCACTGCTGTAGTCGGGGTGAGCAGTAGCGAGAACACTGCACTTACTCCTCATTGGTTCAGGGTGGAGTCCAACCAAACAACTGACCCTAGGGACCAGGTCTGACATGGCCACCCCCTCTTTCTCCTCCAGCCTCAGCTTACCCCTTGCCCTCTCAGTTCCAGCCTCACTGGCCTCTCTCAGTTTCTTGAACCTTCTGTTTTCCTTCCAACCAAATAGTCTTTGAATAAATTGTTCCCCCAGGAAGCACCTTTCTTCCTCCTCCCGGCAGCCCACCTCCATTTGTCTAGTCAACTTCTACGCATACTTCATATTTCATCCTCGCTTGTGTTCTTCCCTTTCAGAAACGAGAGAGGTGGAGAAATTAGGAATGGTTCTTAAGTTTAGCCCCTAAATGATTAGTTAAGAGAGAAGTTGTACTGTTAACAGAAATAGGGAATCTGGAAAGATGATGAATTTAATGTTAATATAGCAAATCACTGTGAAGACCCTGAGGAGGACAATATCCAAGAGACAGGTGCAGTTCAGAGTGGTCATATACAGACACACAGATTTTGGACACGCTGTCAAAATGAAACCACCACCCATGTAATTGCTTTTAAGATTTTACCATGAAATATGATGTTACCTGTAGTATTTTGGTGAACACACCTTTTGGGTTAAGAATATTATATGGAATAAACAAGGGAAAGAGAATTAAACAGAATAGCAGAGGCCCTAGGAACTGATCCTTGACATGTGTCTATATTACGGAGGCAGCAAAGGAAGAGGAGCTGACACAGGGCTGGCCGTGCTTCCAGAGGGAGGAGGGTTCTGGAAGAAGTGAGGAAATAGCGGGTGGGGCTGACTTGAGTGACAGAGGATGCCCCGTCTCTGAGACTGAAGGGAACAGTGTTTTGAGATGAAGAAGGAAGGTGAGGCATCAGCGTTAGGCAGGCAGGAGATGATCATTTCTTGTCAAGGCTGCGGAAGATACAGGGGTGGGAGGGAAGCTGAGTGCGTGAAGGATGTAGAGTCATAAGGAACAAGCATCCACATCCTCTGATCTCCACTGCACAAGCTCAGACTGGGGAAAAGTATGAACTGTTGCCCTGGAGCAAGCTGCCTGTCTGTAGTGACACAGCCTCTTTCAAATGCTCCAGAGCCATGAGAACCAAGGAAAAAAAAAGAGGGAGAGAGAAGAAAACAAGCAGCTTCAGGGCTGACAGGGAGCAGCAGCACCTTGGGGCTGGGCTCGCAGCTGACCCCAGCCGTGCCCCTCTGAGGGCTGTGGGAAGAGGTGCTGTCCTGTGCACACAGGTGGAGGAGCGCACATTTCCAGTCCCCAGCCCCGCCTCTGGCCCAGCCCGGCTGCAGACACCCTTCCTTTGGGCCGTGAACTCTACTGCACAGTCAAGCCCAGGGCAGCCTGAAGCCAGTAATGAAAAATCCCTTACATTTCCTCTCGTAACAATTCCAAAAGGGCTTTCCCCAAATGTGATCTCATTCCATTCTCATGGCACCATGGCAATTGTTGCCCCCAATTTAAAGATGCCAATCATTGAACGCCTTGAGTGAGGCCATGCAGCTAATACATATTTAGGCCTGTTGATTTGAAAGCCCAGGCTTTTTCAACTGTCCCACGTTGTCTACACCTGAGTGATCCACTTTGCTGGTGAGGAGGTGGGCTCTGGGATTTGGGAGGTGAGAATGGCAAAAACCGTGCATTAGCCATGCAGCCTTAGCTTGCCCAGGGTAGCCACCGCCATCCGTGGGTCAGGAAGCCATCCCCATTTCTGCTAGAAGGAACTGATGGTGCCTAGAAAATAAAAATCTCACAGAAATAGAAGCAGAACAGGCAATTTATGTGTTTGGTGATGGTGGTAGTGGTTGGGATATGGACAGGAAAGAGAGATGTCTAAAACTATACTTGCCAATCTTAAGCAAACCTCATTGCTTGAATCACAAGAAGGATATGGCCTAGTTCCTTTGTCTTTACCTTGGGAGGTGCCAGGTGAGGGTACTCCCAGGCAAAGGGCACTAACTGGCTGTGTGACCCTGGGCAAGTCACTTTGTCTCTCTGGGCTTGGGCTTCCTTTCCTGTAAAATGATGAGATTGCACTAGATTCCTAAGATCTGACTAATTTGAATGGTCTCTGAGTCCAGGAGTCCTGGGAAAATGGAAATGATTAGAGCAGGAAGAGAATAGTTTCTTCCTGGTGACTGGGTTCAAGGACTGCTTTCCCACAGGGGCAGTGGAATTGTTAATTGGTCTGTGAAAGAACGTCATTTCCTTAGGGGTGGAGTATACTCTTGTGCTATATGGAAAACTTGCTAACTAACCAACTAGCTATCCAATTAACTAACCAACCAGCTGACCCACCAACCAAACAACCAGCCAACTAATCAACTAACTAACGAACAAACGAGCTAACTAAACCTTCCACCTGAACAGCAGCTGGAGCACAGGTGTGGAGCCATTGCAAATATCGTCTTCTGTGGCTACATCTAAAGCTCGCACGGCTGGATGGCAGCCCTGAGATGTTTCCTGACCCAACCTGTAACTGCTGAGTGCTCCTCGGCTCAAGGCAGAGGCGATCTCGGTTTCATGCAGCTGTGCCAAATGTGGAGAGAGGCCTCGTGTGCACTTTCAGTCATGTGAGCTGGTGACTCAGGCCCTTTCTGGTTCCTGCTTGTCAGAGTGGATGGGAACCTGGGAGGAAAGGTGAGAAACCACTTTGCAGTGGCTCTCTGGGAGGGTCTGGGCTTGAGCAATAGTTTGTTGTTATATGGGTTATCCTGAATGCTTTTTTATGGGAGCATAATGAAGTTATCTTATAGACACAGAATTGCCACTTGCAGATGACATTTCAAAGCTCACGTGTTCCATCTCCTGTCTCCAGCAGGAGTAAGCCAAAATCATCCTAGGAGAAAAAAAATCTACACTCACCACTTCCTTTAATGAAATGGTTTGGTATTTAACCACCTCATCACCAAAAATATTTTTTTGTACTAACCTGAATCCACCCTGCCACGTTTAAGCACTATTCTTCTTACTCTGGTAGACAGAGTGGAAAATTTGTTCCACGGATGGTAGGAATGTCTACGTAACCTTAAGAGAACATGCTAATTCCAGATTTATTTTCTCTTCTCTGCCAATCTGTAGCCTCTGTTCTTTCAAACTAGGTTTCAAATTTACCTCCTTTAGGAATTTCACTGTCGAAGTCTTCTGTCTACAGAAGAGACCAGAACACACAAGCTCAGAGTTTATTTATTTTCTTATGCATTTGTTCTTGTTGACATGCTATTTTTTTTTTTTTTTTTTGAAAATACTTTGAGTCTATTTCAGGGCACAGTCCTATGTATTTCCAAGCAGGATGGATTCTCTTTAATGCAACTATGTATGGTGTGTGAGAAGCCTTTGAGTCAGAAGTCCTGGATTTGTCAGTTTCTGGCTGTTACTTGAGACGGGTTCCTCAACCTATGAGAAGCTCAGTTCATTCCTCTGGAAAACTGAGAAAATGGGGCTGTAACTCCTGGCATAGGTGAAGATAAATGAAGAAATGTATATGACAGTGCTGAGGATTATGGTTTGAACTTAATGGGTGGTCGTAGACACCTGTTCACACCCTCTAAGGGCAGGGCTATAACTTCTGTTTCTATGGTTTTTCTCGATAAGGCCTCAAGTACGCAGCTCTGCCCACAGCACAAGCTGAATGAGTGCTGCATGCTGACTGTCTATTTGGTAGCTGAGAACAGGCAAGCTGCAAAGGACCTAGGGCCATTTTGGGGTCTGGGTCAAGTCCTGAGAAGTCTGGTGTTGAGGGTCCCCACTCCAGGTAGGTCAAAGGAGGTGGCGTAGTGTGTGTCTCTGAGCTGGGGACCAGGTGAGGCAAGATCCATGGAGTGGGAATCTAGGGAAAACAGAAAAACAAGAGGATTCGGTCTTAAAAGAGATGTCTGGGGCAGTCACGTGCAAGATAAAAGGGGCTGGCAGTGTTCCTATTAAAAAAATCTCTCTCTGGACTTTATTGGCTCTTAGGGTTCACCTTTGCACGCTGAGCGTCATTTCAACAGGCCGGTTTCCGGTCCTTATCTGTGGGAGGTGGGGTTTCTAGATAAAGAAATTTGATTACCTAGGAGGGTCAGATGTTATCAATGCTAAAATAATTTCTTTTCCCTGGAAAGCACAGGATCTCACCTTCTGGTTCCTTAGCCCTTCCTCCACACACAGGCCAGAGGCCCATGGGATGCTGCAGCGATGCTCGAAAGTCCACACTGATCTAGTTGACTCCAGTGTGAAACAGGCAGGGATTGCTCAGGGGCTGAAGAACCCGCTCCACAAGGGCTCTGCGGCAGGACATGGTATTTGGGTGGGAAATGGGCTAGCAGCCCCGGGACAAACTAAGCCTGGAGATTACTGAGGCCAGGGAGGGGTTTATTTATGGAGGGTGAGGCTTCCTCTGTTTCCCGGTAGGCCAGGTGTGCGGAGAGGTGAGGGGAGGGAGTCTGCTGGGAGGTCACATCCACTCCACGCTCACCACTTTGGTCATAGCAGGTGCAGCTCATTTCGTTTCTACCAGCGCCTTGACCCAGGTTAGGAACCCAGGTGGTAGATAAATGCTTGTGCGCGGTGATTTGTGCTACGTGGAACCTCAGATGCAGAGAGCATCTTAAACACATTCCTCGACCACGCTGCCATGAGCAGGCTACGCAAGGTCGCATGCTGATTTTATTTCAGTTATTGGCCTTTTCCCTTTCATTCCTGATCTTCACTGCCATTCTCTGACTGCAGCCCTCTCCCCTCTCCCACCCGCACTTCCATCCCTCACTCACACATGGCGTCCTAATGATGGAACAGGATACCCTCTGCATGTGTCCCTCTGGACCCTGGCTAGAGCTTCTCTGGGCACGTACCAGCCTGGGGACTCACTGGGACATAAGGAATATGAATATTTAATGTCACTACATCTTGCCTGGTTGTTCTCCGGAAGGGCTGTGCCAGTTTGATGTTCTTCCGGCAATGCACGAATGAGCCTACGTCCCGGAATCTTCCCCAGCACTCGGTATTACCTGGCTTTCTAACCTTTGTACGCTGGATGTGTGTAAAGTGGTGTATCACCGCTTTTAAATTTGTATTTTTCTAATTTCTAGGAAGGTGACATAGCTCATCTCGTACTTGGTATCCATTCTCTAAATTGTATGTTACATGTTTTGCCCATTTTTCTTTTGGGTTTCCAGTCTTTTTCATGTTGATTTGCAGGAGTTTCTTGTGTACGTTAAACAGACAATTATCTATATGTGTAGACGCTATATTTTTTTCTGGTATTGTTCTTATCCAGGTTTGGAATCCATATTATACTTACTAGCCTCATAGTGATTACTGTTTTAATTTCTTTAATGGCTACTAATCTATGCAAGTTTTCGATTTCTTCTGCTGCCAGTATTGGCACGTTATAAATTCACTCTAATGTGTCCGGGTACAGACCATCCCCCACTTATCTGTGTTGTATAACATTTCATAAGTCTTTTCAATGGAAGTTTTTTATTTTCTTTAATTCTGAGAAATAATATTTATTTAAGTATTTCCCCCATGTGCCTGAGATATCATTACTTTGCCCCCAGATTTAAAGATAATTTATTGGAGTTAAAATTCTAGGTGGAAGGTTTGTCTTACAACACTGAAACATTATTCTATTGCCTGGAACCCAGGTTTGATATTAAGGATTCCTGTTCCTTTTCAGGGGGTCTGTACATTCTCTCAGGACACTTTTAGAATTGTCATTTGCATTTTGATTTCTTAAAATACACATTTATTTTCTTTATCTTCAAAGACCTCTTGACATGACATCAAAGGAATAAAAACTGGTGTAAAATTCCAACAATTGAGGGAACATGGAGAGGGTCTTCTGAGGCTGAGCGATGGTGTGGATGTGTGGATTGCAGGAGCAGAGGGAGGATGGAGAGCTGGGGGGGTGGGGTGTGCGGGGTGAGCGGGGGTGGGGTTGGGGGTGGGGGGTGTGGGGGGTGTGGGTGGGGCGGGGTGCAGCAAAGAAGCTGCGCAGTGGGGGCGGCTCTCGCAGGACCCTGGGAGGGTTCAACACTCTCAGTGTAGAGGACTCAAAACCCTAGATTAGATGGTGGGCAAGAGTGAGATAGGGGCTGAGAGAAACTCTCCACTCTCCGCCCTTAGGTCATGGGGAACGATTGTTGTTCTCTAAAGAAATGGAACAACCGGTTCCTGGCGGGAGCTAACACACACCCAGGGCCATCCCCACTCACCGTGAGTGGAGCCAGAGAGTCCCAAGGCCTGCTGGTGTGCTCTGAGTTCACAGCCCACTTTGCTGGGGCCACCAGTCAGTAGGGATCTGAGGAAACTGTGAAACAAGATTGAGAAAAAGAGAATTGACTCCACTGGAAAATAGGAGTTAATTCAGGGTACATAAGGAGCTTGAAAGAAACTCTGATTTGTATCCTCAGAGACATTTATGAAGACATGGCACCAGTTGAAAGAAGACGATGCTACAAAAATGCTAATTAAAAAGTTGGAGGATAAAAGAGAGGAAAAGTAAAACAAAAAGAGAATTAAAAATGAACAAAAAAGGTGAAACAGAACAATTTAAGGCATCAACATCTAGCCGATAGGAGATCCAGAAGAGACTAAGGAGAAAAGACGTGGGAAGGAATTACAGAGAAACATGGGAAGAGAACTCCCAGAGTTGGAGGCTATAAAATTTAAGACGTATTCACCTAGTACTCACTGCAATAAATAAAAGTTGGCAAGTGCAACATTATAAAATTCAGGGCCACTGATAATAAAAAGAGAGATCGTAAATGTTTTCTGAGAGGGAGAAGTAGAGAAGAGATAATGCCAACTACTAGAAGACGGTTTTAACTGCTTTGCATTATGAAGGAAAATGATTTTCAACTAGAATTCTATAGTCAGCAAAATATCTGTAAATTCTGAAGGCAGAAGAAAAGACATTTTGAGACAGATGAAGAGTCCGAAGACTTAATTCCTTTTTTTGTTTTGGAGGTCATTTGAGAATACACTTCAACAAAATGAACAAGTCAGAGGCAGACATAAAATTCTGGAAGCAGTACCTTTAGCCTAGAATAGCAGTGAAGAGAAAAGCAGATGACAGTTTTGCTGCAGGTCTAGAAAGAAACAAATACAGATTTATAAGTACAGAATGTTAAATTGATCCACCAAGATATCAAAAGTGGTATGGAGTAAGTTAGAGATCTCGACCCAGCCAGTCCAACTTCGGAGCCTGACTCTTACTCTTACTGTACACTGCTGCTCCTGGAGACCCATCTTACAGTTACTAAAGGTTTCCACCAGGAAAGTAAAAATAGTGGTATGTTCTATGTGTGCTAAACACTCATTTATTAGAATCCGAATGCAAAAAACACTATGCAAAATTGCTAAATTAAGAAATAGCTTTTTACAAATCAAGAACTGGTTTCTAGAGAAATGAAGATCCCACCAGGAAAGCAAGTTCAAGGAGCACGGGAGGCTATTTGGTAGAGGGAGTGGACAAGGGGAAGAGGGAAGGAAAGAGGAAGCAAGACATTGTTGCTTTTGCATTTGAAATCCTCTTCACTTTAAAAAAATTATGTGCATGAATTATTTTGAAAACTTTAAATGGGTATATCTTTTAAAAGGGTAAATGAGCCTTGTTTGGAAGGTAAGCCTCATGGGGAACTGTAGCCACGTAAAAAGGAACAGAAGAGTTGAAAGTTCACGGCCTGGAGGGGAATGGTGTGGTTTCCTGGCTGTGGCTGTCCTGCACGGTGGCTGTTTTGGGGTGGGTGGGGGCGAGGAGCAGCTGGAGATGACTCTGGAAAAGTAGGCTGGGGCAAGGCTGTGGAAAGCATCGAATGCCATGCTAAGAAGTTTGGAATTTCCTCTGTTGGCAACGGGGACCTGTGAAAAAAGTTTTGAGCAGTGTGATTGCACTTGTGTTTCAGAAAGATCGCCCTATGGCAAAATGGAGTAGGGTTTGGAGTGTGGCAAGGACAGGAAGCAGGAGGCCAGATCAGAGGCTGTTACAACAGGCTTAAGGAATCTTCAGGGTCCGAACTGAGGCTTTCAACCTGTGTAGAAACTGAAGCTCTGAAATGGCAACTGGAATCAAAAATCTTCTTCCACTTTAGCCGCCTCCCTGAGCTGCGTGCTGCTGTCCTGCACCCTCCTGTGGGCTGGGGTGGGCCCTGCCCAGGGAGACACCGACGGGGTAGTGGGTGGGTGGCAGAGGGTGGGTCACGGAGAGTCTCTCGCCCTTCTTCATTCAGCGGCCGCCAGGTGCCCCTGCCTGTTCTGCGCCTCACTTCAGCTTCTTAGACCTCACTACAAACTATATTTTTTGGCCACTTTTCAAGGCATGTCTTAGTTTTCAGCACAGGATTTTTACCAACCTCTCCCCACCCCCCTCCACACCCTTAAAAGATTCCTTTGGCTTTTATAAGTCGTTTTTCAGTTTTTTCCTCTTGCCCTGCCAACTCGTCTAAGAAGTAGGATTTTTCTCCTCCTTTTCTTATTGGTATTTTAAAAATAATCAAATGGAAAAAATGAATGTTTTTACCCTTCTGGCCTCCTGCTTTCTAGGTTCACACCCACTGGCACCCCCCCCTCCTTGAGGCCCACTAACATTCCACCCTGCTGGGTGTGTGTGTGTGTCTGGGTGACTGGGAGCCCTTGGCCACTGTCTCCCCTGGAGCCCTAATTTCCCCCCTCCCCCCACCCACCTCCTGACTTGCTCCATCCCACCCTCTCTCCTGCCCTCCAGCTTCTAGGCAGCATGGCTCAGAGGGGGGGAGAAGCCGGCAGGCAGTGCCCCTCATAAACAGTGGCTGCGTGTCTCCCTCCCCTAGCAGCCTGGCTGGGAACTGTGCAACTTGCTGAAGGTCAAAGGCCGCTGTCCCTAGCTGTGGCGTTCCCTCCACTGGGCATATGCTTGAAGGCAGGGAATGGGGTGAAGTAGGGCAGTTAGTTTTCCCTTCACACCCAAGAGGCTGCGTGGCTCCCGCCTTCTGGCAGGAAGAGGGGAAAGGTGGAGCTGAATAGCTCTTTGTGCATTTCAGGAATGTGAATTTCATTTCCCTTCAGCCTCTCCCTCCACTGGCTGTGCTGGTGAATTAGAGTTGACACTCCAAAATGACCAATTCACTTGTTCACAGAGGTTGAATGTTTTGAGCTGGGGTCCATTGCCCTAGCACCACATGTGGTCTGGGACTAGCGGCATGGACCCTCTGGGAGCTTGTTAGAAATGCGACCTCGGGCCCCATCCCAGACCACTGAACCAGAAGCTGCATTTTGTCAGATGGCCAGGTGATTTGTATGCATATCAGACTTAAGAACCACTGATCCAGTACTCTGCCGTGACTTGGTCATGTGCTGTAGGGACGTCTGTCTTCTCCCTGCTCAGTGGTGCATCAAGGAGCCATAGTTTGGGGTCCTTCATGGGTTTATGGAGAGGGGGGTGTGCAAATTCAGAGACTGTCTCGGCCTGGCACAAACCACTTTCCCTTTCTCTGTCTCTCCTTATCTTACATAGGTGTGAGACAAGATATGTTCAGATACATCACCCCACCTTATCCTCCCACACTCCTGTGAGATAACAAAGCAGGAATGATCAGTCTAATTTTAAACAATGAATTCCAATGTTATTGATGAAGAAATGACTAACTTGTTCAAGGTCACAGTGCTAGTAAATGGACTCACCCTTGTGATTGCTGAATATCACCTTCCTTTTGTATGTGACCTAAGCTAGGACTTCCAGTCCTTTTAAACAGGAAGCTCAAAAGTCATTATTTAAGATAAAGCAACCAGAAACATAATGTCGGGTTTGGTTTGAGTCATAAATTCCACCACGCAGGGATGAAACTGAGGACTTTTTCCTGAGCCTCTGCAAATAATTCCAGTAGTTCGAAGGCCCTTTTGAACACGAGGTTACATGGGTTGAGTTTCAAAGAAAAGAATGTTGAAAAAAGTCTTCCAGATGAGAATGGCCTCCAGATGTGAACATTGCTCTTCCAGATGTGTGGACGAGTGGGGTGGAAGAAACAGGGGGAGTGAGATGCCTCACATGTCTGCAAAATGAAATGGAAAAACCTCTCTCAGCCACAGGGCAAAGTAGGACAAGAGAAATGGAATCCAAGTTAAACTCTCCACGGTGGGGCCAGACTAACTCGAAGGAATCATCCCCACGTGGGCTGATGTTTGAAATGTGCAGTGTGTGCAGAGGCCACACACTCAAACTTCACTGCTGAAAACTGGAAGATACCGTGTCTGCAGGCACTCGCTCTTAGACCTGTGTGGATCCGGTTCAGCCCCTTAAAGGAGCCTCCTAGTGAGAACAATTGAAACCGCGAGCAGGCAGGATGGTTGTGAGACTGGTCCAGGGGCGCAGAGAGCCCAGCCCAGAATGCGGAAGGGGAGGGAGCCAGGAATCACACAAATCCTTCCTTTCTTCAGCTTCTGAATCAGCAAGTTATTCTCTGGGGATGGGGATTGCCGGGTTTGTTTCTTCACAATGGCTAGGAGGCCCCATGTTTCTGAGATGAGTAAATCTGAAACCATAGAAAACGGAGGCCTCGTGGCCAAGTCCTCTTGGTTTGTCACATCTCTGAAAATCTGAGCCATTGTCAAACTCCTGGCTGCACGGAATTAAACCTCTTTAGTAAGCCCTCTGCCAACATCGTCACCTTCCCAGGGACTGCTCCATCAGGGTCATAAAGATTCTCTGCCTTTCATTTCTAGGCTTTCCCCACACCTCACAGCCCAGAGTCAGGAGACACGGCTTTGCGGTTCTCCGGCCTCCTTGGCGTGAGCGGGACTGTCTAGACTGAAGGGAAATGGCCTTTCTGCTATTGCAACGAAGGACCCTGCTGGAATAGCTCCTGCCTGAGAGGGCATCCCAGCCCTGGGCTCTCCACCTCATTAATCCTCAGCGGTGACTAAGGCTCACAAACCCAGCCCTTTGGATTCCAAGGGTGTAATTTCATCTGGAATGTTTCCTTTCTGTTGACTTGTCCTCTACCTTTCTTTTCACCTGTCTGTCATACTTAGTTTTACCTTCCTGCACGTGTTAATCCTAATCCTTTGGTGACCTAAGCTAAAGAAAATGCCTCAGGAGTACATATTCTATCTGTCAGTTTGTTTCCTGCATACTGTGGCACCTATTCCTCTAATAGGAATCTATTAGATTAAATCTACCTTTTCTTGAGTGCCTATGTACCAAGTAACTTACTTGTATGTATCACGTTTACTGTTACTAACAACCCAACATGTCACACCCATTTTGTAGATGAGAGAACTGAGGCTCAGGGAGTCTGAATGCCTCGTCCCGGGCCCTGCGGCTAGAAATCAGATTAAACCTGGTCTGACTCCAAAGCTTCTGCTCCCCGGACTTCCAGCTGTGGTTCAGGTTACCCCACTAAGACCCCTGTGGCTTCAAGAAACTCTCAAATGCCTAAACCAATCTATATTCATTAATTTTATTAATAAAAATAATAATGCCTATCTGTCTCATAGGTGGGGTAATGAAGTGAAAGGAAGAAGAGGTATTTCAGCCGGAAAGTTTGGAAATCACCCCCTCTACGCTGAAGGGAAGATTTCAGGTTACAAATGAGATGTGTCCCTCAGGTGCCATAGGTGTGCAAACCTGCCATTGCCCTTTTAATTTGGTGGATTGATTTAACCCTGTAGCTGAACCTGACTGAGGAGATTCCTTCCTGGTTCATGACCCTGCCCTTGGAGAAGCAGGATCTTTCGCTGGAAGGCTCTAAGTGACAGAATGAAGTGTTGGAAGATTGAGAGCGAGAGACAAGAGCGTTGAGGATTTGATCCTTATTTTATCAAACCATTGAAAGTGTACATCTTCAGTCCAGAACTTGTAACAAGATATTATTTTTATGAAAAGAAAATATAAGCCATGTCCTCTGAAGTTTGTCTTCTTGTGCATCCTCTCTATTCCTGACACCTTGAGGAACAACCTGTCTTGGCCACTAGAGGACAAGCCTATGTAGGCACAGAGCAGGAGGCGTGGTTGAGCATATGTTTATACCCTCATTCCTCCTCGCCCATGGAGTGTCCGAGGCAGAGCAAACAATGACATGACGCACCAGCGGTGCCATTGTTTCCAACAGCGACTATTGATATCTTCGCTGAGCTCCTGAGACAATCCCATGGGGACCTAGCAGGTCCTCTGACAAAAGCTCCAAAGCTGGAAGTCACACGTCTAACTCTGAAGACTTGTCCCAAGAAGTGGCATTTCTGGAGGATGCACAGGAATCTTTTCATATGGCATCAAAAAGACTATTGAATCCAGAAAGACTACAGAGGAAAGAGTTTAATTTCTGAGCCCTCAAAACAAATGTTTAGGAATGTGCCTTTTCATCCTTTGTTAGCTACAGTTGTAGAAGATAAGGCAGCACCTTTCTGGGATCCTCCTCTTCTGCAGTTTTTTTGCCTACGATGGAGGTGGTGTTAGGGAAGGAGACAAAACCTCTCGTTTCTTAGGTTGTATGTAATGCTTGCTCGGGAGCAAACACCCCAGAATCATTATCATTATGTATTAATTGCCTTACTGGTTGACTCTACATATACTATCATACTTATAAAAATAAAATGATACCTCTGCAGAGAGTCTTTCATTATAGGGTTTCTTGGCCAAGTCACCTTACCCTTAATTTGCAAAGATGAGAATAAAAACCAAGAGCGGTCTCGAGTTGAAGGATAAGGCGTTAGCAGATGTGATGATCTCAGCCTTTTTCAAGCTGGCCTGTGGCCAAGTGATGGGTCAGGCACACAAGCCTGGTCTTCCCTCCTGGCCCTCGATACGCACACTTACTGCAATGGGCACATATAGTTAGCACTGAAAACAGGTGTGGATGGAGCAAGTTCAGTTGCTATTGAATTATTTGCAAATTCAAGGTCAGTTAAGTTCCTTAATTATTACCAATCATCCTTTGAACATCAATATACCAAGTATTGCACTTGAAGCCAAGGACACAGAGGTTATGGCATTTCAACATTTCACAAGTACAGAAGAAAGAGGAGGCACAATCTTGTACTTTGCCTTAGAGGAGTCAATAAATAAGCATGAAGCTACCAAAGAATGACACGAAGAATGTCATTAAAATGGCAAAGTAAAGAGTATGAGGGGAGTGCTAAAGGAAATGGTGTTGGTCTCCTGGCAGTATAGCCAGGCTGAGGTTGGGAGGAGGGATGGATAAAAGCCAGTTCAGAGAGAAGGAGAAACCATATAGGAATGTTATTGTTCAGGAGAAAGGGCAGGAGCATTCGGGTGAAAGAAGGGCTAGATAAAGAGTGAGCAGGATCAGAGCCCCAAGACCATGTTGTGCTTAGCAGGTGCCGATGAGGTTGGAGGAGAGTGTGGGTGGGGAAATGTGAAGCTACACACGGGTTCTGAACCAGATGTGAAATAGTCTTTGAACCTAGTTGCTCTGAGCAGCTGCATGTGGTGTCAATTAAAACAAAAACAATGGAAGCCAAAGAAATCCACAAGAAGACAGCTCTAATAGCCCAGCATTGAGAAACTTAAGCTGAACTTGTGTTGATCCCTTTGGAATGGAGAAAAAGACCCTGAAACAGGAGGTAGGACAGAGGAACAATTAGTAGGGTTCAGCAAGGAAGTGGTCTGGGATTGCAGGAGTGATGTTAGACGTGTTTTTGTTGCATCTTAGAATTTTCGAGCTGGAAGAGCCCTTAGTTCAATATCTTATTTTACAAACAAGGAAACCAAGGCCCAGCAAGGTCAGTGAGGAAGTCCGACCTATAGACCTACACTTGGGCCAATGAGGTTCAACTAGGCCTATAATTTATTTAGAAAATAACATAAATATATTTTAGGTTTCAGACACAGAAACTTCTGCAATAGAAATGGGAGTCAGAGGAAATAGAACATTGGTTTTGGGCTTTTGAACTTTGCATTCTGATTCCAGAAAACTTGACCCCTGATAAGTACCTATCTCAGACCCTTGGCAGGCAGTGAGTTACTCTGCGCTGGGCTAATATGGCCAGAGAGAATTGGGTTATCCAAAACTCATTGGAAAACAGGGAGCGCAGCATGCTGGTGGGATCCCGGAGCTGCTCCCTGCTTCCAGGGGCTCCGAGATCTGGGAACAATCAGGCTAGCTGGAGGGACTGGATCTTTTCCCGGACATCCCATTTCGGTCTGGGTCATCTGGCTCCCACCCAGGCTCACGCCAGCTTCCACACTGATTATCCGTGATGCTTCAGCCTGCACCATCTCTCCACACCACAGTTAAAAAAAAAAAAAAAAAATCAAGATCCTTTCCCAGGGACTGGGAATGCATTTCATTTAGCTTCATTTAAAATACATTGTTAGAGTTGTGCTGCACAAGTCTGCCAAATGCTATAAATATGTATGAAGTCGCGGTGGCCTCCTGCACCCACGGAGAGGCCAGTTTTGGGATGGATAACAGACAGGCAGAATTTTAAGTACATCCTGTTCCACTGAAGCTTACTTCTTTTCCATTCTGTTCTCCCTCCTGCTCACCCCCCAGCCCCTACCCTAGCAGAAAAAGTAATTGCCATGAGCGCTGAGCCGGGGCAGAGCTGAAGATTTCTTCTTTCTCCTCCTGAAAGTGTTGCAAAACCTTCACACTGTAAGGGAATAACCGCCCTCCCCCGACACACAAACACAGCTTTCCTCTGGCAAACAGGAAACGATCCAGGCTGTGGGCTTCTCGGCCGGGAAGTCGGTCTCTGCCACCGCGGCCACCTTCCCCTCAGGTTCTTCCCGGGCTTAAAACGCGGTTAAAAATAGTAACCACCAAGCCAGAAGAAAAGATGATTTCATTGTCTAACCACTGCAACTTGCGGCCTGATTTGGGTGGTGGCAGAGGGACCTAATCCTCTGAGTTGGCACCTTGAGAATCCTCGCAGGGTCAAGGCTGGTCCCTTCCGCAGGATTTCAGCACCCGGTGTCCCTGAGGAGCCAGCCCATCTTGGGAGGGCGGTGAGTCAGGCGGAGCTGGCTCCCCCAACACGTGCACGTGTGCACACACGTGCACACACACTACGGGCCAGACAGCCGTGGAAATCCAAGATCTCCCCTTGGCACAGCCTGTGTGCAGTGCAGGCGGCACACGCCCACCCCGGCTTGGGAAGGCAAGGCTGGGGACGAAATCCCTCTGCCACCTGAGCCGGCACTCCTGCGATGGCCTGGGCGTGTGCACCCTCACCTGGCCCTGGCAGGTTCGAGAACTTGTAGAATATGCTCAGTGCCACTCCGCCTAGGTTGCTGTTGGAGTGACAGGTACAGAAGGGACCCGAAGGGCTTCTAAGGCTAGGAGAAGAGAAAAACAGTTTGAGAAGGTACGTGAGGGTCACCAACAGGTGATCTTGCAGAATAAAAGAGAAATCGGTTTTTATCATCGCCTGCCAGGAGGTTCAGACCCTCCAGAGCAGAGGTCAGTTCACCATGATGAAAAGATCCACAGCCCTCGATGTACGGCGTGTGGTTCCCAATTTGGCTTAATTTGCTACTTAATTAAGTAGGCAAGTGGGTTTCAGAAATAACTTCTATGTGCCTAGCACCTCCCAGAGTGCTGTGGGGGTACAGAAGATATATGAGTTCTGTTTCCTATGTTTGAGGACCTCAGGGTTTAGTTAAGGAGAGAACAGGCTCAGCTGAAGCGAGCTGGAGGGAAACGTGCCGAGCCTCAACAGCTGAGTGCCAAGTACCTGCCAGACACTGCCCTGGAGAAGGCAGCTGCAGAAAAAGCACACAGAGATGCCTGCCCTCAGGGGGCTGATGCTCCATGCAGGGAGGCAGGTGGTCTCGGGAATAGATAAGTGGGATACGCTATATGGGGTGTGCTGGATAGCTAAGCACTGTGGAGAAAGACAAAGCAGCGAGGGAGGACAGGACACGCTGGGGAAGGTTTGCAACTGTAGAATAGGTAGCCAGAAACGTTCTTACTGAGAAGGTGACACTCGAGTGAAAACGTGAAAGATGCAAGTCCTGAAACTGCAGGGTCCAGGCTGGACGAGTCCTGTAGTGGAGGAGCAGATCTGTGACCCAGCGAGGACACCCATGCAGGGGGTGAGGCTCCATCTAAACCTTTGAAAGTTAGAGAAGCCTTATGTAGTCAGAAGAAGGATGAGAGGGACAAAACTGATGTCACTACCATGAAATTCTGCACAATCCAATAATTGCTTTCTCTGTGTCCCACATGTTACGCACTTTGAAGAAAAGCAATTACATTGCCCAATTATACGCTTTGGGTGGATACACCAGCATCTGACATTTCTCAGGGATGTCTGGCAGTCCCCACGGCTTCTGGGACTGGGGGCAGCCAGAGGTGGGTGTGCCTTGCGCAGCGGTGTCCACTGGGGAGGTGGCCTCGGTAGAAGACTGGTGTCTCTGCCCTCAGCCAGAGGGACGTGGGTTTGGGCGTTGCTCGGCCACTTTCTAGCGTGTGACCTGGCTTGCTGCATGCCTCGCTGAACTTTAGTTTCCTCATCGCTAAATTGAGAATATTGCTTTTTTTAAAAACAGGGTTGTTGTCAGGCACATATTAAGCACTCAGCAAGTCATTCCCATTATTATCGCTGTCATGATATCGCATAGCTATGTGAAGTAAAATGAAGAGCATCCATTTGTTGTGAAATCCGTTGTAAATCCGAGGGGTGCTCACATCAGTCAAACTCGTATTTCATGTGGAACTCTCCGCCTGGGGTAAGTGACTAAGTCGGGGACAAGGAGAGGTTAAGTGATGCACCCTCGTCCACCTGATATGGGAGGTGTGGGTGACTGCACACTCTGAGGGGGGTGCCAAGGCAGGGCACTCTGAGGGCCTTGGGGTGGCCCCTGGGGCAGGGGATGGGGAGGAGGTGGGAGGAGGAGGGTGGGGCTGACCAGGCACCAGCCTGGGGCAGTGAGCTCTGGGGAGCCTCCTTGCAGGAACGCCAGCCCACCCAAACCAGAGTGACCTGGTGCCCAGCAGTGCTCCCCTGGGAAGTGTCATTCAGGGTGGGAGCTGGGGATAGCCAGCTCTGGGACTCCCACCTCCCCACGCTCTGTCTCCTTCCCTCCCCTCTTGACCCTGAGGGTTCACCCATGTGAGTGCTCAAGAGTCATGTGATAAAAAACCTGATAAACCTGACTGTGGATCTGTGAGAAGTCTCAGGCATTTAGGACCTGTCAGGATAGGGCCTGGGGGGATCTTGCAGGTGAGTCAGGGAGGCCCGGAAGGGGCTCAGAGGGCTGGGGATGAAGCAGGGGGCCCAGAGAGCTGAGAGTTTCAGAGCAGGTGGCAAGCCCGGGAATGTGGTGGAGGCTAACATGCTGGGTGGCAGGAAGACCAGGACCTATGTGACTTCTTGAGAGTTTAAGTCACTTTGTCAGTCGTTTGCCCATCACTGAGCTCTGTCCTGCCTTTCAGCAGAAGGGACAAGCATTTCTGTGGCTCTCTCTTGACATAGCCTCTACTACGCACAATCTAGATTCTGCACCAAGGTGGTGACCCAGGCTTCTCTTGGCTTCCCGTGGGTTTAATAGACAGGCATTCAATGACTGGCTGATTCATTGATCAACAAGGCAGTAACTTCTTAACCCTTAATCTATTTTTAACATTTATTAAGCATTTATTACATGCTAGGCACTGTGCTTAACATGCATCCTCTCGTCCTATTCTCGTAAAAACTTTATGGACACATGTACTCTTATTATATTTGTTTTGCATGGAAGGAAGCGGAGCCTTAGAGAGCTTATGCCCAGGCCTCACAGTTAGTAAGCGGTAGGGCCAGACCCACGCTCAGCCTCTGCCTCGCCCCGATGTCTGTGTGCGCCAACACAATGCAATACAGCCTTGGCATCCACCACTGCTTGATTGTTGACTTGTTTATGTCTGCAAAAGTGGGCTTCCGAAGACAGGAGATGAGTGATTTTCTTGGGGAGTGGGGTGAACAGGTGAAGCTATTTATAGTACATTAAAGTTATAACCAATCCCTTTCACAATTTTTCCATTCACTTACAAATATATTTTGTTCAATAAGAATGACAGCACACCAGTTATGCTTAGGCCTGGCTGGGAACTGATGGGATTCAGAGACAAAAGACCACTTCTGCCTTCTAGATCTTGCCACTCAGTGGAAAGGGAGAGACACGCAAATGAATATTGGTGTTTCCTTGTGATGAGCGAAAGGACAAGTGTTCTTGGAGGCTGTGGCAGCTCCCAGGAGGGGCACTGAGTTTGCACTGGGGCCGAGGGTGTCTTCCTGGGGAAGTTGGCCTTGAAGACCAGGCCGGGGGGAAGGGCGTCTTATCAGGGCAGGACACTGGAGGCTTGAAGATTTCAGGCTTAGGCACGAGAGAGTTCGGTAGGGCTGGGCGAGAAGGCAGGGCAGAAAGCCTAGAGGTTGGTGAGACAGGTGCAGTAGGATGAGGAAAGGCCTCGGACGCTGGCCAAGTACTGGGTCTGGATCCTAAAAGCAATGGGCTGCCACCAAATAGCGTTCCATGCAGGAGAGAGCCAGCAGCTTTAGAAAGCCACTCTGAGATTAGTGGAGGAGAGCCAGACATGGTGGCTGGGGTGGGGAGACAGGAAAGGAAGTGACACGGAGATCAAGGCAGTGACAGCAGAGCAGGCTGTGGAGGGCTCGACTCGGATACAGCGCTCTCACCGCTCCATTACCCTCCCTCCCAAATCAGAAAACACATGTCGTGCCTTTGTCCTAATGTTATTATTGTCATTTTTAATTCAAATCGGTATTTCTATCTTTCTTGTATCTAATGCCTATTGATTATAACTAATGGACACTACAAACATTATTGAAAGCCTCAGTGGCAGGGACATTTCAAGGTTTCTACGAGGTATTTTTCTCCTTATGTCTAATGCCTATTGATTCACATTCTCAGTGAAGCCCCATCGGGGTTCTTGGTATTTGTTTTGGAGGGGGCTAATTCTTTTCCACCCCACCCACACTTTATATAACTAGTTGTGTTAGTAATCCAGGTCCTTTAAGAAATTCATTTTTATATCCTCCAACTCTCATAATTAAATAGGGGTCAAAGGTTGCACCAGGCACTGAAAGGAAGGTTTTGTAGTCTGCAGAATGCTCTCCCCATGTTACCCTCATTGGCTCCTTTATAGTCCAGGGAGGCAGGAAAGCCATCATTGTCCCCATATTATTGATGAGAAAACTGAGGCTCAGAGAAGCAATAGTCACACAATTAAGTGGCGTAGCTTGGTCTTCATGCTCTGAATTTATCCTTTTCCATTTTATTGTCTTTCACTGACTGCACGCAGGTGACAAATGGTGTCACATTATGATCCTTGGTACATAGAACTTTGAGAAAGAACTGTTTGATCCTCTGACTGTTTCTGCCTTCACATCCAATCCCACTCATTCAAGAAACACGGAGCACGCCCGGTGTGCAGGCACAGGGTGTTCCAGGGTGCCCAGCTCAGCCCCCAGGGAGCGAGTGGTGCACAGAAGGGTGGACACAGTGCAACCAAAGGTGAAACAGGGTGGTGAGTGGTGCCCTAGAGGTGTGGACAGAATGATCTGGCTTATGGAGGGGGATTACTCACTCATTCTGCTTAGGGTGGGGCAGAGGGATGGGGAGGGCTTCCCCCACACGGTGACATTCGGACTGGCCGTGGAGGTAGAACAGCATTTCTTCAGGGAGAGAAAGGCAGGGACAACAACAACAACAATGGCATCACTGGTTAAGTCCTTGTGATGTGCCAGGCCCTGTGCCAAGAACTGGACAAGCATTATTTATTTGCTACTCCCCATGACCCTACGAGGTCTCAGTATTAATATGATCCCCGTTTCACATGTGAGGAAATGAAGACTTAAGACAGGATTTGCTCCTAAGCAGTCTGATTCCAGCTCATTCTCTCGACCATGCAGCACAGGGTCAGGCACTCAAGCTAGAGAACAGATCTGGAGCAGAGCCTCGGAGATGCGAAGCTGCCCGGGCTCGCCCAGGGCGCAGGGTGGGTGCAAGGAGGGAGGAGGACGTAGGTGTGAGAGGGGGACGGGGCCAGTGTGGATGGGCCTTGCATGATTTTATTTTCTCAGCGAAGTTAGATAGCAGTCGTGTGATCCAATTTGATCAGATCTGTGTTTCATACAGATGCCCCGGTGACAGAACAGAGCGGGAGCCACAGACGTCATACCTGCAGGGGGACAGGCCCACCAAGCACCTGAGGGCAGCAGGCCAAGTGGGGAGGAGGAGGATCCCTGCCCAGGGCAGCAGGCTCCCAGCCTCCATCTCCCCCCGCTGACTGCAGCCATGCGAGAATGAAGCCCCTTTGTTGCCAGACCCTCTGATTTGGAAAGCAGCTTTGGACAAACCAAAATTTTATTTGAAATTTCCTGAATTTAAAATGCAGGAAACTAATTCAAGTTAATTTTTTTTAAAGAACACTTTCAGGATCAAATTATGTGTGTGGGGCTGCCAGTTAGTCCCCTTGGACATGGAGGATGAACTGGAATAGAGAGAGTTCAGAGGCAAGGAGCTGGTGTCCAGAGCCCACTGTGACAGTCTAGACAAAGAGAGAGGACCCAAGCAAAGGCCATGGCAGGAGGGACAAAGAAGAAGGGTCAGGGCTGAGATATATTTTAAGTAGACTGAATAGTATGTAGTGACTTGACTTTGGACACAGAGGGTGTGGGAGGGATGAGTCTGTGTTGACTGTGTAGATGATGGAACCATCGTTCATTTAATTTTTGGAAGATTATTTATTGAGCATCTATTATATCCAAGATACTGCATTAGCAGCTGAGATACCCCAAGGAAGAAGACACGTGACCTTGCTGTGAAGGAACTCAGACTTTAGTGAGGAGACCTGTTGGAGGATTAGCACAGAGAGATTTGGGGACGCGTAGAAAGAGCGCCTGCCCTGGTCTTGGAGGGTGTGGCGTCAGGGAGTCCTCTGCCCGCAGGGAATACAGGAGAAGCGCAGATGTGAGAGAGACGGTCACCTACTGGGTTTTGGATTTGTTGAGCTGAGTCTTAGCTTCCGCTCAGCTAGTTCTGTGAGCTGATACCATCACTCTCCGATGCTTTTAATTTTATGACATTTAAGAGTCCAGGCAGCTTGCTTACTCATACAACACATTCCTTTCTGACAGTCATGTTTTCCCTGTAGCCTCTTTTAAAATGCCTGGCATATGTGTGCACATGGCTCAGGGTGTAGTAGATGCTGGCATTACTGCCATCGTCCGTGTCTTTCCAGGTCCTGCCCACTTGTCGTTCATCTTAGATGTTGCAATATTTGTAAGAGGAACCTCTTCTTGTTTGCTTAGTTTACTCATTGCTGTTGTGGAGAAAGATCTGCTTTCTTTTAGGATCATTATTATTGCATGGGAGATTAATTATGAGAAAACACCCTGTGCAGTTAATCACTCTACCTCCTTCCTGAGAGTGCCACACATTCTTTCTTCAAACCCAGGCGAGGTTGACTTCATTCATTCAGCACATGTTTATTGGGCACCTACCATGTGCCTGGCACTGTTCTAGGTGCTTGGGTTGCATCGGTGAATCCAGAAGGACCCCTCCGCTAACGAAGCCTTGTTTTCCTGCAGCCTCAGTGATTTGGCTCTTATTTATTTCTGTGTTGCTCTTTTGGGATATGCACAGATGTGTGGCCCCCTCCCCGCCAGGGGAATGTTCCCTCCAGTCCCCTCTCCTGGGGGGCTGTGCTTGTCGTCATCTCAGACTCTCTGCCCCATTTCCCCAGTGTGGACTGTCCACAGCGTGGCAACTCCTTGCCTGGCCATCAGAGCTCCACTGGCCTAAATAGATCCTTGAGTTCTAAATCTCACCGTTCCTCTACATACTCTGAATGAACACAATTTGTCTTCTCTTTTGAGCAGGTAATTTCACTGGATCCTTAAATCAGACCCTTTATCCTTCCCATTGACCCACTGGTCAGACACATACCGTCTGTCATAAAGCCCTTGTGGTCTTTTATTCTTTGTCCTCAGCTAAGAGTCCTCCCTGGAGGGAAGTCTCCAGATACAACCCAAAGGTGCCTGGAACTCAGGCTTGAGCTGGCTCACTGATGTGGATTTGGCAGAGCGGGATACTAAAAAAAAACTTTCCTGGGGAGGCTGGCTTTCACCAGGTCACCTGGCATGCAAAGAAAACCTGGGATGAGGAACCCAGAGGCCATTGCAGGGGTCACTGGGGCTGGGTGAGTTCCCTGCTCAGAGATCAAGGGTGCAGGGATCTCTTGGAGTCATAAGCTAGCTGCTCTGTGAGGGTCTAGGAAGCTTCGATACCTGGAAGTCCTCCACCTACCTGGAACATCCTGGATCTATGAGACCCTCATAGCTTCCAGGAGCCACCAAAAGGCAAGTAATGGGGAGGAAAGAGAAAAGTTACAGCAAACAAAGTGGCAAAAACTTTAAGGAACCTGGATGCCATTCCTTAATAGCTCTGTGGCCTTGGTCAAGCAATTAGGCTTCTCTGAGCCTCAATTTTATCGTCTCAATAAGGTTCAAAAAAATAAGGTTGAAATATGAGCAATGTGTGTCCATAAGTTGTTATGCAAATAGAAGGTATTTTACTGTTGTTATGATTATTTTTATTTGCAGCAGGCCTCCCTCCTAGAGCCCACATTAATCAGGACCCGGATCCTCAGAGCTGCTCCGAGAGCTCTCCCTCTGGGGCTGAGATCAATAGTCCAGCAGCCATTGCCCAGTGAGCCACCCACTACCCCACCCATCAATCAGCCAGCACTGGGCTGAGGAATCTGTGTGGCTGTCACCTTGCCACCAGCTAGCACTGCCCTTGAGTTTTATTGCTTCTGATCTAAGGTTGGAAATTCCTTGGCAGGAGCTCCACCAGCACGGATGTGTCTGTTTCTCTGCACCCGTTGCTGAGGAACCCTCATTGCGTCAGGATATAAGGAACTATTATAAGCTCACTCAGGACAATCCACTAGCTTGCCTCCCGCTGCTCCTCTGAGCTCTGTGCGGGCTTCAGCCTGTGGAACTGGTGAGGGTCACATCCTGAGCCGTGAGAATTGAGGCATAAAGTGAGGGTAAAATGATGCCATGAGTCTGAAATTTTGGGAAATGGGTGTGCTGGAACTGAAAATGCTAATGGGGTAGTCCGTGGTGATTTAGCCAGAATTAAAGGATCTTTTAAAATTCAAATTCCTGGCACCCACCTAGCCCTATATCTTTAGGGTTAGACAGTCCCATTTGGCTCCATGTTCTCAGATGAAAGACCAGAAGGACAACAATATGAACTATCAGTCATTGTTCAGGACATAGAAAGAGAAGGAAGGGGCCAGTAAGAGCTAGTTGGCATCCTTTTATACATGCTTTGCATGAGTTTGTAGAAGGGGAATGTGACCACGAAATGTTAATACGAGAAGGGAACTGCAAGATCACAAGAAACGACCCCGTGAAGAAACTGAGATCAGATTGCTTATGTAAGTTTTCTAAGATTGCATACCATTGAGTGATGTGATTAGTCCTATATGCCAGTCCCATGAATGGGAGACAGAATATTTTATAATAAGATGGCAAATATGTCATTATGTGTACAAATATGTTATGTACATGGAGTTTCACCATGGCATTGTTTATGGAAGCAAAAAATTGAAGCACATAAATATCCATCATCATTAATAAGGAATAGTTTAAATACTTTTTGGTTTACGCACTTAACAGAATACTATGTAGGCATTAAAAATAATGATGCAGGTCTACAATTATTGATTTGGGATGCTGAGTGGCTTCACTAGAGAGACATGCAAACTTTTGTTATGTAACAATAGCAGATGTCTATGCCACGTGCACATTATCTTGGGTAAAATTGTATACATATATGTGAAAGAATGTTTATAATAATTACCCAAGAGGTGAGGTTTTGGATGATTCTAATGATCTTATTTACATTTTCATGCATTGTTGGAATTTGTTCAAAGATCACATGCCATTTGTTTTAATAATCAGAAATGAAAAAGTAAAAGGACATCCTCTTTTTTATGTCAAAAATCCCTGTGTGCAGTTTCAGAGCTTCTCAGGATGGTGGGAGGGAATTTCCCACATCTAGTTGCTTTATAGTTGCTTCCCATGAATAACAGGCAAGTGCTGCTCTGCACACAACCCAGGGGAAGGGCATCGTGGAGGGCATGGCGCCTTGGATCTTCCAGTGGAAAGTGTTAGTACGAGGGGCCGGTTAAGAGGTTCCCCAGAACTTTAAGATAAAGTCTCCCTTGAAGAGTAAAAATTGGAAAGAATAGAATGGTTGGTTTGAGCCTCCATGGGTATGACAACCCTAAAAATAGTCACAAATGGATGGCAGAGGAGACTTAGGAACCCCCAACTCTAATGAGATGACTGGGTGTATTCACAGGCGAGCATGACCAGAGTGAAATTATAACTAGAAAGATGAAAGTGAATTAATTGCATTGGATAGCACTGTAATTTGGCTGAAGATGTAGTGTGTTAACCAAGAGGGGATGGCAACTATAGAGTCTAGAAAAGGGAGATGTGTGTGTTCATCAGCGTCTATCCAGCCTTGTCCAGGGAAGAGTGGCTGTGATTCCTGTGGCCCCAGACCCTGCCAGGTTCCAGAGCATTGAGACACCTCCCTGCACATCATCTGGCAAAGAGGAGGCTGGAGGTGGCATCTGTGTGTTTGCAAAGGCAAAGACCAACTTATGTGTGTGCATGTCTCAAAGGGTTGAAATAGGTCTTGTCTCAGTGATCCATTACCCTAAAATTTAACTGGAGAGAATACTCCATTTTCCAATGAGGCTCAATAATTGAGTCACTCTACTTGGTGTTTGTTTGTTTTCACCAAAAAGCAATTTGTGTCTTTGAAAGTTTTAACTTGGTGTCTAAGATCACTCCAAGCGTGTCTCTGGGTCTTGTGTGCTTTGCTGCCCACACAGTCCCAGTGGGGAACATGCATTAAGATCCCTAGGCTAGATCACTTGACTTTGTGCCCCTTCTATGACAATTTTCCTTGGGGAGGTTTAAATACACGCACTAACTGCTTTTCCCACAACTGTGTGGGCTTAGCTAGAGGGGTGCTCTGATCAGCACCTGAGTTTGAGGCAAAAGTCTTGAAGCAGAACATGACATTCTTTTACTTGGGTATTAGACACTTTATTGATTAAATGTACTAGGTTTTACTTGATCGCCTGCTATGTAGCCAGCTTCTACCTACTGGACCTGCTGGCCACACAAGGCGGGTGGGGACAGTCACTGTTTACTTAGGAATATTCAGTTCTTTACCTGAAATGGCCCCTTAAGCAGGAAGAACAATACTCTCAGTAACACAAGGGCCAAAGCACAAAAGAAAACCATTTATTCAATATACCTTTAATATCTACCCTCTAGTACTGCAGTTGACATTCATTGGAGACAGACAGGATCTGTTCACTTTTTATTTTTGTCACCATGACTTCTTTTTTTCTTTTTTTTTTTTTGAGACAGAGTCCCGTTCTGTTGCCCGGACTGGAGTGAGTGCCGTGGCGTCAGCCTAGCTCACAGCAACCTCAAACTCCTGGGCTTAAGCGATCCTACTGCCTCAGCCTCCCGAGTAGCTGGGACTACAGGCATGCGCCACCATGCCCGGCTAATTTTTTCTATATATATTTTTAGTTGGCCAGATCATTTCTATTTTTTTTTTTTCTAGTAGAGACGGGGTCTCGCTCTTGCTCAGGCTGGTCTCGAACTCCTAAGCTCAAACAATCCGCCCGCCTCGGCCTCCCAAGTGCTAGGATTACAGGCGTGAGCCACCGCGCCCGGCCCACCATGACTTCTTATTTGTCTGGTTGATTCTTCTTTGGCTATGAAGCCATACCCATGGTGGACGAGGCTCAGAAGGTCTTTACTTGTCAGCTATGTCCACTCTCCATACCTAACCCAACTGTCTGAAGAAATGGATGACAACACTTACTATCACTGTGGTCACTGCCCAACGTGGTGGGGCTGGCTTATTTCTCCTCTCGAGCTCAGATGTCACTGTTGACAAAGCCACTTCTCCTCTAGAACCACATGCCCCACTTTGTGAGTGAGAATTCCCTCCCCACTGGTGAGCAGTGTCAGGCCAATGGCCCAAATTCTAGGAATGCTCTTGGAATTTAATCGGGTTCATCTTTCCAAAGCCCTTTCAGGACGAGCTAAGAACCAAGAAAGGGAGAGGCTAAGGGGACTTCAGAGACTTCTCATTTTGTGAAACTATATTAAAATCACATTGCACTGAGATGAATTTAAGAAAGTAAACAATAAAAGCCCGAAGAAAACAGCCTGAGAGAGAAATGGAGGAGCATAGTAGAAACAAATGAAAGGAAGGAAAAAGGAGGAATACGAAATTTCCGGTAAATTCTCAAATTTCAAAGAGGCATGGCAAGGAACAAACATTGGAAGATACTGTATAATTTTTTTCATTCTATTTACTTTCCAAGCAGTGTTTGCTAATATTAATATTGACCTCCCTGTTCATATAACAGCTTTGGGGATCATGTTGCATAATTTAGAATCCTTCTTGGTTAAGTGAGTTTGGGCAAATACAAAACCTATTATTAGTTTTCTGTGGGCTGTGGGGGTCGGAGCTACATTAGGAGACTTCTTGTATCAGTCATTAAAAGCTCTCGATTCATACATTCATTAAAAATGTTCACGCCAGTTCTGACTTGAAATTCTGCCCCAAGTGGCATCAAGCCAGAAGTTGATTCTCGTTGCTTCAGAAGGAGGGGAAGATATGCCTGTGCCAGGGTGACATGCTGCACTGAGCTGGAGCGAAATTCCTTCCCAAGAATATATGGTTTTACTGAGGTCAAATGTAACTTTGCCTGGTGCTTTGCCCATGTGGAAAATGAATGTGTCTAATCTGCCTTCCAAATGGGAGAGATGGGAGCGCAGGGCAGAAGGGCAGGTTACGCCGCACTGTTTGGAAAGACCATATAAATGCCAGGGGAGCCGGATTGCTCAGCCTCATGAGAGTTAAAATCCCTGACCTCTTTGCTGCCCATAGTCTTAAAATTGTCCCCTCACAGCCATGGGAAGAATCAGCCTTAACATTTTAATCACATCCAGAGGCACAATAAGCTGGAGCTTCAGCCAGAACGGATCACATTTCTTTCCCAAACTTGATTACTTTGTTTTATATTATAAAATGAGCTCAGCGATAGTTCAAGGGTAAATTACGAGCCTTTAGAAACCCTGGACTGGCATTTATCTTTTAAAAATATTTACATAACTTAGCTTTATATGGTACCACTGTGTATGTGTGTGTGTGTCTGTGTGTGCATGGGTGTGTTTTAAGAGCTCCAACTATTCAGTATTTTTTCTCCAAGCCTAAACATCTCCAAAAGCACAGAGGAAGATGAGGTTTGTCAGGCCCATCGGGGAGGCTCTGCCATCCTCTCCCTGTAAGGCTGCAAGGCAGGAGGGCAGGCAGCTGGCTCACCACCACTGCCAGCAGCAGGAGAGGAAAAACTAGAACTCCTGCTTTCTGAGTCCTGTTTTCACAGCTCCTCCCTCCGTCCCTGACTCTTTCAGACTCAGTGTGGGAATTCAGAAGGACCAAATGGTTCAAGGACTTTAAGAAAAATTCCTGCTTTTTCCCTTAGTTGGCCCAGAGAGGGAGGTGGGAGAGAGAAAGCCTCCCCTCCAATCTTCCCTGGCTTCAAGTTTCTCTTTAAAAAATGCAGCCAGAGCAGGTACTGCTCAGCATCTGAGGACGTCACTCTGTCACTCATCACTTGCTCTGGAGCTCAGCCCCCCTTTACACATAGCTGGGGGGAGGGTTTGAACCTGGCAGGAGGTCTCAGAGGTGAAAGACAACCCAAGAGTAGGAGAAAGCCAGGGAGAGAGGCGGGTTCCAGCAGGGAAGAACACACCAGTCCTGATGGCCCACGGGGGAGGATTCCCAGGCCTCACGGTCAGGCGTCCTCCCCTCCCTGAGTTGGGCTGCTTGGAGATCACAGGGACTCCTGCTGGGAGTGGCTCCTCCCAGCCAGGCATTTTCCTGATCAAGTGAGTGATGAGAGAGGGAGCAGGTGAGGAAATACATGGGGAACTGATGCAATCTTTGTCACATCATCAGTTTCTAATGAAAAATCTAGACTTTATCTTTACAGGGATAGAATTTAGTTCTCAGGGACTTGTGACGACGCAACACATTGTGTGTGTGTGTGTGTGTGTGTGTGTGTGTGTGTGTGTGATGTGTTGTTTTCCCTATCATCCACTTTAGAAAATATTCTCCACTTTCCTATATTAAGATATTTTTCTTGGGCCAGGCCTAGTGGCTCATGCCTGTAATCCTAGCACTTTGGGAGGCTGAGGCAAGAGGATCGCTTGAGGCTAGGAGTTCCAGACCAGCCTGGGCAACATAGTGAGACCCATCTCTTAAAAAAAAAAAATAGAAAAATTAGCCAGGCATGGTGGCATGCACCTGTAGCCTCAGCTACTAGGCAGGCTGAGGCAGGAAGATAACTTGAGCCCAGTAGTTTGAGCGTGCAGTGAGCTATGTTCTCGCCACTACACTCTAGCTGGGGTGAGAGAGGAAGATGCTGTCTCAAAAAGAAAAAAAAAAGAAATTTTTTCCTAAAAATCATCCATCCATACACATCCCAGCTATCTGAAGAAAGTAATATAGGTTAATTGCAGAAGATTTTGAAAATATGTCAGTATGACCAGAAGAAACTAAAATTTACCTATAGTTTTACCACCTAATACTATCAACATTGTGGTGAATAGCCACCAGTCTGTTCTCTATTCTTCTATGGAATACAAATTCCAAAGGCAGGAATCTTGTTCACTTCTGTGGCCCAATGCTCTGAACAGGGCCCGGTGAGGGTTGATATGCAGCAAGTATTGGTCGAGTGAATGAATAAATAGCTATATCATCATACTTTGAATTGAAACAGGTTGTTGGGATTCAGTAGAGAATAACAGCAACAGAATTGCTTGGGTTTGGCGACTTAGATCCAAGCGGCTACTGCCAACTCACTGTATCTCCTTGGATCAGTCACTTCACCTCTCTGGGCCTGAGTTTCTTCTTCAGTAAAATAATCTTGTATAATAGCTAGCATTTGTTCAGTGCTCACTATGCATGGTGATAAGCGCTATACATGTGTTTCTTATCATAACTCTATGAGATAGGTACCTACTCTCTCCATTTTATGCATGAGGAAACAGGCAGCGAGAAGTTGAGTGATTTGCCCAAAGTCACACAGCAAGTAAGTAGGGGGCTGGGCTTGAACTCAGGCATCTGGGCTCTTGCTCTCTCCAGTGGAATTCCCAGGCCGTGGGGTTAGATGACTTCTCAGGCCCCTCCTAGCGCCAGCACTGAGAGAGAGGAGCGGTGCAGGGAGGTAGTTGTGATGATTATGCTACTGGCCGAGCTCCCAAAAGTCAATTGTGGAACAAGGTCCAGGTGATTACTACGTGAGCTCAGAGAGCAAGGTTCTTACCTGGAGGACTTCCTCCTGGATTGTGGAGAGTCCATCCGGGCATCAAGGGCACTCACAGAGCGTAACTAAAGACCAGGGGTGGTCTGGGGTTCAATCAGCGCTCCAGCACCCAGAGGCAGGCTTCCGCGGGCTCTCGGCGTGTCCCCTTCAGCTATAGCCACCCACAGGACAGTGCACCAGGGTCAGACAGGGAAGTATGTAAGAAATAAATCTTATCACTCCGGACGGTGAGCTGCTGCTGATGCATTTAATGGGGGAGGAAGGATGGGAATGCCGTTTGATGATTGGCTAAGCTTCAATTAGCAGGGCACTTCTCCTCCTCCTCCCCATCCCCTACTGAAACTCTGTATTTTGCCTCTTGTCCATGGCAACGGGCCTCCTTTCTGGTGAGGAGGAATGGGCTTCAGTAAACAGATCTATTTGTGTGACTCCTATTACTCATGTGAAGCACTGTCACTTCTTTTTCCACTGTGGTCTGTGTGTCTGAGTCAGAGAGCGCCTACAACAGGGTTCTTTGAATTGATGGCTCACTCCCAGCCGCACTTGACTGACTGCCAACTTAGCAGGGCGTAGCTTACCAACAAAAATTTTTTTTTTTTAAAGCCAGACTGATTCATAGAAACTCCTTTAAAACAGGGAAAAGAAACCGCCCATCACACACCCCAGCACACCAGCGCAGGAAACTTATAACCTCGGGAGGCGGGTCCCTCCCTCAGTGCGGTCACATACCTCCAGGAGAGCGGACCGGACCGGGGTTGCAGCCAGCAGCCACCACCACCAGCCACTGGGAGCCTCCGTCGCTGGGACCCTCCAGGTAGGACAGCGCCCAGCGCCGCGGGAAGCTCAGCCAACTTTCTCCTGCCTCTGCACGGCTCTCCTGATCTCAGCTTAGCTTTGCTTTTTCTTTGTCCTTTGCTATTTTTCCACGATTCTCTAAGAATCCAGTCCTTGAAACGCTTAGCTAAAAGCGGAGACTGAGACAACTTTTTCCAGAAAGTTTAGAAAAAAATGTATTTTTGAGGAGGGAGTCGGGGGAAATGAGTGGGGCTGGGCTGTAATCTCCTCTTGCAGCACCTGAGTTCTCCACGCTGAGGAGGTAGAGGGAGCAGGGACTTTGGAACCAATTGGGACAGGTTATTCTTCGTGGAGCAAACACTGCATACCTTTGAAATTATGGACTGAACTTGCCAGATGTGTGTTTCCAACTCCTCTGTTTTGATTCCGATGGCTTCCTTCAGGATTTGAGTTGTTTCTCAGCTTGTTACTTGTTTGCTGAGCTTTTTTTGTGGGGGTGGTGGTGGTGGTGGATAGATAACTGGTTTTCAGTTTATTTTTGCCATTGCTTTTCCTGCCCTTTGGCTTGGTCTGTTTGCTTCTGTTTAAATTCAAGTATTTTTGTCCTCCTCACAGGATGGGAAGAGAGGGATTGGTTTGTTTAAAGAAAACTGTTAGAGAAAGAGAGAGGCAGAGAGTGTTTGACATGAAACGTGGGAGGGGTTCCCTGGTGGGACTGGGAGCTGATGGGGACTCCAGATGCCTTCCCCTCTGGCCAGATGTGCAGGGAAGCTGGGTTTGGAGGGGAGGGTGGGGCAGGGGAACTTTATCTGTTCCTGTAGAAACTCGTTGCATGGCTTTGTGTTTCTAGCCCAGAAACAGCTGCATTTCAGTGTGGAGTGAAAAGATGGTATATCAGAAATGATAAAAGAAAAATTTTAAGAGTGGATGTGGGATTTTCCTGCACGGAGAGCAAAGATTATTTTGGGAAGTTTGTCTTTTCATTCTTTCCCAAAATGTACTTGTACAAAGCAAACACTCAGGCTAATCATGAAGCCAATCTAGAGAAGTAAAGAAGGTGTTTTCCTATTGGCTTTTGTTTTTTAGGTGAGCATTTTGGTTGAGTGTCTACTAAGGCGGGGCCCATTTCAACATAGATACTGGTATATTTTTTCCCCGTGTAAACAAGGTGAAGAGATTAACAGGATTCAGCTTGTCTGATGAAGTTAGGTTTTTAGATTTAAATGTAACCAGCCCTGCGTTGAGCAGGCAGAGCTCCTTGTACAACTGCCCCAGGGGGATGAGTAAGTAGGTACGAGGGCAACTTTTCCTGATGAAGGGAACGCCTACTTTTGCTTCAAGTGTTTATTATTTCCAGATTACATGGATGTGGATTAGGGAAGCCATTATTAAACCAATAGTGATGGTATCCTGTGAAAATAGTACGAATCTTGTTTTAGTTCCGTGCAGGTTAAAACTAACAAGCAACGTCTAACCAGTCAGCAACTGGAAAAACACTGACCATTCCGGGAGTGTAAAACATTGTGAATTGCATTGTCTGTGCAGCATTTCTCATTATACTGTAGCTTTACAAATGAGAAAATATGCTACATGTATGTTATTTCCTGGAGTTTGAGGACAATTTAGAAAACACTGTTCTGATTTCCGCTCTCTGCTCTTCCTCCAAGAAGTAGTGGGAGAGTCCCTAGGCTGTGGGAGTTTTTCTGGATTTCAGCTTTGGCAGGACTAAAAGTGAGGGTTATTTGGCCCCCCTGCTGCACCCCACCCTCAGGAGGCTCCAATTCCACCCAGACTCTGAAGAATGGGGGTAGAGGCCTTGGGGGGGCGGCTGTAGGACATCCGGTCTGGCGCCCTGGCCAAGGGCCCCCCAGATCGCACATTGTTCGTGGGCACTAAACTGTCCTGGGAGTTGGCAAAACGCCATCACGGACCAACCCAGAGCAGATCACATCCTTAGAACCTGGCTGCCTCCCAGGGCTACTGGGCAGACCTCTGAGGAGAGGAAAGACATCCCTTCTGCGCACTGCGCCTTTCTCAACCCTTCCTGCTTCCCTCCTGAGACCAGATTAGTCCATAAAGTCCCCAGCCTTGTGACTGGGCTTCGTGGAGATCACCCTGAGAATACGGACCCTCTGGGCTTGTTCTGGGGATTTCAGGTAGTGCTGAACGTGCCAGGCCCCCTGGAGAGAGCACAGCCAGAGACCTGGTTCCGTGTCATCCATGAGCCAAAGCTGCTTTTCTGTAGGCTCTGCAGAGCTTGGTGAGGCAGGCACCTAAAATGTGGCCACAGTAAAGGGCACAAGGCCAGTTGGTTCCATTCCACCCTTCATTTTGTTCACAGAATTCTAAATTTGGGAGGGATCTCATACATTCTCCTACCATATGCAGAAATCTGATTTTTATACCATCTTGGACAGTTGGCCATCCTACAGGTCTTGAAATTTCCAGACTGGGGGAGCTCGATACCTCAGAGTACACCTGCACACTCATGCCCCTTTGTGGGACTGCTCTAATTATTTAGAGTTCCTTAAATTGACCAAAATCAGCTTCCCTATAACTTCCTGGTTCTGTGGGTCCGAAACCGCCCAGAAAAACCTATTCCAGTTCTGTTGTTGCTCCACCCAATGCTCCTGATCCTCTAAACACTGAACCTTCATTTAATACTTTTTAAACTCTTATTTAGTATTTAATGACTACAACTAGATGGATGGATTGCTGTTGCATTATCTTTTCTTTTTTTTTCCTTCTTTCTTTCTTTCTTCTTCTTCTTCTTCTTTTTTTTTTTTCACCTAAGGCTCAGAAAGAACAGGGAGTATTTTTGAAGCTTTGAAACTCTGCACAGTCAACCAAACCCACATGATTTGATTCTGAGGTATTTCATTTTCTAAACACAGGAGTATGGTTCCTTCTTTAACTTACCACACAGCTGCCTACAAAGCCCAGGCACAGCTGGGACTCCCAGCCATACATACTCAGAGGGACACACCCAGGGTTGCTACCTGCCAGGTCAGGGTCAAGTCAATCTAGTGCCAGAAGCACCGGCTCCTCACTGGGCCTTTTGGGGATTGTCCCATAACTCAGTCCATAGTTCATGTAGCCCACATCTATACACTGTCACCACCTGTCATGGTCACCACAGGAACAGGCCTCCATCTAATTGCTGGCTGGCAGTCTGGGTGTCAACCCCTTGAGAAGAGCTCATAATCCTTAAGCAGTGTAGAACTGGAACTTTCTGACCACAAACCTCCCTTTTCCAATACTCTTTCCAGTTCTGCCAAGACGACCCTCAATTTCTGGACTGTACTTGCTCTTCGGTAATCCGGGAAGCCCAAATATGGTTCCAGTTAGGGTTTCCCTTGGATTTTCAACATCCCGACCTGAATATACACAAGTCCTAAGATGGCTTTATGTTACACTTCAGTCCCTGGTGCCCTGACTAGGTAAAGCCATTTCCCTCAATTTAACTGGGAGATTCACTGATACGTGAAGCATGAAGACAGAAACACAAAAACCGGTGGGGCTTGCTGCTTCTCTCGCTTCCTTTCCAACAAACTATTGGGTCAACATTCTCTTTCCCGCTGTGGAGACGGCATTTCCCTGGAACCAAAATGGTCTCCTGCACTGTTGGTGCTCTCGGCCTTATGTGGCTGTGGCAGTTTTTGTATTTCCTGAGCCTGTTTCATGAATTCTTTCTCCAAACAGGGTAGTTGAAATAGAAAACTCTTTTGGCACAGGTCGACACTGTGGCAAGAATCCTGGGGTGAATGTCAGACAGCTGGCTGGCTAGGAGGACAGAGGGGCAGCGGTCTTGTCCCGACTCTGCTGTGTGGCAACGGCAAAGGTTGAACTTCGTGGTCCTTTCGGCCTGGGTGGCTCTGACATTCTAAGATCCTACCATTCCTACTTTGAGAAATCTATTGGGCTCATGCTAACAGCTAGTTTAACCCATAAAAATAGGTAGAAAAGTGAAACAAGGCAACAAGTTGCATTGAAATAGGCATTTTGGAGAAGATTCTCGACAGGTTGGTGCCTGGGGGACCCAGGCAGCCTCCTCTGCCCCACCCACTCAGAGACTCCTCGGGCGTGGCGTTCTCCCGGCTTACCGTCAGATCACCACGAGCGTTCACCCAGCGCTCCGAAGGAAAGGAAGAGGCTTGCTTAACGAAACGTAAAGGGTGCCAGCTCAGACGAGGAGGGGCATTCACCAGGAACGAGATCAGGCTCAAAGAGAAACTGAGCTGGTCCTGGGAAAGAAACTCCACCCTTCTCTCAAGGAGGGAGACCCTGCAGCGCGAGGGTGTGGCCGCAGGTGTGGATGGGAGCCAGTGAGGAACAATCTGAGAGCAGGAGAGGGAAGGCAGAGAAGACAGGAGGCGAGGGAGGGAGGGCAAGTGGGATGTGTGTTTCCTCAAGCCTGTGTGTTGGAGGAGAAGGCCTGGAAGGAGGGGAGAGAGCTAGGTGGACAGAGAACGACAGGGAGGAGGAGGCAAAAGAGCAGGGGAGAAGTGGCGAGGGTGTTTCCTCTCCTAACTCCTTCTGCTCTTGTTTGGGGACTACCCACCCCCATGTTTCAGGACAGTCCTTAGATCAAAATTATGTTCTTTGTCCCTCATGAAGACTCTTTTGTTGCTGTGGCCACATCTTAGTTTTTAAATATGGTCAATACATCCTCGGTATCATTTGTGCTTCCATTAAACGTTTGCACCACCAAGGCGCTGACCTCCCCGAAGTCTCCCTTCTTTCGGGTCAGATCAGAGCTGAGAGCAAAATGAGGGCCTTGATCCTTAGACCTCTTGTTTCAAATAATCAAAGACCCTCTCCCCGGCTGAAAAAGGGGAATCGGAGAGAGATTTGCTCCCCTGAAACAGCTAGTTTTGGGCGAGCTGGTGTGTTCACACTGATCTCAGAGAAAGAGTTTTAGAGCTGAGACCCGGAGCTTCCCTTTGCTGAAAGTATTCTCCGTGCTCGGGCGGGCAGGGGACTCCCGTGCTGAGGCCCAGCTCGGGACTGAGAGTTAGAAGCTTGTCTGGGAGTTTGCAGGGAGGGCATTTGGTTCGGGCCTTTGGTGGCCTTCTAACTTTTTTTTTTGGTGGCTCTGCTGGGTGGACCTTCTCAGCAATGTGATAGCAAGACACAGCGACCTTTGAAAGACCCTTTGATTTTACCATTGGCACCGTTTTGAGGGGCTGTGCTGACTCTCTGATGAACTCAGAGATGGTGGGAGGAACAGAGAGAAGAGTAGACGTTCTAGTAGAAGATCTGGTAGAAGTTCCAGAACTCTAAGCCAACAGCTAGAAGAGAGAAAATCACGCAGGAGTAGAAGAGCCCCAGCTTGAAATATGAGAGGTGGTGGCTTCAGTTGCGCCTCTGATTTTACCTTTGGGGACATGCATTTCCTTCTTTGTCAGGGGGCTGGACTGAATGACCTCAATGTTTATAAACCTCTAAAGAACAAATTGCCCTGAAAACCAGAAATGAAGCCCTCAGCCTGAGGGCCTGGGGTGCCTCTGGCTGAGCAGCGCCTGTCCCGCCCAGCTCCTGCCTGCCGGAAGGCTGTAGCTTTGCTGGTCGAAGCATGTTGCCGCCATCTACTGTTGGACCCGCCCAAGCGCCGCTGGGGCCGGGCCACACCTTGATTTTCTTCCCAAACCCTAGCTATTATCTTGGCAACCTCTCCCTTGAAGACATTCTGGTTGCCAGAACACTTCTCTTTTGTCAGAAGCAGAAGGCAACTGAAGCTTCCGTCCTCACCCAGGGGACATCGCCCGATCACTTGACCAGCTGCAGTCTGGGGGCGTGGGCTGGGCTCAGGCTTCACGGCCCAGGTCTGGCCCCAGCCTTTGCAGATGTTGCCCAGATCCACCCCTTCCCCTTCATACAGGAGGACAAGCGTAAATAAGAGAAAGAGAGAGAGAGAGAGAGAGAGAGAAGTTATTCTCCTTGGGAGCACTTGCAAAAACAATATTCATGCTGCATGTTTGCCTTTAGCACAATTGTTGGCCCTCAGATTCTTCCAGACAAGCTTAAAGCCCATTTCCCTAGCCCAACCCTCTCATTTTACACAAAGGAATAAACATAACAGCCAACGCCTGTGTTGCCCTTGCTCTGTGCTGGGCATGGGCCCTCAATCCTCACACTAATCCTATCAGCTCTACAGCTCACAGTTAAGACGTGGTTGGGCCAGAATTGGAGCCCAAACCCCCTACTCTGTACCTCTTTGTACTCTGAAACTCTGGGAGCCACTGACCAGAGAGGTTATGTGATTTTTTCCAAAGTCAGCAGTTGGTCAGGGCAGAATTTTTATGAGACTCTAATCCTCCAGTAGGTGTGTGCTCTCCCCGACCTCTTTCTTATACCCGGCTCACGCCATCCCCCAGCCCCTCTGTGAGAGTCTACACTAGTCTATACCTGCGCCAGATAAACACTACTTTTTCTGTAATAACCCCATTTACGATAGCCTGCATTTGGGAGATGAAAAGAATAGTGGTTTTCCCTGGAGCATGTGCCTCCCTGTTGCATTTGCTGCTTGATGGATGGATGGCACTTCTCCTGGTCATAAAACTGCCCTGTATTTAAAACATCAGGCCCCAATGTGACATGCGCAGAGTGAGGGGCAACCTGAAGTTCTTTCCTTCCAAACAGCAGCTATCCAGAGGCAGGAGGAAACAGTCCTTTAGGAGCCTTTTTCTCCACATATTTCCCATGGAGAAATGGAGGCCCCCCCCTTTCCCCCTCCTACGTAAAAACAATATTGAGGATGGAAAAGTACACTGATATAAAACAACAATAACAATGGCCAAAAGCTCATCCAAGTTCTCATCCACTCAGCCTGCCTTTAATCCCAGCCTTTTCCTCCTCCGGACACATCCTCTGTGGCTGCTCCCAAAAGGGAGTATTTCCTTTTCTGCTTTTGTGTTATGGATGTCGATTTCACCAGCCCACATGGACCTCGATGAGAAACAAACACATCAAAACCAAACCAACAAAAGCAAAGTGATCCCCGAGTGCGGAGGATGGAAAGGCTTTCGTGCCACCCCACACAGCGTCCTTAGGAAGCAGCAGCAGCTGCAGAGTGTCAGGTGTCACTCTGAGGAAGGTGGTGCAGGGACAGCAGACTCATGGAGGTCATATGACCAGGAGCGGCTTTGCCTCTCATCTTTTCTCCTGCCTTGGAGGAAGCACCACGTCTTTGGTCAGATGGTGTGAGAAAGCTTCTTTCAAAGTTTACAGTTATCCAGAAAGAGATGAGAATTTCAGTGTCAGAAATACACCAGCCAACAAATAGAGGGAGGAGTGTCTAATAGTAATCTCAGGACTGTGTTATGCCTTGACTGAGATTTGGGGATCTAAGGTGAGGTCCTCTGGTGAATTCTCTGATAATCTGGTGGTTTTGCTGCAAAGGGAACCACGTAAGAAAGAGGAAGAGTGGGTCTAGCTGGGTAACCCCGTGGCAGAACCAAAATTGGTGGTGGTTATTGTCAAGAGCACACTCAAATGCACTCTCAGAAGGATCTTTCTAATGAGGGGATCTTGGTAGGCAGTGAGGTCCCCATGACTGGAGGAGTTTAAGCATGATTTAGTAGATCCTTGGTATAGCTTTGTAGATGAGTTTCATGAATTAGAAAAAAATTTTAAGACCCCCTTTGGTCTAGAGATTGTATAATTCAAAGAGGTAGATAGAAAACTTAAATCTGCAGACAAATTAGTGTTTAGAAATTTAAGATATTTTCTTTGCCTTTATTTATTTCCTCTTAAACAAAAGGCAACACACATCTATATAACCTTGTATATTCAAATGCCAAAGGTACTCAGGAAATAGTCACATATTTGCATAGGTATTTATATGGAATGATATAATGTAACGTTTGCATGTAATAAGATGCTCAATACATAGTTGTAGTAAAGTAGTAATAATTTCTGAAAAATGATAAAGGACTAAAGCTCATGTATGTAAAATAAAAAGGGAAACATTTTCCCTCTAGAATTCTGTTTAATATGAAGCCTTCAGTCACTTTGCCATTGATTATTTTCCAATGGAGAAGAAAATATTGCCATCCTAATTCATTTATTTGTTCACTGAACAGATATTTATTTGGTACCTGTCATAGACAAGACTCTCCCTTCAGGGATTTAAAATCTAAGGGGTGGGGAAGCCAAACACATCCAACGATAACTCTGTAATCACTGTGTTACCAGGCAGGCTGTCATTAGTGGCTATAGCATAGGAGGGGGAAAAAGACATCTTCTGACCTATGTATCTGGGAAGGCTTCCTGGGAGAGGTGGTATTTTAGCTTGGTTGAAAAGAATTTGATAAGTAGTTACCACAGGAAGAACACAAAAGTAGAGCTTTTATTTTTGGAAACCAAATTCCAAGATTGCAAGGGCTAGCATGAGGTATTTGGAGCCCCTTTCCTGGTGACGGGAGGTGGTAGTGTAGGGTGTTTGGAGGTTTTTGAGCAGAGGAGTGACAAGGTCAGATAACCTGGTGGCAGTAGGGAGGGTATATTACAGGGCGGATTGTGGGCAAGGGTGATGACATGGCCTAGGCTGGGACCTGAACTAGACAGTGGCAAGGGGAGTGGAACTGTGAGATAAATAGTGGAGATTAGGGACTCATCACTGTGATGTTTTGGGCACTAAAACTGGGATGAGAGGAAGGAGATAAGGAATTTGGCCTCTGGCCATGATTGCCTCTTCTCCCCAGAAAAGCCTATGCTGGCTTGGGCTACCAGGGAAACGCCTAAACTGGCTGCAGCCGGCCAGCGGGAGTCATCCACATGAGCCATCCACATGCAGCTCAGAAAGCCTGGTAGACGCGTCTCCACATTGCCTTTCAGTGTGGGAGACTCTCACCCACTCGCAAATGAATCATAGAAATTTGAGCCTTGCGAGACTCCCCCACCATTCACATCGTCCCCAGCTCCTGGTTTCTGAGCCCCCAGGCACAGGCTGATTCTTCAGTGACTCAGGCCCTGGGATTCCCAGCACTTCCTTCCCAGCAGTGGGTTTTTGGCTACTCTGTTCTACTGTAGTGCTTCCAGTTGTTGTGCCATGGACCACCCTCGGAGAACCGCTTCCCCCAGACTCCTGTGGCAGCTCCATCAGCACACAGACTCCATGACAGGAAGAAGTTATCTGACCCCTAGCTTAGCACACACGGAGCCAAATTATGCACATCTGAATTTCCCTGCTGTTCCTTAGAAGCCAATTATTCTCAACAGTTGCTGCAGAATTAGTTTCCTATCAGAAAAGGAAAGGCTCCCACAGGGGTCTGATTAACTTCTCACTGGGCAGGGCACCCAAGACTGTGAGGCTACCTGAACAAAGGCAAAGAGGTCATGCAAGGCAGCCTCAGGGTTATCTTCCTTTGATTCCTTTCACTTTGTGTGTGGGGCGGGGAGGTGCCAGAGGGAGGCAGGAAGCCAATAAAAGTTTAAATGGATGGAGACAACTAGAGAGGGTGGTTCTCATCCCCATTCCCCTCCCCCACCTTAGTTAGTCCTTTATAGCTGCAGTCACCAGCAGTTGTCACGCTCAGGGTTGCTTCTGCTAACTATAGTCCATTTTCTATTAGCAAAGAACTTAATCCAAATTCAGAATGGTCAGTGGTTGTGAGGCTTGCATCGGAGCCAGGAGCATAAAGGGGCTGCTGCCGTAGTGGTCTGGGCAATGCGGGAGAAGGGGAGAGATGGGTTGGAAACAGGAGCCGGCGATGTGGAAGGAAACCGGCAGGCATTAGGCAGAAAGAACAGCAAAGGGATATTGGAGACCTGTGTGTGGCTCCACGGTGCTGATCTCCATTTCTCTGAAGAGTCACTTCTCTCGGAGTCAACGCTCATGCCTCCTGTACCTTCCTCAGTTTCCCTCCTGGCCCCTGACCACGCCGAGCATGTTGGGGAGGTGAGGCTCAAAAGGCAGACCCTGCTCCGTTCGCAGTGGTGGATGCAGAAACCTGTTCCTGGCATCACACATAGAAGTCAGCGGACGACCTACCCTTCAAGAACACGATGAATTGACTCGCTCTGGTGGCCTAGATGGGGGAGTCTAAGCGCCACAAATAAATGTTGTTGTGGTGGGAGTTCCCAACAACCGATGACAGACAAACTTTGAGACTGCCCAGCACACCAGATGCTCTGCAAGAAGCAGGCCTTGTTCCCGAGTGTTCAGAATTGCAGTGCTGTTATGCTCTGTTTCCTGGTCTGAGCTGCCCAGCTGTGACTCGGCTATGCTTTCCACTGGACAGTGCCACCCATAGCTTCTTAGAGAGGTGTGAGGGAGAAGTCTATTATTGTTTTAGTGAAACATACTGCTAAGGAAGAAAGTGGTAGCAGCCAGTACTTCCAATGATATACGTGCTCATAAGTGGTCTTGTTCAGTGCCTTGTCTGAAGCCGTGTACACAGTGGGCAAGGGAAGGAGTCTCCCTGCAGGCTGCAAGTAACGGGTGGGCAGAAGTCTCAAGAGCACGAGCTCTTTTGTTATCCTACTCTGCTGTGTGATGGATTCCCAGACACTCACCCGTTAGGTACCACTGATGGTGCTCCACAGAGACCTCAAAGGTTGCCTCCCTCCAGACTGAGGGTTTCTCTGCTGGGTGGGGTGGGGGGATCTCTCTGGTATAGTATAGAGACTGGGAAACTAGTGATGATCCAGCCTAGAAATTTAAAAAATTCATTCCATTTTCAAATGTGTTGGGGGAAGGCCCCTGAAAATAATGGAAGCCCCTCTAAGCTGGCAATGGATGATACTAATAAAACCTGGCAAAGGTGGGCAGCGAAAGATGGAGAAGTTACATGTATTATGCGACAGCTCCAGCTGAACAGCCGCTGCTTCTGGCTGGACACAGCGGCCAAAAACAGAGAGAATTGTGTGTTTTGTACAATAAGAACATTTGCTAATCCAAGACATTTTGCTCCTTTCCACGGTGAAAAGACACGGCGCGATCATAAAAATCTGCGAGGACAGAGAGTCGCTTCTTTGCCCGATTCCTCCACTGGCTCCTGCAGCGGGTGGGGCACGGTGACCTCGTGGGACTGTGTTAGATCAGAAGAGAGAGTACGTGGCTGTGACGACACACAGCCCAGGCAGAGGTGCAGCCAGAGGGGTCAGCAAAAGGAAAACTGTTAGCCAGGCGTGGTGGCGCACACCTGCAGCTCTTGCTGCTTGGGAGGCTGAGGCAGGAGGATTGCCTGGGCCCAGGAGCCCGGGAGTTCGAGGCTGCAGTGAGCTACGATGATGTCACTGCACTCCAGCCTGGGCGACAGAGTGAGACCCTGTCTCTAAAAATAAATAAATAAATGAATAAATGAATGAATGAATGAATCAATCAATCAAACTAAAGGGAGTGTGAGCTGGGCAGAGGAAGTCAGATGCGACTTTAGGGGGTTAGAGAGCAGCCCAAGGAGATAAAATGCTGCTGAATTCCCAACAGCCCGCCAGGGAGGGAGCTGTGTTCTGCCTGAAGTGGCTGAAGTGGCTTCACTTGGTATATCATGTTCCATTCTTGGCCCCTTAACCACTTCCCACACTGTTAGGAGGAGGATGTTTGTAAATCTGAAGCAAAAGGAATAAGAAAGTCACTTAAGGAGCCCAAGGAGGATTACACATAAGCACCGTTCGTTATATAATATTTGTGATTCCCTGCAGTCAGCGTGTTCCTTTCCCATAAATTAAGTGTCCAGGGAATCAGGGTCTGTGAGGTGCGGCACTGGGGGCCGTTAGGAGGATGGGCTGAGAGTGTGAGCTTTCTCCTGGTCATTCCCGAGGGCGTCTTCTCACTGGTCCCCCCACTCAGGGTTAGACAAAATCACAGTTTCTACGAGGACCAAAGTGATTTTATATGCACTGCCCCGTGAACGAGACAGCAGATACCTTGTTATTCATACTTGCACTGAACATGGAGCAGCCTGCTGATTACGTCACTGGGCTGGCTTGGCAACAGCTACGCACTCGGCTTCACCTATGAATAACAGTAATAATAACACCCACGATGGAGCAGCTCCATTGTGAGTACCTGCCGTGTGCCAGACGCCACGCTAGGTGCTTTACATATATAGTCCAATTTAATCCGCACACTTCCCCGAGCAATTGACATTGCAGCCTCTACTTTACATACGAGGAAGCTGAGACTGAGCTGTCAAATAACTTTATATGATTCTCCCCCAACCTCTTGTCTGATCCAAACACCTCTTCTCACTGTGCAGTAAAGTCAGGCAGAACATTGTGGAGGTGTGCAAGAACCTGAGAAAAACAAAAATGAATTTGAGCATGTGGGGAGATTATTAATAGCAGACACGAAAGCTCCAAGCTCTCCCCCGAGGAAGCAGGGTAAATGCCATCAGTTTTGCATTCATGGTGAAATTGGACACATTCCTGCAAAACAGCCAGGCTTGGAGGGAAGTACCCAGCCTGGGAAAAGGTTGTTGGATCGGGTCAGGGTGGGTGGCAGAAGCCCGTGTCTGCCTCTCCTTTTCTTGCCTGCAGAGAGCGAGGCATTCTGGTGTACATTAGATCATTCTAGATTTCTGAGCACCTGAGGAGGGAAGTGAGAGGAGAGAAAAGGCAGCTGTAGTGTTGGAGCGATGGTATCAGTGTGCTGTAATAAGTACCTGGTGTGGCACGGAAGGGGCCCAAGCACACACAAAGCGTCAATTAAATGAGGTGGAGAGAAAGACAGTGGGACAATTGCAGGACGTGCTGGACCGTCTCCCGCCAAGGTGGGGGCGTCCACACCCCCATTCTGCCTAGGGTGTGAATAAGCTCAAGCCCTTTCCTTTTGATGTCCCTCCCGAGGCTGCACTGCATTTTAACCGCCTTGGGGTGACAAAGCACTCCTTCTGCAGCTGACATAAATCAGAATGGCCTCTCCCGCTGCGTCCTTCACACTTCCTTTAGTTTCCAGGCTTTATGATCAATGGGCTCCCTTCTTCGGCTCTGCTGAGATTATGGCTGAAAATGTTTGTTTATCCACGCACACTGTTAATCAATATTACTTCCCAATCCCCCCACTCTGTGATTTGTGCATTTATTTGCCTGTCTTCTGTATTGAGTCCTGAAGGATTGGAATTTTGTGTAAATATCATGCACAAGTAGAAGGCACATTTGGTGGTATCTCAAGCTGCAGGTTTTTTTTTTTTTTTGAGACAGAGTCTCACTCTGTTGCCCGGGCTAGAGTGCCGTGGCATCAGCCTCGTTCACAGCAACCTCAAACTCCTGGGCTTAAGGGATCCTACTGCCCCAGCCTCCCAAGTAGCTGAGACTACAGGCATGTGCCACTATGCCCGGCTAATTTTTTCTATATATATATTTTTAGCTGTCCATATAATTTCTTTCTATTTTTAGTAGAGATGGGGTCTCGCTCTTGCTGAGGCTGGTCTCAAACTCCTGAGCTCAAACAATCTGCCCGCCTCGGCCTCCCAGAGTTCTAGGATTACAGGCATGGGCTGCAGGTTTTGAAAGCCCTCAGAATGGTCATACTGAGCTGTAGGAAATACAACACTCTGCCCCAGACCAATAGCAAGCCCTCTACCAGGGGGCACACGGAGCCCAAAGGCTCAGGTGGAGTAATACTCGTCTGAAATGTTCAATCAGTAGGTGATCAGACCATTAAACTGTAATTAGGTTGTTATAATTATTGAAAACCAAAGAGCATTATTATAATAGAAATTGTGTCTCTCACATTTTATATCTCACCCAGGATCAAATTAGTAGCCAATTCAGTCTCGGGGCATGGAGTAATAGTTGCTATACCGTGGAAGGCATTCACTTCTACTAAAATTGCTGCATGAGCAATTTGATGGAGGCATGGACACGTCCCTAATGGAAAATGGAAATTTCTATGACATTGTTGCAGAGAGACCTGGAAATTACAAAGGCCCTTTAAAAATCAAAGTCCTACTTTTGGCCTCTGAAATACAAACAAAATAAAATATTAATAGTTATCATAAAATGTACTTCTTTTTTGAAATAGGCTGTATTAGAGAAGTGAGTAGGTAGATACCTGAGAAGAAATGGAATTATGTTTACATTTAGGTATATGGAAATAGACAAACAAGCACTTAGGCATATCAGAGCTAGGTTAACAAGGTGTTTTCAGGAATTTTTGATGAAATTGTGATGGTTTTTATCGCAAATCTTCCCCATTTTAGCAGATGGCACACATGCAGGAAAGCTGAATTGTCTTACTTACGGTAACCTTTTTGTCCCTTTCTTTTTCTTTTCAGAACTCTCTTTGTTCCTGAGTCACCAAAAAAGCCAAGATGTTGGTGTTGCTGGCTGGTATCTTTGTGGTCCATATCGCCACTGTTATTATGCTATTTGTTTCCACCATTGCCAACGTGAGTAATGTTCTTTTGTTCTTTCATTCATTAAAAAAATCACTTCAATATTTCCATCAAGTACTACAAAAGGAGTTTAAGCCATAATTCTCGCCCGCTGTGAACTTATAGCTTAATTGTGGAAAAAAAATAAACACACACTTGCACTTCAAACAATTAAATAACAAGAGGACAAAAGCGAGTGTTCCTATGAGTGATCTTGCCAGGGCTGTGGGCGTTTAGAGGCTGGAGGATACAATGGGGCTTCTTCGGCCTCTAGAGGAGCTTGAGGTGAACTTGGAGGGGCTTTAGGTGAACTTGGAGGACCGGCAGACGGGTGAGGTTTCCCTTAGTGAAAGACGGAAGGTGGAAAGAACATAGGGATGCATTCCAGGTGCGGGTGCTAGCACAGGAGCACATGTGGGAAGGACCAGCTTTGGTCAGGGCATAACGAGGACACTTGTGGCTGGAGCAGAATGTCCCTTCCTTCTGGGAATTTAGATTAGGAGGATGGATAGGAAGGAGCGAGAGGAGGAAAGGCTTTGATTGCCAGACTGAAGAATTCAAGTTTTAAGTGGAGAGTACCATGTGAAAGTGAAATTTTGCAAGATTTACCTGGTGCCACTGAATTAACTCACTCAGACAAAACAACATAAAAGTATTCTACGGCGGTAGCGAGTCTCTTCTCTCTGAACCTTGGGCTACTCTGACCTCTAGTGGCAGTTGATGGAGCCCCATTTGCGTTTGTTGTACTTTTCTCAGAAAAAAACAAGACAGCTCCTTGGACTTAAAATCCAAGGCCACCAGTCACTAGACAGGCAAATGATGGTTCCAGAATCTGTTTAGGTCCTTTTAACAGTTAAAGGATAAACGGGTTTTAAAGTTCAGACAAGCTGTGGAAGTGCACGTGGGTGCGATTACAAGCAAAGCTAATTTAAGCATAACTGTGATAAGGTACAACCCCTGCCCCTGCGGCCTCCTCCAGATTTTGTGATTTAGTCATTCTGTATGCCAGCTCCTAGATCTCTCAGGATAAGTCCAACAAACTTCTTTAAAGGGTATGAATGGGTGCCACAGTGCTGCGTATCTGTGAGTTATCAGCCCTTGATGTAGGGCTCAGCACACGGTTGTTTATTGAACGGAGAGCAGGTGATCGCATGTCCTTGGCCCTGCCTTTCCAGCGTGTGCATTTTCGTGGTGCGTGCATGTATGTATGTGTGTGTGTGTGTCTGTGTGTGTGTGTGTGTGTGTCTGTGTGTCTGTGTGTGTGGGCAGGACCCTGCGTTTGTTTTCTATTCCAGAAGGGTAATTGTTTTCTTTGGGCCAGGTAGGAAGTGATGCCTGGGGGAATCTGCTCTGGTCACCCTTCCACTTCCAGCTGCCCCCACAGGAAAGCTCTTGCTGTGCTATTTTATGATGAAATTACTCTGCATGTTGTGACAGTCCAATCTGATTCTTCCGTTTAGATGAAAGTGGCTTATTGACCACGCGGACTCATTGCACTTTTCCAGTAGCTCTTATGTTTCTTAGTCGTCTCCAGTTGGACATTTTTCCTTAACTTTTTTCCCCCTTGTTATCCAGGCCCTTCAATGAAACAGTCTTAATAGAGGGTATGAATTGTGCATACTTAAAACCAATGTCCTCATCCAGGCTTTCTCTTTCTTAGAACCTTAGAATTTTAAATCACTGTGGTTAAATTACTTCCATTTTTTTTTTTTTTAAGGTCATGAAGGATGTGAAGCCCGGAGAGGCTAGGTGATTTTTGTTTTCGCAGGTTTCACATTCTTCTCTCTCTTACCCCTTGGGACCTTGGTGACTTCAGTTTTATTCAGACCTATTTCCACCTGGAGATAGTCTGCTTAACCATATCTCTGGCTAAATAGAGTGTCTTGATTACGATTTGGTCCTGGCTCAAGCTGATCTGTTTTTTTCTTTTTAAAGCAGAGGGTCAGTTTTTAATCCACTTTTTCCTTCCTTCTGGTTTTAGGTCTGGATGGTTTCAAATAGCGTAAATGCATCAGCAGGTCTTTGGAGATACTGTGCCTCGGGCATCTGTAACGGTTCCCTGACGTATGGTGATGATGGTACGTATGAAGATATGGATCCAGTGCCGACAATGGTGTGGTCAGGGACACGTCCAGCCCCTGGGGTGGCCTAATGCCCTTGCTCTCCTCACGTGTGTCCACAGATGCCCTCAAGACAGTACAGGCCTTCATGATTCTGTCCATCATCTTCTCCGTCATCTCCCTCGTGGTCTTCGTGTTCCAGCTCTTCACCATGGAGAAGGGAAACCGGTTCCTCCTCACGGGAGCCACCATGCTGGTGTGCTGTGAGTATCTCAGGGGCAGACTCCAGTTGATGCAGGAGAAGCCTGTAGGTCAATGTTACCACGCGCGCTCCTGGCAACTTGAGCAGATGAGCACATGGCTCAGAGAAACTGCCTTGGATATTTTTCTCCTCTGGTTATCTGTTCTCTTGTGGAGGACTTTGGATTAAGAACCCTCTTTTGTTTCATTCTTGAAAACCAGTGCTCCTGGGTAGGTACCAGGTGGGGGCCACTCCCATCAGGAGGTGGGGTCTGAGGAAGGGAGTGCACTGCTGCAGTGCACGTGGTTTTTGCGGTTCTCATTCTCCTGTCATTCTTTCCCAGTGCACCCAGTTTGGTGGAAGGCCCCCTGAAAAGCCTGCCTAGCCATGCTGGGGTCCAGATGGGACAGCTGGGTGGCAGGCCTGGCGTTCTGTGTTTTACTTCCCATTTGCAGCCACACAAACCGGTGCACATACGGGAGCCCAGACACCACTAATGTATCAACACAACCGTCAAACTTGGTCCAGGGCAAATCAACAGAACTACTGTTTAGGGGCAAACAACCAGAGTTTATTTTCCCATTGCTAAGGAGGGAAATAGGATCTTTAAATTATAAAAACTTTTTCTTGATTTTAACAAACACTTACACATCTTTTTCCTCCCCCTGCAGGGCTATGCATTATGATTGGGGCGTCGATCTACACTGACCGTTATGCAAACAGCAGTACAAACGACTTCCTGGGGAGCCAGAATCACCACGGCTATTGCTTCATCCTGACCTGGATCTGCTTCTGCTTCAGCTTTATCATCGGCGTTCTCTACCTGGTCCTGAGAAAGAAATAGGGCTGAACAAGTTCAGGGGGATCTGGGGGGGTGGGAGGAGGACCGTTGAACCTGGGAGGGAAGTGGAAGATGCTACAGGGGAAAACCAAGACAGGGGAGGGCGTGGGGAGGGGGAGGAAATGGGAAGAGGCCAAAACCCAAACCATTACTGAGGAGATTCTCCACTGCCAAGCCCCTGCCCTTGGGCGAAAGTCATTGGCTAGTACTTTGAGCCAGCCAGAGAGCCTCCCTCCAGCGCCAGACTTGGCCTCCAGCTGTTCCCAGCAGCTCGCACTGCCTGGGGCCCATCAGCTGCCCCGCCGTGGGCTCCACTTCTGAGGGTGAATTCTGGGTCATGCACTGAGGTCCACATACCTACTGCACCAAGTTAAAATAGCGGTACACGTTTTGGCAAGAGCAGGTATTGCCTTTGTGCTGAATGTGCTAAGCCTGGAAGCCATCCCGCTTCTGACCCAAAGCAGAACATCACACATCACATTCCAGTCCGAAGTGCCTACTGGAGGGCTTTGAAGAACAGATACTTAGCTCTGTGGAATTCAGTGACAAAATGGGAGGAAGAGAGATGGTTCATAAGGCCAAGTCAGTGGGTTAGCTAAACCAAGAAAGAGAACTTTTCCCCGTGGAAGGCCTGGGGGCTGGTCAGAGCCCAGACCAGACCTCACAGGCTGTCCTTCCTGGGGCCCTCTTGCCATGGACTTTGCTAGGCCTCTCACTCAAAACCAAGGCAGCTCTTCTGGAGTTTCTCTGAAGCCACTAATGAAAGCACCACACAAACTAGGGGCTCCGAGGGGCAATCTTAAACAGTACTATATTGGGGTTATGTTTTTAGGATTCCCCCCAGTGCAGTCAATATATCTTTTAAGTATATAACAGGAGAGAGATGGACATGGCTCCTTGTAACACAATCCCACTATTCTTCCTCTAAATTATAAACTTTTGAGTAAGTTGTGTCTAATTATCCATATTGGGGAACCGGGCTTCTAGGCTCAGTAGTAGCTCTAGCTTCCACACTGGCTGAAGTGGTCACCTCTTAGAAGCCCCACCTGTCCCACTGCACAGGTGAGGCGTGGCACTTCTGGAAGCTAATTAAAACACACACCAAATGAAAACCAAACGACAGGCCCTTGGGTGAAAGGTGCTATATAATTGTGAAGTATTAAGCATACTATGTATCAGTCATGATAGGAATAGAATGCCTGTGCTCCCAGGAAAATAAGATAATCCCATGAGATAAATCAAAATGTAGGTGATGGGCAGATATTTTCTTTAGGATAGAAAAAAAAAAAAGCAAAAACTCTTGTGGTACCTAGTCAGATGGTAGTTGAGCTGTCTGCTGCCGCGGGAGCCTCTCTCTGTAGGACTTAGAAGTAGTAGATATTCCTGGTTAAGCAGGCATCACTCTGCAGCTATTTTAAGCCATCTCAGATTCTGCCTAAAGGGGTTTTTTGGAGGGGGGAAGAAGACATTTCCTTTATTACCCTGAGAAGAAGATCTACCCCAGGGAGAATCTGAGATATCTTGCCTACTTTTCTTCATTAGTTTTCTCCTCAATCCCTTTCTTTTATACCTTTCCTATTTGGGGAGTTGTTAGGCCATGATTGCTGGTATTTATGTAAAGGGACTATTACTAAGTATATTTCTCTGTGTTTATTCTGGTTAAGGAAATGTTGAAGGCAGGTTACCAAATTACCTGGACTGGGATTAGAGAGATTTGCCAGCAAAAACTGTGGGATGGTGACTATTTTAATTATGATTGAATTATCACATGATTATAGAAGGCTGTCTTAAGTGCAGAAGTATACTTACATATCAGATATATCCAAAAGAGATACTCACATTTTGTTAAGAAACTAAACTATGACTGGAGTAAACCATGTATTCCCTTGTCTTTTACTTTTTTTCTGTGACATTTATGTCTCATGTAATTTGCATTACATTGGTGGATTGTTCTAGTACTGTATTTGGCTTCTTCATTAATAGATTATTTCATATACTATAATTGTAAATATTTTGATACAAATGTTTATAACTCTAGGGATATAAAAACAGATTCTGATTCCCTTCACTGTGTGAATGTTTTCTTTCTCAAAAAAAAAAGATGTAAAAATATGGATAGTTGTGACATTTACCCCTTATCAAGTTGCCTATCAGTTTGATTTGGACAACTTGACATTTATTTGAGATAGTAAACTACTTTCTGGTAATGCATTAGGCATTTTCTGTAGTAACTCTTTCGGGCAACTGAATGTTGTTAAGTATAGTTTTATCTTGCTTTAATTAAACCTCCTAGGCAAAAAACGGAACTTTGTAAGCTAATACATCAGAGATTATGATTTTAAATCAGAATGCCTTGTGAGATTTAGAAATGAGACACTTGTAAAGATTCCTTGAAATAGTGTCTTCAAGACATAAAGTGACTTACAAAGGTGTGCACCACGCACATTTGTAGCAGCCCGTTCCCTGCATACATTGGGCACAGCTGTGGCTCCAGGAGGGAAGGAAAGCGTCGCTGCTCTCTGTGAGCAGCAGGGACTGGCATCAGCGGTGGAAGAGCAGGGTAGATACTGCGTGTTCCTGTGTCATGTCAACACCGATGCGGTCAGAAGGGTTTTCGTGTGGAGTAGGCAATTTGCAGCCTCCTCTGGTCTTGGATGAAATAACTGCACAGAGTAATGCACCAAAAACACACGGTGGAACCTGAACATGAAACTTCAACATATTTGAAATCAATTAATCAAATTGCATGACTTCTTGATGCCTTCTCAGAGGCCTGCACGATTTCTGTGATTGCTCTGGGGTTCTGTCGTGAGAGGTCCACTCCCTTCCCCTAGGTCTCCCAGGGACTTTTTCCCCCATGTCATATCCCCACTCATGAGTCAGACTCCTGTGGTACCTCAAGAGATGGTAGTTGAGCTGTCTGCTGCCACGGGAGCATCTCTCTATAGGACTCAGAAGTAGTAGACCCTCCCTCCAGCCCTTCCCCAGAGAGAACGTAGGTCAGAATCTCCAACAATCTCCCAGCCCTGCCCAGGAAGTCCTCTGCTGCCAAGATGGTATTTTCCCCTCGAAAACCTGAATGGTGAATGGGGGTGTATGAGGGTTCTCCAGAGAAACTGAACCAATAGTGTCTGTGTGTGTGTGTGTGTGTGTGTGTAAAGAGATGTATTTTAAGGAGCTGGCTCACGCGCTTGCGGAGGCAGGCAAGCCCATTTGCAGGGTGGGCTGGGAGGGAGGCTGGAGAGCCAGGTGGGGGCCGATGCTGCAAGGCCATCTTCGGCAGCGTCCCTCCTGCTGTGGGGAGGTCGGCAATTGGTTCTATGCAGGCCTTCAGCTGACTGGATGAGGCCCACCCACACTATGGGGGGCAATCTGCTTTACTCAAAACCCACCAAAAGTTCAATGTTAACTTCATCCATAAACACCTTCACAGAAACATCTAGAAGAAGGTTTGACCACATATCTGGGCAGTGGGGCCCAGCCACATCGACACATAAAATTAAAGCATCTTATGGGGGGAGTATTCCTATCCAGCATAAGGCACTGGATTACTAAATATTTTCAGAAATGATTTAAAAGAGCTTAGACAGTAGGAATCTTTATGCATACAATTGACACTTAGCTCTTTTAGGTAATGCAGTAGCAAGACATAGGGACTATCTTGCAAGATGAGCTTGGATATCCTAGGAAAGGACAGAATGTTGTCACAGTCCTTTTACAGACGAGCTTAATAAATATTTGTTGAATTAAATGGCTTAGGTAGAGTCAACTTGAATTAAAGTGGTTAAGTAAATACTCTTATGTAAAATTTTTGTAAGTTATAAGTAAAGGGTGTGAGCTACAGAGCTCACCATGACTACTCAAGAATGGGGTCCACAGAAAAATGGTAACTTATTTATTCATCAAGGTGATAAACTTGAGGTACCAAGTGGTTCATAGACAACTATTATTATATCCCTCTGCCTTGAACTCAGCCATTGCAGTCCCTGTGCAAAACCCCACTGGCTTTCAGGCATGAGAAAAAAAATTCAGAAAGGCCTTCTTCAGAAGGTATGTGAAAACCAAGAGGATGTTGAGCAGGACTCTACAGTTGAACAAAAGCAGCTCTCTTCGATGTTTACTAAGAAATAGCCACAATATACCAAAGTACTGTACAGCTTAAATGTCCCAGCAGAGGCTGGGTGTGGTGGCTCATGCCTGTAATTCCAGCACTGCAGCACTGTGGGAGTATGGCTTGAGACTGGGAATTCGAGACCAGCCTGGGCAACATAGTGAGACCCCATCTCTACAAAATTTTTTAAAAAATATCCAGATATGGTGGTACATACCTGTAGTCCCAGCTACTTGAGAGGCTGAGGCAGGAGGATTACTTGATCCCAGGAGTGTGAGGCTGCAGTGAGCTATGATCATGCCACTGCACTACAGCTGGGTGACAGAGACAGACCCTGTCTCTTAAAAAAAAAAAAAAAGTTCTAGCAGAAAATGTTTAAATGCATTTAAAGAAAGGCTAGATTTCGGGACATAGAGGCAGGATGAAAAGAAGAAAACTTGCTGGAAAATTTGGAGTAGATCCTGAGGAGGGGTGACAGCCTAGAGGAGATCACCACTCCCAGGACACACGGCAGGTAGAGAGGATGCATGCTGAATGAGTGGAATCCAAGGAATGGAGGACTTGGAGTTCCAGGTGGCCTTATTTCTTCTGAGATGGAGACGTGGCACGAACTCCTGAGGCCGCAGAGGGTTGGCGAGCCTCAGACATACATCGATAAGCTACTAGGTGCTGGGTGCTGCCCCTGTGTGCTGGAGGAAGAGAAGATGAATCAGTCACGTTTCCTGTCTTCCTCCAGGCTAGTCTGGGGCTCAGTCGTGTACCTAGAGCGAGTGGAGGCTCTGTGGGGTCATAGAGGAGGCCGGAGTGCTGACCTGGGGGAGGGCAGAAGAAGGATTTCCAGGTCTTCAGCCCTGCCTCACGACCCTGTCCTGTCCCATATGAGCAATTACCTAGCAAGACCTGCAGGTTCGACCTCTGCTGCATCTCTTGCTGGCCAACGTTTCCTCGCCCCAAATGCCACTCCTTTGTTCTGGGCCCTCGTGTCTTCCATCTGGGGACCTGCAGGTGAGAACTGTTCTCTCAGCTCCCTGCCTTCATCTACAGTCTCGCCAGCCCGTCCTTTGTGCGGACGTCAGGAGGGGTGTTGATGAATGTTTCTATCACTGCCGGGCTGGGCGGGCCACATGCCAGCAGAAGATGTCAACATGCATAACATATTCTTAGGCCAGGCTCATGCTCAATCTCCCAGGTAACTGCTGATCTACAGAGCTACAGAGCGAGCCCCGATTCAGGAATGACTGGGGCTCTCATTCACTCACGGCAAATGAGAGACTTTATTCTCTTAAGAAATAAATTGAACAAGGGTGGCGGTGAGGAAGAACAGACGGTGGAGCCCTTCCCAATGTAAGAATGTGTTGGTTCCAAAAGTTGTTTTCCTAAGTTGGTTCTTTGGAACTCAGAGCGTATCTGTCCACAGGGAAAATTCAGAACTATTTTACTTATGATATGGGCTCAGAAGATTTTTGTAATCCAGCTTGGAAACGTAATAATCTTTAAACTTATTTTCAGTGGGATGTGGGTTAGTTTAAATTCTGGAACCTGGAACCCTCTTCTGCCCCTGCAAAGCCCTCATGGAAAGAGGAGCGGATCTGATGGAGAGTGGGGTGGAGAGTGAATACGGCCCCCATTTGGAAGACGGGGCTGCATCAGTGAGAAGGAACGGCTCTTCCCCGGCCATGCTCAGCGTCTGCCATGAACGTGGAGAGGTGTTCACCATGATTCCGTCTGCATCTGTTTCTCTGTCCTGTCTGCCTATCCAGCTTTGTAAGTTGGGTGTTCTTAAACTGACACTGCTTGTTTCACTTCCTTGATTTTATAATCCCAAATCAATCTTAATTCTCCCTCTTGTATTAGCATATCAATGGCATCATTCGATTTACTTAGGAACTTTTGAATGATTCCCACTTCTTAGTACAGTAAGTTACAGGCTTTGGGGCATTATGAAATCTTACTATTTTTTTTTTTTTGAGACAGAGTCTCACTCTGTTGCCCGGGCTAGAGTGAGTGCCGTGGCGTCAGCCTAGCTCACAGCAACCTCAAACTCCTGGGCTTAAGCGATCCTACTGCCTCAGCCTCCCAAGTAGCTGGGACTACAGGCATGTGCCACCATACCCGGCTAATTTTTTCTATATATATTTTAGTTGGCCAGATAATTTCTTTCTATTTTTTAGTAGAGACGGGGTCTCGCTCATTGCTCAGGCTGGTCTCGAACTCCTGACCTTGAGCGATCCACCCGCCTCGGCCTCCCAGAGGGCTAGGATTACAGGCGTGAGCCACCGCGCCCGGCCTGAAATCTTACTATTTTTAATCTGATTTCACCACTTCTCCTCTGTCTCACAAAATGCTGACACGGAGTGCAAACGTATTTACAACTTTTAAGGTGACTCAAAATTAAACCGGTTTTGAGTATTTGGGTGTGATTTTGCAATAGCTTTTGAGGCAAACCAGGCATTGCAAAATCCAAACTATAGTTTGAGCACTATAGTACTAGATGTATGAGTGAAATGGATTACGCTAATTAATCTGACATTTCGTCACCTTGTTTTAAAAAAGCCAGGCAGTATTCTGGCAGTAATACTTAGGTCTAGATTTCTTTCCACATCCTAAGTGATAAAATTCACTTCAACATGGCATGCTGGAACTGACTACTAATTTCTTTCCCCAGCATAATTCAAATTCTTTACTTTTCATTGTATTTAATACTTGTCAGAGCCCCTGGAGGGATAGATAAAAGATAAATGCAGACAATTATTAATTGTTCGATTTAAGTTCGTTTCAGCTGCTCACTGTCTCGGCCTTACCCTGGGCCTCCCGGGACTTTCCTGACTCAGAAAAATAAGCACTGCTCCTTCTCTCTGCGGCTGGCACCCACTACCACGGCCTTGAGAATTCCGTGCTCTTCCAGCTACTTAGGGATCTCTACAGGCATTGCCCTACCCCCCGTATCTCCAGCCTCTCTCTCTACTGGACAGTTTCTCCAGTGGGTAAAATATGCTTATGTTTATCATATCTTAAGCAAAAGAAAACAAACAAACAAACAGCCACTCCTTTCTACCCTAATCCTTTGCCTCTTGCCATCTCTTCATAGGCGAGCTTCTGGGATGTCTGGCTTATTGCCTGTCCCCACCAGGCCCAGCATAAGAGCACAGATAGGGGCCCACACACTGTATATCTACATATTTAAAAGACATATCAAGTTAACAAGCTGGGTTTTTTTTTGAGACGATGTTTTGCCCTATTGCTTGTGCTAGAGTGCAATGGCATGATCATAGCTCACTACAACTTTAAACTCCTGGGCTCAAGCAATCCTCCTGCCTCAGCCTCCTGAGAAGCTGAGACTACAGGTGTGCACCACCATGCCTGGCTAATCTTTCTATTTTTTGTAGAGATGGGGGTCTCACTATGTTGCCCAGGCCGGTCTTGAACTCCTGGCCTCAAGGAATCCTCCCGCCTTGGCCTCCCAAAGTGCTAGGATTACAGGTGTGAGCCACCATGCCCCGCCCAACAAGGTGTTAAATATTAGTAAAAGGTGTTCCACCTTGATAAAGACACCTAGAAGGTCAGGATCAAAATTTAAAAGCTCAGAGTCCTTGGAGCGCCAGGGAAGAGCAGGGCTTGCAGGGCAGCTGGTGTTGGGCTTCCTGCTCACAGCCTGCCTTCCTTCCTGCTCACTTCTCTCCATGCCGCCTCGTGAGGGACGTGGAGTAGAATGGTACCTGCAGACACTCCAGCCCACACATCCGGGGCTAGTCCTCACCCCTTCCCAGCCCGCAGATGCTTGCCCTCGGGCCATCCCTTGGGCGGTGCTGTGACACCATCTGCCTCCCTATGACAGGCCCAGAGAGGGAGAACTAGAAGTGAGCATGGGGACATCTAGACAGGAGACTGGACAATCTGAACATAGTCTGGCAGGAGGAGGTGGGCTCCAGGTGGGTTTGCTCCTTTGGCTCTGAGCCCAGGGACTTCTTGCCCTGGGGAGGGTGGGGCGGAGGAGGGTTGGAGCAGAGCCCTGAAGCACAGGCCTAGCAAAGGCCCCTCCTGCCCGGTCTAGGGGCATGGGCTCCAGTCCCACTTCCTCCCTCACCTGCAGCCTCGCTACAGCCAATCTGCTTCTGCCCTTGGCAGCCGGAGGGGCCGCTCTGCTGAAGGTCAACAGTAACTTTCTGTCTCCAGTCCAGTGGATACTCTTAGCCTGTGCCTTCTTGTTTATTCTTGGCCGTCTGCTCATTTTATCTCTGTATTCTGCCTGGGTGACTTAATTAAAACCCATATAATTAATGACCACCTATTGTGTAATGGATCCAAAATCTGCATCTTGACTTAGACCAGCTTTCTGGATCCAGGCTCTGACCTGCAAATTCAGAGCGCATTAGGTTTCTCCCCTTCCCCCTTTCTTTTGTCTTCCCCATCTCAGGAAATAACCACCTGTCACCTAGACGTGCAGACCAGAAATCCAAGTGTCACTCATGAGTCCTCCTTCTCCTTCATTCTTCACGTTTAATGAATAACCATATCTTGTTGATTCTAATTCCCCAATAGACTCTTTCCCTTGCTTTCCATTCCCTTTGCTGTGACCTTAGTTTAGACCTTTAATTGCATTTATTTAAAGTAATTGAATAGGCTCATAAGAATTCACTGCTCTAACTCATTTTCCACTCTGTTGCAAAAACTGATTTTCCTAGAATGCAAATATGATCGTGCCATTCCTCTGCCTTTAATCCTTCACTGGCCTCTTCGTGCTGTTCAGCACAGAATTCAGTCCCTAACTTGTCTACTGCTGCCTTTTCTTCCCGTGCCCACTCTATCCTTGAGCTAAAACATGCTATTTACACCACATTTTAGGGAGTGTTTCCCCACATGCCATTCCTGTTCCTGAAGGCCCCTCCTTCCTCTGGTGTCTGCCTATCTCCTCCTGACTCTGCAAGACTCAGCACATTGGTCAGCAGGGAAAGGGCAGCCTGACCGCCCCAGGCCCTGCTGTGATGCACTTTGTCAGTATTTGCATAACGCCTTGTGCATATCCCATCAGAGCATTTTTCACAGAATATTTTCACTGTGGACTTCACTGCATGCTTTCCTCATTGGCCTGTGAGCTCCATGAGGTCAGAGAACTCGTCTTTCATTTCCTTCCCTTCAGAATTTAGCACGATGCCTGGCAGTGAGCAGATGTTCCATACGATTGTGAGCGAAGCACTGCGGATGGCACTGGACGCATCATGACAGGTGACAGAGCTGGTCTCCTATGGTGCTCACTGCCCAGGGGATTGGACAAGTGGTTCCAATGCTGAGAGAGAGGGGGGGAAAGGCTGAAAGATATCTCTAGTGGTTGTTTCTTAATATTTTCAGGGTCATTAAAGCCCTGTCTATAAAAATATGCACATATATATTTTTTCCATAACATTTAGGACATTCACAAATTCTCCTGGGACATCCATGGATTTCTTGAGTAGTGCAGCCCTTAGACCTGGGCAAGAATGAGCCCTGCTTTAGGGCAATCTGCTCTGGTCCTCATCCAGCTGTGCCCCATGGGTGTATGCATTTAAGAGGAACTTGAAGAGTGGATATAATTTTGGAAGTTGTGTAAAAGTAGGAAGATGAAAGATTGGGCAACAAAATCATAGAGATGGAAAAGCCAGCCAGAGTAAGTGACCCATTTAGAAAGGTGGTTTGGGGTCTTTACTGCACAAGGTCTTGACTCTCCGAGTCAGGAATTTCCTATTGATTTGGAGGGATAATGGGAAGACATAAAATGTTGTTGAGCAAGGGATGATATAACTGGAGTGTGCTCTGAGAGGATGAGTTTGGCAGATTATAGAGGGGGTCGTAGGGGAAGAGAGAGCAGGTGGGGAGACAGTTGGGAAGCTACTGCAGTGGTTGAGGGAAGAGGTAAAAAAGCACTGGACCATGTGGGTGGAAGGGGAACAGAAGAGATTAATACGAAAGATGTGACTTAGATACTGTGTGACTCAGCAGGATTCCAGGGAGAAGGCAACAAAGGATGTCGGGGAACTGACTATGCCATGAATGAAGCAGGGAAGCTGGAGGAAGAATTAATTTGAGGGAGAAGATGATAAACTCAGGTCTGGACATGTTAAGAACACAGAGCCAGGTGGACGTTTAAGTATCTCTCCCATTCACATCTAAAGATGTTCTAGGATAATCTTGAAGGGTTCCCTTCTAGAGTGATCCTGGAGGTTCCCTAAGCACCCAAAAAATATAAATCCCTGGGAGGCTGTGTATTTCCCACATTCAGCTTCTAGCTAGGGAAGTTTTTCAGAGCACATCCATCAGCCTGGGTCAACTCACTTGGGACTGACCTTATATCTGTTTGAATTCAGCTGTCTTCTTGTTTTACATTTTACTTTTGAATTGTTTGATTGCCAATTTTAGCTCCCTCAAATTAGCATCACACTCCCTCTTTGTGTCGGTTCCAACCTGAATCCTGCAGGGGTGGGCATGGAGGGGTGAAGGGAGGACAGGGCATGGATCTGGGACACACTTCGGGTTTTAATTTAGTATCCCATGGAACTTCTTGTTTAAAATATCTGATTTGGTTAAATTTGCTCTTCAAAAATGTTTCTTTTTACTAAATTTTCCTTTTCAACATTTTTAACATCTGCTTTTGTTTTAAAATGGTTGTCTGTTTTCTTTTTTAAAGAACACCTTTTGTCCAAACGTTCCTATAATCTGGGGCAAATTATTTTGATGCTAAATCTCTGAACATCAATCTCATCAACGAGGGTTGTAGAGTGTTGGCTGAACACAGGTAACAGTGACCTTGAACTGGCATGGACGTAAGTCAAATAATATGAAAAAGCCCAGGTGATACCAGGGCGTATGACGAAACATGAAGATGAGAGGCAATGATTCCTTTATAGTCTAAATTAGCCTGATTATAGTCTGAAATAGAGCAGTATGTTCAGTGTTGGTCACCCCTGTTCAAAGGGATGTGAAGAAATTGCAGTGACTGCAGAAACAAGCAGCCGAGATGATTAAAGCGTTGGATAATAGGCCCAAGGATGGAAGATGAAAAGGTTTGCTGCTGTCTCCAAAAGAGAAGACAAAGGTGGAACATGCTTCTGAAAGGTTTTTATAAGGAATCGTTAACAGAAACAATGTACAATGGAGGGAGACCGCAAGCAAACCCCAAAGAAGAGAAAATGCTCTGTCTTGGATAAGTCAGGCCAGAGTCAACAACACCCTTTCCTGGACCCACCGTTAATTAATCGTAGCACTCTTTGCAGCGGAGATTGAGCCAACCCTCAAAAATCCTCTATACCGAGCTCCAGCAGCCTCTCTCAGTCCTTTGAAACTTTTCCTTGGGAAGAAACCCGTTTTCTCCTCTAGTATTAGACGTTTAATTTTTCGAGAGAGCTTGAGGTTGTACCAGATGATTTCTCAAAGCTCTTTCCAGCACCACAATGCTACTAAATCATCTGGTTAAATGAGCTTCACGAGGAATAGACTTAAGTGGTTGATGATAGTGGATCTAGGCCCTTTGAGCAAACTTGTTCATCTTTGGAATGTTTTTAGAGAAGAGATTGGAGATTTGGCTACTCTTTTAACACATGCAGTTTAGCCTCCCTCTCAGACAAGCTCTTCACAGGTAGCCTAGAAAGTCTCATAATACTGAACAAAAAGAAATATTTGGATGGAGCCAGAATGGACTATTTGGCCCAGGAGAGGAAAATCGGCTTGTGGGTGGATCCTGAGTGCTGATTGGCCGAGGATGGCATTGTGACGCCCGGATGAAGCTAGTTGAAATCTCCGCTTTTTCTCTAGCTCTTTATGTGCTGTTATGAACAATCCCTGATGAACACTGCTTTTCTGCCATGGAGTCTCTGGGAGGTGAACTGTGATGAATGGCACATCAGGAAGCGGACGGGCAGAAATCGATACTCGATGATGCTCTGTAGTGAAATACGAGAAGCCTTCAGTGAGAGGGACAGATGTTGTTTTTCCAATCACACAACTTGAACTTTAGGTGTTTATAGATTTCCTTTCTCCCTATGGGTCTAAGTTTCAATCTTTGCCATATACACCTATGGTGACATATATCCGGCCAATTAAAAAGGTGGCAGGTGACTCACCGTCACTATCTAATTTTACTCTTTATCATCCCATTTCTCCAACTTTCCTAATGACGACTAGCTTTGTTTTGTGAGCCTTTGGTTCACAAAATGGATGAATATAAAATAAAATAGAAAGAGCTAAATTCTGTTTTTAAAAAGACTTAAGAATCACCGAATACTAAGTTTCAAGGGCAGAGTCTTTCTTAGTGCCATTTGGCTGACAAACTTACATTCCAGAGCCACCACATTTGAAACACAAAAATAAAAAAGATTTTTAAAAAGCCATTTCTTCCAATGAGGTCAGCAACAATTTTCATCATTGTTTTTTTTTTTTAGACAAACTCATCATGCTCCACCAAGTCAGGTATTTACATATACTAACTTGAAAATTCACTTTGAAAAAATAATAAAAAATGTCTTCCAAGATATTTTGCTGTTTTTATGGCAGTTGTTAATCTTTAGTGTTTATTGATTTCTCAGATCTTTTCCTTCTATATATCCCCCCAATCTTTTCAAAAAAATAGAGTAGTTTCCTGAAATTTGAGCTAATTAGTCTGCTCTGAGGAAATGCTCTGTTTTACAGTTGCTGGTTAGGCTGATAATCAGAAAATGTTCTAGATCTCACTGGAGGAGAATCCCTGGAGCCCACCTGTCATACATGCACGTGGTGTTTTTCGTGCTACCTTCTAGGACAAGTTCCCACTGGGGTCTCAGGTGAAGCTTGCAGAGAACATGGCCAGTACACAGCCCCTACCATCTAGGGGCCCGGTAGCTGCAGAAGGAGGGGCTGGCTCTTCTTGCCCCACCCCTAGCCCACCTCCCTCCTGACTGCAGGCCCACCTGGCCCACCCAGAGAACAGCCTGGGAGGAGAGAGAAGGAGGGGGGGGGGAGTGATATAGAGTGGGAGAGATATAGAGTGGGAGAGAGAGAGGCAAAGAGGGAGTGGTGCAGAGAGAGAGGCCTTATAAGACTTTAGGGCTTTAAGGCAAAGAAATGATGCTTTGATGGTTTGAGGGGCTGTGACTTGAGGTGGGATCACACAGACTCCTGAGACACGATCTCATTTACACCAAGGGTACCTCCCTTTGGCTCTAAGCACCTGGAGGGCTTGCTCTATGACTTTTTTCTCCACTGTTTTCCCAGAACCTGCCACGTTGCCTCTTTTGTAGTAGACACCAGAGTAACATTAAATTAAATGAATGAAAGTTTACAAGAATCTTGGGTTCTACTGAAGGAGAAATGGACTTACATTGAAATATCAGGAATAGAGTTTATTCCTGCAGGGGAATTCTTTGGCAGGAAGTATTACTATATAATATTACAGGTCTGTTATGGGTTATTGAGGAAGTTCCATGTAATCTAAGGGGATGTATGATCATAATAAAATCCCAACGATTCTGGAATGATTTCAGTGGGCTGCCTGGAGGAGGCAGGGACTGACTCTTCTCATCCTTCCCTGGATGTCTTTTTTTTTTTTTTTTTTTTTTGAGACAGAGTCTCGCTCTGTTGCCTGGGCTAGAGTGCTGTGGCGTCAGCCTAGCTCACTGCAACCTCAAACTCCTGGGCTCAAGCGATCCTACTGCCTCAGCCTCCCGAGTAGCTGGGACTACAGGCATGTGCCAGCATGCCCGGCTAATTTTTTCTATATATATTTTAGTTGGCCAGATAATTTCTTTCTATTTTTAGTAGAGATGGGGTCTGGCTCTTGCTCAGGCTGGTCTCAAACTCCTGACCTCGAGCGATCCACCCGCCTCGGCCTCCCAGAGTGCTAGGATTACAGGCGTGAGCCACCTCGCCCGGCCTTCCGTGGATGTCTTGATGGTTCTGATCCTCAGGGAGGTGCCCCTCCCACCCCGCCTCCCAACTGGCTGGTCTGTTTGCTTGGAGGACTCTAATTTCCTACAGCCCTGCGGCATGGGAGCCGCCAATGCTGGAGCCTGGTTAACAGCATGGTACTGGGATGGTCTGGACAAGCGCGTTTTCAGAGCAAGGATGCTTTCTCAAATACAGCGAGTCATCACTTAACATTGTTGATAGGTCCTTGGAAACTGACTTTAAGCAAAATGATATGTAAGGAAACCAACTGTCCCGTAGGCTAAGTGATGTAAAGAAGAGCGAAGTTCTTACGGCATATTTCCCGTCACAAAACATCACCAAACTCCTAAACAAAAACCAAAATACTTCTGATATGAAAGATTGAAATAAAGGTGAGCTGTACATACATTTAAGAAAGATTAATAAAAACAAGAAAGATAGTTATCTACCCAATTATCCCAGTCCTGGGTCTCAGGTGTCCCAGCAGCTCAGGGCCAAGGCAGGCACCTGGCTTGGACAGGACGTCATCCCAGGGCAGGGTGCACTCCCACCCACGCCCACGCTCACTCAGGCTGCGACTGTGCAGACATGCCGATTCACTTGACGTGCACAGCTTTGGGATGTGGGAGGAACCCACAGTACCCAGAGAAAACCCACGCAGACATGGGGAGAGTGCAGACTCCACGCAGTGGTGCCAGCTGAGAAGTGATTTTTTTTCCCCATCAACATTGTAACCAGCTGATATTATTTGAGGATGTGCTGCTGTACATTAACGGTGCCATCTGCTGAGATGCCTAAAAGGCTAAAATGTGACAGGGACCCAGCGACCCCTCTGTCAACAATTATGACTGCATCATCGTGTCCTGGTGCTAGCAAATGCCGAGAAACAGAAATTAGAAGCTACTCCCACCTATTATTTTTTTTTAAATCGCATTGGCATCTGTTGACCTATATTGTGCATTCTGTGTAAATTCCATATGCCAGAAAAATCAAGCGTAAAAAGGTCATGTGAAGGCAGAGAGTGGGCCGGAGAGGACGCAGACTAAGAGAACCTGGAATAAGACGGTTTATCAAGATATAAGCAATGATTTCTGATGTTTTTCAACCAGGAGGTAAATAAGCACAGAGGATGAGACCTCAGTCTTGGATTCATAAGGCACATTTTACAACAAGAAAAATGATGCATTTCCATCTTCCAAGTACCTCTGTGCCGCTTCTGTCTGGGGGCCGACTGTGAGGTCGGGAAGCTGCCGGCTGCTTACTGATGGACCCTTCCAGGTCACTAGACCAAGAGGCAACCTTGAGGGATGGTGCTTGTCAACCCAGGTAACAAATGAGGTTAACACCCTTGTCCTAGTCGGTGTCTGGCTCCGTCTGTCATTTCGCACGTTGACACTAGATGTCAGGGAAAGACTTAGTGTTCTACCTTGCAGGTCTCACACCCCTTCCGCGGGAAGGAAGGCTGCCTGAAACAAAAACCAGGTATTGACAATTGGCGAATTTCCCATTGCGAGCTACTGGGAACACCAGGGCTCTCGTGCCTAAGTGTCACCACCCTGTTCACAACCTGTTAGACAGATTCTTGATGTTGTTGAAGCTCATTTACAGAATGGGTTAGATCAAGGTCACTCCATCAAAACAGATATTTTTGGGGAGAGTGGGGAATGAAAGTCATCAATTTACCCTCTCAGTTTTATTATAAAAGATATTCAATTTTATTTAAAAAAAAAAAAGGACAGAAGATAGGACGTGGTCATGTTATTATAATCCTTTTCATTAGTAGGTTTGGAAGCAGCCAAACAGGTTAAAAATTACAGGGAAGTCTCATAAGATCATTCTGATACTCGTGGTAGTTCCTTTCATTTTGCAAAAATGACATTTTGTTTTAAATGATATTAAGTAAAAATGTGGTTTCACTGCAGAATAACTAAATTTTGACCTGCTTTAGTTATGTGGCCACATTCCCAAGGCTCTCATCAGCCCCTTAGCAGGCTTTCTGATGTCATAAAAAACCATGGGCTTTTTTTATTGCTGTGGATAGTACATTCAAAAATTTCTCTCTCTCTCTCTTTTTTTTTTTTGACCTGAAAGAAAGCAATGTGAACAAACTGGAATCAGGAAGGATGGTGGTAAAGAATAAAGCCAGAAAAGGGTACACGATTTTCCCTATTCTGAAGGGTTATGGCCATCGTGTTCTCAACCACCGTTTGGAAATAACTAGTCATCTACCCGCCCAACGTTAAAAATAGCACTCGGGCGGTAGGAGGATCCCGCAGCGGGGAGGAGGGCGCGCCCAGACACAGTGTAGCAGCCCTGCCCATCGAAAGATGTTCCAGGAGTCCCCTTGGTGATTCTGGAAGCCATTATATCATCACCCAGAATAGCATTATTAATACCACATGGGTGTGTCCTTCATTTATTTGTGAGCTGGATGTTGTGCAAGGCACAGGGAACATGAAAAGAAAAAGACAACTTCTCTGAAGGCTCACAATGGAGGCAGGAGAGAGACACGCTACAAAACTGTTCTAATGTTCATGGTAGATATTTACAGTGCTTGCTAGTTGTCACCTACAGCAATCTAGACGACTCCATCCTCTTGGAACTTCCAGATAAAAACTGATGTGGACAAACATAGTCTCTAAGTGTAACTCAGATTAGAGGATTATTCAGACAGAACTAAAAATACAGAGAGCTTTCTGTCCTATTGATTTGTTGACTGATTTATTGATTTATTTATAAAAACACTCATAAAACTGAGGAGTTTGAGGCTGCCATGAGCTATGATTGTGCCACTGCATTCCAGCTTGGGTAACAGAGTGAGACCCTGTCTCTTAAAACAAAACAAAACAAACCCACTCATATGGCACATACTATGTGCCAGGCATCATTCTAAGAATTTTGCAACTATCAATCCACTTTGTCCTTAAAAAACTCTACTAAGTAGGTACCAGTATTAGTCCCATGTTGCAGATAGATAAACTGAGACACAAAGAGGTTAAGTAACTTACCCACATATTCACAGAGCTAGAATCCTGGGGGGGCCATTTCACTTACCTTTTCTTCTACTCACCCTGAACTCTCACCTGACAACCTGTGCTTTTTCATTTCCACCCAGGAAGAGCCTGGTGTAGTTTAACGGCTTGTGATCTGGGAGTAAGTCAGACCTGTATTTAACAATTAGCTCTGCCACTCAATAACTGTGAGTTTAGAACAACTTTTCCTTAACTTTTTGGAGCCTAGTCTTTCTTATAAGGAACAATAGTAACTAATTCTTACAGTTGTTGGGAGAATGGAAGGAGACATCATAGTAAGATTACGTACTCTTGATAAATGTTCTCAGTTCCTATGGAAGCCAGTCTCTAAGACCTCCCCACTGATTCTCGCCCCTGGTGATCATGCCCTTGTATAGTTCTCCCATTTTGGATAAGGCTGACCTATGTAGCCAATGGGATATTGCAGAAATGTCAGCGTGACTTCTCAAGTGAAGGCATAGAAGACACAGCAGCTTTTGCCTTGCATCCTCACTGATCACCTCTTCTGGGGAAATCCAGCCACCATGTCATGAGGACCCTTGAGCAGTCCAGTGGAGAACTCTAATGGTAACTGAAGCCTCCTGCCTCCATCAGCATCAACTTGAGTGTGCCATTTCAGAAGCAGACTCCCAGCCACAGTCGAGCCTTCAGATGACAGCAGTCCTGGCCAGGACCTTGACTGCAACCTCATAAGACACCCTGAGCTGGAACTGCCCTGCCACGCAACTTCCGGATTCCTGACCCACAGAAATTGTATGAGATAGTAAGTATTTATTGTTGTTTTACACCACTAGGTTTGGGGCAGTTTGTAACTATTTAATAATATACTTTCCCTCACCTACTCTTTCTCCAGTGGGTCAAGCTAGACTCTTATCCCCACTTCTCACAGCATGTTCTGGTGTGGTGGGAACCTGGCCCCTTGCCGCCCATTTCACCCACCCTCTCTGCTGCCCCCTGAAAGTGTCTTGGCCTCCTCATGGGTCAACCAATCTTCACTGGCATCAGCTGCCACTAGGCATCAGTGGGCATGAGCTCTAATGTGTCTCTTCTTGGGGACATTAGCACTGGAATAGTGGATGTGGAAGATGAAGAACCTGTACAGCACAGCCTGGGGTTCCCTTTAAAGTCTTGTTTCGGGCCCCACAAATGTTAGGTATGGGTCTGGACCTAGGATGGAATAATTTCCTAGAAGTTAAAGTAAAATCTAAATTCCTTGTAATTGCTCGCAGGGTCTGTTGGGATCTGGTCCCCACGTGCCCCTCCAATTCATCCTTTACTAATTGTTCCTCCCTCGCTGGGCCCAGCCCACACCAGCCTTTCTGTCCCTGGAGAATGTCAAGGCCATTCTCTTCTTGCGGCTTTTGTACTTGCTGTTCTCCCTGTCTGGAATCCTCTTTCCATGGTATTCACTTGATTGACTCATGCTCATCATTCAGATTTTAGTTCAGTGGCACCTGCCCTGAGAGGCTTTCGTTTATTAACTGAACAAAGTCCTCCCACTGCCACCTTTCCTGTGACACTCTACAGTACTATCATGCCATTATTATCTTCACAGCAGTTACCCGAATTCTCTTACTCGTTGGTTTCTTTACTTGGTCTTTGGTTACCCCCAGCCCCTCATCTCACGTATCCCTCAGGAAGAAGCCGGGTGGTCTTGTTCACAGACTGTACGTGCTTGGCGTATAGATATCCACAAAATATCTCCGAGAATGAACTTCTCAGACTTGGTTTTGTTGCCTGTGGTATGAGACTGTGCATAGTCGTTGTGTATAATTCACGTGTAGCCTAGAGACAACAGGAAAGCTCACAGCACACGTTCCTGATCTACTGTTCGTTAGAAACTTGATCAATGTGATTTTCCATTCTCTCCTGCCCATTTTGCAAACTCATCTCAAGTTTCCTAAAACTGTAGGAATTCCTGCCTCTGGCCCCAGTTTCCCCCTGGACAACCTGCTGTGGCCCACACTTCTGCTCTCATCACTGTGGCTACACCCTACGCCTCTTTTCTGGTCTCCCTTCAGTTGTCAGTGTAACTGTGTCCCCTGGTGGCCACTTCAGATATGACACATTGAAGCGGGTGGGAGGACATTACTGGAAACTTGCTTATGGTCATCAAGAGGGGAAACACCAGCCTCAAGTTCAGATAAAAGCTAGTTCACAGAAACTATGGTTTCTATATCCATTCTGTCCCCAAATCTGCTTTCCCCCCTCTGACCTCACTGCCTGGCCTTGTTCAGACCCCAGCACCTTCTCTAAAAAAAAAAAAAAATCAGGCTCTAATTGATTTCCCCTCCATACATTTTCCTCCTTCATACAGACAGTCATTTTTCTAATGTTCAGATTTTGTCAGGCTACTAATCTGCTCAGAAACATGCCATGGCTCCCTATTACAGGAGGAATGAAATCCCTGCTTCTCAGCCTGGCCTCCTGGACACTTCAAAGCCTGGGTTCAACTTGCTCTTTTACTCTTCCTGGGCCTCCCCCTCCTCTACACGTGTGAGGGATCTTGATCATTCTTTGGAAATATATCTCTACTTCGTCAAAGCCGTGTCAACCTTCACGCTGTTCTCTCTACCGGAAATGCTCTTCCCCCACTTTTCCCTGACAGTCGAATCCCATACCACACTCCGAGACTCTGGCTTCCATGAGCTTCCTCCTGCCCAACCCCGCTGCTGAACTGTGCCCACACACCATCGTTCACTGTGACATGATGGTGTTGTATGTACTTTAACACAGTGCCTGTGCACAGTATGTCATTAATATTTGCTGAATGGGTAAATGAATAGAAGTGCGGAGGCTAGAGGTTGTGTTTTCTGGAGCCCAGGCACACTGGTATGAGAAGCGAGAGGCCACATATGGTGATATTGGGACAGAACCCTTGACATTGGAGCTGCCTTGGGCAATCTGGGATGCATAGTTACTCTAAACCTCCACTGAAATTCTGTGAGCCTTAGGAGAACGATGGGCACAATGATTGCTGAATCTCATTCTTTCTGTCCAGAGAATGAAGGTGAGGATCTTGAGTGAATGGCTTATGTACTCTGGTGTGCCAAGAGAAAAGGCAAAATGCAGAAGTTGATATTATTAGAATATTAATAATTATGTATATGGGAAATTATATTCCTGCAACACTATTTCTTTTCCAAAATTTAGTCAAGTTTCATATTTCTTTTGTTTGTATCCCAAAGTAACTCTATATTACAAGTAGCTGAGATGAATAAGACTGATACAATGATATCTCTCAATGAATTTTGAAACAAAAGGTTCAGTATGAATGAATGCAACACATTCCTGGAGATTCAGAAACCAGATACATCAATCTATGTTTTTTTCAGAGTCACTTTGTTGCATCTCTTAATGATCTTTGGACCCAGTTTTCTCCTCTGAAATTTGGAAAAACTATCTGGTTTCCAGTATTACCAACAAGTTATGTGTTCAGTAAGCACTAGTTGAGTTATATCTCTAAAGCTGAAAGTTTTTCAGAAAAATGTCAGTTGCCTTAGAAGAAGCTAAATTTGAAGTCACACATTTGGGACACGTCTTTCTATCTCACAGGCCTACACCCAGCATTATAGGGTGCACATCTTGGCTGTTGGAGAGGACATTTGCCTGGCTTAGAGAGCAAAGCTTCCTACCATTTTTCATTGATTAGACACCTAATTTCTGCGCATTAGATCCCCTTATTGTTCAGAGGAGAGCAGCAGGTGGATAAAGTTAGAGTATCTACTGTCAAGTTCTGTACAGAGGACTACATCAGGCCAGGTCCCAACAACCCAACTGCGATCGAAGATCTAAACCGCTATGGAGACTGGTAGGAGTCTTGTGGTTGACATTGCACCGCTGAGCCTGTCTCTGGGTCTCTGTCTCTATCTCTGGGTGGAGGAACACACTTTCTCATGGGCAAGTTTTACTGAAAAAAAAGGAGGAGGGGCAGAATTGACCCTACTACACCTCCGACTTGCACCAAATCCTTTAATAAGCAAGACATACCATAAAGTAAATACTTAGCTCTATGGCTCATAGCAATGTAAACCAAATACCTGAGTGTCATTTTAGAGTAGTTGGAGTGTGGTGGGATTGGGGCAGCTTTCCACATTCCCTGAAGTTTCTGAATAATCCTAGACCAATCTTGGATCCTAAGTAGTTTGAGGACCAGTTAATCGGGGTTTCTCCTTGACTGTCCAGGAAAACTTTTCATTTGGTACAGATCTGTCAGAGACCTTGGGCCTCTGACAATACCTTGCGCCCAGAGTCATCCTTGGGCCAAGGCTCAGAGGTTTCTTGAGAGCACCAGCTAGAACTTGGCACTCTCGAGGTCCACCATGAGGAGAAAGTGCTGCCCAAGACCCACCCTGGGTTGGATCTTTCCTGCTTATGCAAACTTGTTAGAAGAATTATCCCAACGGTCCCAGACAGTGCACAAAAGAAAGTATATCATGTTCCCGGCAAATGTAAGCCCCCTTGTGTGGCTCTGAAGTTCAGATGACCACCCATGAGAATAAAGCCAAAGCCCATACTGACAGCACCGTACATGCACCCTGGCAAACACTTCCCATCTCACTGCATTCCCCTCCCAGGCAGATCGGGTGTGTGAGATAAACAGCCAATTCCATGGCATACGGTTACTTTGTTTTATTTGAAATTCTTTTTGAAACATATCATCTGCCAGTGTTACTACCAGCCCTGGAGTAATTGGGGGTACCCATACCTAGGCTACGTGTGAGCCAAGTTCAACAGCTTGTATGGTTCTCCCCCAAATTCAGGGGAAGGGTTGCCCTGCAGGGCACTTGCTGGGCTGAGCCGAGCAGCTGCAGAGTGATAGAGACACGTTTAACAGAGGAGGCTGGGAATGCTGGTATTGATCTTCTCTGTTCTGAGAGGGAATCATGTCTTCCATAATATAGATGCAGTCTTGGCCAAATGTATATTCAGCAGTATGCTCCTCCATCCCTGTTCAGAGGAGATAACGGATAATGCTATTCCACCAGTAGTGTGGAGTGACAGAGGGTCAAGAAAACATTCTGAGCTTAGAGCATCAGGCTGTGAGATGTGGCCAGTCTTATGCAATCCGAAGTCCTTGGGCACGAATGGAATGTGTAACCAGCGTAGAAACCCTTTATCACAGTTTAATTTTTATGTGAGAGTGAACAACAGAGAGGTAGAGAGGAAAACAGGGAGGGAGAGGGGAGAAAGTGAGAGGGACAATGAAAAAGATGAATGAGAATGAATAATGGTAGGCAGAGATAAAGGAAAAGCAATATAAAGCAGAGAAGGCATAGAAATGAGGCAATGACTGCTGATAATTGTGGAAATATATCACAAATATAATTGTATAAAAGGCGGGATTAGGACAGTGAACAGGGGAGTTGAGAGCACGGCTGTAGATAGCAGAAAGAAGAATTGAGTAACAGGAAAAAAAGAAAAGAAAAAGAAAAAGGGAAGTACTTCAAGGAATAGGTAGGAAACAAGATGTGCATTTGGAATTTAAATGAATTATTTTCTCTCCCAAGTTTTTAACTTACAATGTGCTCTGCCGATGACAGTCTAATTCCCAATTAAGATATGCTAATGAGGCTGACCATATAGCATAGACTCGCCATGCCTGATAAGCAGCTTAGTTTCTTTTTGGGTTGAGGGGAGGGCAGTTATGTTTCCACACCCAAGTTTCTCATTGGCATTTCTCCTCCGAAGACACATAATGACCACATTTTGTTCTAACTCATATCGTTTTAGTCTAACACACCTTCATCTCTCGAACTGACTACTAACCGCTTGTATAAACTTTGTATTCCTCCATCTGCTTTCAGTTACCTTGGTCAAAAATAATATCCACACGAATCTTTTTTTATTAATGGAGAAAAATTGGTTTCATTCTGGTCTACTTATTTGTGGATAAGTGTCATTATTTTCCAGTATTGAAAGCATCTCAGGAGGCTGCACACATGGCTTGGAAGGAACTTTGCCAGAAAAGGGGGAGCACATGCCACAGACTCAACTTGCTGACCTGCAAATAATAGACAATGAATATTAACTGAATCGCGGCAATGGAGTGAAAACCTGAATTGCCCTTCAAGGGATTTCAGAAAGAGTATCAGAAAATGGCAGGAAGACTTAACATATATAGTGACCAATTACTGAGCATCCAAGCATAGTGAAAGCCACTGCGCATTTATTATCACATTTCACAGCAGCAGAACCTATCCTTTTCCATGTGCAAATTTCTCCCATGACAGTCCCTGTCCCGTGGTGCTGCAGGAATGCCAGGCTCCTTCCCTACGGCTTCTGGGCAATGCCAGGAATTGCTTATGTTCTACTAATGCCATTGCCAGTGCTTGCTGCAGAATTCTCCCAGCTTTCCTCTGCTCTGCTCACTTCCACCTCTCCGTGGTGCACTAAGATTTCTGGTCCACTCCACCCCAAGATGTCACTGCAGAGCCTCCCTTTACTTCCAGGCCAACACAAGCACAGACAAAGATATTGAGAGTGGTAGTGGTTAAGATTGCGAGATTTGCAGTCAAACTGCTTGAGTTCAAATTCAGGCTCCTAAACAAGTAGCCTGAATGCCCGCCCTTAAACAAGTTAGTTAACCTCTCTGCATCTCCGTTTCTGTCTCTGTGAAATGGGGCTAATAATAATAGTTCCTTTCAAAATGACACCTTTATTGGGAAGCCTTCCCAGGTTTCCTCAGCCAGAGACAATTTCACTCTCCTTAAACTGTATTTTATTTGATTGTACATCTCTTAAATTACTTAACCATCTAAAATATCACACCCCATAACTCTCTGTTTTCTTATTTTGCTTTATGTTTTCTTCTTGTCACTTGATAATTGTTCTAGTCAGGGTTCACCAGGGAGACAGAACAAGTATAATGTATCTGTATCTATATGTGACTATAGATATAGATTTATTAGGGATTTGCGGGGAAATTGGCTCACACAGTTATGGAGGCTGAGAAGTCCCACGACAGGCCGTCTGCAAGCCGGAGACCCTGGGGTGCTGGTAGGTGGCTCAGCCCAAGCCCAAAAGCCTCAGAGCCAGGGAAGCTGGTGGTGTAATCCTTAGTCCAAGGCTGAAGACATTAGAACCTGGGGGAGTGCTGGTTTAAGTCCTGGAGTCTCAAGGCTGGAGAACCTCTGCTGTCTAAGGGCAGGAGGAGGAGAGTGTCCCAGATGCAGGAGAGTGTCCCAGATGCAGGAGAGACAGTGAAGAAATTCTTTTTTCTCCTTTTTTGTTCTATCTAGGCCACCGGGCAGATCTTCCCTGCTCAGTCCACTGACTCATGTGCCAACCTGGAAACACCCTCGCAGACATACCCAGGATGCCTGACCAGCTCTCTAGGTGTTCTTTGACCCTGTCAAATTGATGCCTAAAATTAGTCATCACAAGTCCACCCTTTGTTAAGTTGCCCATACACATCTCCTTAAACCATATTTAATCTCCAAATAAAGATAACAGCCAGGCAATAGTTCCACCTAGCATGATACAATTATCCTGTGTACAACCAAAAATGCACTGATCTTTTCCTTGGAAGAGGAGGTAGGTAAAGTCCTTGAGTGATGTTTACTGTTCTCCTGATATCCCATAACTGACATACTATGATGTAAAATTAGCAATGCTTAAATCCTGATATGAAGTCATTATATCTTATGTTACATAATAAAGGAATAAGAGAGAAATGAAAACAAAGATACATACCTAATATGTGCATATATACACAAAAATGTATTCTTCACAAAATAGAGAGGAAATATGTATGACAATTACAGTCCTTGTTTCTGTGACTGCTCACACCATCACAGCTGGTGTTCACAATTACTTTCTTCTGGGGCTCATTCTGTATTACCTTTGCCTTCAGCAAGCACCTTGGCTGGTTACGGTTCTCTACCTGGTAGGGTAACCCAAACCTTCATTCTCTAAAAGTCTGGATCATTCACAGTCCTGCCTGGAATGGGTTGTTGTATTAATAATTTCCCATTGACCTTAATCATGGGGCATGGTAATACTAAGACATGCTCTAAGGCAGTGGTCCCCAAACTTTTTGGCACCAGGGACTGGTTTCATGGAAGATAATTTTTCCATGGATGGGGATGGGTTAGAGGTGGCACTCAGGTGGTGATGACAGTGATGGGGAGTGACTATAAATACAGATGAAGCTTCACTGGCTCATCTGATGCTCACCTCCTGCTGTGTGCCTCCACCCCCAAGTTTCATGGAAGACCATTTTTCCATGGGTGGGATGGGGTGGAGCTCTGCGTCCCGGTCCCTAATAGGCCACAAACCCATACCGTTCCACAGCCCAGGGGTTGGGACCACAGCAAGGGATCTCCTGCATTTTAGACACACTCTTCCTTACCTCCACTGTGGGGTAGTGGTCCAATTTGCCCCTGATAGTCAGGATCAGTTACCCCAGCCAGCACTGTAACTCCCGTCTTAGCCTGATGACTTAGAGGCATGAGGAGCACAAAGTGGCCAGATGGCAGTCAACTCCAGGTTCGATGGGATCATTATTGTGTCTTTTGGTAGTAGCTTTCCTCCCTCTAGAGCTAAGATCTCTAGGCCAGCAGAGCATAAAGTCACGAGAATGGGAAGCAAAAATTTTACTAGTGGGTCACTGGGTATAATAGCAAGTGGCACCTCTGTCACTTCTACCCCTTGATTCCTGTGCCTGTGAATCCCACCTATGGGGGGAGCAGCACCACATACTGGGGCATATACAGCCTTCTGAAGATCTGTGCTCCAGCCCTGTAAAGTACTGTTACTTAGCTGGCACTGTAACTGGGACTTCAAAAGGCCATTCCACTGTCCTATCCAGCCAGGTGCTTCAGGATGGTGGGGAACATGGTCAGACCAGAGCCTTCCATGAACACGGGCCTGCTGCTGTGAAGTGAGTTTCTTGGTCAGAAGCAATGCTGTGTGTGTCAATCTAAATAACAAACAGAAATTGGAACTCTCTAGAAGAAAATGATATTTGTTTGGGAATGGGTATTTGTGGAGCTCCTCCATCTACGGTGCTCATCCTCCAAGGTGACTTCTGATTAACCCCTGTTCTGGCAATGCATATAGCATTCTTGCCTTTCCCTGAGGGGCTGACTTCAGTTGTCCCATACACTCCTTCTCTCTGGTATAGAAGTCCTGGGTCAGGGGGTAATGGCATGGGGATCCACCATCTAGCTCATCTCACAGCTGCCTGGGACATGGCTTCTGTTCCTAAGTCCCTATTAAATGTTCTTTTTGAGAAAATGGATGTGTCAGCCTCTTTCTTCAGTCTCTCAGCTTTCTCAGAATCTGGGGGTAAGTTTACATAGACCTGTTCACTGTGAACCAGCATTGCAGTGGGAATACGCATGCCAGAGGATCCTGGAGGTAAAGGAAGACGAAGGTTTTTAACAGAAAAATGATGGGGATTACTGTTATAGTTTGGATCCTTGTTCTATGCAAATCTCATGTTGAAGTCTGATCCCCAGTGTTGTAGGTGGGGCCTAATGGGAGGTATTTGGGTCATGGGGGTGGATTCCTCATGAATAGATTAATGCCCTTCCTGGGGAGGGTGTGAGGGAGTTCTCACTCTATTAGTTCCTTCCAGAGCTGGTTGTTAAAATGAGCCTGGCACCTCCCCTCTTGCTCTCTCATGCTTCCTCTCTTGCTATGTGGTCTCCACACATGGGGACTTTCCTTCACCTTCCACTATGAGTGGAAGCAGCCTGAGGCCCTGGCCAGAAGCAGATGCTGGCTTCATGCTTCTTGTGCAGCCTGCAGAACTGTGAGCCAAATAACCCTCTTTCCTTTATAAATTACCCAGCCTTGGGCGTTTCTTTATAGCAACACAAATGGACTACGACAATTACATAATTGTTTTGAGATAGTTATCCTTGGCTGCAAGGATCAATAACAAGGTGGTACCGGCCAAGGTTAGATAGGCAGTTGCTGGACAGATGTCCTCACAGAAGTATTTTTTTGTGTAAGGTTGTGATGGCCTTTGTGCAAGGTTGTGGTTTTTGCAGCATCTGTTGTGACAGTTCTTGTTATCAGGCATTTGTGCATGAGAACCCTCCTTTCATGGCCTTCCTGGTTCTGTTTGTCAGGGTTTTTAATACAAGTGACTCCATTTTTGTTCTGACAACTTTCACATGTGAAATACCGGGATGGTGGATAAGAAATTCTGTAAGCCCATGGAAGATAGTTTTGGCAGAAGCATTGTGTGCAGGGAAGGTAAATCTGTATCCAGAGTAAGTGTCTGTTCTAGTAAGGACAAAATGCCACCCCGTCCATGATGGCTGCAGTTAAATGCAATCAATCTGCCTCCAGGTAGTTGGCTGATAATCCTGGGAAATGGGGCCATATTGGGGGCTCAGTGTTAGTCTCTGCTGCTGGCAGATCAAGCACTCAAATCTCAGCCAGGTCAGCCTTGGCAAGTAGAAGTCCTGTTGCTGAGCCCATGCATAACCTTCATCGCTGACACCATGGCCACTTTGTTCATGAGCCCATTGGGCAATGAGAGGGGTGGCTGGGAAAAGAGACTGATTGGTATTCACAGAACAGGTCATCCTATCCATTCCATTATTAAAGTTCTCCTCTGCTGACGTCACCCTTTGGTGGGTATTCACATGGGACACAAATATCTCCACATCTTCCACCCACTTAGAGAAGTCTATCCACATACCTGTTTCCCAAATTTCTTTGGCACCCATTTTCCAATCATGTTCCTTCCAAGTCCCTGATCATCTGGCCAAACCATTGGCTCCAGCCCATGAATCAGTACATAATTGCATGTCTGGCCATCTCTCCTTCCAAGGAAAATGCACAACCAGGTACACTATCCCATGTTCTGTCCACTGAGAAGACTTCCCTTCACCAATGCCTTCAAGGATGTTCCCAGAAAGGGCTGTATTGATGTAGCTGTCTCCTTTCAGATGGTGCCTGCATATCATGCAGAACCATCTGTAAACCAGGCCCAAGTCTTCTCTTCCTCTGTCACCTGATCATGGGATACTCCCTACAAGGCCAAAGGTGCTGGCTGGGAGAGAGAAGGCAGTGTAGGAGTAGGAACCATTTGGGCCACTTCTTCATGTACCTTACTTGTGTCTTCCATTTGATGGTGGAATGCTGCTGTGCACACCCAACCTATGGCTTGGTGGGTCAGATAACACCCAGTTTATGATGGGTTGCTCAGGTCACATGGTAATGTGGCGATCCACAGTCAAGCATTCGGTTTTCACTAAGGCCCAGTAGCAGGCCAAGAGTTGTCTCTCAGAAGGAGAGCAGTTATCTGTGGGTAATGGCAGGGCCTTGCTATAAAATCCTAAGAGCCTCTGCTGTAATTCACCCACAGGGACCTGCCAAAAGCTCCAAACAGCATCTCTATCTGCCACCAGCACCTCAAGCACCACTGGATCTGCTGGATCCTACAGCCCAAGTGCAGAGCATCCTGCACAGCAGCCTGCACCTGCCGCAGAGCCTTTGCCTATTTAGGGCCCTGCTCAAAACTAACAGCTTTTTGAGTCACTTGGTAGATAGGCTGAAGCAACACACCCAGATAAGGAATGTGTTGCCTCCAAAATCCAAACAGGCCCACCAGACATTGTGCCTCTTTTGTGGTTGTAGGAGGGGCCAGAGGCAATAACTGATCCCTCCTCTTAGAAGGGCTGTCTTGGCTGGGGGCCGTGGCTCACACCTGTAATCCTAGCACTCTGGGAGGCTGAGGCAGGAGGATTGCTTCAGCTCAGGAGTTCGAGACCAGCCTGAGCAAGAATGAGACCCGTCTCTACTAAAAATAGAAAGAAATTAGCCAAACAACTAAAAACAGAAAAAATTAGTGGGGCATGGTGGCCCATGCCTGTAGTCCCAGCTACCCTCTGGGAGGCTGAGGCAGGAGGATTGCTTCAGCTCAGGAGTTCGAGACCAGCCTGAGCAAGAATGAGACCCGTCTCTACTAAAAATAGAAAGAAATTAGCCAAACAACTAAAAACAGAAAAAATTAGCAGGGCATGGTGGCCCATGCCTGTAGTCCCAGCTACCCTCTGGGAGGCTGAGGCGGGAGGTTGGCTTGAGCCCAGGAGTTTGAGGTTGCTGTGAGCTAGGCTGATGCCACGGCACTCTAGCCCCAGGCAAGAGAGTCAGACTACATGATGAGTGCGATGTGCACTGTTGGGGGAATGGACACCCTTGAGGCTCAGTCTCGGGGGGTTGGGAGGGGCATGGGCAATATACTTAACCAGAACGGTTGTACCCCCATAATAAGCTATAATAAATAAAAAAAAAACAAAAAACAAAAAAAATAAAATAAAATAAACTAGAGAAAAGAAAAAAAAAAGAAAGGCTGTCTTGACATGCCCCACACCACTGTGCCCTAGAAATATCACGGAGATAGAAGGCTCCTGAATTTAAATCAGATTTATTTCCCACCATCTGACAAAGCAAATGTCTTACCAATAAGTCCAGAGTAGTTGCTACTTCACACTAGGTCTACTTAGCATATTGTCATCAATGTGGTGAACGAGTGTGGTAGCTTGTGGAAGGGAAGGGCGATCAACTTCCCTGAGAACTAAATTGTGACGTAGGGCTAGAGAGTTGATCTACCCCTAAGGTAGGACAGAGAAGGCGTATTGCTGGCCTTGCCAGCTGAACAAGCACTGCTCCTGGTGGGCCTTATGGACAGGTATAGAGAAAAAGGCATTTACCAGATCAATAACCGTATACTAGGTACCAAGAGATGTGTTAATTTGCTCAAGCAACGAAACCACATCTGGAACAGCAGCTGCAACTGAAGTCACCACTTAGTTAAGCTTTATAATAATCTGCTGTCATTTTTCAGGACCTATCTGACTTCTGCACAGGCCAAATAGGAGAGTTGAAAGGAGATGTGGTGACAGTCACCACCCCTGTATCTTTCAAGTCCTTGAGAGTTGCACTAATCCCTGCTATCCTTCCAGGGATGTGGCATTGTTTTTGATTTACTATTTCCCTAGGTAGAGGCAGCTCTAACATCTTCCATTTGACCTTTCCACCGTAATAGCCATCACTTCACAGGGGGAAATGCGTGAATTCTGCCAGCTGCTAAGTATGTCTATTGTAATTATGCATTGTGGAACTGGGGAAATGACTATGGGATGGGTTTGTGGACCCACTGGACCCACTGCAAGTTGAACCTTAGCTAAAACATTGATCACCTGAACTTCCTAAGCCCCTGCTTTAACTGGAGGGCCACCGTGACATTTTGGTTTCCTAGAATCCATGTTCAGAGCCAGTGTTCAATACTCCCTGAAATTTCTGATCATTTCCCTTTCTCCAGTGCACAGTTACCCTGGTAAAAGGCTGCAGGTCCCTTTGGAGAAGCATGGAAGAAAGATTCAACAGTGTAAATTTTCAGTAGTATACTGGGGTCCTTCTTGGAGGGGACCTGGCCTCCCCTTCATTTAGGGGTTCTGGGTCTGTAACTAGCTCAACTCTGGGAAGTCATTGAGGGGCCATGACTTTCTGTTTTTGTGATTTGAGTTAGACATTTGTTCACTTGACCTGAAAGCTTTCTGCTTATACAGATCAAATAAGAATATAGTAGGCTTCCCGTCTATCTCACTTCTAGGAACACCAGGATTAACTAGCCCATGCTGTAGCTGCACATAAGTCAGACTATTTAAATGTTGCTTTGCCTCTGTCCATTATGGTAGCTATGCCCATCTTGCTTTTGGCAGTTGCGTACCACCACATGGTCCCCGACGCCCAGGATCCAATTATTCCCAATTCATCTAAGTTTTCCAGCTGAGTGACGGGTTCCCACTGCAAGGAACATCCTACAGAGAAGAGCAGTCCCAGAGCTTCTCAGGGATGCTGGGGCTCTCCTCACAAACCTATTTCTCAAAGTATTGGTAGAAGGTATGTTTTATGGACCCTCCCAGTTTGGACAAGCAGGTTTTAAGTGACAAATCCACTCCAGTATTCCAATCTCCCTAAGCCTTTGAATCCCTTCCTCTATATCAACCAAGGGAGATCAGGTATCCCCAGCTCACTCACAGTGGGCCACCTTTTGATCCATGTTTCAGCCAACCAACCAAACAAACTATTAGCACCTTTTTTCTTTCATGATTTTTTTTATTATTATTTCACCATATTGCGGGGGTACAAAAGTTTAGGTTACGTATATTGCCCTTGCCCCCCAACCCCCCCAAGTCAGAGCTTCAAACGTGTCCATCCCCTAGACAGTGCACATCGCACTCATTATGTATGTATACACCCATCCCCTCCCCCACCCACATCTGCCCAACACCTGATCAATGTTATTCCTGAATGTGCTCTTAGGTGATGATCAGTATTAGCACCTTTTTGTTAGCTCCCTAAGCTGCAACATTAAATGCAGAATCTCTTCTTAGTGGGCTCCTATCAATAAATTCAGCCTGATCCAACTCTACCACCATTATCCCACACCCTTAATATCCATTCCCACATTTCTGCTTGTATAAATTAAAAAACTCAAGCACTTTTGGAGTGTAGTGCACCTCGTCATGGGTCACATTTTGTACCTCACCTTTAGGGGCCTGCTGGGACTTGATTCTAATTATAGGTCTAGAAGCAAAGAGGAGAGATGGGAGTGGGTCCAGAGGAGAATCAGCACTGTCTGCTTGGCAATTGCCTTGGGGGAGGCCGTTACCCTTTCCTCAGGCAATGAAGGGTTAATCCCCTCAGACAGGGGTGGAAAGGCTGACACCACTAGGGTAGAGGTAGGGGTGCTGTTGCCCCCAGGGTGGGGGTAGGGAGGCTATTACTGCTGGCAAACAAAACTCATCAGAACTTAGGAGTTCAGGCAAGGTG
>CM052440.1:75058955-75165057 GCA_028533085.1 Varecia variegata | reverse complement strand
GCCTAGTCCTTCATCCTCAGGCTGCCTCAGCAGCGATGAAAACAAACTATACTTATTTGGCCAAATATTTTGAGAAGAGGCATAATTCAAAAAGGAATGAAGCTGTAGAAATTTTAGGAATCAATTTTCTCAGTTATTGTTCCTGGACAGTCACTGAATCACATTTGTGAAGTTACCTGGGTCATAGAAATATAACTCTGTCCTTTCACAGCCAAATGATCTTTTACCCATTGAGCATGTATTTATCATCTTCCTTTTTTTTTTTTTTTGATGGGGGCAGGTTGTGGGTCTCTTGAAGAATGTGTTGAAAACTGTAGACCTTTTCCCCAAATAATTGTATATACATTCACAATTTTACAAACATTTTTAGGGGTTTATGAAATTGAATTTCATTCATGGTACAAATACAGCATTCATAGAGCTTTAAAGAGAGACTCTGTGGCTCAAAGAAGCTGACAAGATATGATCATGACCTATCTCAGCAGTCTCTGGGGGTCTCTTGATGGTGGGCAAGAAGGAATTCTGCCAGCAGACTGCTTGTGCACTCCAGCTACAACTTTTACCTGGTCTCCAGCCTGCTGGCATACCCAGACTTTGGACTTTGTAAGCCTTCACAATCATATGAGCCAACTCCTTAAAATCTCCTCTGTGTGTGTGTGTGTGTGTATATATATATATTATGTACACACACACACCCATCCTGTTGGTTCTATTTTTTTGGAGAACCTTGACTGACACAGATTATCCCTAAGGGTACTGATATTAAAATTGTGGCAAAAAAGAATATAATAAGTTGTTCATGCACTTTAAGAAAACACTGGGATGGTCAAACAGATTAAAAAGATGAGATTCCTAGAATCTAGTTTATGAGAGCGAGCATGGAGTGATCAGGCCAGCCGGTAAGACTGGCGTCAGAGCAGGATTAAATAAGCTGATTGAACTATGGTTCAATGGAAATATAGTCCCCGGAGTAGCCGTACTGCTCATGCCTCTGTGCCTTGCACATGTGGGCCCTCCGCCTGGAACATCCCTACTTGCATTGTGGGTTCGCCAGAGAAACAGAACCAACAGGATGTGTGTATGTCCAGAAAGAGATTTATTTTTAGGGATTGGCTAATGTAGTCATGGAGGCTGGCAAGTCCGAAATCTGCAGGTGGGCTGGCAGGCTGGAGACCTGGGGAAGAAGTGATGTTGCAGTTCACTTCTGAAGGCCATGTCCTGGCAGAATTCCTTCCTGCTCATGGGAAGTCAGTCTTCTGTAATATTCAGGCTTTCAACTGATTGGATGAGGCCCACCCACATTATGGAGAGCAATCTGCTTTATTCAAACCCCACCAATTTAAACGTTAATCTCATCTAAAAACACCGTTATAGAAACATCAGGTGTCTGACCAATTATCTAAGAACTGTGGCCCAACCATACTGACACATAAAGTTAAGCATTACACATTGTGTGCCTGGGAATGTCTCCTAATTCTTTAAGGTCCAGTTTAAATATCGTAGCAATATCAAGCTTCTTCTCCATGCCCTCACTGGATTTAGCACATTCTTGTATTGTAATCCTTGTTCCACAGTGCTGTAATGATCTACTCACATGTCTGTGGTCCCTGCTAGATGGCGAGCCTTCTGAGGGTGTGGACGATGGGGTCTACTGGAGACAATGTTGCAAGCTAATTTGCTAGCCCCTAGCCGATGCCTAGTGTAGAGAGTTGCTCAATGTAATTCATAGAATAAGGTGATGAATTAATGGGAGGAGTCAGGAGCTAGAAATAACAGCAGCATTGAGTTATATAACCTCCAAATAACGAGATTTTCCCTCCCCCTAAATATTTGTTGCATTAGAGATGCAACAGAGCTAATGAATCTACCTGGTCACTCTGTCCCGAGCACACGTGTATACACATACCCACATTCATTATGACAGACCCTGGAGACAGTTGCCAAGGTTATTAGAGATGCATACAATGATTAGCCCTTGCCTGCCTTTCTTAAGGCAGAATAAAGCAGAGGGAAAAACCCAGGTTTATAGCTTCGCATAGATTTGCCTTTGACTCATGCGGCAGCCCCTTGCTAATTGCCTGAACTTGGGCATGATTCTTACATTCTCAAAGCCTGGTGCTTTCTTTTTAAATCAATCATATGAGAACAACAATGATAATACCTATAGCACAGTGTTGTTAGAAAAATTAAGTGCCTAGCATACAGTAGGTCCTTGGAAAAAGTTGATCCTCTTCCCTTATCCACGTTTGAATTAACATCTAGTATATAATGCATTAACTATTGAAAGTAACCAAGAACATGTTGATGAGTTCCAAAGACATTATCATTATTATTATTATTATCAGAGATGGGGTTTTGCTCTGTTGCCTAGGCTAGGGTGCAGTGGTGCAATCCTAGCTCACTGTAACCTTGAACTCCTGGGCTCAAGTGATCCTCCTGCCTCAGCCTCCTGCGTAGCTGGCTCCAAAGATATTCTTAATGCCTCTTGATACTCTGGCTTTCTTCTTTTGTCTTCTTTCAATTTTTGACTGAAAGGGAGAATGTAGGCTATGTAGGTGGTGGTCTTATGTGAAGGAACAGAGAAAGTGGCTGATGTATCCACCATTTTATTCTCTGTTGCAATTTGTGATTCTCAGTCTTGTCAGAAACAGAGGATCTGAAGAAAGCTAAGGATTCTTTCCCCAGAAAAAGACATACCCATGTGACACTTTGCATATAATCATAGGGAGTTCATGGCCCCCACAGACCCCAGGTTAAGAACTCTGAATCAAAATCTTGTCTGCTGTCTGTTCCTTGCCTCATGTGTTCTCTCTCTCTCTTTCTAATACATATCATATATATTTATTTTACATGTAATTATATATAATATATATTATATGTAAGTCTGTTTTTCTGTCTACATATTCATCTACTTAACTAATGTGTTTAGGATTAGGGTAATGACTGTGGATGGAAAGAAGAGAAAGAGCTATTAAAAAAACACTTTAGACAAATTTAACAGAGTTTGAGCAGAGAACGATTTGTGAGTCGGGCAGCTCTCAGAACCAGAATAGATTCATAGTGACTCCTGGGCTGCCACGTGGTCCGATGTCCAATAACATTTATGGACAGAAAAAGGAAGGTGGCAGAACCATGGAAGTGAGGTACAGAAACTGCCAGGTTGGTTGCAGCTGGGCATTTACCTTATTTGAATCTGCTTTGAACAGTTGGCTGCCTGTAGTTGGCTAAGACTTGGTCACTTATTGCAAAGTAGGTATAGTCCATTTACACATCAAGTTAGGTCATAGTTCACTATTGACGGAGGAACCTTTAGGCCAAAATTAAAACATGTATGGAGGCAGCTTTAGGCTAAACCTAATTTAACAGAGCTATAAAGTTAGAACAGTTCCTTCATTTCTCCTGGAAAGTTCATGGGTGTGTCACCTTGGAGATGTTAATCAATTATAAGGCAGAGTATAGTAATGGTTAAACTCACTGGACTATTAATTATGTCTGTATCTCAGTTTCCCTGTCTTTAAAATGGAGATAATGACAGTACCACAACTTGACTTGTTGTAAGGATTAAGTAAACTAAGACATATATAGATTTTAGAATAATGTATTTTCTATTTCACTTAGAATAATGTAAGTGCTGTTAGTTTGTATTATTATTAATTTTGATGATTTAAAATCATCAATAATGTAATTACTTATACACAAACCATGGCATTCTAAGAATGGTAAATTCAACACCAGTAAGAGGAAAACTACAACTAGAAATCTCCTTTAAGAAAAAAGAACTTCCCTTAGGTGATTTACTCTTAAATAGGAATTTTAAGTTAACAAGGTAGCTAGGATACTATCTTGAGTTTTTTCCCTGAGACCCAGTGAGAAATGAAATTCATTGTCCATAATATGTTTTTTTTCTACAATAACAAGACCTTCCCATTGGGAGAGGAACCCAAGTCTACTTCCAGACATCATTAGTAGGGTTTATATCCTTTTGTCTCTTTTACTTAGGAAGGGTCTCTAATTATTTTCATACCAAGGCAAAAAGATACACTATTCTGTCAAATTATAAAGCTGACACTTTTCCCATGAGGTTTCTTAAAAGAAAAAAAAATGAAGAAAGAAATGTAAATGTGCAGTCATCACAGCTAACAGTTCACATTTCTAAGGTAAAAGTCTGTCTAAAATTGAATTTATTTTCCCTAATTTATAGGTCTTGTTTATCTTTGGCCCTTCACTCTTCTTACAATATTTTTCTCCTTGTTTTTAAAAAAGAAGACATTAACCATTGCAGAACTGCAGCAGAATTCTCCGGTGGCTGCGGTGTTACCAGTTGAGGAAGAACAGTCTATGCCAGGATACGCCAGGCCCGCTCTGGGCAGCCCCCTCCCCTAGCCGGGAGGGGACGGTGCAGCTGAGTCTGCTCCCGGAAGGTGGCGCTGCCAGCAAAACCTCGCAGGGAGGGGACGTCAGGGCAGGGATGCAGGGAGCTGAGTCACAGGACAAAAGGGAGAGGAGGAGGAAGGGAGGACAGGGAGAGGGAGGACCCGGCAGTGGCTGTGGTCCAGTGGTTGGGGTTCTAATGCTTCCAGAGGTAGGAATTGTTAATTTTGAAGGGAGTAACATGTCATTCTGATTGTAACTGAGGTGGGAGGAGACACCTGCTTTGTGTCTAAGTACACACCGACTACTTTGGGAAAGTCCAGAAGCCAGATCTCCCAGTAGCCTATTCGCATGAGAAAGAAGGATCCCTCTGGGAGGATCTCACCCTGGGGGAAGGAGGAGCTGCCGCTGGGCTCGGCCAGTCACTGCTGAGTCCTGGATCACTAAGTGCTAATTGTGCCAGTGGCCTGGAAGTGGCTCCTGGGTCCCATGAACACAAGTGTGCATCTTGCAGGAGAAAGAGAAGGATCTGTAAAAATTGGAGGAGATGTTTTCCTAAAAATCCTAGAAAGCACCTAGGCACAAGCCACACAGCCTTGGGGTTCTTCTGGCAGAGTGCAACACCAGAGGCCCTCCCAGAGCAGGGCCCAGGTGTGACTGAGGCTGGGGGGACATTGCTAACAATGGCGACAATCATTACATACCCAGAACTGATTTTCTGTCCTGCCCTGTGCCAAGGGCTTTACATTCATTTCATTTAGGTTTCAAAATAAATCTAAGAAGTAGATTCTATTTTCAGTATCACTTTGTAGACGGGGCAACTGACGCTGACTTGTGGATAGAGATAAGAACTTGCAGGGCCTGGGTTGGAAGCCAGGTGGGCCTCGTCCCAGGGTGCACAGCTGCTGCCGTCCTTGACCTTGGTGCCTATTTGGACTCTTTGGGAGCAACTGGACTTGTCCATATTATATGCCCAGAGGACAAGATGAGGTCGTGGTGAAGGTTACTAAGCAATTCTGACTGGCATTGGCTTGAGGTCTTTGAGGTGCTCCTGGACTTGGGCCAGACCTTGAAGATCTGGGCTGGGGAAAGGAGTCAGGCATTTCGGGCAGGGGCCTAGAAGGAAAAAAGGAGTAAAGGTAGGGGAGGGTAAAGTGTGTTCAGGGCCATGAGAGGCCACTGTGTCCTGGTGGAGGGGCAGGGGCATGGAGCCCGTGCAAGATGGGTGGGCTGGAGCTGGCAGGCTGGAGGGACACAGTATCAATGTTGGCACAAAGAGAACCCAGTGGAGGGAGCGGGAGGTGGGCTTCACCACCCTATGACCCCCAAGTGCTTCTGTCTGTGGGCTCACACGGCCAGCTTGGAGTTCTTGGTACTGACCAGAGTGCACGAATGTGAACTGTTTGTGGGCCTCGGTCAACCCAGCATGGAGATGGCATCAGAAATAAAAAGAAGTTTTTTTTAAAAGAAGGTTGCAAGAAAAAGAACTTTATTGTCAATTCTCAATTATCTGTGAGGAATAAGGTTAATTGAAACCTACAGATTTCAATAGCAAATAGCTTAGCCTTCTTCTGCAACCCATCTTTTACCACTGCTTCCAGAAAATAGCAAAATTGACTAATCAGATTTTCCCTTCGACTCCTTCACATCCTCCATCTGAAGTGTTAATAAGCAGTAAAATGGCCCCGATGTGGACAGCAGGAGGGAGAGGAAGGAATTGCAGAGATCTGGATCACTCTCCTCCTTGATATTCAATTCCTAAGAAACCCAGAAGTGAGGACCATAAGGTGGGGCATGAGGGGGTGATCTGGGGCATCACAGCTGCACATGCCACTGAGCTTCAGAGGCTTAAGGGCACCCCACAAAACCTACAGAGCCTGAGAGGTTTGAAAAACACCCTACTGGGGAGGCTTATGGGTGAACATAGATATAAAACCGAGGAGAGCAGAACTGAGCACCAGTGAGAGGGATAAAGGAATTCAGGGAACAACTCCAAGCCCCTCATCGCCCCTTTCCTCCTTGCTCCTCTGGACAGCAGCTCTTGTCTGGTGAATATTTATCTAATATCTGAATTATTAGTGATGTCATGCATGCCCTTGTATCTCAGAACATGCTGTGATTTAGAACTGAAATCTTTTATCATCCCCGTTTCTGCTAAGCAGGATCTATTCTTGCTGTAAGGAGGCAGGACCTTGGGAAGAACATTTATATCTGAGAGAAAAGGGCCTGATGCGTAATCTCAAAAGCACCCCTGCTTTTTCGTATAAGCAGGGGGAATGGGGCTTGGCTAAATGAGGAGTCAGTAAGTGTGTAAGTCGGGGTGAGGGGCAGGTGGCAGGGGAGACGGAGGGCCGGTGTCCCCACCTTCCATGATGTAGGAGCTCACCACAGACTGGGGCCCTCCTGCCAGGGCAGGAAGAATCAGTCTGTAGCTCAGGGACAGTGAGGCCCAGACGTCTGGCCTGGAGTAAGAGAAGCAGGGGGAAGGATGGGCTCTGGGCTGCTACCACCTCTGCTCCAGCCCTTGTCCACTGTTCCGACAGCAGCTGTGCAGAAAGAAGGTGCAGTTCTTTTCTCTCTTGTAGCACACTGCCTGTCCTTCCCTGGCCTATGACTCTTGACCTGTGGCAGCTGCTCCTCTGGCCTCTTGCAGCCAGAGAGCCTGGAGGCATGCCCTGGCCACCGGGCACAGCGCCACACCAGACAGGCCTCGGACCCAAACCTTTGGGGAATCCAGAGCCAGAAGGAGCTGCCCGGGCTACGCTTCACGGTGTATGAGAGCCCAGGACAGGGGTAGCACCCTCAGAGGAGAGAATCCTTGAGGACAGGTACCCACAAATGCCCTTCCCATACTCTTGGTAACATTCCTCTTCTTATTATGGGATGTGGGTAATCATGATGATGGAGGGGCAGAGTTGGGCAGGAAATTTGAGCTCTGCTATAACATGGAGAGGGGATTTCTATGAATTTTGGGAAAGTTTACTCCAGGGAGAGTTATTTTATTTTATTTTGTTTTTTTTTGAGACAGAGTCTCACTCTGTTGCCCGGGCTAGAGTGAGTGCCGTGGCGTCAGCCTAGCTCACAGCAACCTCAAACTCCCGGGCTCAAGTGATCCTCCTGCCTCAGCCTCCCAAGTAGCTGGGACTACAGGCATGCCCCACCATGCCTGGCTAATTTTTATATATATATATATATATTTTTAACTGTCCATATAATTTCTTTCTATTTTTAGTAGAGACGGGGTCTCGCTCTTGCTCAGGCCGGTCTCGAACTCCTGAGCTCAAATAATCCGCCCGCCTTGGCCTCCCAGAGTGCTAGGATTACAGGCTTGAGCCACCAAGCCCAGCCCAGGGAGAGTTATTATGTGTTGCTTATCCTCCGGGGGAAGTCAGTAACCACTCCCCTCGTCCCACCCCGGATTCTATAATATAAGCAGATGTTGTCTCTGACCATCACCCTGGTTGGTAACCCCGGGGAGGGAAGACTCTTGAATTGCAGGGTAGGAAGTCCCAGCGTGGGTGCTATGTTCCTGGAAAAGTTGGACTTGAAGATGGGAACGGCTTATTTACCGGGTCGTCTGGTCGTCTGGAATTTTTGGTTTTGTTTCCTGCTCCATGAAGGGCTAGGTGTGTTATTATTTGGCTACTAATGACACAGTCTTGGAAAAGCCACATCACCATCCTGACTTCAGTTTCTTCACCTGAAAAACGTGGGGGTTGCATCCATCATGTCACAGAGTATCACTCACCTCTAATAGGCTTTTATTCTAAGTCTCTGGACAAACAGCTTACCTCTCTGACTCTATTTCCTTATCTACAAAGGGGGATAACAATGCCCACCCTCACCTTCTAATCTATGTGAAAGCACTTAGCGCTCTGGGGAGGAAAATCATTATTTAAAGCCAGGGTAGAATTATTACTATATTCTATGTGTTCTCTCCTAGTCATTCATCATTGCCATGCTCTGCAATTGTGCCCTGGGGTGAGTTATGCGAACAAACAGTCACAACGGGCAAATGTCTTGAGTGATTGAGCATTCTGATTGTGCTGGTGGAAAAGACACCAAAAGTCTTTTATTTGGTTATTTTAGTGTGGAACTTGCTATCTATTTAGTATACAAGCAAAATTGGAATACATTACTACCTCTAGAATATAAGATTTGTGGTTATTTGGCCTTTGCAGTGGTTTTCTTGCATTTCTATGGGAGTTGTTTTGACCAGTTCTGACCTGGGAAAGCACAGCTTGAGTCCCCTGTGGCTCCCAGCAAGCCCCTGATGATGCCCCAAACTCTGACACTACTTGGGGTTCAGAGCATAACCAGGGTCCCCGTTTCCTGACATATCTGCATGGCTAAATGTGCATGAATAAAGGCATATTTCACTTAGCTAAACAAACACACACAGGCTTATAATCGCTTTTGTATTTTACCACTGTTGCCACCAGAGGCCTCCCAAATTGTGGTTGATTTTAATGTCAGTGGAAATCTACTGGGAATTGACAAAAAAAATTCATTTTAAAATTGAATAGAATGCCTACAAAAGTTCAAAGTCTGTTACCTTGTTCATTCAACATCGCTATTCATGCAAAATGTCATGCAAATCAGCCCTTATTTACTGAGTACTTTGCTTCAGTAACCAAAAAATGCTAAGAAGAAAAATTGCTTATGTTTAGCCGTCTATTTTTCCAAAAATAGGACAGCAATTAAAGTAGTACCACATGATGTGACTGATGATATCTGTACAGAAAAAGAACACCAGCTCAGTGCCTGGTACTCGGGGCTGAGCATCTGTCTCTCATCGGGGACTGGACAGTATGTCCAGAAGACAAGCCCTGGAGCACCAGGACAGTGGGCAGTGTAGACTTCTGCAGGACACAGAATAATGAAAGTATCCTTGGTGGCGAGTAATCAGGACAACTGTGCCTTCCAACAGGGCACCTCAGAGGCCCTTTGGGAACCTGATTTTATCTCTCCTGGCCTTAGTTTCTTCTTTTACAAAAATGAGGGCATAGTTTGGGCTATGTGATTTCTAAATCTTTACCATTCTATGATTGTTTTCTAAAACCTTCAGGACCACTTACTGTGCATCTGTTATATGCAATTGCAACACAAGGTGGTGTGCAAAGGTTTTCTTTCCTAACCATCATACCACCCTTTGAGGTAGGCATACCCAGCTCCATTTCACAGATGGTGAAACTAAGCTCAAAGAAGTTGAGTCACCTGCCAGTGGTCACACAACTTGTAAGTGGCAAAGTCAAGATTTGCACTTAGATCAGTTTGATGCCAACGCTTCTCACTACCCAATCCTGTCTTTGATGCATACTCTGAATGAGAGAATAAACTCAACTGATCTAAGTAATTTAGCCCCTGGGGTGTTGCATTCATGCTGGTGGCTGCATCAGTTAGGAATTGCACTGGTGGTGAGCAACGGGCCAAATAACTAATGTCTTAAACACACATGAGCTTATTTTCCCACATGAGTATGGGCAGGTAGGGTGGCTCTGGAGTTGCCAGGGGCTGTAGCTCCTTCTGTCTTTCTGCTTCACCATCCTGGGTGTGGTTTCCACCCTCAAGAGTGATTCGTGTTTCAAGACAGCTGATGGAGATGCAGCTGTCACAATTGGGCTGCAGGCTGGGAGGGGGAGGGAAGCAGAGGAATACAGTAGCAGATCTCCAAGCTGAGTTAGCCCTCTTTAAGCAGCACTTCCAAAGTGCCACACAGCTCCTCTGCTCACATTTCATTGGCCAGTTTAATTCCAGGGCCACACATAGCAGTGAAAATGTAAGGTGGAGAAATGTTCAGCTAAACACTAGGGCTTATGTTACCAAGGAAGAAGAAAAATCGGTACTGGGAAGCAAATCACTTTCTTTGCCACACTCTCCAACTTCATAGCTACACTCAGATCTTTTCTGCTGAGGGAGCCCTGATTTTGATCAAGTTTTTCCTCTGCCCAGCCTCTCACGTAATCCTGAGTAGGCAGAGGCAGCCATAGTGGTGCCACCGCTCTAGCCGTGATTGCGTGCGGTTGGGCATATGAACTGGTTCCAGACAATGAGACGTGAGAGGGCTTCTGGAAGAGTCTTCTTTGCTCTCAACAAAGTGATGCTTGGGAAGACAGTGACTTTCCTCTTCCACGAGACACTACAGCATCTGGCAGGGATACCTGGAAATCTAGTAGCCGTCTTCCTAACCCTATGGGAAACCTATGTCTGAGGATAAAGCTGTAGCTGGGGGATGGCAGAGGGGACGGTGGAAAGAATCAGGCATGAACTGACCGACTCTGGAGCTGGCCTACTTCTCGGTTCTTATGAAATATATTTGCTTATCGTTTAAGCCAGGTGATTCTAGGTTTTCTTACTTGCAGCTAAAGGTATCCTGACTGATATGCAGGAGAAGGAAAAAGTGACCCATTTCTTTCTGTCTTTGGGATAGCAAACTAGACCCCCATCCATGGCTGTCTTTGGGTTGAACCCCCTGTATTCCTCTGTTTCTTGTAAGAAGTATCTTTGTTTTTGATTTCCATAGAGAGGATACCTTTAGATAGAGTTTTAACAGGCTTAGGTTAGAATCAGAATATTTCAGAATTATAAGGGACTTAACTCCCCTGTTCAAGGCTCAGAGTTAGTGACCTCCCCAGGGTCACACACCTGTTAGGGGTAGACTAGGCACCAGGCCTTCTGGAGACCACCCAGTTCTGCAGTCTCTCTCTTGGTTTGACTCCACTCCAACCTCTGCTGAAAGGTCTGAGATGCTTGTGGTCTGCCTTGGTTGTGGTTAGGACTCTTTTCCACAGAGATGGCTCCTTGGCCCTGCCTTTCCACCCCTTCTACATGATCCCTCTTGCTTGAGAACGATGACTTAGGATTATAGGTAGGAGGTGATTTTCAGCTTCAGCGGTTGCCAACCACATCAGCCATGGCCATCACCCCACCTCCCTGACTCCTCTGCCAAGGTGAGCTGGAAATCATTCAGATGGCCGTGTCACTGTCCCTTGAAATCGGACCCCAAAGGGTTTCTGAGCACTCAAGCCCCATCTGCTCCTCATTCCAGATCTTGTCATGTCACAATTACTCCCAATTCTGTCTTGTTTGGTCCCGCAGTGCACATCTGACTGGGAAAAGCTCCCCCAGCGAGAGGCAGAAGTGTGTGCAGCTGTACAGGGCAGCGGGGGAGACACTCTGGGACCTAGGTGACAGGCTCAGTCATGCTATGTGGATATGCTCCAAGAGAAGCAGGGTGGCAGTCATAGGCCAGAGGCCAGACGGACCCAGCTCAGCATTTTACTGGTTCTAAGAGCTTGGATTCAAATTCTCTGAGCCTTAGTTTGCTCTCCTGTAAATGGAGTATAACAATGCCTGTCTTGTAGAGTTCTAGTAAATACTAAATGATACAATGTCCATAAGATATCTAGCACACACCCAATAAGCTATTAATTTAAAAAAATAGCTAGGAGGCACTCAATAAACTATTAATTAAGAAAAAAACTTTTGTCACAAGGGTTACAATAACATTTAGACTTCCACTTGTGTCTTGTTTTTTTCTGAGTTAATACTGCTTGCTCTTCTGTTTGACTTGAAACTTACCAGTTCCCTGGGCCCTAGAGCAGAGGTGAAGTGCCCCTCCACCCCCCAATCATAGCTTCTTAGAGTGAAGGGAGCTTGGAGCTCTCTATCCTGATCTGCTTGGTCTTGGACTCTCATAGACTCTTGCTGAGCAAACATGACCAAGACAAAGGAAGCCAACTCAACAGGTGGAGTTTGAGTTATCATCACCCCGTGAATTATTATCATCCCACCAGAAGAAAATATCTCCCAAGAGACCACTGGGGTACCAGAAAGAGCAGCCCCCTGTTGAGGGCCCATGGCAGGGTTAGCCTTGCTCTCACCTGGCTGACCGTGGGCTAACTACCCCAGCCACTCTGAACCTTAGTCAGTTGGGTTGCCCCCTTTCCTCTGAGATCCCTTGGATCTCATCTGGTCTTTCAAAGGGTAGACAATCCTTGAGAGAAGGCAGCCTCAGGCATTGTCTTAATCACTCTTAGGAAGAGATGAAACCAGGGGAATGAACTGGGGTGAATAACAGAACTGATAGCCCCCTTTGCTCTCTGAGAGTTCTATCACCTGATATGATGACCTACTTATGTGAACTTGAGGACTTAATATTATCTTTGATACTTACCATCCTCCTTGGAGGTGGAGCAAGGGGGATTCAAGACCTTCAGTTTTCCATTGAGCCCCTTGGATTTGATCAACAATGACCTCACGATATCAAGTAAAATTGGTTAATTCTACTAGTGTCCTCAATTTAGTTGCACTGGTCATATTAGCTTCCTGTTCAAACATTGCTGTATGGTTCACTTCTTGCTATTAGTTTCTTGTCTGAACTGATGACTTAGGGATGAACACTCTCCACTATGGTGAGCATGATGTCTACATTACACAAACATTCTCAAAAAAACTTCACCGTAATTCAGGAAATACAGAAGAGAAAATAGGTTAAGGAAATATTAAATGAAAAAAAAAAGTTAAACAGACTGTTAAGGGGAACACTTGCTATCTCAAGATTTGAGTAGCTGGAGGATATATATGATGATAAAGGCAGGCAGTCCTCCTCTCATGGGACACTTGAAAAATTCTCATTAGGCACTTGTTGCAGAGATTGCTCTGAGTGTATGGAACAAAAGCTGCTGGGGCAGAGACTTCACTGCAGGGTCAAGGGCCAGCCCCGAAAGGCTTCTTCTAAAAACCCACGTCCTCTTTTGGCCATCTAGTGTTAAATCCCAGAGGACATCCTGGGTGTTGGTGAAGGATGGAGAAGGAAGGATGTCCTTTGGAGCATGGCTCACTGAGGCTTTTGAGACACAAGTAGTTGTCCCCACTTTGCCTCTGGTGGGAGTTTCAATGGGAGAGTGGGCAGTGGTCTGGTCGCACTGATGTACCTGCATCTACAAGGGCCTCTGTTCCCTGCGCTCTACGCTTCTCCTTAGAGGCAGTAGATGGCTCCCTTGGGTGCCGAGTTCTCCATCCTCTGCTCACTCACACCCTCAATTTCTTTGTTCTCTGCCTTGTGTTTTTACCTGTAAGGTGTATTCATGAGTATTGGTCCTTCCTTTTATATTCATTGTCTCTTTGCTTCTCCATCAGCGTCTTTACTCTCCAGTTTTCAGCCTTTTCTGGTCTGTCCCTTTCATCCTTACCCTCCAATCTGCCTTTTCCTCTCCCAAGCTTTCCTTCTCTGTATTCACTGTCCATTTTATTCTCCCATGCTATCATCCTCATTTCTCCACTCTACTGACTTTTTCTTTTCCCTTTTCTCTCTCCACAAAGCATTCTCCAAACGTGTTTTAAGACAGACTTTTTGTGCTCTGATAAAAAACAAGAGCTTGACGCAGAAATATTTTACTGAGAAACCCTCACTCTCCATCAATCTTTAAGTGGCGTGGCGGCTCACGTGTGTGCGTCCCAGGTTGGTATTCCCCAGGCATATATTTAATGTTCTACTTAAGTCCAGGATAAGACTGATTTTCCCGAGATTAGTTATTAGCTCCTGAAGTGGGCTGTTATTACAGACGAGGAAGCTAAATGATTGAGCTTGGTGTTATACAAAATACATAACAACCAAGTTGCAAATAGCAGTCCTTCAGGTAGCTGTGCTGTAGCTTGGAGGTTATGGCCTCTGGGAGGTGCCTCTTTACTGCCCAAGGTAGGTTAGGTGTTCCACCCACGTGCTGTTGTGCTCTGTATTCTTCCCTTCCTTAGCCTCTACCACCTCGCCTATGTGCTCTGCTATCCTTGCCAATGAAGAATAACCTCGCACAGTGTCTAGTATGTATTAGGTGCTCAGTGCATGAAGTTCACAGAACACCAAGAGATCCTAGTGAGAGCCTTTCTCCCAAGTAGTGTCTTGCCAGCTCACCTTTGGAATGATAGAGTTTCCACGGGTGGCTGTATTTGAGAACTTCCATTCATATGTGAAACCAGAGAACATTTCACTTCAAATACGTCCCCCAATTCATTATTTAACATTTCTTTTCAAAAACCACTTCTAGGCCTGTGCTAGGAAATATACAAATTAAAGACACCAAAATAAATGAGCGTGCTTCCTGTCCTGGAGAAATCGACAGTCCAGTGATAGTTCCTTCTCCAATCTTGGATTTGACTTTCCCCAGTCCCACATTTGACTGTCTGCAGTTATCTGAAATGGGGAACCTCCTCCGCTCTGCCCTTGTGGCACCTTGGATGTGAGCTGTGACATCTGCTGGTGGGGTCCATGGACTTGGACGGTGGACTGACTTCTGCTGGAATTTTCCAATGTACAATTTTCCCAACTTAAGGGCAAATATATATTCCTGGCCAGGACTTGCATGGAACACGCTATCAGGTGCATGATGTGTTTTCTGGAGATTATCATCCCCACATGACTTTTGTTTGCAAAAAGTTCTGCAGCTTGATTTTTTTTCAGAACTCTGAACAGATTTCAAAAATCGCTTGGTTGTAGAGTTATTAATACATTTAGTCCACAAAAATGACATTGAGCCCTGCTCTGATTCCTGGAGCCACCCTTATCCACAAAGTCACATTGCTTAGGAATTGGCTCAGTTGAAAGGATTTCAAAAACTCATTTGCCCCACGAGGGTTAACTCTTGGGGATGACAAGCAAGTTTATTATCTTGAGTGCAGTGATGGTTCAGGGATGTCTACATACGACCAAACCTATCACATCATACATTTTAAATACAGACAGTTTACTGTGTTTCAATTATACCTCAATAAAGCTGTTAAAACAGCTCACTGCATCCAAAATCTCTCCCTTTCCTCTATATGAAATTAATCATTTTGTTTTGTCTCACTGTCTTCAGCTTCATCAATCACACAGTCATTTGCTTCTATCAGATTTTATGAAGCAAACACCACTAGGAGAGTCAAAATGCAGCCAACGGATTCTCTCAGTCTTGTGTCAGCCCAGTGACTTTGCTTACTTTTTCACCACGAGGGTTCAGAGCTGTGAATGGACAGAACTGGAATTCAGATGAGGCGGGGGAGGAAGGAGAAGTAATTTTTGAGTCTAGGAACATCTGGAGAATGAGGAGACAGGACAAAGTGACTTGGTAACCAAGCAGGTTCTGCAGAAGAGGTCCTGGAAGACAAAAGCATTCAGTGAATTTATGTCAAGGGGCAACTTGGTTATTGATCAAAGAACTGCCCTCTAAGGATTCTGTTCATTAGTGAAAATGGGGGCTCTGCTGGAGGCTTTGAAGTCACGAAAACATGGACTTGACTACAGACCCCACCAGTGATTAGATGCATGACCTTTGGCAGGTTTCTCCACTGACCTTGACTTCAGTTTCCTAGTGTGTAAGAGGGCAGAAGAATATTTATCACACCTGGTGTTGTGAGGCCCAGGCAGGATAGCATAAATGGAGAGCCTCACTTGTGCCTTGCACATAACAGTGCTTGTGTTTCCCATTTTCTTTTGAAGCTTCACCAAACCCATTAAAATATGAGTGTATATATATTTTTTCTAATTATAGAAGTAATCCATTCTAATAATTTTGAAAGAATGCAGAATAAAGCTCCATCAATTGGGGGAAAATACCTCCCTTCCCTATGAATTCTTAAGAGAAAACGAACATGCCAAAATACAAACGTTCGTGCTAACCTGGATAGACCCCTGTTGCCGGCAAGTGGCTGCGGAGCGGATAGGAGATGGGAATTGTATGGCATACACTTGGCCTTGTTAGCTTTGGTCAGCTCTGATTTCCTCCCACACTTGTTTGCAGAGATACCATTGTCTTCTTTTAAACACAAGATAAAAGAAAAATTTGGCATAATCTTAGTTGCAAAGTTCAAGAATGCTTGCTCAGTGTCAAGAGTGGACAGTGGATGTACCATGTGACCCAAAGCAGATCTTGCAGTTCTGCTGTTTCCTTTTTAATGAGGCCAAAGCCAGAGCACCCGACTGTACTCTTCACTTGCTGTGTTTTTTTCAGCCTTCAAGTGCAACGGAATCAGCCTTCGAGCCCTGGAGCCTCGGCGCTGTCACCCACTCCTCTCCTTCTTTCCCCCAGCACTGGCTCAGTCACCACGCCGTGGGTGGTCTCTGCCTGGCACATTCTGCTCCAGCATCTTCGCTGCCCCTCCAGCTGTCATGCCACTCTGCACACACACAGTATCTTTTTTTGTTGCCAACCATTCCACCTTGAATGCCAACCAACCACTCCTTTAAATTCCTTAAATTACAGTCATGTTATCAAGAGCTGGAAGGGATTTTTGGGGTCATCTCATCTACCCTGCGTGTTGCATCAGTGCCTAGTTCAAGGCTAGCCAGGGTGCCCTGAATCCGAATATGCCAATGCCCAGCTAGGTGTGGCCTGGAATGCACTGGGAAGGTGGGCAAAAGCGGAGCAAGGGATCACTTGATACGGGTAACTAGCCAGGGTCACCTGGCATCATTTATTCTTAAAGCAGGCACAAGTTCAGGATCCCCTTAATAATTTTGGCATTTTGTGTATCACAAGGGAAAACTATTCTTGCCAAACAGTTCTCCTGCTTGTTCCACTCTTAAGCCTAAACTGCTCCCACTCACTCCCATAACTGGGAGGTCAGGTTCAATTCCTATCCGTTAGGCATCGGTGTCCTTGCAGCTCAGCCCGAGTCCACTGTGCCCCGCCCCCAGACACACGTGTCCACGCAGCAGTCACACAGAAGCACTCTGCCCTCTGCACCTCAGGCCCTTGCATGTGCTGGGTCCTCTGGCTAGAACGTTCTTCCCACTTTTCCCATCAGAAAATGTCCAGTCAAACCCCTCTTTGTGAGGCCTGTCTCTGTGGTCACCCTGTGTGTTATCACGAGCCTCTTATAACCCTGACAACGGTGGTATTAATAATAACGACAAAGGCAACAATGGCCATGAATGCTTATTAAGCATGCTAATACATACTCATTATTTTATCTACTCTTCAGAAACAATTTTATTATAATGCTACTTTTAGGGATGAGGAAACTGAGCCTTCAAGCGGTTTAGTCATTTACCCAAGGTCACAGCTAGGAAATGGTGGCCCGGGGCTCAAACTTAAGTTTGTCTCACACTGGAGCCCAAATGTCACGTTGCCCCTCACCATGTACCATGCTGTCTTAGCAACTGTGAGCAAGGCTTGCTTCTTGAGGACAGGGACTCTTGGCATACCCCCAGTGCCTAGAACAGAGCCGGGCATACACGAAGTGTTCGGTAAATGCTCGTTGAATAAGCGAACAAACAAATACATTTCAACAGAGCCCGTCCCACCTTCAATAGTCCTTGAACCAAACCCAGGGACTTGGGTGGAGGTGTGTTCCTCCGTGCCCAGGAGCAGCAGCAGCAGATGGTGCTGCCGGGATATGCCCTCCCGTTACCCTGCGCTGAGCTGCGCTCTCTCCCCAGCCCCTCTCCCCCTTCTCTGAAGAAGCCCCACGTTCTAGGAAGATGGCCAAGTGAGGCCACTAGCCTTCCAGCAGGAAACACCTGGCCGGCCAAAGGCTTTTGCAGAGCTTTGTTTCCACAATTGCCTTTCCTTTCCCTCTCCCTCTTAGATTTCATGCAAAGCCAACTGGTATTTCTTCTTAAACAGCTGAGAACACCAGATGGAAGGGTGGGGGGAGGTGGAGGCGCAGGGAAAGGCAGGAAGGGGGCACAGAGGGGCTGGACGAGGGGGACGTCCTGAAATACGTGAGTTCGGGAAAATGCCAGCCTGGTCAGCAGAGGTAGGGAAGGGGCAAAAAGCTGGGAAAGCGAGCAGCCGGCATATGTATGCCTGTACATACACACGGCGCTTTCAACATACCATTAAAATAGAGAAAGAAACGTTCCGGTTTCCGTGGCAACAAGGCCTATTGGTGCCTCAGCCAGAGAAACTTATTGGAAAAAAAGGCATTTGCCTGTTAAGGAGCCTGATGAATTGGGAGATAATTATACAGCGTTCCACCACCACTAAAGACACACAAATACGCTCCAGAAAATATTTTAAAGAGCACGGATTGTCACAAATCCCACAAAGGCAGGGGGTGGGAGCGGGAGGCAGCAGGCAAGGAGGAAAGGCTACTGGCATGATTCCAGGTGACACCCAGGGCAGTGGGCACGTGTGAGGGACAGACTGGAGCCAGCCCACAGGTCAGTCATCAGAGGTCTAAGGTGAGGCGAGGCGTGACACATTTGTGTCTGATTCTATGGGGCCAGCATGCTGAGCCCTAGTCTTTGTCCCTTTAGGAAGTGGGTGGGTGGATCTGGGAGTCTGATCTAGCCCACGGTTAGCTGGGACATGACAGAGTTCGCTGATCGGAGTAGTGGGGTCAGCATTGTTAGGGCTCCGCTTCTGCAGTGATGAGCCACGTACATTTCCCACGACATATGGCCCCTCAGATGGGGGCACGAACCGGGAGAGTCCTGAACATTGAGTAGTGTATTGTGGAATCTTGCTTAGGGTAGAAGGGAAGGACATACGTAATTATTTTGTACTCCTCATAGCACAGGACGCAGGGCTGAGCACGTAACAATTACTAAATAAAATACTTAGTGGGTGAAAGACTGAGAGGATAAATGGATGGATAGGTGATTATGTAAATGCATTGATGAATGAGCAGATAAGGAAGCACGAGCAACCAGGTCCCCATCATCTTGCTCTTTGCTCAGTCCTGTGAACCTAGTTGCAAATCAGTTTTGGCTTCCAGAAGATGAGCACGGAGGAGCCGAACTCCAGAGGCGGAGTCTTGGAATGCGCGTCGTGCCCTGAGACAGGCCTCAAGATCCTGGAGCTCAAGCTGGCCCTGTGTCTTATTATCTGTGAGGAGTTGGGTTTTCTGCACATGTTCTCCTTCTTCATTGTGGACGGTATACCCCGTGATGTGCCCTTCCAGTGGTGTACCCTGAATTGGACGGAAGAGTTCGCCCACTTCATCAGAGCACCAGGACCACTTTCTGCAGCTCTTGGGGCTCAGGTGAGTCATCAACTTTGGTCCAAATTCGTTTTCCATCCTCTGATCTCTGACAGTGCTTGGTGAGGCCCTCAGCTGACCCTTTACATGTGCCATTTAGAATCATGATTTACTGTTTAGTTTTTCCCGTGTGTATGTTGCACCTCCCCAGCTAGACTATGCTCCTAGGGGCAGGGGCCTCCTGGAGAACCTCTTCATGGTTGGAAGCCACGGGTGGAGAGCCTTGCATATCCAAGGAGAAGGACATTGATCTGTAGCCTTTAAGAACTGACTGAGGGCACCAAGCTCCACTCCAAGCTAGGATCAGGCCAAGAAGCTCCTTGCACACCAAACACACTGATACTACATGCACCATTTTGTGGGTGCCGACTCGTTGGCTTGAGGGTCAGGCATGGGCTTGAGGGCTGTGAGAACCAATGAGAAAGAAAGGGAAGGAGTCAGGGAAAGTGCTGCAGGACTCATCTCCCTGCACTTGGCCTCATATAGAATTGAGTCTATCACAGTCATACCCCAGAGGGGTCCTTCCAGGGAAGGGAATGCAGAACCAGAGTCATTAGACAGCTTCTCTGACCTCGACCACATTCTTAGAGGCACAATTTGCTTATACTTTGTTTCCTGAACAAAGAAAAGGAGGTTCAGAGAGGTTGAGTGAATTGCTCAAGGTCACACAGCTAGCCTGTAGACATATGTCGGATTTGCACTGTCTCTCTCCAGTTTCCAGGCTCTCAACTCCTATATTATATTGACTCCCAGGATTCAGGCTCACTGAAGGCACTGGAGGAAGCCAAAGCATGTTTCATTTCCCTGAATAAATGCCTCTTCCAAAACACAGCCTGGTTTGGGAGAATGGAAGAGTATGAAATGGATCAGAGTCCACTGCTAGTTAAAATGAAGATGAGGGTTCAGTGCAGAAAAAAACTTACAGGTCTTATTCTGTGTAAGCATCATATTAAACAGATCCTGTTGCAACTATTAGAAACAGATTTTCACATTTCCACCTTCCCCCTCCCATTACCCTCTATCAGCCCCCACCATCTCCAACAGATTGTTCCCTTCCTTCCTGTTTATATTATAAGAAAGCAAAATTGGCTTTCCCCTCATTCTCCACCTCCCACCCTGCACCATCTGGGGGTGCATACCTCTTACCCGTTTTTTTTTTTTTTTAAATACTCCCTCTACTTCCCTTCCAGCGGCGCACTCGCTTCCGAAGCTCTGCAGAGAGTGCGGCCAGCGGCCGCCAGGGGTCGCGGTCGAGCAGGGAAGCGTCCCCTCCGCAGGGAGCCGCGGCCGCCTGCCGGGAATCGCGAGCCCAGCTCCTGTCGCTACCAGCGCGGCATTAATCAGGCCGCAGCCTCTGCAGTGCTTTCCGAGGGGAGTGAGAGGCTGGGGCTGGGAACGAGATCGGGCTTTTTCAGGCCACTGGAGCCGCCCCCCCAGTTCCCCCCGCCCCAGGCTGGGAATGCACAGAGCTCACCCAGGTGCAGCCGCCCGCCCCGGCCCGGGGTCGGCCTCCCGGGTCGCCTAAGCCGCGCGGCACGTGTGAGTCCGTGGCGGGCAATGCCTGTCCGGCCTGATTCGTCAGGAAGGGAGCAGGTGGTGTCCAGGGGCAGCTCTCAGTGCAGGTGGAGAGGACACCTCCTCTCCCACCCCGACTTCTCACTGCCCCGCCCCCGGCCCCTGGCCCCCGACGCCTGGTGGCTGCTCCCCTCCTGCCCGCACGTGGACGCTCCCCACGCCCCCGCCAGGTCTCGGTCACTCTCGGGCAGACTTGGCCAAGCGTCCCATGGTCTCTGCATGTGCCTGGAAAGCAAGGCCGCTGCCAGACTCTTATCAGATGGGCTGCAGAGCAGGGGAGGGCCGGCACGTGCTGCCGTTAGCATGACTTTTTTCAACATTGCATTTTCATCTCTCTGCCCCATTTCTCTCAATTCTCATCTCTGAAAAGAGCAGCGCAGTTCCCTCCCACTGCTCTTTTCAGAGGTAGAGCTGCTGCTCCTTAAGGTTGGGTGCAAGGACTGGGCACCGAAGACGGAGCTGCAGGGGAAGAGAGGAGGGGCAGGGGCAGGGGTGGCGAGGGCTGTGCCAGCCCCGTTAGTCCGCAGGTGACCGAAGAGAAGCTGGCGCTCAGCTGGGTGCTTTCCTGGCCTTGTGTTGGTCTTCCAGCCATATTTGACGTTACCCTCCTCCGTGAAATACTTTTCCTTAGGTTCATGACGTCATACTCTCCTGGATTTTTTTTTTTTGTATCACTAGTCTCTGCTTCCATATCATTTTGCTGTCTCCTTTTAGACAGGACCTCCAAATAGTGAAGTGCCTCAGGACTCCCTTGTCTCGCCTTTCTCCCCTTCCCTTCCCTTATCTTCCTGTCTCTTCTCTTGTCTTCATGTATGCACTCCTGTGGCATAAACACCGTCTTGACGTGGTGTCCCCTGGACGGATCTCCATCTCAGAGCCCTCTCCACGGAGGCCCAGGTTCTTACAGCCAACTGTCAGCTTGACATCTCCACCAGAGTGTCTCGTTGGAATCTTAAATTTAGCACGTCTAAAACAAAACTTTTAATTCCCTGCTGTACCCAACTGCCAGCTGGCTCCATTCCTCCTTCTATGTCCCCAATTCAAGAAATGGCATTATCATCCACCTAGTTGCTTATACCAGAAATCCTGAGTCATCCGTGATTCCGCCCTTTCCCTCATCTCCATATCCAATCCATCAGCAAGTTCTATCAGGTTTACCTCTAATATATCTCTCAAATTGGCCCATTTCTCCCCATGATCACTGCCACCCTGTAGTTTAAGCTGCCACTGCATCCTACCTAGTCTGGTGCAAGAGCTTTGAACTTGCCTCCCTGCTCTGCCTCTTGCTCCCTCCTTCCCATAATTCATTCTTCATGCATCAGTGAAAATGAACTTATAAAAGCGTAAATCAGGTCAGATCCCTCCTCTGCTTAAATGCTGTCTTTTTATGTCCCATCACACTTAGAATAAAATCCAAATGCTCTACGTGGCTTCCAAGGCCCTCCACAATGTAGTCTCTGCTCACCCTTCACCCTCACCCGGTTGTGATCACTACCTCCTCACTGCACCCTAGCCACGAAGGTCTCCTTGCTGGTCCTTGAACATGGGAAGCTCTTTCTCTCCCCGTGGCCTTTGCATCTACTGAGCACTGAACCTGGATTGTTTGCTTTTCCCCAGGGTCTTTTTGTAAGAGAGTCCCTTCTCATCCTATAGAGAAATGCCTTTTCCGACCACCCTCATGTTCCCAGCAACACCCTGCTTACCTCTGTAATAACATTGCTCATACTCTGCAACACAACCCACGTTTGTGTATTGTCTGTCTCTTGAAAATAAGAAACTTACCTGTCTTGCTCACCTCTATGTTCTCAGCACCCAGCAAAGCCCCTGGCTGTGAATTAGTAGTGTTATACATTAGGCAGAAATGAAAGAATCTGTGTATAGAGTACAGTGAAGAAGAAGGGAGAATTTGATTAAGGATGAAACTGAAGAATGTAAATACCTGTCCCAGCGAGAGAGGACAAAGGAGGAAGTACAAACTTGGGGTAAGAGAGGTGAGTAAGGTGCTGATTTTATGGTGAGTGTAAGATGCCAATGGGACTGTCTGCTGTTACATGTAGATGTAGGCTTGTAGCTTGGCAAAGAAGTTAAGGCTAGAGATATAGATTTGGAAAACACCTGTCTTATTCCATTTTGTGCTGCTATAGCAGAACACCATGGACTGGGTAATTTATAGTAAACAGAAATTCATTGGCTCACAGTTCTAGGGGCTGGGAAGTCCAATATCAAGGCAAAAGCAGGGCTGGAGTTCTGATTCCAAGATGGTGTCTTGAACACGGCATCCTCTGGAGAGGTGGAATGCTTCATCTTCACATGGCAGAAGGAAGAGGGTACAGGTACAAAATGCTCACACTTGCTCTTTTAAAAAAGCATTAGTCCCACCTGTGAGGGCCTAAGCACCATTGAGTGGTGGTGACAGTATTAAAGGTTTCACCTCTTAATACTGTTACAAGGGCAATTAAATTTCAACATGTGTTTTGGAGAACAAACATTCAAACCATAGCAACACCTGTGCCAAAATGGAAATGAGAGCACTGGGGAAGCATTGGATGAGACTGATTTTGTTCGGTCAGGCAGGGTGAGGGCAGAAGAGAGACGAGAACTAAGCATTAGGTAGTACCCACAGTGAAGGGCAAGAAGAAGGAGGAGCCTGTGCAGGAGACCGAGGTAGGAGGGAACCAGGAGCATGAAGTGCCAGAGATTTTAAGAAATGTGAGATTTTAAGAAAATGGGTTGCAGGTTTGGCATCCCTTATCTGAAACACTTCAGAGCAGAAGTATTTCGGATTTCAGATTTTTTTTTGACTTTGGAATATTTGGAGTAAACTTACTGTTATTAAGCATCCCAAATCTGGAAATCCAAAATCTGAAATGTCCCAGTGAGCATTTTTTTTTTTTTGAGTGTTATGTTGGCACTCAAATAGTTTCAGATTTCATATGTTTGGATTTGGGATGCTCAACCCATAGTAAGATTTCAGTTTAGTCTACTAAATATTTCTTGTCTGTCCCTCTGTACCAGACTCCATACTTTACTATGAAACTACACATATAAATAAACTCTCATCTTTTTTGGGGAGGGAGGAGTTATAATTTTTTTAGGGGAAATAGATATGTAAAAACATTTATGTAAATAAAAAATATATACTCACACAAAACAGCACCATGTACTTTATAAGCACCCAGATGTAAAGATATATGTCAAATATATTAGAGCAGTTTCCTGTCGGGGAGAACAGGAGTCGAGAATGGGTATAAAAAGAAATCAATACATAAATCAAGCAAGATAGGGATCTCAACCAAGCAAGGATGTTGTAATGCCATGAACTGAGGCCCTTGATGACTAAACCATCTGCCCACCCTGCCAGATCCTTGCAGTTTTTTCTTCGATATAAAAAACCTTTTTAAAAATTTACTATAAAGTGCTAAATAGTTATAAAATCTGCAAGTGGTAGAGAAAGTATAAATAAGAAAACATGCATCGCTTGGAATCCTGTCTCCCAGAAATAACCTATGCTAATGTTTTTGTGATCATTCTTCCTTTCTGTCCTCTCTGCATGTATATGTGCATATACATGCATGTGTATTTTTAGCGTCTTCAGTTATTTAAGAATTGCTAGTGGTTTCTGTTTCAAATCATCCAGGAGCAGATCCTTTTTCTGAGAAGAAATACTTGCACATCTCCTTGTAGATAATGAATGTAGGGCTAGTGTCCATCTGTTCTTTATTCTAGGAGAAAAGTATAGTAGAACACATTTTAGGCTTAGGCACCGGGGTCGGTGAAATTAAGTAGCAAACTCCCCTAGTATCCGTTTATCTCCATTAATTTACAAAGAAGTCAAAGAGCCTTTCAGAAGAAGGGAGGCAGCACTTCTTTCACTTGAAGTCCAAGGTTATTAGTACATGTCTAATAGACTGATGGAAGCCCATGTGGCAGACAATGAAAAAGGAAGGGAGGTGTGTTGGCCAGACCCACAGCCCTTGGCATTCAGGGAGGGCAGAACCCTCACTGCCCCTACTCCCTGGGCCACGATCACATGTTGGGGAAATGTTGGGCATGGGTGTACACTAAAAATACTGTGTCCAAAGAACTTTGACATTGGAACCCGGGCCTGCTTACCATGGAGTGCACACAGCTGAGTAGAACTCTGAAGAAAGATGTATCACCCTCTTCTAACTAGCCCAGAGCAACTACAGCAAGCCTGAGAGTAGCTGGAGCCTGGGTTACTCCAGCACTCGTGTGGTGAGCAGGGACTTGGCTAAAGCATGTTTCCTGCAGTGCACAGGCCCTGACAAAGGACTCACGACCCTCTCCCTGGGGCAAAGGCATTGAGTGGTGGTAGCAGCAGCTACAGCTTCAGGATTGGGCCTTTAGCACAGGCACCAAACTTTCTATTTGCATTTGTCTCTTTCTTGAGCAGGACGATAGCACCACTTAATAAGAACTCACCTCTTGGATTTTTGAAGGGAGTCTTCTGGGAAAGTAGGGTGAATTGCTAAGATTGGTGAAATGAGAGTTTAAAATCATTTATTTTTATTATATTACAAAGGTATAGTAATCAAAACAGTATGGTACTGGCATAAAAACAGATATTAATACATAGATCAGTGGAACAGAATAGAGAGCCCAGAAATAAATTAAAACATATACAGTCAACTAATTTTTGACAAGGGCATCAAGAGAACACAATGGGGAAAAGATAGTCTCTTCAATAAATGGTGCTGGAAAAATAGATTTCCACAGGCAGAAGAATGGAATTAGACCCTTATCTTACACCATACACAAAATCAACTCAAAATGGATAAAATACCTAAGTTTTAGACCAGAAACTATAAAGTTCCTAGAAGAGAACATATGGGGAAAGCTTCTGGACATTGGCCTTGGCAATGATTTTTTGGATATCACACCAAAAGCTCGAGCCACAAAAGCAAAAATAAATAAATGGGACCACATCAAACTATAAACCTTTTACAGAGTAAAGGACACAATCTACAAAATGAAATGCCAGCTTACAGATTGGGAAAAAAGATTAGCAAACCATGTATCTGATAATATCTGAAATTTATAAAGAGCTCATACAACTCAATAGTAGAAAAATGAATAACTTGATTAAAAAATGAGCAAAAGACCCGAATAGACGTTTTTCTAAAGAAGACATAAAAATGGCCAACAGGTATATGAAAAGATGCTCAACATCATTAATCATCAGGGAAATGCAAACCAAAACCATTATGGAATACCACCTCCCACCCCTTAGGGTGCTTGTTATCAACAAGTCAAAAGACTGCAAATGGTGGTGAGGGTGTGGAGAAAAGGGAACTTTTGTAGACTGTTGGTGGGAATATAGATTGGTACATGCACTATGGAAAACAGTATGGAGGTCTCTAGAAATTAAAAATAGGACTGCCATATGATCCAGCAATCCCTCTTCTGGCATATACTCAAAGGAAATGAAATCACCACCTTGTAAATACGTCTGCACTCCCATGCTCACTGAAACATTATTCACAATATCCAGGATAGACAAACCAAAGTGTCTGCTGGTGGATGAATGGATAAAGGAACTGTGATTATATATATATCTATGTGTGTGTATTTAATGGAATATTTTTCAGTCCTAAAAAGGAATGATACCTTGCCATTTGCCACAACCTGGGTGAGCCTGGAGGACATCACGCTAAGTGAAATAAGCCAGATATAGAAAGGAAAATATTGCATGATCTCACTTATGTGTGGAATCTAAAAAAAATATTCAAATATACAGAGATGGAGAATAAAACAGTGGTTACCGGGGTGGAGGGGGGGGTAAGTCAGAGGATACAAAGTAGAAGACATGTAGGATGATAAGTCTAGAGAGCTAAAGTATAACATGAGGACTATAGGTAAGAAAATTTTACTATATTTGGGGTTCATGCCAAATGAGTAGATTCTGGCTGTTCTTGCCACAAAAAATGGGTAAATATGTGTTGCTAGGTATGTTAATTTGTTTCACTATAGTTACTTTTTACTATCTATATGTATCCCATAACGTCATGCTGTATACCTTAAATAAATACAACAAAATGTATTTAAAAAATGAAATGTAACTTGATAGTTACAAGTGGGTGAAGCAAAACAGAACTGTGTGTGTGTGTGTGTGTGTGTGTGTGTGTGTGTGTTCTGATAGGGCCACAGTGGAGAATAAGACAGGCAGTCTAGTCTTTGCAACCCAGTATTTTATGTTTTAGTAGGAGAGTAGGCAGATGTGTAGTAGGGAATTTGGTCTCACCCAAAAAACAGGACTGGCCTTTGTTCTGGTTCCTGGGAGGTAACGTAACTTCTAGACCTTTGGAATGTCCCTGGTGTTAGGAATATTTTTGTTATTCATGGTGGGTTGCTCAGATCCAACCTGATAGTTTATGCTAACCAAGTGGCTCATAGTAGCTGCTTAGGCCACATGGTATCAGCCTCATTTCTGGGGAATGGGGGATAGGGGCAGCTGTAGATTGAGTTTAGCCACATGGTCAATGATTCAATCAATCATGGCCTCGTAATGAAGCCCCAATAAAAACTCTGGACATCAAAGCTTGGGTGAGCTTCCTTGGTTGGCAATTCTCTATGTATAATGTCACATACTGTGGCTGGGAGGAGTAACACCATCCATGACTCTATGGGGACAGGATGACCAGAAGCTCCACTCCCATACTCTGTCTAGTCCCTTGGCTGGTTCTAACTTGCATCCTTTCCCCAAAATTAACGTGACAATGAGTATAATAGGTTTCAGTGAGTTCTGTGAGTCTTTCTAGGAAAATATTGAATCTGAGAGTTTTGGGAAACCTTGAACTTGCAGTTACTGTCGCAAGTCTCAGTCAAACTTGGGCAGTCTGAAGGATCACGTCCTAAACCCTGCAGTTTGGCTAACTTCAGGTTGTAGACAAACAAGAAACCAAATAAAAGGGAAAGTTACTTTCAGAGAGTGATAAGTGCCTGAAGAAAATAAAACAGAATGATGTGAAAGAGAATGACAGTGGGTGGGTTGTCAGGGGCCTTGACTGAACCTGCAACGACAAGGCAAAGCCAGTCAGACAAACATTTGGAGACACAAATGGCTTGTAAGATGGGAACAAATTAGAATTTGCAAAAAACAGGAAAACAAACATTCAGTGTGGGTAGAGTAAGAGAGGCAGAAAGAAATAGAGGAGGGGTTGAAGAGGTTGGGGTGTGTGTATCCTAGTCTACAGGGCCCTATAGGCTGGGTATGGCCTTTGTGTTTTGTTAAATACGGTTAGAAATTCATTGGAGAATTTAGACAAGTAAGTGACATGACCTGCTTATCTTTTTACATGCATGTGTATAGTTTTGGATAAAAGGGGTCATACTATCCATGCTATTCTGTAGCTTGCTAATTTTGTTCAGGAGTATGTGAAATCCAATCATATCTGCTTTGTATGGGACTTGCTATGACATACATCTGCAGAGGAGGCTACGGGAGCACGGGGCATGGGGCACTTCCAGCCTTAGGGAGACAGGGATGCTTTCCTGGAAGCAGTTGCCTGAGCCAGGTCATGGAAGATGGGAGGGAGCCACCTAGTGAGGAAAGCAGTCAAGGAAACCTCAGGCGGTGGGGGACCAAGTATGGGCACTGGGGACAGAAACAGAGGAGGGGCGTGGGTAGGTGGTCACCTGTGCGGAATGCTGCAGAAAGATAGAAAAGGACAAAGAGGCCACTGGAGTGGATTTTTTAGAGTAGATGATCAGCAAACTTTAAAAGATCAGCTTCAGGGGAGTTGGGAGGATGTAATTTAAACGGGCATTGTTGGATATATATAGGTAATGGAATTAAACTTGTACCCCTTAAATCTATTAAAATAAAAAAAAATCAGGCATTGTTGGCTCCAGGGACAGAAACCACTCCATGGAGAAGGACAGCGGGTTAAAGACACCAGAGACAATCTAATGGTTACCCAAGGGTGGGCACATGGGGATTGGAACTAGCAAGTCAGGAACCAAAGCCATTCCCTCTGTTTTTCACGGTGAGAATCTGATTGGATGAACCTAGTTGGAGTAGGACTGGATGTGTCCACTCTAGGTCCTTTCAGCTTGCGCAAGTTAGCAATTTCCAAGAAAGGAACAGGGGTTTGGTAGGCTTCCCAAGTGTGTCTTCTGTGGCTGTTCTAATGATTGAGAGTGAAGACTCTAGAGTCGGTGTGCTTGCATCAGAACCCTACCCTCGTGCCACCCAGCTGTGTGATCTTGGGCTAGTGGCTTAACCACTCTGGGCTCAGTTTCCTTTACTGAAAAATGAGGATGCTAACGATCGTGTTTACTGGGTGATATTATTATGAAGATTAAATGAATTAGTACATAATACATAAGCACTTAGCACAAGGCCCAACAAAGAGAAGGCTGTTAGCTGTTATTTTTGTTAGGGCCTGATGAAAGAATGAGAAAATTGGTAAAGAAGATTGTACTTGAACAAGTTTGACAGTGAAGGAAAGGAGAGAAAGACAGTAGTAGTTTCATGGGAAATCGGTAGGGATGGGGGAACACATCAGGACTCGGGAAGCATGAAAAGGTGCAGAGCCAGGAATGGTGCAACACGTGGGAGAGAGAATGGAAAGCTGACAGGCAAAGTCACCGAGGACGTGGGACGTTCCAGCAACAGCAGCAATGGGGAAGGAGCGAAAGGTGATGGGGATGCAGAGGGACATTGGAGAGGAGAAGAATTCACGTCTGGTAGCCCTGCTTACTGCCATAAAGGAGCTGGCAGGGTCTGCTGCCAAGAATGAAGGTCAACAGCATGTTTGGGGCTTAAGGGAACAAGAAGTTTTCAAAATCATTTAGCTGCCCCTCCTCTGTGAAATGAAAGAGACAAAACCTCACAGGCACGATGGGTTTGGCTCTCGTTCATGCTCCAACAACATACCCCAAACACACCTCTCTTATAATCCCTATCATATTTTACTGCAATGATTTGTCCATCCAACCCACCTTCTTGGATTAACATTCAAGGGGTGTGTTTTGGAGGCGTGATCGCTCTGTGAGGTCACCGACATTGGTGGGTCGTTGCATATTTCTCTTCGCTCTAAGTGCGAATTAGGAAAAAGTACCCTCTCTGGGCAAAGGCAACTCAGAGGAAAGGGCACCTTTCCATCATCTGAAAAAGTGCTACCTGCTTGCCAAGCTCCCCTTCTGTGAAATAAAAAAAAAAAAAAAAGGAAAAGAAAAATCACAGGCAAGCACTGCCTTGGGCCAGAGTCAAGGACTGGTGAGCGCATTTCAGCCCTTTTTGTTCTTTGCCTGGAAGCCGGTTGCTGGGCACGGCCCGCACAGCCAGGCTCTGGTCATGTACGTTTCTGTCTCCCTAGTGGGTCGCACAGTACCTAGTGTGGAGTAGATGCTTAAAAGAACTGTCAAATATACAAATTATGTTGACATGATGAATTATGCACAGACCCTACTAGGAATGGGAAAAAGAGATCGTTAATTGCTGGGCACATTCTAAGCATTTAAAACATGTTCGTTGAACGAATGGATGAGCCTAAGAATGACTTTGGTGACTCCCACTGAGGTTAGGAAGAATGTATGTGTCTTGCACTCAAGGCTTCCTGTTTTACGATTTTCATGAGCAAGACGAATGATCTTCAGTAAAGAAGCTGCAAAAACCACTAGTTAGATTAATCCGGGATTACAGACTGGCAGGGTGGTTTGGCGGAGGATCCAGGTCCTCTATTTTTTCCAGTGGTCCTTTAAAGCCTCTGGAGTTGATCTCAGAAGGGGTCTCTTAAGGATCCTTCCTTGAGATTATGCAAACCCCTACACCCAGCACTTCCGGGTGGACAGCCTATTAGCTCCCCAGGACCACTCTGGGCACCAGGTGCCCACCATCCCATGCTGGTTTGCTCGCTTATCCAGGGCACAGAGCACCAATTCTTCCCTGCGCTAGGCTAGCCTATGCCAATTTTCCCCAGCCCCAAGAATTGACCACCCCTCAACCTGGGGTGCAGTATGGAAGTAGTCCTCAAATGTTATGGTAGATCAGAATTAGCTGCAGGGATTGATCATTGGGCTTCAGCCCTACAATTTCTGACTCATTTGGCCTGAGAATGGGCCTGAGAATTTGCCTTTCTAGCAATTTCCCAGGTGCAGATGCTGCTGCTGCTATTTCTGGACCATGCTCTGTCTGGAGCTGTCTTTCTTCTCATCTTCCACTCAGTGTTGCTTAATAGATAGTGATTTGTCCCAGCAAAGGCCGGGTCCTCTGCTCTCTGCCCAGGCTGTCCTCTGATTCCTCTGCTCCTCGTTTGCAGCAGTCTGGCTCCTGTGGGTTCTAGTGTGGAGGAAATTTGGAGGATCAGCAACAAAAAACAAAGGAATGATGTTTTTTCACTTGGCTGGGTCAACTGAGCTCGGGGGAGTTGTAGTGTTCTTCCTGGCACTGGTTGGGGCACAGCATCGTTCCTCCTCAAAGAACTTTCCTGCTGGGGCCCAGGGCTGTGGCTCTGGCCTCTGTTGATGATGCAGTTCTCATTTTCACCCATGCGGCACCCCTCTTACAACTGAACCCCTGTCTCTTGGCTCAGCTCTGAGGTTCTGCCCCAGTTCCTCCCGGCCAGTCCCTGCAGACCCTGTCCTAAGCAGTCCTCAGTACCCCAGAGGACTGGTGTCCCTTCCTCTGGCAATTGCTACTGTTTTCCAGTTACTTATGGACTTGGTCTGCTAGTTTGAATATCCCCATGGGGCGAGGCCCATGGCTTGTTGCACTGTGAGTGTCTCCCTCACTTTCCCATGTGACGTTATCTAGCCCTGTGCTGTGGGGGCACACAGTGGGGACTCAATGAATAGCTGTTTTCCAAATGTAGGAAAGAAGGCATCCATCTCATTCCACTTAGACACAGTTCACCTGGCCTCCATTTGGAATAAACCTTTCTCAGCACACAGCTGCATTTTCAGGCCAGCTCGGAGATACTTCTTTACTTCTTTCAAAAGAAGTAAGTTCTTGCAGTTCTTTTGGAAGGGAGTCAACTCCAGCTTACAGGCAGAGGTTTGTCCCCCCAGAATTATAATCATTGTTGGGGGGAATTTTTTTACTGCCAGTCCGGATGAGATAGAGAGGAAGAGGCTCTGATTGTTGGAAACTGAGTAAAGATTACTCTGAACCAAAAAAAAAAAAAAAAAAAAAAAATTCAGATCTACATCTTCATGCTTCACTTTTATATCTTTATACTTTATCTGTCCAGTTGGATAATGAGATATGCAGAACTTACCTACTGCACTTGTGATTTTAAAATATCTAAGATTATGAAAATGATGAAAATGCTTTGAAAAGTTCAAGGTAAGTTGTAAATACAAGGTATTCTATTTCTACCCACACGCAGATTCTAAGTGTTCAGTTCCGACATGATATATCTTAACTACTGAGGACTATCTGTGGGCCGTTATGTGTATGAAATACATACTCAGACACGTGGGAACTTTTAAATAGAGTCTTCACATCTGTGTGTGTCTATTTTTTATACCAGCAGGATTTTTTTTTAAAGATCTATGCATGGCAAGTTCATGCCAGGGATACCATGCTGATTCATTTATATGTCCAGATTTAATGAGGTGAATTTAAGGCCTCCCCCTGAACATAACAGGCTATGTTGTACACATATTTATTAAATATAATCATACTTATAGATCCAGATATACCATAGGTTATGTCCTGTCTGCTCCAAGCACAATAGGCCCATGTTGCCGATGTCTAATTTAATAGTTAGCTTCCTAAGGAGGTGTTAGTTGTATGCCTCCATCCCCAACATTTTGGAAACATCTCTTCTGTGTTTTAGCCTTGGATTTTGCATCAATATCCATATATTGGGATTAACTTGTGCTAATTGATTTCTCAGAGACCTGTTTATATATCCTCTCTTATGAAAGTTAGTTCTTTGCCATCCCAAGAAGGTCTCTATGCTTTGGCAGGAGGTGTCATTCCAGGAAAAGGTCACTGAGATTGATTCCTCCTTGGAAAAGTAAAACTGCTTTAAAAACATTCCTGGGAAACACAAGTGCACTGCTCTGACTTATGAACAGTGCAGGCTTATGATAAATGGAGGAGATTCTATTTCACATAACTGATTGCACTTGACATGAGAAGTATAGGCCAGACCTTGATCCCAATTAATGAAATTGCCAATTGCTATTTACAGACATTAGCCCAGTGCTTGTGATATCACTGTAAAACCTCATCCATTCAGACTTCATTAATCTAGAGTTTGGGTTCCTTTAGAGAGGGCCATCCTTTACATTGATCTCTGTGTTAACTACAGAAAAGATTCTGCCACAAGAATTAGGAATGTGGACAGTTATCGTGGGGACACATTAATGCATGTATGCACAACTTAAATAAACAAAGTCCCCTCCGTGGGTATTCTACCAGTTTGTATTTGAGTCGTCCATGTCAAATGGGCGTGGGGTGAGTGTAGCAGAGTTGCATGGAGACTGTAAGCAAAAGGCTGTCAGACCCTGGGCTCTCTCTCCCACAACTTCGTGGTCTCTTGCTCATAGCATCTCTGCTTCTCTCTGATATTGGCTCCATTTTCCTTACCAACCAGCATGTCCACACTTTCTGGGGCTTAATAACTTCAATTTGTACCTGGCCATTGTGTTCTTACTGGCTCAAAACACCAAGTGCCCAGTCTCTTAGTGTTGCCTATTTCCAACTCTCCTACAGGACAACTGCCTTTTAAGCAGGACTTTACAGCCCGTATGTTGCTGTCCAGACCCAATATTGCTAACCGCTGTGGTCTGAATGTTGGTGTCCCCCACTACATTCATAGGCTGGAACCTAATCCTCAATGTGATGGTATTAAGAGGTGGGGCCTTTAGGAGGTGATTAGATCATGGGGGCTCTTTGTGAATGAGATTAGTGCCCTCATAAAAGAGGCTTCAGGGAGCCTGTTTGCCCCTTCCAACAGGTGAGAACACACAAAAGGCACCCTCTGAGGAACGGGCCCTTACCAGACACTGAATCTGCTGTAGCCTTGAAGTTGTACTTCCCAGACTCCAGAACCGTGAGCAGTAAATTTCCCTCATTCATAAATAACCCAGTCTAAAGTATTTGGGTTATAGCAGCTCAAATGGACTAAGACAGCAACCCTTGGTTCCAACAGTCTTGCCAAGTTGGGACAGAGCCATGTGTTACAAGCCATGGCCACCTGAGCATGGCAGTGTCCCTTAGGACTGGGGAATGGGCAAGCCTGGTATTTGGTAGTTGGCTGCTCCAGTGGACTGTGTCAAGGGAAGGAAATACTGGTCCACAGAGAGTGAGACCTCACTCACAGTCTCAGTTGTATAACTCACCAGGCAAAGCTTGACAGCCCCTTACAGCTGATTTGGTGCCATGTAAAATAAAAACACATTGACCTCAGGTTCATTCAGTAGTGAGGTCCAGGACCACAAGGCCTGGGGTGTCTTCCACTGCCCTCACATATGGCACCTGTCCAGTGACGGGCCCTCAGCCCTCTTCTCTTTTCCCCAAGAAATCTTCACCCAAGCCCAGGGCTTTAGTCATCCCTGTGATTACCCTAAAATCTATGTCTCCTGTTCAGCTCTTCTCCAAGCTCCAGCCTATTGTGTCCAATTTCCTCTTAGATTTCTAATCTGTATGTCCCACAGGCATCTGGAGCAAATCAAAATTATCTTTCCCAGAACCTCTTCATATATTTCTCAGTCTCCTAAAGTTCCTGATTTGGTGAATACCAAGGGCTTCTCCCCAGTTATCTAAGTCTGACATGTCCTAACAGTTTTGGATCTGCTCTTTCCATCTCCCAGTCATATCCATTCAATGACTGCATCATGTTGATTCTTCTTCCCAAATAGTTCCTGAATCAACCCCTTCCCCACAATGCCCACTGCCACTGTTTTTGTTCCCATTACCTTCATTTCTTAATAACTAGAAGTCCTGTTCCTGTTTGATTTCCTTCCAATCTGTCATACCACTCAAGGCCAGAATTATCTTTCTAAAAATTACCTAATATCAATTCCCTAATTAAAAAATTTCACTGGATCCCCATTGCTTGTAAGATGAATTCTACAATTCTTAGCACAGTTTATTACACCCTCTGTGGTGTCCCCCTGACTACCTCTCCCCTCGTAGCCCAAGATTTCCCCATCACTCCCTGGACCTCAGTCAGACCCTGCTGCTACCCCACATGCCAAGCTCTTCTGCCACCTCATATACTCTCAGAACTGCATTCTGCCTAGAATATCCTTGCTCTCCTTATCCACAAAGATTAGCTCAGGATCTTATACCCAGACCCTCTGATCCACCTGTTCTCCCTGAAGCTCCAGAGTTCTTTATCCACTTGATGGTTGGCAGACTCAGGTGCCCTCGGGTCCAGGAAGGTAACGTTAATGAGTGATGGGGCCACGTCACTGCAGTTGAGGCTGCGGCAACCTGAAGAGTGCCTGGACTGACGGAAGGCTTTTGTAGTGGACGTTGCTCGTTTTGTTTCCTCACCGCATTGGAGCACCTTTTCTATAGTTACATCATTTCCATCCATTATGATGGTTCTGCCAGGAAGCCAAAATGCTTCTGCAGTGGGGGTATAGGTATGATACCCCAGTTCCAATGATGAGAGGTGCCCACATGGCACATGGATCTGGACGTGAGTGGTGTGAGGAGGGGACTGTGCCAGGGCACTGATGTTCTGGCCAGGCTGGTGGTGGGGGTGGCGTTTCTGTGGACAGCCAGCTCCAGGCAGCCTGGGTCCCAGGCAGTAAGGGAGGCGTGCTTTGCTAGAGAGGCTTCCGTGATGCGACCAGGCTTGTGTCTGGTGGCAAACTTTCCCAGCCTCTCTGGCCCTCCAGGCGAGTCTGACCTCTCTAATACCCTTGAATACATTTCTTCTAGTCTTAAACTAGCTACAGTGGATGGTGTCATTTGTACCTAAGGACCCCTGATTGAAAGATAATTCGATGAACACACACACACACCCCTGTATGTCTCTATATCTCTATATATTGTATTGGTCTCCTATTGCTGCTGTAACTAATAACCACACACTTAGTGACTTAAAACAATACAAATTTATCACCTTATAGTTCTGTAGATCAGAAGCGCACCAGGGGTCTCACTGGGCTAAAATCAGGGTGTCGGCAGGGCTGGGCTCGTTTCTGGAGGAGGATCTCTAGGGGAGAACCTCTTTCCAATCCTTTTCCAGTCTCTGGAGGCCGTACATACTTGTCAGCTTTTGGAGCTCATCCTCCATCTTCAACGCCAGCGACAGCAGGTCGAGTACATTTCACGCTTCACATTTCTGCTGCTGCTTTTTCTGTCGCCCGTCTCTCTCCAGTCTTTCTGACTGTAGCCAGGAAGGGTTTTCTGCTTTCAAGGACTTCTGTGATTAGACTGGACCCATTCGGATAATCCAGGATAATCTCTGATCTCATGGTCCTCAACCTCCTCACATCTTCAAAGTCCCTTTGGCCATGGCAGGGTGACATATTTACAGGTCACAGGGCTTATTCTGCATAATATGATACATGTATGTTTCTCCACTAACACTGCTTTCTCTGTAAGTGCTGGATTTGACATGCATGTCATGTGTGTATATTTCCACACATTTCCAGAGAAATGTTATGGCTCCTGGCTTTTATGTCTGGCACCTTGAGTTCACTGTATGCCTCAGGGACACGATTCTGTCTTACTCATCTTCCTGTGCCCAGCATATAGTTGATGCTTACTGAATAGATCACTGACTATAATGTCAACCAGATGAACTTCACCAGAAAGCCGTGCCACCTTTCCTGCCCCTCCCTGTGGGAGTGGCTGAGGCTGCAGCTGTGCAGATGTGGCCCTGGCTGGATGTGGCCCTGGCCCGCAGGCAGCTCCTCGGGGATCCCCTGGTGCTGTTGCTGGTGGGTACTTTCCTGAGGCGCTGTCTCCTGTCTACGTGCACCAGCTGTTACTTCGGCTCCTGGGAAACGTCACACTTCATGTCTTTAATTTAATTATTCCTCCAACATCCTGTGGAGGTGGGACAGACTCAGATGCCAAGTGCAAAGATAGAGACACAGGGGGTCTTGGGCTTTTCCACAATCACCAAAGGGGTGTCTGGAGAGGCCAGGAGAGGGGAGAACTGCTGGCCTCCACTCAGTCCTCCGCTGGACCATGCAGCTGTCCCTCCTGCCATTCTCAGTCTGTCACAGGGTAACTAGGTTTGGTGGTGGAGAGACAGACTGTGAGTGGGAAAGTCAAAGACACCCTTGAGAGGCCCAGAGGCACTTGTCAGGAACAGCAAGCACATCTGGACAGGCTTCACGAGGACTGGCCCAGATTCTGTGATGAAATGCACAAACAAACATGGTGGGTCCTTGTGGAAACCTGCCTGGAGATCTCAGATGACTTCCTGCTGCTCTTAGGATAAAGTCCAAACCCTTAACAAACCCTTGCAGGATCTGGCCCCTGCCTACCTCTCCACCAATATTTTCCTGGCTCTCAAGGGCCTGGCCACACCAGCCGTCTTCAGTTCTTTCAGCTCCCTGCACTGTGCTCACATTGCCCGCCTCCCTGGGCCACTTCTCTCCCTCCCTCTCCTGCCCCTCCATCGAGCTAACTTGCGGGCCACTGCAGGTCTCTGCTTACAGTCACTCAAGGAAGGCTTCCTGACATTCCAGGCTGGGTTAGGCCCCCCTGCTCTCCAGCCTCATAAAACACATCACAATTGTAATTAACTAATTAATTATCTGTAGTGATGTGATTACTACTTTAAGGTCAGTCTTTCCTCTTTAGACTATGAACTCCGTAAGGAACTTATCTTATTCACACTTTCATCCTCAGAGGATAGCATAGTGCCAGAATAGAGTTGGTATTTAATAAGAATTTATTGAATTAATAGCTTTCCAGTAAAATTCCACCAATATGCTAAGAAAGATATTACTGAAGAGATTGGGAGGTGGTGAGTTTCTAATTCTATTGCAAATTCTGAGGCCAAGCATTTCATCTTACATTATTGTGTTCCTTGAATTTTTTATCTCTCTTATTCCTTATTCCTAAGTACTAGCAATTATTGAACAAAAGCTCAGTTATGGAGGGAAGAGAACTAATGGTATGCTGTCGGGGAGTGCAAGCTCAAGGAGCAGGCCCGGGTCTAGGGCCGGGCTCATCGCTAATGTGGGAGACGACGCCAGCGAGCTGTGCAACTTGCCCCTGCTTCACCTTTGAACTTGGTGTGTGCGCAGCGCTGTTGCTCTCTGGGCCAGGAGCAGGAGGGCCTTTCCGTCTCTGTGCCTCAGGAGTGGGGAGCGGTGGGTGCATGTCTTCCCACGAGTCTGCATGGAGAGATCCTAACATTGCTCCCTACCTTTGTAAAGGGCAGAGAGAAGTCAGCCAATTGAGAGAGGGGGACCCCGATGGATGGTCAAGGCAAAGTGGGAAGGCAGAATGAGTCCTCCGAAATATCAGAGCTGGCGGGGCTCAGAGCATTTATCCGGTGTAGGTCCATGTACCCCAGGTGAGGCCTCTGAGGACCAGATACGCTCACTGGTTCCGCCAAGATTAGTGACCACGCCAGGACTCAGATCTGCCTCTTTAGATTGCTACTGCAGGGCTCTTCTCACGCTATCACTTCCCCATCCGCCCCGATGGCTTGTGCATGCACCTGAACACAGACACGCATCAGCAATGCAGTCAGTAAACCTGCACCAGCCAGAGCCCAGCAGGGGTCCCCCTGTTTTGTGAATGCAAATAGTGCTGGCCTGAGACCCTCATTCCATGGGCAGTGGGGGACCCACCTTTCCTCCCAGTCTCTTCAGAGACACCTACGTGGACTTACTCTTCTCCTGGTCACCTCAGGCTTTGAATTCCTGATTCTGTAGAATCAGTGCAATGTGCAGATCACCTGTGCATGTCTTGCCTCATCCTGCCTGATGTGATTCCTTCACTCCCTCAATGGCATCGTCTCAAGATGGGTGCGCAGTTGTCTCTAAGTGAAGACTTAGGGCCATGTGGGAGCTTCCACTGCAGCATCACAAACACCTTCACTGCAGAATAGACACCCTGCTGGCCACTGTTCTCAGTAAGAGGTGGCCCCAGCTCCAACACACAGGCCCCTCGCTCTCCTCTTCTCTCTCATCCAATCCTGAATCCTGTTACTTTTTTGTGCAAAGAAATCTAGCGGTATCTTTGACTGTCTCCTTTCAGACCAAGCCCATGGGGCCCGTCTTCTGTACTTGGGAGGCGTAGCAGGGTATTTTCCTAACCAAAGTCAGTTCTCTTCCTGAGATAAACCGTATCTAGTGCTGTGTGTGTATGTGTGTGTGTGAGAATATATTATGGCTCATTTGTTCTTAACATCTCCTTGTTTTTTCTAAGTTATTCTGATGTCCGAAATCCTCTCAGAGAAGGACAAGAGCTGGAAGGAGGGTTGGGAAGAGAAGACTGCACATGACCACCAGAGGCAGATGAGGAGTGTGGTGTAGGGGCAGGAAACTTAGAGACCTCTCAAAGCCACAGGACTGAGAAAAGCCAAGCCCCTGATGAAAGGGGGCTTCTGGAAGTGGGTGCTGGTGGTGGGCACATCAGGCCAGGCTTTTGGGATTGGAGGGAGGGGTGAGGAGTGGAGTAGTTGAGGCCCCTGAGATGGGCCATGTGTCAGGAGGAGATTGGGAAGGAATGAGAAGGTCCATTGAACCAAGGGGCTGAAGTCCCACCACTGCAGAGGTTGCTGTAGCCCCCAGGATTAGGCCGTCAATCGCCATTAAAACAGGACCTTGGGAAGTACGTCAAGGAGGCCTGGGAGTCAGAGGCCAATGGACACAGAGAGGAGTTTGTTAGGCCATTCTCATCAGACACAGTGAACAGGGCCGGGAGGTGACTGCAGCAGCATGAATGGGAAGTGGGGTAGGGGACGACCGGTGGTAGTGGGTCTTCAGAGGAGGGACATGAACATTCAGGGTCTTTATTGCTCCTTCTAAGACACAGGTCCAGCCCAAATCAGAAGTACTTGCCAGAAACTCCTTCTCTTCTGTTTCTAGCTGCCTCAGGCCTGGGCAGGGGATACTGCTTGGGTGATCACAGAGCCTGAGTCTCTTTCATGTTAATAATTATAATCACAGCTAATGCTTACAAATGCTTTACATGTATTTCCTCATAACACACCTATGAAGACGGTATTATTCCTGTTTTACAAGTGAGGAAACCGAGACACAGATAGGTTGAGGAGTTTGTCCAAGGTCACACAGCCAGCAAGCACTGGGTCTGGGAATCAAACCCTGGGCTATGTAGCATCAGAGTCCTATGACTTAACCATGACACCAGCTGCCTTTGAGTAGACACTTCAAGCATGAACTGTATATGCCTGGATGGAAGATTACTCCTAACATAAGCCACCCCATTTTCTCAATCAGAAAAATGACAAAAGAAATAGTTTGACCATGTTGAATATACACACTTTTAGTCAAATATCAACTTGTAATCATAAATTAATTATTGACATAAAAATTATGAAAGGTCAAGACAGTCAGGGTTCTGAGTTGCAAGGAACCGAAACTGACTCTGGCTGATGTAAAGGATTTTGGGAAACAGGCAGAGCTGAAGGGGAGGTTGGAAGATGAGGAGGAAGAACAGGGCTCCTCCCTGGCACAGCTCTCCAGCTTTGTCTCACGAGGGCGCTGCTGGCCGGAATTGCACTGCTATTGCTGGAGGCCCCAGACTCTGGAGGCTACTGTTGGCCCTGATTGCATTGAAGTAAAACATATATTCAGGGCCCGACATGGTGGCTCATGCCTGTAATCCTAGCACCCTGGGAGGCTGAGGCAGGAGGATCGCTTGAGCACAGGAGTTTGAGAACAGCCCAAGCAAGAGTGATACCCTGTCTCTACTAAAAATAGAAAAATTAGTGGGTGTAATGGTGCACACCTGTAGTCCCAGCTACTCGGGAGGCTGAGGCAGGAGGATCACTTGAGCCCAGGAGTTTGAGGTTGCAGTGAGCTACAATGATGCCACTGCACTCTACCTAGGGCAACAGAGTGAGACTCTGTCTCAAAAAAACCCCCCAAAACAAAACAAAACAAAAAACATATATTCAGAATGGTGCACAATCGTTAAGTCTACAGCTCAGTGATTGACACACCAATGTACCCAGCGCCTATCAAGATACAGAACCTTACCAACAGTCCATATAAAAAATTTCAGCATAACTAAATATTTAAAACTATTTCCCAAAGTGTTGTGCCACTTTATACTCCCACCAGTAAGGTATGAGAGTTCCAGTTGATCCACATCATTGCCTAATTAGGTACTAATGTCTTCATTTTAGCCATTCTGGCGGATTTGTCTTTGTATCTCACTGAAGTTTACATTGGAAGTTTTCTAATAATTAGTGATGCTGGGCACCTTTTCACATCATATTGACCCTTTGATATTCTCTTTTGTCCATTTTTTCCCTAGAGTTTGTCTGCCCTTTTCTTATTGATTTATAGCAGTTCTTTGTATATTCTGGATACAAGTCCTTTGACAGATAACTCTCTTGCAAATATCTTCTCCCATTATGTAGTTTATGTTTTTACTGTCTTATGATATCTTTGAACAAAAGTTCTTAATTTTAATGTGATCCAATTTATTGATTCTCTTCTCTTTATTGTTAGAGCTTTTTGTATTCTATTTGAGAACACTTTGTCTACTCCAAGGTCATGAAAAATATTCTCCTATGTTTCCTTCCAAAAGCTTTATTGTTTTGCAAAGGTATTGATTTTAAAAATGATCTCTCAATATTTCGATTATGATGATGAACAGTGTTGGGAATACTTCTGGGAATAATCACTAAATCTGTATTAAAATGTTTTGTCTTTTTTTTTAACAGATCATGTCAGATTTATGTCAGATAATGCCTAAAAAGAACCAAATACTAATAATAGTTGAGATCATTTAAGGCTAATAGGTTTTTCCCCAAAACTTTTTATTGTTTGAAATAAAGTAATTAAGCAAGAGTTTCATTGGTAAAGGAGAAACTCTCACTTTATAATTGAGCAAAAATAACATATATTGGGCCTTGTGGGGTTGCAAATATGCAGAATTCAACTTCAAGTAGCTTAAGGGGGGTAAAAAAGATGAGAAGGATGGAGCCCGTTCTAAACCCTAATAATCAGGAAGGATAGGATGGGCCTGACTCCAAGCACAGCTGGGTCTAGGCACAACAACCACATATTAGGCAGGGCTCTGCCTCTACATCTATCTCTCTCTACACCACTATCTCTGCTTCCCCGTGTGTTGTAGCTTTATAGTCAAGAGGAAGAAAGGATGGTAGCCAGCAGCCCTAAGTTTTTATTATTATAATTTGCGGTGTAGGTAAGAGACCCTTTTCTCATATAGCAGTATGTCCCAGAGAAGGCTCTGATTGGACTTACTGTGTCATATGCCCATCCCTGAACCTGTGGTCCTGGAGACGGACTACACTACTTTAAATAATCAACCTGGGCCATAGTCCTGTCCTATGGCAATGGGGGGAGGAGGTCTGGGGTGCTGAGATGAATAGCCCACTTTGCACATAGCAGGGGTGGTTCTCCAGCAGGAAAGTGAGGCAGTATCTTCAGACATCCACTTAAATTTATTTCTGTTAAGTTAAAGTGGCAAGTAAGGGAAGAATCTTGTGTACCAAGGGTTTCCCTAGCCTTTCACGTCATTTTTTTGCTTCTTGTAGAATTCTACGTGGCAGACGCTGTGCTAGCATTACAGACATGAAAAGCCATTTTCTGTGCCTTTAAGGTCTACACAAGCTTTTAGCTGGATGGAAACATCAAACAGCAAATGTGAGACAGTGTGATGTTTGCAAAATGGAGGCCTGTGCAAGTGGCAGTGGGTACATCTAGTGGTGACTAGGGAGTCCTAGATGAGGAGCAAATTGAGTTACCTTTTAAAGAGGTGAAGTTTTCTAGTAGATAAATAGAGAAAAGGCAAGGGTGCCCTCCAGGCAAAGAGAACAGCTTGGCAAAGACTGAGAAGCACAACAGAGCAGGGTGTGTTCAATGCAAACCTAAGTTCCGCCTGTGCTGCTAGCCCCGTCCGTGCCAGGTGAGGTGCAGGTGCTGGCATCAAAGGGGCCAGCAGGGGATGGCGTCTTTGGTAGGCAACACTAAGGCCAGGAGAGGCTTTAGTCTGTAGAAGGGGCTGCATTTTGGCCACACCAAAATGGAGTCCTGTTGAAAGAGCCTGTTGAGGGCTTTTGGGAAACATGCATGAGGATGTTAACCCTCCCATGGCTTCTTATCAAAACAAGATGCGCACTGCTCAGGTGTTGCTACTTGGGAGCACATTGACGTTTGAGCTAAATTCAGTGCTGCCCTTTCACCGAGGTTTTTCTCCTCGCCCTCTCTTCTCCACGTGTTGCTGCACACACGTGCGTACGTCTGAGTGCTCTGGTGTCTTTCTCTCACTTTGAAAGGTTGCCTTCCCTGTGTCATATTGACAAGTAGATGTGCTGGGAAAATGTTACAGCTGAATGGCCCCAAGGGAGATAGCTTTGTCAAATGCAAGCATGAGGGAAAGACAAAAGTCCTCTGGGGTCCAGAGAGGGAGTGACTAAGCAATTGCAAGCTAGGGGCTGCCACTGTTGGTGCCCCCAAGACAGCCTTAGTGCTTGTCTCAAAACAAGCTGAAGACAGGAGGCTGTCATTAGGGAAGAGGGGGTGAGGCTCTTTGTAAAATTCAGGGCCCAGCCTTGCCAGCCCTGCCAGCCCTGGACTAGGAATAATTAGGAACACTGACATATGAGTTTAGGCTCAGAGGATCTGCGGCCTTTTCCCAGGAGAGACTAGCTTCTCAACCAAGGAAAGACACATTTGAATCCTCCAAAGGAGTTCTGAGCTGACTTGGTTGGAGGAGCACGGGTTGACGGGAAGCAATGAGTTAGCAAGATTTTCAGGACTCCTATTCCATTCCATTTTGAAATTCTCAGTGTAGTTTTTTCTAAGACCTTGAAATTTTCCAAAGGCAAAAGGGCATGACTATAGGTACTTCTGCAAAACCACAGTATCTGTGTGTTTCAGACATTTTCTGAGCCATATTGAAACCAAACCCTTGTATGTAGAATACAACAGATTGGATTCCATAAGAAGCAATGCTTATGCCTTTTACAGGAAGAAAGAGGATGGCTCTTTCTCTTTATTCCATGTTTCAGGGGTGATTATAAGACTACAAAGATGGTTGATATTCAAGTGTTATCTCTCATCTCTTTCTCCCAGAAGCATGTCAAATACTAGGTCTATTAAACAAAGGCCACATGCATTCTTATCCCTGCATTCCATGGCACAGACATGTAGACGGAAACAGGCTCAGGTACCAGATAGAAGATTATACCATCCATCCTCCAAAACACTGATTTAAGCAGCAATTATTCCCTTTTATTCATAGACATTCCTCAAATTCATGAAGTGCCTGATCATGGCAATAGGAGAAGGAACATTTTCTAATCATTCATTTATTCATTCATTCAGTCATTAAATGAAAATATTTTCAGAGCTTACGTTTCATGCTAGAGGCTTCGGGGGCATTCAAAAAATGCAGTGTTTTGGGGAAAGGATGCCCTACTCGATAAATGGTGCTGGGGAAGTTGGATAGCCAAATGTAGGAAAATGAAAGTGGATCCCTATCTCTCACCATATACAAAAATTAATTCAAGACAGATTAAAGACTTAAATGTAAGACCTGAAACCATAAAAATTCTAGATGAAAACGTAGGAAGAACTCTCCTGAACGTTGGCCTAGGCAAAGAATTTATGACTAAGACCTCAAAAGCAAATTCAACAAAAACAAATAGGACTTAGTTAAACTAAAAAGCTTCTGCACAGCAGAAGAAATAATTAAGAAAGTAAATAGACAACCTACAGAATGGGAGAAAATATTTGTAAAGTATGCATCTGACAAAGGACTAATATCCAGAATCTACAAGGAACTCAAACAATTCATTAAGAAAAAAACAACCCCATTAAAATGTGGACAAATGATTTGAACAGTCATTTTTCAAGAGAATATATATAAATGGTCAACAGACATGAAAAAATGCTCAACGTTACTAATCATCAGAGAAACACAAATTGAAACCACAGTGAGATACCATCTTACTCCAGTCAGAATGACCATTATTAAAAAAAATAAAAAAACAATAGATGTTGGCAGATGCAGTGGGAAGAGAACGCATACACTATTGGTGGGAATGTAAATTATCACAATCTCTATGGAAGACAGTATGGAGGTTTCTCAATGAACTAAAAGTTGATTTACCATTCAGTCCAGCAATCCCACTACTGGGTATTTACCACTCCAAAAAGAAGTCATTATATCAAAAAGATACCTGCATTTGTATGTTTATTGCAGCACTATTCACAGCAGCAAAGATACAGAATCAACCTAAGTGTCCATCAAGTGGATAAAGAAAATGTGACACACACACACACACATACACACACACACACCATGGAGTGCTACTTATCCATAAAAAAGAATAAAATAATGTCTTTTGCAGCAACTTGGATGGGTCTGGAGGCCATTATTCTAAGTGAAGTAACTCAGGAATGGAAAATTAAATACCGCATTTTCTCACTTATGAGTGGGAGCTAAGCTGTGGGTACCCATGGTTGTACAGAGTGAAATAATAGACCTTGGAGACTCAAAAGTGGGAGGATGGCAGGGAAGTGAGGGATCAAAAGTTACCTATGGGGTACAATGTACACTATATGGGTGATGGGTACACTAAAAACTCAGACTTCACCACTATACAATATATCCATGTACTCAAATTCCACTTGTACCCCTTAAATCTATTAAAATAAAAAAAAAAGAAAAAAAAAAGAAAGAAGTAAAGAAAGAAAGAAAGAAAGGGCAGGGACATATGATCCCTGTCTTTAGGAATCTCATAGATTCATAGAAGAAAGAAGATATGTAGACAAATAAGGATAATTCAATGTAACAGGTAATAAGCATCATAACAAAGGTTTAAAGGGCCGTATATGCCATGTCTCATTGTTTACAAGCAAACTGTGGCCACCCTAAGTAAAGAGATATTTATTAGGATCCTGAGATAACTCATAGACTAAGTTTCAGAGAGACAGAAATAAGGACATCTCTTGGAAACCCCAGACATGGACTTAATTTTTAGGATGCTGCCTTCAGTTCCAACCATCCTTTATCTCCCTATCCTTTTCTGTTCCACTTAGGCCAGCTTGTCTGTCTCTTTCTTATAGTATCCTACTGGAGGCTTCCAGAAGGAGTCAAGAAACTCTAGGATCCAATTTTGGAGGGAGGTAGCTCACCTCTTCGGCTCAGACTGTCTCACATTTTAGGAGCTGTCACTTTCTAGGTATTAATATCTAGACAATGTGGGTGAGCTACTGTGCTTGGCTTAGCCTGGATCAATGCCTGCTTCTTAGCCTGGAGGTGAAGGGGAGATCAGTTGGAAGAAGAAAATGTGGAAGGGAAGGTTCTCAGCAGAAAAGGACATCAAGATGCCACCTATAAGTGATACAGATACTCAAAGCAAGGAGAGGTTATGTCTATATGGTGGAATCAGAGAAAACTTCAAGAAGGACCTGGATTTTTAGCTGGATTTAGGAATTTAGGCTGGATTTTTAATGTAGGAAACTTTTGGGGAGTCTGCCTAAGTCGTGCCCTGCTGCTATGAGAATGTTCCTCTCTCAGCAGCACACAGAAGCACAGCCAAGCTGTATTGGATGACCACCATGTCCTTGGCCATAGCTGACTGGAGGGAAGTTCAACAGCTGTGAGTCAGTCCAGGGAACAAGTCAACCTCCTTCTCCACACACTGGGAATTGGTATATGCTGTAGGATGCTCGTGGTTCTTGGGCTTGGGGCTGAGAAAACACATAAGAGCCTGAAGTGGCCATGTTTGGTCAATGTACATGGAAAAACAGAGAAAGCAACAGAGCAGACTGGTGGGAGAAAGTAGAGATCAGAGCATGTCTGATTGGTGAGGAAGGAAGGAGGGAGGGGAATGTGAGGAAAACAGATCATGGCTCCCCCAGGCTCCCCAGTTTCTCATTCTGGTCCCTTGTAAAGTCTGGCTGAACTTGGTGCATTTGTTTCTCATATGACATCCTTCTAGCTTTCCAATCAATTCCTTGAGTCAATTTCTGTCTCTTGCTGTCCTTGAAAGACAGTGAGATGTGGACCTGCAGAGGTGGACCAAGAGGTAAGGAAGAACCTTACAGGCAGCTCAAACAAAGCCTAAATGAGGGAGAGTGTGGAGCCAAATTAAAGAACAATAAGAACAGTTTCCGCTTGACTTGTTCCTTTTGTAAAGAAAGGCTAGACAATGTCACAGGAAAGTAGGTAAAGCCAGATTGTGAAGACCAAAGAGTTTGGAAGTTGATTTGGAGGCAGGGTTGAGCCTCTCAATTTTTGAGCTGGAGGATGAGATGATCAGATGATCAGACCTGGTCTTGGGAAGATAGCAGTGAATGGACACCCAACTGCCCTCCTGGCGGGGGCGGAGAAGGAAATCCCTTCTGTGCCTCATTTCCATAAGACCTGGCCTGGGACAGCGTATTATTATACATACTGGATACGTACCTTTCCCCCTCTTTATGGAGGGTAGCACGCAACACAGAAGCTGAGATCCTTCAATGCTGTTTCCCAGACCAGTCATATCTAAGCTGGGTGTGGGGGTGGGGAAGAGGAATTTTTACAGCCTGAACGGTCAAAGGTCTACTGTCAAGGCAAATTTCTTGTCTCCTACAATAAGCAGATTATTATAAAACAATGCATTCTGAGATATTCTGGTTTTGAGAACATCATTTGGATGACCCTGAAAAGGCAAACAAAGATTGCCTAACGATTGAGGTTGTTTATTATTTTTTAAATGCTAGTTTCACACAAAGAAACCCTTCATGCTCACACCCAAGATCACCCTGCTGTGGAAGAGAAGGAAGGTGGTGGATCTTTGGGCTTGATGTCAGGAGTGTTCTGTTTGTCACTGCATGCTCACTCACTTCTACGAGTCCTCTGTGACAGGATGAGAAAGAGAAGGCGTGCAGGAACAGTGAGTACCAAGTAATGTAGCACGCAGCCACTCTCAGCAGTGATGCTGATGGCCAGGTTGGAAGGCAGAGATGATTTTGAGTGGAAAGATTGCTGGGGGTGAGTCAAAGCAGTCCCGTAATGGCCTAGTTAGGCGTGTATACTCCGGGGAATCTGTGCTGGGAGAAGAGGAGACTCTTTTAGTTTGAGGTGGGGGACTCGGCACAGGTAGGATAAGAAGGAACAAGCCGGAGACAGGAATCACACTCATCGCTGGGCGCACAGCAGTTCTGGCCAATCAGCCGGCTTCTCCCCACTGTGCTCACCAGCGCTGCTGATGGCCGTGAGGTCAGGAGGGTCTTCCTCACTTCAGCATCCGCCTCGTCACTGCCCGACTCTACTTGCTATGTAATAACAGGCAGTTCTGCAGTCGACACTTCTCAGCAGCATAGGTAGAGGTGCCCATGGGGAGGGAACATTCCCAAAAGGGTCATGGAGAGAGGTTACAACAATGGAAATGCTGGCAAGAAGCAGGGGATTAAGGGAGAGTAGGGGGCCTATTTATTTTCGCCCAAGTTGTGTGGAGACAGGGCCTTGCCATGAAGGAGGGAAGGTGTCTCACTGTGGGTCTCAGTCCCATGGCCTGTCACATACGGAGCTTGGAACAGAAGGTCACACAGGCTCGTGCCAATGTCTGTGCGTGTGATCCTGTGGACTTCTGACCTCACGGGGTTCCTATTCCTTCGCTCAGAGAGGAGGTGGGCGGGCACCGCGGCTCTGAATGAGACCCTTTGCTGTCCAGAGAGGATTGGGCCGTAGTTTGAAGAGGAAAACAGGCACAGTAAAACCTGACCGGCTCCCTCGGGTTGCACCTGGTGCTGCTCTGATAAACTGCCTGAGAAAACAAGGTCCTGCCCTGCCCTACTTCCCTGGGTACGGGCCAACAGCCAATGCCCTTTCCTGCTGTTTGGGTAGACAAAGGATAAACCCTGTGTGACCTTCAAGCTTTAAAAATTATTGTTTCCAGGCTTTTTGGTTTTGAACAGTAGATTCCATGTCTTTGGTTGATGTGATTTAAATTAATAGAGTTCCAACTAGTCCCACCATCTCACCAATACAGATATCCCGTCTAGCCTTTATTCTTCCCTTCCTCTCTACCCTGCGCTGGACATATTTGATATATGTGCTCAGGACAGGGCAATGACAGTGGACAGAAACTCAAGTGGCTCACACATCCAGTGGGGAACAGCCATGCAGGCGTGGAATGGTATAGATAAAAGCACAGTGTCTGGATCACTGTATTTTTGTTTAAAAAATAAAGGAAGGAAGGAAGAAAGAAATACACTCTCAGTAATTTTGCTCTCTGTGCTTTCTGAGGAAGCCTGTTCAAGCATGAAATAATTCTATCAGAAAACTCTTTCTTCCCTCGTTGAACTGAATTCTGCATCCCTGTGTTTTCACCACCTGGCTCCTGGTCTGCCCTCTCTTCTCAAAGTTCTTTTCACTCTTTAAAACCATGTCAACTATCACCTTTATTTGCCTTTCCTGTCCCATATTTTCCCTCCTTTGTGAGCCAGGGAAGCGACTAAAGTAATCCCTGCAAGCTGCTCTAGGGAGTGAAAGTGTTGGGTCTTTCCGCTTTCCAGGGGTTTAATTTTCTAGAGGCAAAGGTTCAAAGAAAATGCATCTGCAATGCCTGTCACTGGACGCTCCTGCACTGTGGCCCATGAACACTTTTCCTGTAATCCTACGTCCCAGTTGCAATATATCTTTTGTGGAAAGTGCAATCCTGTGCTCCAAAAGTGCTAAACCACCGATAAGCCTGGGCTTGCTCTTTGCTGTATTAGACCTTTAAGGATTCCATCATAATTTAGGGGTAGTAAAATGTCACAGCGTATGAGCACAGCCGTGAAACTTAAAGACCACCTCCATTTGTCCCAAAGTGACAGGGAAATGAGCAAGCTGTCCAGCTGAGAGCGGTGATAAAGGTTTGTAAGAAGGACACTCAACTGTGATTCCGAGTCTGGGCTGAGCATCTTCTCTCATGACTCTTCAATGTGACACAGACCTTTTCCTCTTCCCAGTCAATCTCCTCTGTGGCCTTACATCATTCCCTTAGTAGAGTTTATGTCCACCAGCCTACTTGTAAGCCCAAACTCCTAATCTGTTTTTGATAATCTAAATGTCACTTTTGGCTCTCAGCAGCCCTTGTTAGTTTACTAGGTCACAAAGGTTTCTAAATCTAAATCAAACATTTTCAAGTTTATGAGGCTGATGTTTCTTGGCTATAGGTCTGTGATAATAGCAGCAAAAGGGAATCAAGTTTTAAAAGTTGCTTTGAGGTATTGAACAATTGTATTTGCAGTGATTTTACAACCTTGTGGGCATTTATTTTGAAGTTATCATCTGATGCCATAGGTTGGCCACTTACATTTTCTCAATCGATTTCTCCTCTAAGCTCTGTGCCTCAGCTCAGTATAAGAGCATCATTCTTTGAAACAAGGTGATCTTTGAAATAGGGCAATGTTGCTTTGTGTATTGGTTTCCTTCCCTCTTATTTCATTATAGGTTTTGAACAGAAAACACCAGAGCATGCTGTCCCCATGGACTGAGGAGGTCACACCTGATTAGGTTTGTTTATGGAGTCAGAGGAGCCCCTTTCCCTCTCCCCACCCCCAAACATGGCAGGGGCAGTGTTTTCCTTCCTGTAAGAATAATGCCACACTCCCAGTATATCAACCCTAAGAAATAAGGCAGCAGGAGTCAGACACTACATGTCTCTCACCAGCACACAAACTCCTCTGAGTTTTGGGCTTTGCCTCAGTCAACATGGTGGAAAATCATCTAAGTGTAGCAGAAAGAAGGGTGAGCCCAGACCAAGCCAGTGCCAGGAAAAGAGAGAGCTAATTGAGTACAGTTTCAATGATTTGCCTGGAGAAGATGCTATGAAAATATTATTGATTCTGTTTTTGAAATTTTCCATTTTCCATTTTGGTCTCTCTTGCCTTGCAAAGGTTTTCTCAAATCTTTACTGGCATGAGAAAAGACTTAATCTATGTGCTGATGACTTTCCAACTGATATCTCCATTCCAGATGTCAAACTGCCTCCATGGCATTCTCATTGGATGACTAGTGGTTAACTGGATAACTCAGCTTTAATATGATCAACACCACGATGCTAAGACCCTTTCTCCATACTTTCTCCTTGCTATACTTTGGATGTTTGTCTCTTCCAAAGTATATGGAAATTTGATCCCCAGTGTTGGAAGTAGGGCCCAATGGGAAGTGTTTGGGTCATGGCAGTGGATTCATCATGAATAGATTACTGTCCTTCCTGGGGCACTTGGGTGTGAGTGAGTTCTCACTCTATTAGTTCCCGAGAGAGCTGGTTGTTAAAAAGAGCCTGGCACCTCCTGCCCACCCCCACTTCCTCTCTCACCGTGTGATCTCTGCACACGCTGGCTCCCCTTCACCTTCTGCCATGAGTGGAAGCAACCTGAGCCCTCACCAGATGCTGAGCAGATGCCAGCTCATGCTTCTTGTGCAGCCTGCAGAACTGTGAGCCAAATAAACCTCTTTTCTTTATAAATTACCCAGCCTCAGGTATTCCTTTATAGCAACACAAAATGGATGAAGACACTGCTTTTGAAGTCTTCCCTATCTTAGTAAATACTAACTCCAACCTCTTGGTTGCTTGGGACTAAAACTTTGGAGTCATCCCTGAAGTCTTTCTTTCTCTCACATTCCACATTGGATACAACTGCAAATCCTGTTAGCTCCACATTCAAACCATATTCAAATTCTGATCACTTCCCACCACCTCTCTTGCTGCTATTCTCGTTCAAGCTCCATCATTTATTTCTCCCTTGGATTATTGCAATAGGCTCCCAGCCAATCCCCTGTTTCCACTCTTGTCTCCCTGTATCCCATTCACAGGACAGGAGGTTGAATGATCCTTTCACAATTAAGTCAGACTATGCCACACCTCTGTTTAGAACCTACTCGTGGGACCTAGAAGGCCCTATGTCACCTGTCCTCTTGTCTCCCTGACTTCACATCCCTGCTTCTCCACTCCAGCCGCTCTGGCTTCCTGGCTGTCTGTGAACATGTGGGGCACAGTCCTGCTTGAGGCCTCTCATCTGCTTTTCCCTCTTATTGGAATGCTCCTCCTCCAGAAATCTGTGTGGTTTGTTCCCTCATTTCCTTCAGATCTTACTCAAAGATTATTTTCTCATTGACACCTTCTCTGATCACTCTTACTAAATTGTGTCCCCACAGAACACTTCCCATTCTGCTTCTCCCATTTTGTCTTTATCTTAGGATGTATCTGGCATACTGCAACAGTTGGCTATTGCTGAGTAACAAACCACCCCAAAACCCAGAGGCTTAAAACAACAGTCATTTATTTTTCCTGCTAGCACATCTGTAAGTTGGCTGAGCATGAGCTAATCCAGGCTGGGATTTGCTTCCAGCTAGCCTTATCTCATCCATGCAGGTAGGGCTCAGGTGGGCTCTCTGTGATTTCATCCTGGGGCCCATGCTGAAGGGACAGCAGGTACCCAGGGACAGCTCTTCTCATGGTGATGAAGAGGGACCAAAGAACAAACCCAACCTGCAAGCACACTTTGAAGCCATTTTTAGCCTTCTCTGGTGACAGTAGCATGTATGTGGTCAATATTCTTTTGGGATGTGTTCATTGTCCCCCTCTTGTCTTGAGATGAAGAGTTTCTATTAGTCAGATAGCACCCCTCCCCTGGTTTACTCTGTCACATTTTTTGTTCAAATGTCACCTCTTCAGAAAGACGTTCCCTGACAGCTCTTTCCAACATGGCATCTTTCACTCTTTATCTCCCCACACTGCTGTATCTTTACATAGCATTTCTCTCCACATAACATCATAGTAAATATTTATTTGCTTGTTTCTTCTGTCTCCCCTAGAAAAATATAACCTTCATGGGGGTAAAGACTTTGTCTCGCTCACTACTGAGTTCTCAACTCTTGGAAAAGTGCTTGGAGCCTAGCAGCCTTTCGATAAAAATTGCTGAATAAATGATGAAAAACAATGATAAGAAAGGTCTGAGACTGTGTTAGAGGAGAAGTTCATCCCTGCACTACTTGGCATCACCCTGCAACGTGCATTTATTCAGGGCAGAGCTCTTTTTGACACGACATCAATAAATTCCACATTTGTGTTTTTTTATTTGCTTGTAAAACACTGTCTGTGCCCCTGTAAGAGAACCTCTAAATTTTTCTTGATACTGCATGTGATGTTTTGATTATTTCCGAAGCCGTTCTCTGAGTCTGTAATATATCTGTACCTCTTGTCTGCAGATACTTTGAAAGTGGTGGGGCTGAGCTAAAAATATTCAGAAGGAGCTAAGCAGTCAGAATTGCTTCAACCTTGCACACAGACTGCTTTTGTGTCTTATCCTTGCATCTGGTATCCAAACAAAAATCTTTAACATGGGAAGATATTCCAGTCCAAAAGAAATCTATTGCTGTTACAGACAATGAATAAGGCAGCTTTTAAAAACACCCATACAATGTTCTCTAATCCTGTGGTCCTCAATGCCTGGGCCACAGACCAGTGCTGGTTTGTGGCCTGGTATGAATGAGGCCACAGAGCTCTGTCTCCCCCTCACCCCCCGCCCCCTACCTGTGGAAAAATTGTCTTCCATGAAACTTAGGAACAGGCCGCACAGCAGAAGGTGAGCGGCACCAAGTGAACAAAACTTCGTCTGTGTTTATAGCCACTCCCCATCACTCCCATCACTGCCTGGGCTCCGCCTCCACCCCCCGACCCCCTGATGTCCGTGGAAAAATTGTCTTCCATGAAACTGGACCCTGGTGCCAAAAATGTTGGGGACTGCTGCCTATCACTCCTGGCACCCCCTGGCACCCACCTTGATTTTACAGTGAGAATGTTGTAATCAGATTCATCCCAAATAGCCTTACTTTTAGATAATTTAGAAATATAATAATAAAAAACCTCACATATTGTAGAGTGTCATTTTTTTCAGAGCACTTTTACATCATATATTTTTTTCTTATAAGGCAAAATAGGCATGTGTACTCCCATTAGACATGGGAAGAATAAGGCACAGAGGAGTTAAGTGACATCCTTAAGTCACTGTGCTAACTAGTGACTGAGTCAGGACAAAATCTCCAGCCTTCTGTGCTGTGCAGATTTCGAAAGTTGAAGTGTTAAGGTAACCTCTTCTGATACGCATTATAGACTCCCTATTTTCCAGATTTAAAAACACATCAGTAAGCTTAAATAGTAAAGTTAAAAGGAATAAATGTATCCCAGGCAATACTGTAAGGCTGGGGTAATCTCCGTCATGTCCTCTTTCTCCTGCCCCATCACTGTATTGATGAAGATAAAACCAGGACAGTTTTAGAGGAATAGGGTGGGCACAAAAGAGCAGTGGGAAATATGAGGGAAATGCATGAGAGGGGAGGGGCTTTGCCTAATAGCATACATAAGACACGAACACGTGCGATGCTGCTCTAGGGCTTTCTTGGGCAGCCCCGTCTCTCCCAGGCTCCCCACAGCCTCGTGCAGTACTCGAGCCAGTCCTGACCAGGGTATCAGCAGCCTGGTCTTCCAGACCATGGAGTGTGGAATTTGCTATCATAGGTCAGGTGTCTGACATGAGCTATGGCAGCCATATGCCCATCAAGTCCTTGCCCGCTTTTGACTCCTGCATTGGTCAGTTCATATGGTGTGGTTTCCATCTGGAGCCCTGTCCTGAATATCAATCAGACCATTTGTCTGGGACCCTGATGCACCAACTAGCCCTCACCAGCTCATGCCCTCCAGGTGGGGGGTGGAGGCTGGGTTTTTCTTTCTCTAGACCCAGGCACTGGTTGGGAACATGAATGAATTGATTGCTGGTGAAGCTGCTACAACTACCTGCCTGACTTCAAGCATGACCTGCAGTGCTCACTGCTAAAACCTCAGTGCCTTACATTCTATCTGAACGCAGTAGATAGTCAGTGAATGGGTGAGTGAATAAACAAACACTGGATTTCTAAGTCTATTCAATGGAGAGAGCTTTTTAAGACAGGGCACCTGTCTGGATGAAACCTGAATTATGCTGTCTTTTTAGATTATGAGTCTTGGGCTCTGTACCTGCCCTCATGGGGCACATTGGCAGCCAATTTAGGATTTCCACTTCAGGACTCATGGGCAAGTGTGTGCCTTACAAGGATCTCCAATCCAATCCCCTTTTCCAAACACAGCTGCCCAAGCCCCCACCTCCACTGCTTGATAGTGAGTGCAAAGACCATCCCCATCCACTCATGGGGACTGTGAAAGCCATTTCAAAAACCAAGAAGTGTACCCTTACTAAATGGATGCTAAAAATGATTTTTGACGAGAAGGAAGGAGAAATCTCTGGCTCATACTCAAGATTTTTTAAGGCAGAATTAAACTTGGCAGTAGGAAAAATTCAATTCCATTTAACAGAGATTTATTTATTTTTAAAGTACTTTTATATGCCTGGAACCATGGTGATGAAAAGGAGGAGTCAGTCATGGGCTCTGCTCTCTAGGGATTAACAGTATAGTGACGGGAGGAGACCAGTGATAGTTGGGGCAGGTGCAGTAGCTCCAGTGTCAGGCAGATTTAGCAAGCACTGTAGCAGGGCCAGAGCGGGACAGCTCTGGGGCCCAGTAGTTGCATATTTCTGGGAGACTGGGTGAGGGAGGAGTCCTGGAGTGATTATAGCTTGTCCTTGGCATCTTCCCACTTCCTTTTTGGGATCCTCTCTTTTAAATGTAATTTAATTTAATTCTTTGATTAGTTAATACACTCCAATGTTCAAAACCCAAAGTGCATTCAGTAGACATACACTGAGATGGCTTGCTCTCACCACGGTCCCACCCACACCATTCCCTGTGCCTCCGGCCCCTGCGGGCAAGCCTGTGTGCCGGCTTCTTGTGTGTTCTTCCAGGGCTGCTCTAGGTAAACAAAGCAGATAAGAATATTTTTATTCCATTTTTTTCTTACACAGAAATTAACATATTAGATGTGGAGTCTTCCTCTTGCTTTTCTTCCTTTACAGTATATCAGAAATGATTCTGTATTAATAAATAATTCCTTCATTTTTTAAATAAATGCATAGAAAATCTTGTAGTTTATTTAATCAATATTCTGCAGATAGACACCTGGAGTGCTTCCAACTGCTTGCTACTAAATTTATTGTTGTGCAAACCATTACATACATCATTTCATATGTGTGCAAGTGTATTTGTGGGCCAAATATCCATGTGGGACTACTCAGAGACCTGTTTTTAAATCAAGCTCGTTATTATGCCCTGTCTCAGAGAGATTTGTTTTGCCATAGACACTCTCACAGACCAAAGGAATGGATCTCTTATGGTTGAATCCCTGTTCTGTGAGAAGATATTAGGTGGGATCTTAAAACACTGCCTACAAATTAAGGCATATAGGAAGCCACTTATTCCTACACACCTACTCCTATGATTGACTCTATGATCACATCCTGATTTCCAATTCCATCATGTTTTGACCCAGCTAATGGCTTGCTCTATCATCCTTCATCTATTCAGCCAACAAGTGTTTATTGGGCACTAACTAGACCTCAGGTTCAGATGGACATTGGAGTTAGTGTGGACTGACACTTGGTCCCTATTCTCTGACTCATATTTACAGAGAGATGTAAACAGTTAACTACACATTCAGCATGGTAGGCATTGCTGTAAACATCGACCCAGGGTGAGCCCGGCCTCAGCAGCGCTGCCTTCTCTGGGTAGGTTCTCAGACACCTGGAGGGACCCCTCATCACCACCTGCCATATGCGCCTCATAGATTTTGGTTTAATCTATGTTACTTATCAGCATGTAGCTTTTCTGAATATCAAAATCTTCATCTGGAATATAGATGAGCACCAAATGATCTAAATGTTTGAAAGTGCTCTTTAAAATTATCGTTCACATCCTTTCTTCCCCAGGAAACAGCACTGTGTGAAATAGCAAAGGTTGTAGGAATAATTTCCATGGTAATTATAATATTTATTTGTCTCTGGACCTTCAGAGGCTTTCAAATCCCTCCCTTTTCCAGGTAGATTTGTCTGGGTCACATGCAGTCAAAGGCAGCCTTTCAAGTTCTCCCGCAACAGGTGTCAATGCAATTTCTCTGCTCCTCCGGGTGGTGGGCTTGGCATGCCTCTTATGGAGGCACCCATGTTGGCCCACCTGTCCTTGTTGCTGTCAGTGTTGGCTTCATTGCCACTGAGCTGACCATCTTGCTTTCACCAAGGTGGGGAGGGCTTTCTAGGTGACATCACTGGGAAGCACACCAGAAGCTATGGGAGTGGCACCCATCTTATTCCTACATGCAGATGGCACGTCAGCAGCGGTTCATGGTCAGGATCAGACATCTGTGTCATCCAGGGTGAGGGCAGAAAAAGAAAGTCCAGGCCAGGTGGGCCAGTAGAAGGAATAGAGCATGAAGAGCTCATCTCAAAGGTGCTAGAGGAGCTGGAAAGTCAACTTGGGGAGAGTGAGAAAACTCAGAGATTACCATCATTGACCACCTGCTACTATCCCTGGACTCAGAGGCAAAGGGGAGGAGGTGGGACTACCAGAGTCCAAGAGTCAGACGAGCTGGGTCGGAGCTCGGACCCCAGAGAAGACCCAGCCCCTTGATGAGACTGTGTCCCCATGCCTGAGGCAGGAGAGGGAGACATTTCCTGCCTTCTTTCCTCGCATCCTCCAGTCTCCTGCTAGTGCCTTCCATGAGCAGAACCTAGTGAGAAGACAGTTGGCAGGGGAACCAGGGAAAGATTTTTGCCAAAGTCGGGGAACGAATCTGAGAGCAGAGAGGCACATGACCAGCACAGAATTTCAACTCTTTTAGAAAGTGGTCCCATTAAGCAGGGAAGGTTGCCTCCAACTATCCTTTTGTTCCTGAGGCCAAATTCTTTTGTCTTGAGGCCTGACTACAAATATTCAAATTCTTTATTACAGTATTTTTGTTTTTTCAAGCAGGGCTATTGAATCCTTTGCAGGGTGCTCCTGGCAGTCTTGACCTGAAACCATCAATGCATATTATTATTATTATTATTTTAGAGATGGGGCCTGCTATATTGCCTGGGCTGGTCTCAAACTCCTAGCCTCAAGTGATCCTCCTGCCTCAGCCTCCTGAGTCACTGGGACTACAGGTGCCAGCCACTGTGCCTGGCATTGCATATTAATCTACCTATTCTCTCTGGCACCTACAATTATCTAGCCAGCCCTCGCCTCAGGGGCTTGGTGGGATGCAGAGGTAGAAAAGGCAAGGGCCAGAATGAACAGGTGACCTAAAAGGCCAAGTGCATTAACTCTCTTTGAATCATAGAGAAGCCAGAGAATTCTGAGCAGGAAGAAGGTGATTGCTGAGGTCTCATGTCGGCTATTACCCTCAGACCTAGCCCTCCTGCGGTGGGTTGCAGGGAAAGCTCTCTAAATAGCTTTACCTTTAGCCACAACCTTCGGGTCTTGATTAGAATTATAGAATTTTAGAACTAGAAATGTTGTTGGAAATCCTCAGTCTCAACACTTTCTTCTCCTTCATTCTATAAGCAGCGAATATGAGGTCTGGTGAGGTTAAGTGACTGCATCAAGATCACCTAACGAGTTAGAGGTGTGAGCTGATTTTAAAACATTCTGTTTTCATCTGCCCGAGTCAATTTCACTTAAGGTCCGTATTGATTCACCATTTTAATACATTCTTCCAGAAACATTTAAACAATTCCTGTCCTACTATTTCCTAATGTCTCGGTGCTGCAGATCAGTTTAGACAGCCTCCAGGGTTTCTGCGGCAGACCACTTTCAGCAGATTGTTATTTTCCCTGTGGCTTCCACCTCACCTGGTGCAAATTATTCTGAGCTTAGGCATGTATCAGGCGAGCTCAGGTTGGATGGGCCCGTCCGTGACTTGTGTTATTAGAGGGAGGGGTGGCGTGGCTTCCCCGTTCCCATGTTGTTTGCGGTTTGAGCATGCCAGGGCTCTTTCTGTGAGAAGAGATTCTGCGATTCTATTACCAGTAAAGTAAAACGGAAAACCAATACTATCATTTTTCACTGTAGGTTTTATTTCCCTGGTGACACATGAAGAAATTGGTTCAGCAAAGAAGCCAACTGCATAGAAGTGTGGAAATCTGTCGACTCCAGGCCCGACGGAACCCCAGAGCGGGTGCGGAGTCAGGGAAAGGCAGGAAACGTCTTGGTTCTTGGTGGGAGGGCTGGTTCCTGAGGCTTCTCTCTGGCTTCTGTAGTTCAGCTTTTATCTCAGTAGGAAAGGAGAAAAAGGCAAAGAAGCCCAGACAGTAAGGATGCAAAGACAGAAGAGGAAGGGTGTAAAGGAGACGGAGAACAAAGGAAAGAAGGAAATGGAAGAAAATGCTCCTATAGCAGCAAAGAGGCCATGGGAGGATTAGCACCAAAGAAGGGGACCCTGTGTCAACCAGGAGGGCATCTGATGAAAATATGATATTGGGGGGCAGCAGCACAAAGGTTAATTATTTATTTTTATTCAGTGGGAGATAACCAGCAGCAGACTACATTTCTTTGCAGAGAAATCACAGTGCTCAAAAGACTAGGTCAGTGCAGTTTGCAGCCGCAGGGACTGACACACTGAGGTCCTACGTGGGCAGGGGGAGGTGGGAATGGGGAGGAGGGGAGAGGTGGAGGAGAGGGGAGCTGTCTTGACAATTCATGGTGAAGGGGGTTGTGTACATGCCACGTCCTCGGTAAAAGTTTGTCAACCTTTAATCCCTCCCTTTCCTACTTGTTCTGATTCAGTCATGGCGACACCAACCTAGACATAGTACAGAGATGGAGTCATGCATTTTTTTTTCAACTGTTGTGGCCAATACTTGGTCAAACCTTGGGCATCACTGAGGTTGGGGGGTAGCGGGGGAGTGGGTAGGAGGGCAAACCTCGTGAGCTGACATAGAGCTAGGAAGGTGCTGGTCTTCTGGGAGGTAGTGAAGAAGGAATCTTCTAGAGCCAGCTGGTGCCAGTACGGGGAAGGGGAGTAGAAAGTGGTAAACAATTGCATTTTAATCAGCCAGAAGGAGAAAAGGCATAACTGGTATGATATTCTCGAAGTACTTTGCAGTTATGTGTGTTGGTGGGGCTATCAGTCGTGATGTCCCAGCGGGACTCCCTCCTGAAACTTGGAACTATTAGCAGATAAAAAAAAAGCTGGAGCTAGTTTACCTGGTGGCTGCATCCCCACAAGATCACCAGCGGGTGCCTGTTACCTGGATTCCCAGAGCTGTCCTGGCATCCGTGCTTCTCAAATCTGCTTGGCACCTTTGTGCATTTCCTCAATTTTGAGAGCTACTGCCCATTTTTCTGCTATGTTCTCTCTCTTTTACTTAAGTTAGGAGGAATCTGTTTCTGTTGCTTGCCGTCAACAAACAACCAACAGGTGCTTAATCTTGCTACCAAACTGTGACTTCCTCCCCCAGACCGTTTGAAACTCTAGCTTTTCCTGTAATAAATATTTTCTAGGCCTGAAATAGACGGATATAACCTCAGTCTCATGGCAACTTTAATAAGCCTTGGCCTCTCTCACAGCCACGAGTGAGCCTTGCTGCCCTTATAGACTATAGAAGAAGATTTATAAACTGCACGGCTGAACGTCTGTGTCCTTCCCCATCACCCCCTGCCCCAATCATATGTTGAGACCCTCATCCCAAAATGGTGATGATTGGAGGTGGGGCCTTTGCAAAGCCCTCACGAATGGGACTCGTGCCCTTATAAGAAGAGGCTATGTGTCCATCCCCTAGACAGTGCGCACGTTTGAAGCTCTGACTCGGGGCGGCGGGGGGGAGGCAAGGGCAATAACCTAAACTTTTGTACCCCCACCATATGCTGAAATAAGAATAAAAAAAAAAAAAAAAAAAAGAAGAGGCTAGAGCGAGCTGGCTCTCTTTGTGCCGTGTGAAGACACAGCCAGAAGACGACGGTTTGTAAGCCTGGAAGAGGGTTCTCACCAAGAACTGGGTCATGCTGGCACCTGATCTCAGACTTTCTCAGATTGTGAGAGGTTCGTTGTTTAAGCCCCCCAGGCGATGGTATTTTGTGATAGCAGCCCAAGCTGACTGAGATACAAACCTCCACAGATAAACATACAGATCTGACTAGGAAAGAGAGCAACAGAATGGGAGAGGCGAACTTTGATTCTGCTATTAACTAGCAAGTCACTTGATCTCTGGGCGTAATTTAGTTTCCTTTTCTGTGAGGCTTAATACCTGCCTGACAGAGTTGGCAAGAAAGTGACTGAGCCCACATACGTGAGGGGCCACAGAGCACAGGCACACAGTGGGGTGAGCCTCCACTCGTCCCTACTGGAATGTAAGTGCCAAACACTTGTGCTTGGAGAAATACATTTAGCAGTGTCCACAGCAAATCCAGACTAGGGATTTCAGAATCCTCGGAAATGTGGGTACTTGACCAGAGTCACTGAGATCAAAGCTTCTGACTAGAGGAGACAGAAAAACTCCCAGGAGCTTAAGAGAAGGGCAAAGAGGCAGTGATGCAGAAATTAACAAAATAAAGGAGGCTCTGAGAGAGAGAGAGAGAGAGAGAGAGAGAGGGAGAGAGAGAAAACAGATTCAAGGCAGAGCACATGAGAGACAGAAACTCATGGCCAGAGAGAAAAATGTGTCTTTTGAGTTTTCTCGGGTTTAGAACTCCCAAACTGTTTTGTATCCTAACACTGAAGAGCCAGGGAGAATATTGAAGGATAGCACCGGGCCAGAAAGACCGAGAGAAGCTGGCATTGGCATGAAGCTGAGCTCTTCTGCACAAGCCAGAATTTCTGCAAACTAGTAAGACGCTCATTAAACAAACTTTAATTTCTGTGTGTTCTCTCCACTGTACCTTAAAATAAATGTATTCTTTATGATCTGGAGAGATGCCTACTCTTCTAATTTGGAAGAAATATAAATGTTGGTAGAATCGTCTCTGGAGAATGTTACTACCTATCGTCATTAAGGGAGGAAGTAATGAGAAAGCAGGAGATTAACTAGTTAGTTGGGGAATCTACTAAAAAAGAAGGGAATTGGCACCTCAGGGCCTAATCTCGAAAATTGTTCTGGCACAGACAGGAATATGCTGAGCAGAAGAGGAATGGGATGGGGAATGCAGAAAAAAATAGTAATTATCAGAAGTGCTAATCAAAATATAATAAATATAAAGTGCTAAACTATTTTAAATAAAGACAGTATTGCTATGATACTTTTTACTCAGTCATCTATTACATTTATTAAAAATGCTCCCATCACTCAAAACTCTTTCGACACATGGGCCAGGTAGGGAAAGCCGAGAGTTAAATTGTGCTGGCTGCAGCTACAGTCCTCAGTCTCTGTGCTGTGTGGGACGTGATGCTTGCTGACAGCAACAACAGCTAAACACGGCTCTAAATTGTAATTGTCACAGGGCTCTTTCCCGGGTTCATCTACCTTACTGAGAATGTTAAGTCTCTTCTGCTTAATGAAATGTCATCTTTTCATAGCTGGTGACCAAATAATTGTTTAAAGTGAATCAGTATGTGAAAGGTGAAGGTGTTTATAACTTGTGGCATAATTCACTGTGATACTTCGACTCACGTCTCGAGCTAACTAAAGGATGTCATCTTGCGGGACACATAACCTTTCACTACCCCACACTTCACCAATTATAGCAAATTTCCTTTTATCCAGAGTAGCTGGAGATAGGTGGTTTTAATTTTCAGTATTCTGATTAACTGAGTGTTGACATAGAATCCAATTTTCAGAGAATGAAGATTCATCTTCTTTGGATGCTGGCCATAGCTTTTTGACCTTTCTTTTTCTTCTAAGTCTCTCTTCAGATCAACCTTCTTGAAGAGTAACTCATTTCTCCCCAACTCAAAGCCTTCAGTAACTACCGTGACCGATGGGATGAAGCTGTCATTCAAGGCTGTTCCTAATTGTCCCCAACATATCCATTTTCACCTCCATGTACTTACCTGCTGTGCCCCTCACACTCTTCTTCATAAATGCCCTGACCTTTCTCCATGCTATGTTTGGTGGTCTCTCTCTGCAGGGTGCTCTTCTACTCTGTTTCTGCTTGTTCAAATACTGTCCATCCTTAAAGCCCAAGGTCAACTCTCTCCTCTTTGTGAAGCCTTCCTCCATCTCTCCCTCCCAGTTTTTACTGACATTTTGTCTTCTGAAATCCCATATACTTTTTTTTTTGTAATGTCTTCTTTTTTTATTTCAGTATATTACATGGTTGCAAATGTTTAGGTTACATATATTGCCTTTGCCTCGCCCAAGTCAGAGCTTCAAGCATGCCCATCTCCCAGACAGTGCACACTGCACCCATTAGGTGTGAATATACCCATCCCCTCTTCCCCCTCCCACCTGCCAGACACCCGATGAGTGTTGCTACTATATATGCACTTGAGTGTTGGCCAGTTAAGTCAGTTAATACCAATTTGAAGGTGAGTACATGTGATGCTTGTTTTTCCATTCTTGTGATACTTAGTAGAATGGGCTTCATCCAGTTCTATCGCATAACTTTGATCTCTGCATCTCTTCAGAAATGACTTTCCCCTTTAAGCGATGATCATTTACATCCATATTATCTTACCTCCTTGTCACAATTTCCTTGAATATATTATTGGTGACAGATACATCTGTGTTAGCCCCCTAGGTGGTACCACATGCCTTGCACACAGTAGGTGTGCATTAAATGAACAAACCAAAAAACCATAATTTTTATCACCAAAATGAGTCAGAATGTACTTTTCTTTTTCTTGGATGACTCATAGAACACTTCAGGATCTCCCAGTGCTTTTGATTTTTTATGATTAACATCAACCATCATTAGAGGGGCTGCAAATAGGTCTGGATATTTGAATTTCCTGGTTTGGATTTTGGAACAAAAGTGAGAGCAAGTACATTTAGCAGCCAGGGGACTGATGGAACCTAAAGGAAAAATACAAGTGTTCATTGACCTCACATAAAACTCAGTAAACGGCACAGGGAATTAGGAGAAAATTAAATCCATCCAGACTTGGAGTAATTTTGCCTGAGAGTCTAATTAGTCATGTTAGAGTGTGATCAGAATGTCTGCATTAATACAAACCCACCCACCCACTCTCCCTCAGGATTGTGACTATGGGAAACACTGCTATACCAAGGGACAGTGCTGTCTCAGCACCGCCCAGGCACTAGGCAGAAGAGAGGCACCTTTTTCCTCAATCACCAGAGCCACATTGGGGATTAGAATGTCACCGTGGTTCCCTACCCCAAGGGCTTCAGGCCATGGCATTTATTTCAGAGGTAGCATAGTCACTGTCCTTGCTGTAGGCTGGCAAACATCCAAGCAGAGGCATGCAATCGCAGAGAAAAACAGGAAAGAGGCCAGTCAACACACATGGGCAAGGGGGCTGTGTCCATGATGCCAGGCTATACTGTGAGCAGGATTAGGAATCCGAGGAAGAAAGAAAAGGGGAAGTAGGAGCTTGTGGAAGGATATGATCAGGATAGCAGCGGGTCAGGGGCCACATAAGCAAATAGAAATCACTCAAGGAGAAGTAGATGTCAGGAAAAAACAGGAGACCAGCCCAGGCAAAAAGTCAACATCTCTGAAACCTACAAAAGTGGAAAGAACAAAGCAAGGTGGGTTGTCAACATGGAACACTCTGGAGCATTCTGGGGTTTTCTCTCCAGAAAACAGCTGCATGGTCCCAGCATCCAGGAAAGGACCCAGGTGTCAAGGGAACTTGCTGTGCCAGCCCCAGCTGCATGGATATGCCCTCTCACTCCAGTGGCACCCAGTCTGAAGTCTCTTGTTCTGGAGGGTTGGGAGAGGAATGCTTGCTGAAAGCTGGTGGCAGGAAGTGTGGGGCTGTTCGTGTGGAGGTGATTCTGCAGGCTGAGTCATGTTCCCAATTCAGGGGCACACCAGGGTTTGGAAATGGACCCTTTCTGGAGCACGTAGCTGATTGGGACATCTACTAGGGATTCTCTTTCTTAGACTTTAATCTGATCACTCAGAAGAGGCCGTGGGAACTGAGAGTTCACCTAGAATCCTCCCAAAGCTCTTTGTCATGGCCTTTGACACTGACCAATGCTGACTATGGTTCTTCTCACAGCTGGTTGTAGTGTCTGGTATCAGCCACTGGCAGCGGGAGCCAGGCTCACATGCCCTCCCAGAGGTCCCCACGCTTGTCTCACAGTAATTCCCAGGTGAACAGCTACATATAGTTGGTTGGGTAATGGGACCTTCTAAATTTTAGACTCTACAATATTAAAGCGAAAAAGAGACTTCTTTGTATTTTATATAGAGAGAAACAAGCTCAGAATCGTTAAGTGTTGGCCCAAGATTACAGTGTCAGAACCAGGGAACCCAGGTCTCCTGCATTCCTGTCTATTAAATGATATCCACATGGCCTTCAGGAATCATGCCAAATCCATGTCAAACTTTTATGTTCCCATCTGATTTGTTTGTAGGAAATTCTGGTTTATCTTCCATGCAATGGAAATTGATTCTTAAAGTGATTACAGTGAGGATATATACAAATGGATGAAGATGCACAACCTTGAGCAACTTACCAAGCCACTCTGTACTCAGCGTTCTTACTTGGAAAACACCCCCTCAAAGGATAATTGTTGGGATTAAATGAATAAAAATGTAGATAGAGCATCAGGTGCATGGTAGGTCATTGTACCATCAAAGAAAGATTCAACAATGTTCAGTTTTGGTGCTGTGTGTATTATTGCATTAGGATTCTTGGAGTTTAGTTAACTCCTGCAGATTTTTTTTTTTTTTTTTGCAATACTCTGCTGACCAGAGAGAAGGACAATGTGAGAGGAAGAAAGCACTTACTAGGCCAAGCATCAAGAGCTCTAGGTTCTAATTCTAGCTTGGCTACCTGCTAAGGGATAATTTTGTGTAAGCCATTTAGAGTCTAAAAGCATCAGGTTCCTCCTCTTTAAAATTCAATAATAGAGTGTGTTTTCCACGTCTACTTTAGGATTATTGTGAAGATCAAATAAAGTAAGAAATGAGCAAATGTTTTGACAATTAACTCACAATTAATTAACAGTGGTCATGTATTGAAGGTGTCAGGTTCTACCACGCATTTAATCTTCACAGTAATCCTGGGCAGCAGACATAGCTTGATCCATTCGAAAACTTGAGCCTAGAGAGACATTCAGTGACTTGTTAAACCTTAATAGTCACTGATCTGGACAGTCAGGATTCAAAACCCAGCTTCCCGACTCTAAGTGCTTTTCTCACCATTATGTTGAATCACACAAAATTGCTATTTTTGTAGGTCAAAAAAAAATCGAATGTCAGCAATTTCATGTGGTTTAACCTGATATAACACATCTGTACAAAGGACTATTGAAATTCAAGAGAGCAGAACTACTGAGTAGTAGCTTAGGCTCTGATTAGCACCATTTAGGAGCAGCGTTCCCTTATACCACATAAAGGATTGGAAAAGGATCATAAATTTCCTGTTTCAACTGAAGCAGAATTGGCAGAATCCTTCTCTGAAAGGGCACAGTCACATAACAGCTCAGCCACAGCTCATACACAGGAGGCAAGCTCTGTTAGTAGCACCACCCTCAAACCAGGGTCTTGATATAGTATACAGTGCATAATACCCACTCATTACCTTATAGAAAATTGTGAATTCATGATGAACTTGAATTCAGGTGCAGACTTTGCTGAGAAATCTATTTAGTAATGGAAAGTGTATATCTTTAGTAAAATGTGCCTTTATAAAATTGAGATTCTTTAAAAATGTGGATTTAGATTGGACTATTTGTGAAAATTGTTATATTTTGGTGGGGTAGGTCAAAGTATTTGCTCACTGGGTCCTGGGAGATCTGACAAGAGGGATGCTGGTTTGAGGTTCCCTTCAGTTACACTGGGAAAGAGACTAGAGATGATGAATGTGTCCTGGGATGGGATGGGGCTGGCATCACCTGGACTGGAACCTTGTCCCTGGCATGGTGTGATATAAAATTGGGTACCTGATTTCTGGGGAAAATAGTGTATACAGAGTTTCATGGCTGTCTTGTCTGGATCCCAAGGGCAAGATTATGCCCCAAGGATAAGGGTGGGGACTTTTCTTGAAGATAATATGTATTCCTACTATTGGCCATCCTAGGGCCAGGAGAGAGGAGGGCTTTGGACCAAGAGAGCGGGAATCCTCTCTGGGGCTTGAAGGTGAGTTGGGGGCCAGGATTCAAGGTGGGGAGAAGTCAGTCTGGATGTCCCTGTAAGATTTTGTTCAATTGCTGGCTACTGGCGGATGACGGGCCTTCAGCATGGCATTTAAAGAGTTTCCTCTTGGAGTTGTACCTCTCTAGTAGGAAGTCAGTACCTTTTCACTAATCATTACAGATCAGCTTCTAGGTAAAAGCAATGGGGTGACCACATGCAATTATTTTCACTTCCTTCTAAAACCCCTCTGAAACTACAGAAAAGGGATTTTTGAAGAAGTCTTTATCCATAAGGTCAAAGAGAACAGGACAGGAGATAAAGACAATTAAATTTTGGAGGCTGGACGGCAGTTGGATGAGTGATAACTGACTTAGCAGACATGAGACTCTGTGGGAAATGATTGGAAAACACTGAGAAGTAATTGGAGTTTCATTGACAAAATCTCTAGAAGGTAGGTCAAAAATTGGCGTCACTGTGGAAGTGGGTGTTAAGATGGTGGCTGATAACAGGAATATTTGTTGAAAGTTGATTTAGGAAGCAGTTAGAGCCCCAAATCCTTGTTCCCACACAGTGCAGCTGGACCACTCCCTCTCTGCCACCCTGGCGGAAGATGGGAGAAGGTAAATCAGAAAGTCACTACAGTATGGGGACAGCAGGCACAGGTCAGAGTGGAAGTATCACAGTGAAAATGAAAGGGAGTATTGGCCAAGCTAATTCTCCCCATAGTAAACCCCACTGCTAACAACCTGTGCACTAGCTCAGAGCCATGATATCAATTCATTGATATTATCAGTTGATATTCTATATGCAAATCCTCATGCCTCTAAGGTTGCTCAGGTCATAGTGGTGTCCTCCCCCAACCAAAGTCAAGGTCATCCAGCCCATAGATGGCTATTGACAACTTTACTCACTGATACAGAGGAACTTTCGGTGGTTCATTAATTAGTACTCAAGGCAGAGTGTGTCTATTTTATGTAAATGTAATTTAAATTCCAATCAACTCTTCTATTTTAGCATGGAGTTATTTATTCCAAAGTGCTAACATGCCACAGGGTGAGGATCCACCCTAGGGATACAGGGCCAATCTGCTTAGCTTGGGAAAAATGAGAGTTATCCAGCCTTGGAAATAGATACCCAGGGGTTAGCTGCTCACCAGAATTATAAACAGACTTTAGCCTTCACCAAAACTTAACTGGTGAGTAGGGCAGGAACATGTGTGTGCTGGGTGGGCTGAAGGCTCCTCACCTCCCCTCTCCCCATCCTAATAAGAATGGGAGGATTAACCAGTATAAAAACACAGAGCAATGCAACAAGTTGTTCTTTATTTTAATGCAATTATTTTCATATCCATGATATCATTGATTTTATTTCTTTATCAATAGAATTTATATTGAAAATATCAATATTATCAATATCAGTTAATCAGTATTAACAAATCAATAATATCAATCGATAATACAAGATATCAATATCAATTGATAATACTAACTAGGCTTTAGGAGACCTGGACTTTATTCCTCTATCCCTAGTTGTGCCATTAACTAGCTAAGTTAGAGTACAACAAGCTGGAAGGTATCCAGAAGTTCCTTTCATCTCTGATATTCTATGAACTGTCTCCTGTCTCATTTAAAACCTCACAACAATTTGGACTGACAGGTTAAGTGTCTTGCTTGGGACCACACAGCTGAGAGATGAGAAGCAGAGCAGATGGTGCAGCCAAGGTCTTCAATAGCTGCCCCAGAGCTCTTCTCACCACATTCCTCACAGAGAAGGAATGGGATCCCAGAGACATGCCCTGCCCTGTCTTCTGTGCCTTCTGCCTCACTGAAAGACTTACTGTTTCCCATGTCAAAGACACAGCATGCAAAGGTAGCCACAGAGGAGCACATTTATCCATTCAATATGAATTTATTTAAAAAGAAGACATTGGACCAGGCAGTGTGGCTCACACCTGTAATGTCTGCACTTTGGGAGGCCGAGGTGGGAGGATCACTTGAGGCTGGAAATCAAGACCAGCCTGAGCAACATAGTGAGACCCTGTCTCTACAAAAAATAGAAAAATGTGGCCAGGTGTGGTGGTGCATGCCTGTAGTCTCAGCTACTCAGGAGGCTGAGGTGGGAGGATTGCTTGGACCCAGGAGTTCAAGGCTGCAGTGAGCTATGATCACTCCACTGCACTCCAAAAAGGGTAAATAAAATAAAATAAAATAGTAAAAAGTAGACATCGGTTATCTATGATGATTTGGGCATCATGCCAGGCCTCTACCTGGGCTCACAGTGCAGTGAGACAGAGAGAAAAATAACCAGTGTGGTAAGAGCTGTGATAAAGGGAAGCACAGGCTGTGGATGTTTGGGCATCTCTCTTAGGGGCTGCCATGAGCTGGGATGTTTGTTAAGTAACCCACAGCAACTTTGGCGGGAAGCCCACAAGGAGAAAGCATAGAAGGGGGTAGATCCAAAGACCCTTTTGGGACCCATGGCTGCTGTAGGAGGTGTCTTTTCAGCTAGATGCAAGAGGCTCCTCGCTCCATGTATCTAGGTGTTTCTCAGATAATAGTGTGGTCCTGACCTGCAAAAAGGCTCTTCTTGGATCACTAAGGGCTGGAAAAGCCTCATTTTCCAGAGCCAACATGCACCAGTCAGAGTAGGTGAGGTTATGCCGCAGTAACAAATAGCCACAAATATCAGTGGCTTAGCACAATAGAAGTTTATCTCATGTGGGCTGGCCAGGGGTTATGCCCACTCAGGGACCGAGACTGTTGGATGCTCCATCTATACACATTGTTCCACAATTACCAAAGCAGGAAAAGTGGGATGCGATAACACACATTTTTTCCTAAAGGCTTCTGCCTGTAAGTAATACACTATATTCCACTCACATTTCATTGGCTAAAGCAAGTCACATGTTCATGCCTATCTTCTAAGACAGCAGGGAAATATAATCCTACCTTGTGCTGGGAAAACGAGGAGAATTGGAATTTCTGCGAATACCCCTAAAACTAGCAGTATTTCAAGAGTCGCCAGCGCAGTCCTCATCTTTTGGGATTTCACGCTAGCCCGTGAGCTCCTGGAGGCCAAGGACTCTGCTGTGTGCATGTTTATATTCTGAAGGCCCAGTGCAATGCCTGGCATGGAATAGACCCTCAGTAGCTACCTGGTGAAGGAGTTAACAAGTGAAAGGACAAAGATTTTTTCCTAAAAGAAAAATCCTTCTCACTGGTGACATAAAAGTCTACATCACCTTTCATATTTTTAAATTTAGCTTCAGGGTCTGCGCTCCATCCCTATCTGTGCTTCTCTAACATAGTTAGAAAGACACCCTGAAGACCTGCTCAGCCCTGCCAGAAGGCATCAGCTCAGGAAACTGTATTTCAAGCCTCACTGATGAACTTTGGGAATACAGCCAGTGCAGCCCCTTGTGTACAAGTCTAAGGGAGAGGCCAGGGGAAGGTGGCAAGTAACCCAGTGACTTCTAAGTGTGACAAATGATTATCAGAGCATGGCCCCAGAACAGCATTCAGGGACATGGATTATCTTCCCACAGTGAGGACAGTCATTGGCTAAATCTGCCGAGACCAGAGCTCTGGCTCTGTTTGAATACATGCCCTTAGAAAGGCTCCCAGAATGTAATACACTGTTTTCCAAAGAAGCAATGCCAATGCCAAGTTTCTGGGTCTACAGTAAAGGCTACAAAATCAAATAATATGACTACAAATTTAGAAGATAGCTAAGTAACTGGATGACTGCTACATCACATCTACAGCGGCCACAGACGTCACCAGGACAGGAAGGGTGACAAATGGGCTATCATCGGATACACCACTCATTTATTACTCACTGCCCTTCATGTGCCAATATCTGGCAGTGATCTCTATCTTTTCTGTGCTGCTGTGGACAAAGAGTAGCGTGTGACCATGGGTGTGTATGCAACAAGATTGACACAAGCCTTTGGCTTGGAGAAAGCCCTGGAGATGAGGCACAGAAGCCAAGATGGAATGTCTTCTTTTGGCAGTGGTGGTGCTGGTGGGGTTGGCATACATGGGACAAATAATACATGGTCTTTCCTCTGAGAGGAATTTGGGGCCACCCCAGTGACTGAAGGGTGGGACAGTTTATGGTCATCCTTTGCTGCTACGGGGATCTGCAGCCTTCACCAGTGTGACAAGCTTCTGTGTCTGCACGCAGGTCTGCTGCACCCCTCTCAGGGCTGGCCGGTCACGGCACATGAGTCTACAGTGCGCTGCAACTATTGAGGTGGTCAGAGGATCTAAGTGGTGCACAGAGAGATATTTTCTCAAGCTGGGTCCGAGGCTGCTGGGAGTCTGCAGTCTGAGGCTGGTGGCACGTGTCCCCAGGATGGTGTCCCCAACACTTCCCCAGCAGGCATTGCTGGGCCTTCCCTATTCCTGATGCTCAGGAGGTAAAGGTACAAATTTGACATTGGATAGCAGCAGTCTGTGACTCAAGGGTCACCTACAGATCCTACCTGATGCGAATAAAGCTTCCTAACTTTATGAGCCTTCAGAGTCTTAGAAGATAAAGAGGGTTTCAATTGCTGCTGGAGAAGAAGGATAATGTAGTTAAACTGACCAGCTTTGAATGAGCCCTTGGGGATAACAAAGACTCTCATCCCAAACTAATTTATAAACTTGATAAAGGAGCGCCTTCTTTACTTTTTCTGAAAAGAGCTAGATAGTAAATATTTTACACTTTGTCAATCACCTATGGTCTCTATGCACATTCCTCCTCCTCCTATTCCTCCTCCTCTTCCTTTTCTTTCAATGTGTTGAAAATGTGAAGACCATTCTTGGCTCAAGGACCACATAGAAATAGGCCTTGGACTGGATGTGGCACGCAGGCCTTAGTTGTCGGTACGTGGTTTAGAGCAAAGTGGAGAAAACTCCAGAGGCACCGTGGCACTTGCCTAACACTAAGCTAGGTGGGACCATGACAGTAAGGTTGTGGCTCTCGATTGGGTCAGTTGTATATTACACTGGTAAAGGTGATTTGAGAGGAGCACTTCTCAAAAGTACTTCTCCATTGATCTGACAGGAAGACCCTGAAATCCTCCCAGGGCTACGTGTTCTGGAGATGGATGTGTTACGCATCCAAGCGTTCCTAGTTTAAAAAGAACTAGTCTGGAGAGGTTAGGGCTCATTTCTCCAGATGGTTTCCCAGCTGTAGAGGTGAGTTAAACGGGAGTGAAATGCCAGACAGGGAGGTTGAGATGCTTTCTAGATAAGAGTAAAGATTATACATATCTCTGGTTTGGAGAGGAGGCCCTAGGAAAAGAGGTCCATCCCAACTTCCCAGGTTAAACCTTGGAATTCGGTGTGTGGGAGAAACCCGAGAGGTTTGCACGAATCTGAGACCTCTGTGGGTGGAGCCCTGCTTGCCCAGCGGTGGCAGACAGAGGCTGGGAGCCTGCCCGAGGCGTCCATAGTCAGCAAGGAGCGTGGCAGCAAGAGAAAGCAGGAGCCGGTGCTGGGCAGGGTGGGCCAGGCATGGCAGTCCTTTGGCTGGCACAGTCTGTGTGTGACTTCAGAGGACAGAGGGTATTGTTGACGGGGCTAGGGGCAGAACTCAAAGGAAGGGTGTATTAGTTTGCTAGGGCTGCCATAACAGAGTACCACAAACTGAGTGGCTTTAAACAAGAGAAACGTATTCTCTCCCAGCTCTGGAGGCTGTGAGTCCAAACTGAGTATCAGCAGGGCCATGCTCTCTCTGAGACACTGGGTAGAATCCTTCCTTGCGTCTGGTGTAACCACTTAGTGGCCAATAATAGGCTGTGGCTGAAACTACCTATGCCATGACATCTGCATTTGTTACTGAATTGAGCTAAGTGGTGCTAAGAATGGAAGGAGAAAACGAAGAGCCTGGCTCCCAGCTTCTGGTGGCCGTGGTCAATGCTTGGCATTCCTTGGCTTATAGCAGCATCACTTCAATCTCTGCTGTCATCAAAGGACATTCTCCCTGTATGTCTCTGTCTTCATGTGGCATTTTCCTCTTCTTACAAGAACACTAGTTGTAGTAGACTAATGCCCACTTTAATATCTCATATTACCTTGTTTATATTGGCAAAACCCTATTTCCAAATAAGGTCCCATTCACAGGTACTGGGTGTTAGGACATCAACATATCTTTTTGGAGTACATAATTCAAGCTGTGATAGGATAACAGCGGCAAGCTGCAAAGAGACTCTTAGCAGAAGGGTAGATCATCCAAGCTGGTGACACAGCTAGGTCTCAGAGGATCAGCACATTTGCCAGGAGCCAAAGAAAATGGCCAGTCAGCAAAGGGATTGCAGTGGCTTCCCCCGAGCCAAGAGGACAGGATGCAGAGTACCTCACTGTGGACTCTAGCCATGCCCCCAACAAGAGCCAAGGGATGGAGCATGGGTGGGCGCGTCCCCTCTCCTCCTGATCATTGGCACCATAAAGCTGCTAGAGATTTGAAACCTTAGACTCCAGACCCCCCGACCCTTGAGAAAGGGGAAGGAGAAGGGCAAGGAGGATAAAATACTGACCATCTCATGCTCTTTACCCTACAGGGATGCAATTCAACTGAAAGAGACTTTTAAACCAAAGGATGCTGAATTACTGTCAGTTGGTAAATTTAAATTCCCCCACCTCCACCATCAGGAATAGAGTCTTAAAAGGAGAAAATAAAGCTCTCTTCATGTACATCCACCCCCATCTGAATCATACTTTGATCTCCCTCTATGTATTAAGCAAACATTTAGTGCCAACATGTGCCAGACGCTGCTGTCGCTGGGGACACTGTGGGGAACAAGGCAGCGGATCCCTCAGTGTCGGGCTGCCGTGGTTGTCCTGTTCTCCCTGTGGGTGGGCCCCCCAGCGACCCACCGCCCTCTCCCCCCACCACACAGCTTGAGCTCTCGAGACAGGCTCTTCGTTTTCTCCTTCAATTCTTAGCACAGCTTAGCTCTGTTCAGCAGCAAATGCAGATGTCACGGCATAGCTAGTTTCAGTCTTAGCCTGTTGGTTGCTCGGTTTCCTCTCATCTCTTTAGGATTCAGAGTGCTCTTAGAGAGACAGCCTCCTCCTGTCACTTGAACAACGCTCCTTCCTGAAAAGTCACTTGTGTGATCCCACTCCCTCGAACCAGGTTTTTGAGTGTTTTCATAACCACTTTCGGTGACACCGATGGGTTGTCAGATCTTTGATTCCAGCTTCTAACTCTCCTGTATCAGTATTTTCCTGGCCATTCCCATGGAGGCTGCTTACACTAGCCTCCCACTTGTCCCTTTGTCCCAGCACTGCCCCTGCTGAAGTCCATTGTCCATGCTGGCACCAGAGTGCCCTTTCTAGAAAGTGCAAATCTGATCATATTCCTCTTTCCAAAAACATTTAATGGTCCTATGTTGCCTCTATTGTCTTCTCCCTGCTAGACCACCCCCACAGGAACGTGGAATTCTCACAGCTCCTAGATTGGATCAAGCTGCTTTGAGTCTTCAGAGGTTGAGCTTGGCTCAACCTGCTCTGCTGTGGTCCAGAAATTCCTATTCATTCTTCACGTCTCCTTTTATGCCAAGGTGCTGGAGCTTTGCTAAAAACCCCCCTTTCAGTTCCCACAGCAACTCATGTTACTGGAGCACTTACTATACCGAAAGTTCATTGTTTGTTCATTCAATTAATATTTGTTGAACACCTACTATGTGCTAGACATTGAAAAAAGCACAGTCCTAGCCTTTAAGAAGCTCGTATTTTAGGGCAGGAGACACAGAATCAATTTATAATGAATAATAGACAGTGAACATTTTGTGCCAAGAATGGGGTCTGCTAGGGTCTGAATATTTGTTGTGTCTCCCCAAAATTCACAGATTGAAACCTAATCCCCAATGCAATAGTATTAAGAGGCGGGGCCTGTAGGAGGCGATTAAGTCAGGAGGGCGAAGTCCTGAAGAATGGGATCAGTGCCCTTACAAAAGAGCCCCCAGGGAACTTTCTTGTCCCTTCCACCTTGTTAGGACACAGCGAGAAGCCACCATCTAGGAAGCGGACATCAGGGTCCCCACCAGACACCAAATCTGCTGGTGCCTTGAACTCGGACTTCCCAGCCTCCGGATCTGCAAGAAATAAATTTCTGCTGTTTAAAGCTTACACAGTCTAAGGTATCTTTATGTCCCCTGTGCTTAGCATGTGGTTGGCGTGCACATTTCTCTGTCATACTTGTGAGTGAGTGAATGTGTGAAGTGAAATGCCATCGTACTGGCTGCACAAGTGTGGCAGAAACCCTTTTGGATATTATTTATTTATTTATTTATTTTTGGTTCATCTGAAATTCTCTCCTTTCCTCAAAATACTCCATCCTCCCTAGTGGAATCGCACTTACATTCCCAGGAAGGCTTTTTACTGGGTTCTCCTTATTTCTCCTTCCCCTGTGCCTCATTCTCTCATCCTTGTCCTTTCCCCTGGTTTGGCATTCACTGCCCCGGAGACAGAGCAAACTGCTGGCCTTTCTGGGAAACAGAGCGGTGTCTCCTGTGGCCCTTCCCTGCCCTGTTTCACGAGGACTGGATATTCCTCATCATCGCACACAGCAGCACGCTCACAGCCCCGGCGGGGCAGCTGCAAGCTCCACTCACATAACAGGATCTCATTAATTTCTGTTTCCCCAACAGGCTCAGAGAAGGCAGATATGATACACACAGAGACTCACGTGTACCCTAGATGGGGAATCTCAGAGGTGCACGTGCGTGGCAGCACACAGCCACGTGGAGCTCCCAAAGAGGCACAGTGGCACCCCAAGCCCTGAGACATGCAGAGGCAGAAGCCTGAGCCTCCTTCTCTGCATCCTCATGGACCTCTCTGCAGCCTCCAGGGCTTCCTAGTCTCCCTTCTCCATTTTGGACCTACCTTGAACCCTCTCATTGGTTTTCCCTCCCTCTTCTTGGCTGTATAACCCTTTTTCTTTTGCAACATCATACTGAGATAAAATCCATGCTTGCTGATACTCTTAACTGAGCTCTGTCACCCACCATTTACTAACAGTTGACGATGCACACCACTACGTGGACACTGCACCTTCCAGTGATGCTCCTTGTCACTGTGGTCACCCGTGCTATGCGGTGAAGATCCTATACTGAGAGCATAGCACATCTTACAGTCCGGGCCTGGGTGTAACGGACACTTGACTTTTCTTAAGACATAGACCAATGAATGATGCCTCCAGAAACTTCCAGATAGTAGATAAAGACAGCCAGTCCTTTAAAAAATGGGCTGTAGCTAAACCTCGTGTGAATACAATGCCCCCACAGGCATCTCAGCTCTGTCAGGGCGGGCTGGATTATGCTGCGGTGGCAAACACCCCCACGTCTCAGTGACTTACCGTGGCAATGGTTTCTTTCTCACTCATTCTACTTGTACACCGCAGGCTGACCACACTGTGGCCCACGTCCTCTCCACTGTGAGGCCCAGGCCACCAGAGCAGCCTCTGGCTGGAACACAGCAAACCTGGAAAAAGAGGTCACGGCGAAGCACAGCTGGCTATTGAAGCTCCTATCACTTTCACTCATGTTTACTTCAGCCAAAACAAAGTTGCACGGCCACGCCTGGTGGGTATGCTGGGTGAGGAGCAGGAAAAATAATTTGGCTGGTAATACAATCTCTCACATACTGGAAACATAAACTCTCCTGCATAACTCATCCTCTTCCTCCTCCAAGCTAGTTCTTCCTTCATTCTGAGCCGGGGGAATGGCACTAGCACCCACTCAGCCACACTTCCCCAGGGTGCTGCCGGAAGTGACTCCCTAATCCATACGGTGACTCACGTCACACCCCTGCCCAAAACCCGCCAGTGCCTGTCCATTGCTCATGGAGTTAAGTCCTGACTCCTCAAGACGGCCTAGGTCGTTCTTTACCAATGGGCTCCTGCCAGACTTTTATCTCCACCCACGCCTCCCCCATCACGCCGTGTGCTGCATTAATTCTACATAACAGAAGATTGCCTTAAAAAATACTTCCTGCCCATATTTGTGGTTCTCCCCTCAAAACCTGGTATATTCTGCATCTTATCAGCTGAGAGAAGTGTTTTTTCTAGTTTCCAACAGTCAACACAAATATCACCTCTACTATAAAACTTTAACTGTCATCCTGTATTCCCCAAAACTCCCACCCAGATGAGGCTGATGACTGCCTTCTTTGTGCCTCCGCTGTATCTTATAAAATAGCAGCTTTCAAACTTTTTTTGATCGTGTCCCTCTAAGAAATGTATTTGACATCACAACCCACACTATACATACACACATCCATATGTATATGTGTATATATGCACACACATATGTAAAAGTACAATAAAAATATTAGGAAATAATATTTATCTTTATGACTTATGATACATTTTATTTTTTATTTTGTTCTATTTCATTCAAAACTGCTGGTAGGTCCTACCAAATGGGTTTCATGACTCACTAATGGGCTGTGACCCCCAGTTTGAAAAACACTGTTATATAACATAGATTTTTTAAAGAACATACTATTCAGTAAAAGAGGTAAGAAATAGATTGTGATCTGTGATTCAGTACCATTTATTTGAATAAAAAATACATATGTACAAAGTAACAACCGGCACTTGCAAGAGCATATACAAAGTAAAAAGATATACTTTAATATGGTTGTCTACGAGGCAGAGAGAAGAATGGGACTGTGGTATGGAGATAGAGAGGATAAATAAATGAAAAAAATGCACAAACCAGTCAATGCAAAGGCCTTGCAAGGACAGTGATAGTAACAGGTGCAACCTCGCGTCTAAGGTCCAAAAGAAACTAAGGCAAGGATTCGGTATTTCCGAAATTCCCGTCATAATATCTGTTTTTTACTTTGTCTTTGGTGTTCTATAGTTTCATTGTGACTTATGTAGGGTGTGGATTTATTTTTATTTATTCTGTTTGGGGTGCATTGTACTTCCTGAATCTGTGGATTCCTGCCTTTTAGCAGTTCTGGGAAATCCTCAGGCATAACCTCTCCAAATAACACCCCTCTTTCATTCTTTCTATTCTCTCCCTTAGGGGGTCTGATTAGGCATATGTTAAATGTTCTCTTCCCTCTTACACATCACTAAACCTCTCATATTTTTCATCTCCTTAACTCTCTATGGTACTTCATGGGTAAGTTTTTCAGCTTTTGTTTATAGTTTACTATTTCTATCTTTAGATGCATATAATCTACTGGGTATCACATCGTTTGGGCCTGTTAATATTTTTTTCAACAATGACTCTTTTCATGTCTGAAGTTCCATTTGATTCTTTTTTTGTGGTAGTTTCTTACAGCATACTCAATTTTGTGATTCCATTCTTTATTTCTATAAATATTTCATGCATAGCTATTCCACACTTAGTATCTGACATTTCTATATTGGAAGGCCCTGGGGTCTAAATCTATTATTTTTTGTTTCAGCTAAAGGTGGAGTGACAAGAATTGCCTATGAATGACCCAAGTTTCTCTGAGTAGCAATGAGGTAGCAGGAACCAATAACTCCTATTCTGCTAGTCTCTGCCTCATAGGCAACTTCCCATGGGACCAGGTTACTTTGCTCCCTGAGATGTTCCCCATCCAGAGACATCCCCTGGAACTGAGCTCTAAGGCAGTGGTGGGCTCCTAGATTTTCAGGCACTAGGCAGCTGACATTTCCTAGCGTAGCACTGCCCTAAACTGATGGCCCTTAACTTGACTGCTTGGTGCTTGAATCCAAAATTCTTTTTCTTTTTAAATTTTTGATTTTGAATTGTTAAGGATACACAATAGTTGTACATATTTATGGGGTACATATGATATTTTCATACAAGCATACAATGTGTACTGATCAAATCAGGGTAACTGGGGTATCCATTACCTCAAGCATTTATCATTTCTTTGTGTTAGGAGCATTTCAATTCCACTCTTTTCCAAAATTCTTATACCACTGTAGATAAGGCTTTTAAAAAAATACTCACCCCGCCCCCTGCAAAATAAAAGGGAGTGCAATAAGCAGTATTGCCAACCCACGGGGAAGCCAGCTTCACCCTGGCCCAAGCATCCTCTCTTTGGGATAGCAAGAGCCTGGACAACTCATACAACTGCTGCCCTTCTGCTTATCATTCCAGCCTGCATGGATGACTGCAAAGGGTGTGCCCAACACTTGCTCTATATGACCCAGATTCTCAGTCTTGGTGAGTTTTTGGTTGTGAGCTCATTTTTGCTTGCTCCTAATCTATGGGAACCCTGAGGGCCTAACTCAGGGATATTTCTCTCCACAGAGGATCTGCATCTAGTTCTCCTGGGAGGCAGGGTCTCCTACTGACTGCAATCACATTAGCTCCCTTCAAGGACCTATGAGTAACTTAGGTTTAATTTCCCCCTTTTAATGCTGGCCTGGTATTAACATCCTGATAGCACTGTGCTTTGCTATTAGGATTTGCCCTTAAGGCATCTGCATCTTCCCATTTGCTTATAGCTCTCCACTCCCTGCAACCAGCTCACTTTTTGGGGACAGTGGGAAGGGTTGGTGTCAATAAGTCTTAGAGGTTTCTTGTGAGTCTAGTAATGCACTATAAAATGTGTTGTATCTGGGATCTAGTTGTTTGGTAGCTTCTAGAAGGGTGCTTCCAGGGTATCTAATCAGCTATATTGTAGGAAATGGGTTTTTACACATAGCTGTCTCCTCCTCCTAGACTATAAGCTTTTTGAAGAACAAAATATGCCTATCTCCAGCACCAAGTGTAGTCCCTTGATTATAATGAGCCCTCAAAAAACTGTTTGTTAAAAGAATATGTGATGTAATAGTATTTTCCTCCTTCAAAATACCACCAAAGCTCCTCCTCCAATACACATGGCATACGCTCCTTAGTCTGACTGTTGTCCTTGATATTCATCTTCTGAATTTATATGAATTTTATGAGAGAAAGAGGGTAGAATCATAGGGACTTGTTTCAGGTCTAAACGTCCCCCTCCTAGGAGAAGTAGATGATGGTTATTACTATGATGTTAAAAGGTGTAGAGAAATTCATGAAAACATCCAGTGTGCTCAGGCACCTGGGAATCGTTGGAAATGCAATTGGTATATACATTTTAAATACTTGTATCACTCACATTTATCACTGTCGACATCCAGAGTCCCCTGCAGTTTTCTAGTTCAGACATTCTGATCTGTCCTATATTCCTTGTTCCCCAATAAAATAAGGATTCCCTGAAACTTAGTTGCAGGGATTGGCAGAATTCCAAGGTGGTATTATTGCCAGGCTAATAATGCTTAATAATCAATTAGGCTTATTCATTAGTATTATTAACTCTCCCTCAACCCCCAGAACCACCTGCGATCAATTACACGATGGCAGACACTCGCTTTCCAGATGTTCACATGACCATCTTGCGGGTTTTCCTCACTCTAGTCAGGCAGGGTGTGAAGATGCCTGAGGTGGGGAGAAAGGGGTTGGGGGTGGGGGTGGAAAGATGGTTAAAGCAATGAATGAGCACACATTTGCAAAGAGGAGTCGTGTAAGCCAGGTCAGTTGTTAATTAATGTTGGGTTTGTCGAGAATATGGCACCCAGGTTGCAGCAGACAAACAGTGTGAGCCCATCTGTGACCACCTCCCCCCACTCCCCCAGGGAGGGACTGGTTATGGAGAAAACCACTCTCCCTGGACGCCCTCCCATTGCCTGATGAGCTCATTCCACTCCCACAGGGTAGGATGGTGGTGGGCTCTGTGCTGACATGGCGCACTTCTCCAGATGTCTGGGAAGTGGGGATTGTGAGCTTCTGGGTGAGTCACAGTTGCATCACTATGGATAGACCAAGGGAGAGTTTTCTAGCACGCAAAAACGGAAGATCTTACCACAGCCACTTGGGTATATTGCAGCTTGCTGATCAGAGCTGCTGTGTCCCCGTGAAGGTGTCTGGTCTGCTTAGGTAGATTTCACAGGCTGGATTTGTGGCCTGCCTGTGCCTCTTGGCTGATGGAGCCTACACATTGACTAGGGGCAGACAGGGCCCTGCTGCTCCATCACCACGCTGACTCCAGTCACAGACGGAGGCTGCCTTTCCTGGGCTCCCCTTCCCTGCTCCTGTCACAAGCAGATGGAGAGTGGGAGTGAACAAACAGCTCAGACAGCCCCTGAGCCGGGGTGCTGGACATTTGTAGTAATTATCATAATAAAAATAAAATTGTCACCAGTTAGTGAGGGTTTGCCAGGCATGTGTTTAACCCTCACAACGACCCGATTAGCATTGTGGCATCATTATTCCCATTTTATAGATGCAGAAACAAGTCCGGAGAGTTTAATTCTATATCCAGGTCATACAATTGCTAAGAGTTGCACAGTCATAATTCAAACTTGGTTGTTTGATTTCGAACTGTGCCTTCATTTCTCCATTCTACAAGCTCATCATTCTTGACCCTAAGCTTACTTTTTGGTGGTTATGGGGAGTTTCCAGAAGGTTTAATACAATCTTATTTTTGGAAGGGGATATTCAAAATTAAAATATGGTGTAGTCAACAAACAATGAATTCTTTTCAGCTAAGAACTTCTGAATCTATGTAGGTAAGTTCTGGTGCAAAATAGGGGAGGCATGCTTATGGATGGCACATATATTTTTTAGGATTTAGACTAGAGAAACAACATGCGCGTGCGTGCGCACATACATACACACACACACACACACACACTGTTGATGACTGAGTGACCTATGTGGCTTCCTGGGAACAAGATGGCCTCTGAGAACAGAAGGTTCAAACACAGGCAGGGTGAGGATCTGAGAAGCACAGGGGGTTGTGCATTTGGAGACAAAGCTCCTGCTTCCAGAGCTGCCCTCCACGCTGTCTCCCTGGGGGGCCTTACCCCTCAGTGTCTTGTGTGAGGTCTCCTGGAGGTGAATGTGCCTCTAGGCTGCTTTCTCCCTGGAGAATCCCTTACATTTTTAACAGAGCAAGTGGGAGGCACCAGCCTGTGGGGGCTGTGAACTCAGATGCACGGAATTGCTTGACTGAAGCCCTTGCTTGCTGCATGTGGCAGGGCCTGAACGTTGGACCCCAGCACCCTTCTGGGCTCCAAGCTGGAGGCTCTCCCACAGGCCTGCTGGGAATGCTTGTCTCTACATCATTACCCTTAACGTGGCTAGCACATATTAGGCACTGATAAATGGGTAAGAATGAATTAATGAATGGGTAACTCATTCACTGAGCAGCAAGACAGAGATCAAGCCGAGGACAAACATTTCATACTATGTTTAATAACATTATTCATTCAGGATCAATTGAGCTCCTTTATACAAAGATCTGTGCAAAGCACTGTGAGGGATACAAAAATAAAACATCCCCTGAGGAATGGGAACTCCAGTTGAGAAGGCAAATGATAACTTAATATTCTTCCCTTTACCTGGATTCCTTTCCCCTCATCTCTTCATGTCTACATTTTTCCCATCCTTCAAGACCTTTTCAAAGGATGCCTCTTCCATGAAGCTTCTCCCTCTCTGACTCCGTGTGTTTTAGAATTGTTTCTGTGCACGCATCATCTCCTATTTTAGGCTACAGGCTTCTCAAGAATATGCTTGGCATCTGAATCATTGCTGTATTTTCTTTTCCCAGGGGCTAATGTAAATCTAGAACATAGCAGGATCTCTATGTGTTTTAAATTAATGTAACATTGAACAAATGAAAATACACACAACAAAGAAAACAAATTTTGAGGATGACATAGGGATGGGGATAGTCAAAGAAAGAGGGAGGGAATCTGTAATGCTAGAAAGGAGCCTCTGCTTCATGCAAAAGGAATTAATCATGAATCTACCTAAGGTAGGGATGTGCTAGAGAGCTCAGTGGTAACACAGAGCCCTGCCGTCAGGTCACGCTGGTGCACAAAAGTCTATGATGTCATTGAGAATGAGAACCTTAAAGTTCATATTCTAAGAAACCTCAACATGCATTTGGAGGCCATCAGGAATGTAGTGGAGATGGGAGTAGAGAAGAAAAATGTCCTGAAGAGGCTTCAGGGATCTAGGAAGGTGTGGATGTGTCTGGGGTAGAGCTGGGAGTCTGAATGGAAAAGGGACACTAAAGAGCTATGGTGTGACAAGCGGAATGGCTAATTTCATGGGTAGACTGTTAACAAGCGAAGAGAGGCAGGTGCATCAGTGGTCTGCAGCTGATGGTGTGGAAGCTTGGCTGTTCACCTGGCCCCATAGAATCCAGAGGAGTGGAAGAAGATGAGGGCGTTCATAGAGAAATAAACAGGAGGGCTTAACCTACATGGAAAGGCTAGTTATATTTTATTCTAGGCAATAAGACCCAAGAAAAAGTTGGTAAGTAGATTTAGGCCATTAAGGGGTTTAGAAAATTTCTGGACAGCATGGCATTGAAAGTTGACTCTTTGAAGTCTCCCTTTCTACACACACGAAATTTTAAAAAGAGACAATTTCAAAGGCAAAGCTATGTTCAAACACAATATAAACATCTCTGTGTAGCATAAACAAAACAAATAAAAAGTGTAAAATTGGGCTGAAACTGGGACTTGCTGAACTCTGGGTCCAGAAATAGGCAGAGATAGTCAGGGGTTTCAGACATTGCAGAATAACATAGATTGAAGAAAAAAAAAAGCACCCCCACCCCCGCCCTGCCACCTGCCTCTAGGTAAGGAACCAAAGTCTGTGGTGGGGTGGGGCTGGGGGTGGGTAATACCACCCACAGAAAGAGGCTTAACAAGATGCCAGTGGACTCTCTCCTGGGGGTCTGGTTTATGCCAAGTGGGGAGAAAGTAGACCCAGACTTCCACCTAGGACCAACGGCAGGAATGGCTGGTCCACATCATGCAGTATGAATTTTAGTTTTATACTGGGAGCCGCAGGAGGATGTATGGAGGTAACCACAAAACTAACAAACCAGGAAGGATACTGGGAGAGGAAGATGGTGGGGGTGGGGGAGAAGGAGAGAGAGAGAAAGAGAGGAGAGAGTAAACTCTCAATAAAAGACTGCAATCTGAAATTTGCAGAACACGAAGGGAAAGTAATGTTAAAGAGACAACAAAATCAACAATTTGGAGATGAATTCATTCCAATGAAATGAACATAATAGAGCAATCTAAAGGCATGTGTGTGCAGAATCTGCAGAGAGATAAAGAAAGAATATCCCTAAAAAACACCAATAAATTATGACATAATAGAGTCAGAAATAAAGCAAGTAGAAAAGTTTCTAAAGAGAAACCATTGGAAATCCCACAAGTAAAAAATAATAATTGAAATGGAAACATCTCAACAGACAAGGTAAATACCATACTAGACGCAATGGGAGAATTAGTCATTTAGAACAGCGGTCCCCAACCTTTTTGGCATCAAAGACTGGTTTCATGGAAGACAATTTTTCCTTGGACTGGGGTGTAGGGGGAGATGGCGAGCAACGGGGAGGGGCTGTAAATACCGATGAAGGTTCGCTGGCCGCCAGTCACCTCTTGCTGTGTGGCCCAATTCCTAACAGGCCACCGACTGGTTGAGGACCACAGAATTAGAAGATATTAATGAAAAAGCCATCTAGTTTAGAGCAAATAAAAATATAAAAGAGCAGTTAAGAAGTGTGGATAATAGCACATGTAATAGGAATTCCAGAAGACAACAGAGGAAATAATAGAGAACCAATATTGAAAGAGATTAAATAGCTAAACATTTTCCAGATTGAGAAAACATGAGTCCTCAGACTGAAAATGTATACCATAGGCTAAGAAGAGATTCAGCCCTAGACACATTGTGATGAAATTAAGAAGTGTAAAGTATGAGGGAAAATTTTTTAGATTTATCAAAGAGGGAAAAATCCAGACTACTTCAGAAAGAAGGAGTTGTTCTTACATGGTCAGCAGGCCACTCATTAACGATAGAAAACTCAGTTAAGGAATATCTTCAAACTTCTGAGAGAAAATGAAAGCTCAGATGGGTTTAAAAAAAAATCTAGGCTTAAAAATACTCAACATTGCGGACAAACTAAAGGTTAACTGAGTTTGTCCTTCTCATACTCCTCCCCCAGCCCCCAACCACCAAAGGCCTACCTCATCTAGAAAAGTGGTTATCAGTCAGCAGAAATTTTATCCCTCAGGGGACATTTGGAAATATCTGGAGATATTTTTGATTGTCACGATTTGGTAGGTACTACTTGCATTTAGTGGATATAGGAGAGGGATATCACTAAAATCCTACAATGCACACGACACCCCACAAGAAAGAATTATCCAATCCAAAATGTGAACAGTGCTGCTGTTGAGAAATGCTGAGCTAGAAGAAAGCAAGGAACAATATGAGCCCAGAAACTGGTAAAATATATTTGTTAATCAAATCAACTATGCTGTTAAAGAAATTAATAATGTTTGGTAAAAAGGGTGGAAATAAATTTAGCAATGGGGATTATTTTTATTATTATTATTTTTTAGAGACAGGGTCTCACTCTGTCACCCAGGGTGGAGTGCAGTGGCACCATCATAGCCCACTGCAGCCTCAAACTCCTGGACTCAAATGATCCTCCTTCCTCAACCTCCTGAGTAGCTGGGACTACAGGCATCTGCCACCATGCCTGGCTAATTAGACAACTTCTTTTGTAGAGACAGGGTCTTCCTATGTTGGCCAGGCTAGGGTGTATTTTTAAAACCACTTTATTGAGGTATGAAAACACACAGAAAGCTATACATATTTAATGTATTCAACTTGAGTTTGGAGATCAGTATCTATCTTTGAAACCATCACCACAATCTATGCCATAAACATATCCATCACTTCCAAAAGTTTCCTCCTGTATTCTTTATTAACTATCATTATTTTTTTTGTGATAAGAACACTTAATGTAAGTATTCTCCCCTTAGCAAATTTTGACATATACAATATAGTGTTGTTAACTATAGGCATTATGCTGTACTTGCATTTGAAATTGCTTTGCCTCCGAAATTGTCTTTTTAAAAAATTTCTTATGTGCAGAAAAGGGAGGCTTCAAAGAATTAACTTTGAATGCCATCTTGACCAGAAATTTCTTATCTTGCATAACTGAAACTTTGTACCCTTTGATTTTTATGAGGGTGATTTTCAGTACTTACTTAAAGCATGATAAAGTCTTTGTCTTGTTATAGAGGAGGTCAGAAATAATAAATAACTTTAGACTTTATCAAAAATGTACCACTAAGCATGTTTGTTAAAAATTTGGGATAACAATCTAAAGAGTAGAAAAATAATCTACAATTCCAAACCAGCAAATGAAGAAAAGTAGGACTATAGACAATTTTATTAATTTGACAAAATTCAGGAAAAGAGAGAAAGATGGACGAGAAAGTATGAAAAACAAAAGACACAAAATGAAATAGAAATAAGTTCAAATATATTAGTAGACACATGAAAATAGATTAATCTCATCTATTATAGACCTCAAAGACATAATGTTGGGTGAAAAAAGCAAGTTGTATAATAATATATATAGGCTAATGATATCATTTGTATAAAGATTAAAGCAATATTATCTATTATTCTAAATATCTGTATATTATTTATTTTTGTTTTTTTATATTTTTAATTGAAAAAATTTTTCCCCTTCCTTGTCCAGGTTTATTGGAATAGTTTAAAATGACATTTCTATTTTCTAGGACTTCAGTTGATTTTTCCATCTGACTTTTAACAACTGATTAGAGCAAATGAAACACAGTTGTCTAAGTGATATATTATAAAAAAATTTTTTAATTTATATTAAAAAAAAATTTCAATAGATTTAGGGGGTATAAATACATGGATGAATCGTTTAGTGGTGAAGTCAGGGATTTTAGTGTATTCATCACCCAAATAGTATACATGGTACCTGATAGGTAATTTTTGGTCTCTCACCCCCCTCACCCATCCTCCTTCTGTGCCTCCAAAGTCTATTATACCACTCTGTATGACCACGTATACCCATCACTTAGCTCCCACTTATTAGCGAGAACATGCGGTATTTGTTTTTCCATTCCTGAGACACTTCCCTTAGGATAATGGCTTCCAGTTCTATTCAAGTTGCTGCAAAAGACATTATTTCATTCTTTTTTATGGCTGAGTAGTATCCCAGGGTATACTGAATGAATGTTGTCTATGGGTAAATACATGCACAGCAAATATTTTAAAACATTAATAAAAAAGATACATACCTGCACTGGGATCGGAAGGAGAGGAATGAGACTGGAAGAAGATAACAGGAAGTTCCAGTATTTTCTGAGATATTTTATTTCAAAAAAGGAAAAATCTAAGCAAATACAGAGAAAAAGTTAACAACATTTGGGTAGTCTATACACAAATGTTCATTATATTAGCCTTCATACTTCTGTGAATATTTGAAATAATGTTAACATGTATCACTATAAATGGATTAAAAATGGAATGAAGGCTATTCACCAAGAAGAGGTGAATAAAGACAGCTTACCTGATACTAGTGTTTTAGAGATAAATCTGCATTTTTTTCTGTAATGATGTTTTCTTGCAAATCTGTTATCAAAATGTGACTAACTTGTAATTATTTCAATTTTAGTTTTATCTATTTTCTCTCTGTCAAATAGACATATATAACAAATAGCATTATAATTTATATAAAATAAATCAACAAAGTGATAAATAAATGCATTCATAAACAGATACATAAATAAATTATATCAAAGTTTCCCATAGGAGAAGGCAGTGTCTGCAGGACATAATGGAAGGAGATTGGAGACGTGGCACGTGTGACGGACAGACGTCTGCTCTTGCCTCAGCTCTGCCCTGTGGGACTGTTGCTCATATATGTGATTATCTATGTGATTTCACTAGGAGATCAGATTCCTTGAAAAAAAAAAAAGAAGTTAATAACACTTGCCTTATGGTCGAAACGGTGAGGGTGAAGGCACTACACAAATTTTAACAGGCAAACAGACATCTCAAAGAGGAGAACAGGGGATGGGCTATGCTGGCTGTGAGAATTCAGGTAGAAGAAATGTGAATAGAATGTTTATGCCCCAAATGGTGGGGCTCTGGAGAGGGGAGATGCTTGGAAAATAGAGAACATTTCCACTTGCTACTCGACACGTACCTTAGGCTAAAGGGTACTGAAATTAATTTGAAGCAGTCCATCCCAGGGGGCATCTTCCTACCTGCTGCTGGAATTGGGTAAAAGGCAACAGTGTAGGACAGGTCAGTAAGAAATGAGCATTCAGTGGAGCTGTCGGCTGATGAATACAGATGGGCCATGAACTTTACATATATATATAATAAAACTGACATATGTATCAGTCAAAAGTATGCTGAGAAGGGTAATTGCTTTAGCGGCCACATCTCTAAATATTGACCCAACCTGGGAGGATTAGCATAATAGCGTCTCTTGATAGCTGGGGAGATGGCAGGCATACTAGCCACGGGCTAACTGAATTCACACATATTCTCTGGTCCTTATCTATCTAGCAGTTGCTGCCATGTTGGTCCCTGTGGCAGTTGGGCAGCAAGTTAAATTGGTTTAATATAATTTGGAAATCTATAACACTTTTCATTTTCCTATGTATCCCAAAGCACTTGGTGTTTAAAGAAATGAAGTCATAATTTTCTCAGGATCGTAACTGGAGCAGTGAAGAAAAAGAGCTCTGATAGCTGCAATGGAAGTTGAAAGAGGCCTCACAAAAGTCCTTAGTGGTTCACAAAAAAGATGTTTAGACATCTAGAAGCCTCCAACATTCCTAACAACAACAGCAGCAGCAGTAACAACAGATAGCATTTATTGAGTGATTACTATGTAACATGCACTTTGCTGAGTGTTTACATGGATTATCGCATTTGTATCTTGTAACAACCCTATGAGGTAGTTACTATGAATATTATTTTATTGATTCCATAGATAAGGGCACTGAAGCTCAGAGCTCACACAGCCAATAGACAACATAATGGGAATGTGAACCCATATTTGTGGCTTTCCAGAGCTCAACTTCTTAATTAAACTCTATTCTACTATTTTTTGAATCCCTGTCAGGCAAGTAGCTTCATGCCTTTTGCCAAATCCAGCTACCACCTAAATAATTATTTATTAAATATTTGTTTAACTAACTTCCCCCAACTTTTTTAAAAAAACCATTTTATTGTAAGGTAAAACACAGACATACAAAACCACACAAACAAGCATACGGGCAAGGAAGGCACACTGTGTTGTGATCACCACCCACGTCAAGCAATAGAACTTTGCTACCCACCCATGTGCCCTGTTTCAATCAGAAACCCCTCCCTTCTCCCACAAACAACCATTATCTTGACTTTTTGGATGTTTAATTATAGTTTTATCACCCCAATGTGGGTCCCTATGTTAGGTCTGATGGAGGTTAAACAGGTGGCAAGGAAGTGGCTAAAGGTGGAGAGCGGGAACCAAATTGTAGCTAGGAACCAAATTGTGGCTAGAAACTGTTCTCTGGTGGGAACATACATAGGAAAAAGTTCCTAGTAACCTTTAAGTGACCTAGAGCTCATTACCATCTAATTAGCATAACAGGGGTGGAGCTTCATGAAGAATTCTGGGGAAGACTCATGCGTAGAAAGGGAAACTGTTACATACCCAACCTGGTATGTAACTGGTCATGTGATCTATTATATAACATCAACCTGTCAATCACCCCAAAAGGCAGGAAAGGGCAACCAATCCTGCCAGAAGAAAGGCGGGACAAACTAGTGAGCTTATAAAAGGCAGCTTGTGCTGAGACTTCAGTGTCTTTCTCCGTTCATGGAAACTGACCTGTTCCAAGCTCTCTGGAGCATATTTTCACTTTGTGTAGCTTCCTTCTTTAATTTCAGTCTTTCTTTTATGTGATAAACTGTATAAAATTGCTCTGTGTTTGTGATCACACCATCATCAGCTTGACTGGGTACCAGTAGTCATTCTTGACACTGGGAACAAGGAACCAGGGAACATCCAGACAGACAAACCTAACACCTGGATGCTGTAGTTTAGTCTTGCTATTTATAAAAACACGAGATATTTTTTAAAGTATTTTTTAATCTACATGTTCTCCCTCCATCCTTTTCTTTTACTTGGGATTTATTTACCATAGATCTGGGCTGTTTGCCTTGTAGAGTTTGCTCAGTCTGAATTTTTCCGACTGTATTCTCATTGTACAGTTCAACATGTCTTTCCATCTTCTGTTTTTTCTGTAAATTGGCAGCTAGATCCAGAGGCTTGATTAGACTCAGGCTCAATCCATTTCGTGAAACTATAAGTAGTGTTGTGTTCTTTCACTGCAAGGAGGCACAGAGGATCTGTCAACCTTGAAACTTAAATCTATTCATTCATTAGGCAATATAAAGTGATGATATTCTCATTCTATCATTTCATTCTTTGCAAATGACCAATTAATTTCTTACTACTATGATTACAACTCATAGATTTAAACATATTTGAAAGGTTTACATCTATTGCAATTATTATACTTAATAAAGCTCAAAATATTCTATCTGTGGCCTACTGGAGCCTATTCAATTTTGCTCCTGAGTTCTTTTGCTATGACGCTAGTAGTGTTTTCCAGCTTTCTTGCCTATATGGTATGAAAACTATTACAAGATCATCTTGTGATTTCTTGCCTCAGACTTAGAAACTGCCATTTCTCCAAAAGCTCTGTTTCTCTTAGTGAAAAATGGTACTTTAAGATTATAATCTGGGCATTAGGGAGGTTCCTTGTTACAGGATTGGTCATAGTTTCTAGGTATTTTCAGTGGACAGAGTTAGGAAATAAACACTGTCATATGTTGTAAAATATATATTGATGAGAAATGTCACATGAATTCATACTGATACTTCCAACTCAACTCTGGGACTATAGAGATTTTGCTTAACCTTTTTTATATCACATGTGTAACTCCTTTGTTCCATACTGAGAATTCTGTTTTCCAAGGACACAGGGAGTGTCAGAATTAGAATACCCCATGTCACTTATTTCCTTTTATTCACATTATACACACATGAATCTCAGCGCCATAATGAATCTGACTCCACTTTTGATGTTTGACTGCTGGCAGCTTGCAAGCCCCTCTCTTCCCTCTTGCCTCACACCTTGGTAAGCTGATCACAAAGCTTCCCTGCTTTCTCCTTGGCACTGGTGCAAAGTTCAAGCCATGAAATCTCCAGACCAAACATGGGAACCCTCATCCCAGCCGCACCCCAACCACAACAAAACTCCAAGCCAGAGCCCCTCCTTACTTTGTCAAAACAGCTTTAAACCTGCGGAAAGCCTGCCCTGAACTCCACAGAAAGCCTCATTATGTGAGTAATAAACTTTTCCATACCCACTTAGTGCTGTGTGGCATCTTGACTTTTGACTTATTAATTAGAAGGGGTTCCCTCCTATTTCTAAAGGGTAACCTACCTAAACACTGAGAATAATATAAATGCTACCATCAAAATAATTACTAAGAGGTGTTAAAATTATTGTGTCTATACATTTCCTGTTCTCTCCCATTCATTTTTTTTGTATTTATACTATATCTACATGTCAGAGTTAGAGCCATTTCATGCTATATATTTTTTTCTTTTTCAGCTCTCATTTAGCCATAATCATTCAAGTAATTATATGTTTAAAGTTCCAGTCCTTGTATAGAAGTTTCTCTAGTCATTTGAGTTGTCTGAAACTTGTTCTCTGGTAGATTTTTCAGGAAGTGCCCATCAGAACGATATTCTCTAAGTTCTTGCATGTTGATAATGATTTGTGCTCTTCATACTTGAAGGTTAGTTTTGCTTGATATAAAAACATGTTTTCTTTACTTGAGTATATTGCTAGTGTTTTTCCATTGTCTTCTACTAACTTTTTTCCAGTTCAGTTTTTTTAAAAATTAGATTTATTGAAGTATAATCTATATGCAATAAAATTAATCAGTTTCAAATTTATCGAGTTTATTGGAAAGGTTGCTTTACTGTGTTGTCACTTTGCATATTGTTTTTTGAGAAGTTGGAGGCTAACTTGGATCCATTCATTGTAAGCGATTTGGTGTTTTTGTCTGGCATAAATCATTGCTGGTGAAAAGCTGACAATCTAATTTTCTTTCCTTTATAAGTTACTTGCTTCTTTTATATGGTTATTGATCAAATGATTTTTTCTCTTTTAAAGCCATATAATTGTATGAATATGTCTTGTCTGAGTTTATATTCTCAGATATGGGTTGTGCTCTTTCATTATGTAATTAATTTTTTAATTACAGGAAAGTTTCCTTAGATTATAATTTTAAAAAATTTTTAAGTTTGTTTTGGTTTCTTTCTTCAGGGATACCTATTATGTGTATATTATATTTTCTTTGTCTATTCTCAATATTTGTTTCCTTATCTCAAATTTTTTTCTCTTTCCTCATTTCTATTTGATTTAAAATTTTTTTCTCCTTTTCACTCTCTCTCAAGGAATTACCTGTCATATTTATTCACCCATGTGTTCTTTCTTGTTTAGTCCTCATTTATAAGATTTAAAAGTTTTATTTATAAATTTTCTGTGTTCTGTTACATTATTTTTGAGTTATCACAGTTTTATGTTATTCTTTCATCTCTTTATCATGTTTTAAATGTCTTTTACTTAGTTTTGAAATAAAGACTATAGTTTTGATCTCTTGTGAGCATTTTCTTTCTGGAAGAGATATTATTCTGCTTTTATTCTTATTGTTTAATAATTAATTTGCATAGGATTTAACCTTAATACATTTATCATGCTCTTATTTATATTAAATTAGTTTCTTGGAAATTTTAGAAAAAAAGCTGTGTTTAAGTCAAGATAGATTTTCTAAGTTTACAGAGCTTCTTTTTCTGTCATTTTGTATAGTGTTAACAAATAGCAGTTTGCTTTCTGTGGTCTACTGGCTGTTACCATTCCCCAATTTCATCCAGATCTTATTTTTCCTTTCCCTCTTTTCTCCCTAGCCTGCTCAATTGTACTTCTATTCCGGGAGTTTTTCAGTCTGAGGTCCTCTCCTGGAAGGTTCCCTAACTAGTCAGTTTTGAGAATTTGTAGAAACTGGACTTTTCCATTCTCTTTGCAATCTTAGTTCTGTTCACTTGTACTCATCCACAATTAGGGAGAGAAAAATCACTCCCGGTTTTAGCTGCTGTTCTCAAATTGGCCCGCCAAATTTTCTAATGAATGCCTGTTGGCTATTTGGGGTTCTCCTTATGTTATCTATTAGCTTTTAGCTTTGCTATCTTGTTGCTTTCTTTGTTTTAGTATGAGGATTCAGGAAGACTAAAAAACTAAGCTGTTGCTGTTTTGTGATCTTCCCAGAATCTTCCACTAAGTTTTTCTTAATTCTATTTTTTGGGAGAAAAAAATAGGTCTACTGAGATGAAATTTACATGTAATAAAATTCACCAGCTTTATATTTCTTGAGTTATTTGAAACGTTGCTTCACTGTTGAGTTATTTTGTATATTGCTTTTGAGAGTTGAAAGCTAATTTGGTATTTATTAATTGTAAGTGAATATATCTTTTTGTCTAGAGTTCCAGAAGATTTTTTTCATTATATTTAGTGTCTTAATCCCAATAGGCTATATCCTAGTGTTAACCATTTGAGGGTCAAGTTTTTCAAGGTACACAGTAGGTTGTTTCAATATATAAATTTAATTCTTTTTTATTTTTGGAAAGTTTTCTTGCACTAAAGTTTTAAAATTTTATTCTGGTCTATTGTTTTGTTTTTCTTCTTTGGGGGTCTCCATTATACATATGTTGTATCTTCCTTTATTTTCTCCTATATATCACTTTCTCTATAATACTTTTTACCTAATTTTTAATTTTCTTTTTATTCCCTTGGTTGTTTTCATTTTTCTTCTCAATTTTACTTGATATATTTTCAATAAAATATATTTTCACCTGAGCACTTTATAATCTAGTTTTCATTTCTGAGCAGATTTTGTCTTTTACTTCAGTTTTTTTCCCTAAGTTCAGTCAACTCTCATTTTGTCTTTTTCTTTTTTGTCCATTTCTGTTACAAGTTTCTGAATTTCTGATTGAGGGATATCTTTCTTCTGTAAATGTTATATTAATGATATTTAATTCATGTTGGAACACTGTGTTACAGTTTTCCTCTGCCTTCTGGTTGATTGTTTTGAAGAGTTTTGCTTTCATTTGAGGAGTTTTGATTCTCACTTTCCATTTTGTTTTTGCAGTAACTTTTCTTGGATGTCTCCTGATATTTTCCATTTATTTTCAAATGTCTTGAAATTTTCCCAAATAAGCAATAGGAAATGTTTATATGGAGGGGTGAGAGGAGTTAAGTGGCTTGCTAAGTCTCTTCAAATTTTTTAAATTTTACTTTATTTTATTTTAGAGATTAGGGTCTTACTTTGTTGCCCAGGATGGAGTGCAGTGGCATGATCATAGCTCACTGCAGCCTCAAACTTCTGGGCTTGAACAATCCTCCTGCCCTAGCCTCCTGAGAAGCTGGGACTACAGGTGAGTGCCACCACACCTGGATATTTTTAAAACATTTTTTTAAAGAGATGGAGTCTTGCTATGTTGCTCAGGCTGGTCTCTGACTCCTGGCCTCAAGAGATCCTCCCATCTTGGCCTCCCAAACTGCTGGGATTATGGGCATGAGTCACCATACCCAGCCTCTTAGCCTCTTCCCTTTTCTTTTGTACAATGAAGTGCACTTTGCTGGAACGATGTCTATTTAGGGAAATGGAGGCTCCTGGTTTTCTGATTGTGTCTTCTATTATTTCAGTAGAAATACTATTTTCAACTACTTGCCTCTTACTTTCCTTTCACTACCTAGCCACTCTAAGGTATACTGTATCAGTCAGGGTCCAGTCAGAAGATAAAAAATGCAATAGTAATTGGAAATGGAAACCTAATATAAAGAGTTGTTAACTAGTAATAGTTGACTATGAAAAAGGACTCTAAGGGATCAAAAAGTGGCATGTTAAAAAAAATTAGCTACTACTTCTAGGCTGAGGGAAAGTGGCAATAAAGGACCTAAGGACGTGAAAGAGTGCCCTCATACTCACAAGCCTGAGATCAGACCTCTTCGGTTAGGAACGTACAGACCACCTGTAATGACAAACTTGCCAGAGGGCCTGGGTGAAGTGGGGTACAGTTGGCTGGTGTAGCGGGAGCCGCTGTGGCAGTGGCCCACAGGAGCCACCAAGGATCAGCTGCTAGTTGCATAGAGCATGGATTGAGGGTGCAACTGGAGATACCGAGGAAGCAGCCCACTGGAGTGATTCACAAGTGGCTACCAGACAAAGGCAGAGTAGCCTGAGGGCACAGCCAGAGCTGGTCTATGTGAGCCACCAGGCTGCAGTGCTGAATAAAAAATGGTGGGCTTGAATCTACAAGTATCTTCTTGTGGCAATCAACTTGAAGTGTTACGTCAGCACTAGATGAAACCTCACATGGTACCAGCTGGCAAAGGAAACATGTTTACAAGATCTAGCTTTAGTATCACAAGGTAGGGCAAGGAAGGGTAGATTTGGAGCTAGGAGACAACAAACCGATAACCGCTACAGAGACCTTCTTTTCCAAGTTGTCTTTCCCCGTAGAAACTGCACCTTTTCAGTACTGCCACCTTTGAAACTACACCCTTTCAAGCGCTGTATTTGCAATTCCCAGTAGTCTTATCTACTGTGTTGGATGTTTTCTCAACTCAGGATGGGATTTTCTCTTTCTGGAGGTGAATTTATATGTATTTTTCCATCTCTAGGATGTTGTATTCTCCCTTTCTTATGATATCCCCTGAATCTCTGCTTTGGCATGAGCTATGAATGTGGCTCTGCTGGGTTTCCACTTGTCTGAAAAATAAAGTTTGTAGCTTTATTTGTGTATCAGTAAGCTATTACTGTGTAAAAAAACCTGCTTAAGTGGCATGTACCAGTAAGCACTTATTTCTTGCTTATCCATTTTCAGGTCTGCTGGGATTTGGTTGACTAGGCTGGGCTTAGTTACAAACCATGGGTTGGTCCAGGTGTACCCCACAGGCCTTTCATCCTCCTCCAACTAGTAGCTATGCAAGGCATGTTATTTCCATGGCAAAAGACGGTGCAAGAAACTAAGGCCCTCTATGAGAACACACTTCATAGCTCTACTTGCAACACATCCCAATGCCCAAAGAAAGTTATATGACCAAGAGCAACATCAATGAGACAAAAAAAAAAGTGTTTTCTGCACAGAAATTTGAAGAGACAGGAAGTAAATATTTGCTGAACAATAATTTGCCGTAGACTTACTTTCTGTTTATAAATAAATATCTATGTACCTCCCACACTCAAAATATCCTCACGTCCATCCCAAGAGTCTCTGAAGTCTTAGCAAATCATAGGGTATAAAGCTTGAGGTCTAGGATATTATGATCTGCATCAAATATGATACAGAGACTTTTGAACTAAGAAGACAAGTTGTTATCTACTGCCACTCTCACACATATCCAAATATATAATGGTGGACCCAAAATATATTAACTGCAATAAGAATTCTAATTTGAAAAGGGCAACCACGGCAATCATATAGCACATAGTCAATGGTCCTTAGAAATTCTGAAACTCTTCTGGGCAAATGTTGTCAGATTCCTCTACAATGTGGGTAGAAATGTTTCTCCATTAGGCTGCGGTGATCCTCTGTAAGAATAGTGCTAAGTCCATCATTCCCCACTATTTTTGGCTGCACCCTTTGAAAGTTCCTTCATGTTTTATTATTTGACTCCTACCAACATCAGTGCCAAAAGTCCCTCTCTGTCTCTCTCTCTCATACACACACACACATTTTTGATACATGCCTCTCTTTTTCTAGACTTAAATTGCAGCAAATGTGGACACAGCATGATTCTAAAGTATAATGTTCAAACTTTCTAGTTGTCCCTTTGTTTAATTGAAAGGATCTGCAGATCTTCCATTCTTCTCTTTAGAGATATAAGCAAGTATTATGGCCACACCCTTAATTTGGTCTTTATTCTGAGGGCATGTTTTACTGGAAGCACCCTGGGTTTGGCCTTTTCTCTGAGGCTGTGTCATAATGGCAACACCTTTGATTTAGTAATAAGCACTTTTATTTTTCAACCCTATAATTTCCCTTTAAATATTGCTTGCAAACTGGTTAGTATTTTTCTGACTGAATCTCTTTCATGTAGTGCCTTATGAAATGCAGCTAACTGCAATCAGCTCACACTTTCAATATTCTACCTCAAAACTTCCTCATCCAACATGAAATGTTTATTAGCTGCATGTTCTACCTCCTGAGATACTGCATGTGATATTTTACCAAATAATTTGCCACTGCATAACATAGATCTTGTTTTTCATCCTCATATGACAGTTTCCTCATTACCAACCTCCCAGTCCTAAAATTAATACCAAATATTTTAGGTTTTTATTATAGTAGCATCTTACTTCTGGTACTAATTTCTGTATCTGACAGCTATTGCTGTAAAACAAATAACTCTACAACTCAGGAGCATAAAACAATAACCATTTATTTTTCACTTACGTTTTTGCAAGTTTACTGGGATTAAGCTAATCTAGTTTGTAAGGTTTGCTTACAAGCTGCAAGTTGTGTTCAGTCCTTTTCAAGTGTCTCTTTCTTTATGTGCCAGCTGCTAAATAAGGCATGCATTTCTCATGGCAAAAGAACAGGAGTGCAAAAGACCAAACCAAGCATGCAAGCACATTTCAGGTTTCTGTCTAGATCAGTTCCCAACATGCCATTGGCCAAAGCAATTAACACCACCGCACTCAATATCAATGGTGGTGGTTGTGAATCTTATGTGGGAGAGAAAGTGAATATTTTCTGAACAATAATAAAATCATCTAACATACTACAATCTGTCTCCTAGTTATGCTACTGTGGGCACAGGTTTTAGCCATACTTGCTCCACTTGTCTATTTGGTTTTTGGAGGGTATATGAGAAATTTAGATTCATATTGTAGCTGCCATTATCCTATGGGAACCTAGAAGTCATCTGTTTAAAGTCAACTTAAGCATTTCTTTTTCAATTTTTACTTAGCCCTAAGTAATAATATCCATAAATAAAATATTTAATGTACTAGATATGTTTTTCTTAATACACATGATTTTAAATATATAAATATAACAATTTTAAGAAACTTGTTTTCCCCCATACTGTATATAACCCTCTGGTTTACTAAATGGGGTACATACATGTACCAAACTTTTGGATAAACACTGCATTATACGAGACAGCTCCCCTAAACCTCTGATGTAGGTGTCTCTTGTCCTTTCCACCCAGACAAGAAACCCACTCCATTCAGTAAGTGTCTATTCATCCTATGGGTCCTAATGGCCTGGAGGATAGATTTGACTCCAGCACTGGGCACACAATAATGACATATAGTATTTGCTGTGTCTTAGAGGTGCTCTTAGTACTTTACATGTTAGCTAATTTAATCCTCACAACAACCCCAACAGTGGTACTATTATTATCTCCATTTTACAGATAAGGCAACTGAGGCAAAGAGAATGTAAACAACTTGCCCAAAGTCCCATAGTTGATAAGTGGCTATCTAGGGGTCTTAACTGATTAGTTGTTCTATCTCTGGCAGGCACTCTATAAGGATCTGTTAGTGAATGGATGAATTAAATCCATTACTTGGTGTCTTAGTCCATTTTGTGTTGCTATAACAAAATTACCCAGCTGGGTAATTTACAAAGAACAGAAATTTATTGCGTACAGTTCTGGAGACTAGGAGTCCAAGATCAAGGTGCTGGCAGGTGAGGGCCTGATCTCTCTGTTTCCAAGATGACGCCCTGTTGCTGCATCCTCTGGGAGGGAGGAGTGCTGTGTCTTCACATGGCAGGAGGCTGCAGGGCCAGCTCGCTGAATGCCGCATGAAGCCTCTTTTACAGGGGTCTAATCCCATTCTTTGGGAGAAGCCTCTTGGCCTAATCACCCCATAAAGGCCCTACCTCTTAATACCAACACATTGGCTGTTAAGTTCAACACATGAATTTTGGAGGAGACACATTCAAACCATAGCATATGATTAAGCTGAAAAAGCCAGTCACCCTTTAGGACAATTACACGGTGTTTTAGAATTATAGGACACCCTACAGCACAGTCTACTTCTCTGAAGTGTTAGGATCCGTCTGTTTGTTTCACAAGTGAATATCAAACAGTCTCACCCCCAACCAGCTATTAAAGCAGCACTCTATTTAAAAAGAAAGAAATGCTATTATTTGGGACTTCACCTGCAGACAAGCATTAACTCACCACTGGACAGGAATGAACACCTCCTCCTGCCTGCTGGACTGCACTCCTCGCTGCAGCAGTGCCGGCTACTCCAGTGAGAGCTGTGTGCGGGTCCTGAATGGGTTAAGAGCTTCAGGCACAATCCTAAGGTACCCTTAGGAACAGATGATCGCCTTTCTTTTTCCTTTCTCCCTGAGGCAAATATTAACTCAGCCGGCTCCTAGAATTTATTTGTGCTTAAGATAAATTAACAAGAACTAAAGAACAGCTCTCAGGTGTTGGTAGCAGGCTGGAGTGCCTGAGGACAGTAATCCATTTCAATTCCAATATCACTGTCTTTCAGGCCACATGATGGGAGCCCGCAGAGTTTGCCAGGATGCTCGGGCCAAGCACCTTGCAGGTTCCTGGAGCCCGGAGCCCCTCACACTTTGAGGCTTTAATATAGTTTTCCCTGCCTGCTCGCCTGTGCATAATTGTGAGAGGCACCAGAGCAAGAAAGAATAATATGACCTTCCAGGGCTGCGAAAACAATTGTGTCCTCTATGAATTTGTAGGTTGAGTGATGATGCAAATTAGGGCTTTAGCGTATTCTTCAGGGTGAGGCACCTGAAACCTCGAATTACCTTGATAATATTTCATCATTATTTCCTAGTACCCTGCAAGAGCTTTGCCCTGCCCCCTTCTTAATTAAAGAATTCCAAGTCCTTGGAATAAAATTACGTTATATGTTCTCATCTACCCCCGCTCTGCCCCACTCCCATCTCAGTGTAGATAAGGATCAAAGGCACATCCCGGCCAGGCCAAAAGCCCAACAAAAGAATTTATTTCATATCCATGTAATGAGTATTTATGGAACATCTACTAGATATTTGGAGGATGTTGGCAGACCCTCCTGCACCATGCTAGATTCTGGGACAGCTGGCAAGGCAGGGAAAACCTGGATTTTATCTCTGATCCAGCTCTGTGACCTGGATAAATTAATTTCTCAGTTGCTGCATCTGCAGATTTGAGATTATAATGTTTTAAATTATTATTTTAAATTGACATATAATAGTTGCACATACTTATGATTTTTTTTTTTTTTTTGAGACAAAGTTGCCCTGGCTAGAGTGCAGTGGCATCATCATAGCTCACTGCAACCTCCATCCAACTCCTGGGCTGGAGTGATCCTCCTCCCATGTAGCTGGAACTACAGGCATGGGCCACCATGCTCAGTTAATTTTTTCTATTTTTTGTAGAGATGGAATCTCACTCTCACTCAGGCTGGTCTTGAACTCCTGACTTCAAGTGATCCTCCCATCTCAGCATCCCAGATGGCTAAGATTACAGGTGTGAGCCACTGTGCCCAGCCAGAGTGTTATTTTGATACATGTATACAATGTGCAATGATCAAATCAGAGCACTTAGCATATCCATCACCTCAAACATTTACTATTTTTTTGTGTTAGGAACATTTAAAATCCTCTTTTCTAGCTATTTAAAAATATGCAATAGATTATTCTTAACTATAGTCACCATACAATGCTATAGAACACTAGAATTTACTGCTCTTGTCTAGCTGTAATTTTTATCCCTTAACTAAGCTCTCCTGATCCTCCCTCCCGCATCCCTTCTGCAGCTTCTGGTATCCGCTATTCTACTCTCTATTTCTATGAGATCAACTTTTTCAGCTTCCACATAGCAGTGAGATCATGCAGTATTTATCTTTCTGTGCCTGGCTTAGTTCACTCAACAGAATGTCCTGTAGGTTCATCCATGTTGCTGCAAATGACAAGATTTCATTCCTTTTTTATGGCTGAATAGTATTTCATTATGCATATACTCCCCATTATATTTACCCGTTCATCTGTTGGTGGACACTTAGATTGACTCCAGATTATGTTTATGGCATGAGTTTTAAAAGAAATACTTTATACATGATGTGTAGCAAAAAGCCTTACACTTATGTAACCGACTCAACAAATGTCGGTTCTACACCATCCCCTTTCCCCCTCTCCTTTCCTCCCTCTTCCCCAGGTACAGAGATAACAGAGATAACTACAGTACAATCCTTGTTCTTGAGAGCCCAGACCAGTGGGGGAATAGGTTTGGAAGGAGATGGATAACAACATGTGATCAGTCTACAGAGAAGCATGAACAATGTGCCGTGGGAAAAAAGGGGAGGAAGCAACTGAATTCCTAACAAAATTAAAGCTGTAGAGACTTTAAAAGTACTACAGCTCGGCTGCCTCATTTTACAGGTGAGAACATTCAAGCCCAGAGAAGTCACGAGACTTGTTCAAGGTCATGGCACATTTGTGGCAGAGCTGGGGGTAAAACCCAGGACTCCAGATTCACAGTTTACTGCTATGTTCATACAGAATACGGGGCAGTAATTGAAACAGGAAAAAATAAAGATTTCACGTCACACAGGACACAAGGCTAGAATCAGAGTAGATGGGTGTAGAAGCTAGAAGGGAGTTTGGAAGCTGTGGGAATCAGGGCACGGTCTTGTGCTGGCAGGGTCTGTGCCTGCTCTGTCACTGGGAACTTGAGTCCAGTTCGTGCTCTGACGATCCCCACATCCTCTCAGAGAGTAGGTTTTCTGCCCCAGAAGCCAAATTTAAGAGTGACTTCTGCAGGACAATTTATTCTGAGGAAGGGCACAGTCGAAGGAGAGAGCCAGGTGGAGGAAGGAGTATGTCCTTGACGTTGGGAAGCACCAGGAAGAGCATCCAGGACTTCGGCGGTGCCAAGGAGCCTGTAGGGTGAAATAAAACTGACTTGAATGTGAGGAGGGAGGTTCAGTTCACTGTGATCCAAATTAAGGCTTTGGATTATGCTGCTTCTTAATAAATGTGTGGGAATTATCCATGCCTATGGATTCGTCTTCAGTGACGCTGACCAGGGACCAGGAGCAGCTCTCCCACTCTCTTCCCCACTGGGAGAGCAGGGGCAGGAGGGGAGGTGGAAGTCCATGGCAGGTCTTCGCTTTGACACCGGCGGCTTCCAGATTAGCCTCTGAAATTAAGGACCAGTTCATCTAAATCCTGTCTAGCCCCCCCGATGTTTCAATTGCGTTGAATATTTTGAACTCCAGAGCAAAAGAAGAGGAGTAGCCTAATTATTTGGGGGTTAAAAATGGAAGGAAGAAATAGCCATAATGACTCACCTTCCTCCTCATCTCCTGCCTCTAGTTCCACTATTAAAGCACATTTACGACACAAGTGTCCTAAGAAAGATGGAGTCCTATTTTTTGTTTAATTGGGAAAATGATCAGAGTGGAGTTGATCTTGAAAGCAGCAACAAAACAAAGACGCGCTACTTGGCATCCCAACTCCACAAGCGGAGGGCGGCTTTCTGCTGTGGTTTCTGCCCCCATGGCCTTCCTCCCCCTCCAATCGGAGCACGGCCTCTCATCGGGACAGGAGTCTGACTTCCTTTTTCTTGAGACCCGAGTCTAAGGTCAGAGTCTAATGATTAGTATTGACCAAACTGCTTATCTTATTTAAGAAGTCAGTGTTTAACTAATAACAGAAATAAAAATATGTCTCTGGCTAGGTTTTGCTGACCTTCACAAGATGGTCTCTTATTCTTGGGATATTTTAAGTCGAAACATACTCATTCTCGGAGTCTTAAGTACAGCATTAATATGATTTTTTTTCATTTTTGTTAAGGGTAAAAAGAAACGGAAACAATGTCCTTTTGGGAAAATGCCCAATGTTTAAGCCAATATCTACTTTACAATTTCTCATCACCCAAGGCTACATAATTACAGTGAGAACTTTAAGAACTCTCCTGTGTATGTATGTGTTTTTGGCTGAAGTCCCTCAGCAAAAAGGCCAGGCGTGCAGAGCTGTCTTGCCTGCAGCAGTCTCCTTTTCTCTGCATCCCACTACATGTAGGATGGGGTCACCATGGCTTTTTAAATTCCTTCTTCTTCCCAGGCTGCTCCTATATATCCTCATTGCCCTATAGAGAAACATGGCAGAGTCCTGTGCTTGTGCAGTTCCAAGGCTCTTTGGAAATGCACAGAGCAGAGGCTGTGGAAATCTCTGATGTTCGGCTTCGCTGGGGCGTTATCAAACACGACAGGTGCAAATGGGCACCTTTCAGCCCTTCTCCAAGCTCCCGTGAGGGCGGCAGCCTGCGGTGTCTATGGAGGTTGCGCGCGAGCCTGCGGGGTCTGCACATCCAGGTTGTCCGCGTCTTGGGAAAATTCAGAACGGGGCGGCAAAGCGAGTGCGAGGCTGGCAGAGCGGGGCGCTAGGGTGCGGGAGGGCGTCCTGCGCCACTGAGGACTTGGGCAGGGCGCTCGGCCTGCCGAGCGCGAGTTCTTCAGCTGCGGGATCAGGATCGGGCTGAAAACCCTCGCCCGTATTGCCCACTCAGAACCAAAGCTAGCTGGATAGAAGTGCTTTGCAAAGGTAAAGAAAGTTCGTGTTTTAAAGCTGGCTAATGCTGAATTATGGAGGAGCTTTTCGGAAATTCTTTTTGATCTACATAAATGGCAGAAATGTAGTGTGATGCATGGAGCTAACGCCTGTCACATAGCGTCTGCTGGCATCGATGCCTCACATCTTCCTACGTTTTCTGCTTCCCCTTCTCGGTTAACAGCCCGATGTCCAGTCCCTGGCCGCTGTCTCCGCCCAGCAATTCTTACTTTCCATCTTGGTGGGTTTTGCTGGACTCCAGGAGCCCCGGGGGAGGAGCTCGTGCAATCAGGCAGAACGTGTCTAAGAGCACTGAGACCACTGGGGAGTGATCCTAATTCCCAAATCTGCCGCCGTAGATAAGCAAGAGATGGCACTTTCTGGAGACCTGCGCATGACTTGAGTGTCCGGGGGAACATCAACAATACCACAGGGAGAAGGAGAAAAGGGCAACAGCAGCACATTTCATTTGCATCAGGCGTGAGGGGAAGATACGGAGAAAATGCTGCCCTTTGATTACACGGAGACGGAAGGAAAATCAATATGAAAATGGCACTAAAGAGGCACAGGCGTTTCATGTTGTTTTCTTACTTCAGTTGCTACAGACGAGGTTGGCGGAACTCAGACACTTGCCGGTGGCACCTCTCACGTGAGAGGAAGAGCCTGGCTGACAGAGGCCTGGGTGCCGCCCTCGCTTTGCCACCGACAAGGTGGGTCACCGTTGGGAGGCTCTCAGCACCACAGTTTCCTCGTGTGGCAAACAGGGTGCCGGCCCTAGGTCTGTGGTCGCCAAATCTCCCCTACGGGGAGCAGAGAGCTTCAAACCTCACCTTCCCCTCCCTCTCGTGTCTTGTCACTGGTCACTTTGTCTTTGTCATTGTAATCTCCTCAGCGCTCCCTGCCACCCTACTGGAATAGGATGCTGTGCCCCGCCCCTCTGTCCCATGGACCCGGTCCTGAGACTACGTCAAGTAGGTCATCAGCTCAGTTGTGTGACTTCGGGGGTGTGTGTTGTGTATCCATGTGTGTTGAGGGAGACTGAAACGACTTCTTTCCCTAAATATTTCATCAGTGCCTAAGATGTTGCCATTGATAATTCCTTCCTCTTTATAAACTAATTTGTTAAAATATCAGAAACCTTGAAAGCCATCACATAGGTCTAATCAGTCGTTGACTCTTTCAAGTTTATAAGACAGCAGGTTTTGAGAAGGGTAGGGAGAGACTGAGAGAAAACAACCCCTTCCTTTCGTATTTTAGTCCAAAGCTGGTGCTTCTTGGTTATTCCTCTGGTGGCCTGGGCGCTGACACGGTGACGTGCTCTCATGCCCAGTTTAAAGCTAAATTGTACCCATGTGGAAACTGATGACTTCTTATCATTTCAAAATTGGGCACATTCAAATGCCCCATGCTTGTGGGGGTAAGATCTGAAACCAGAGGGGCAAAACTCTGCTCACAGCACCTATTTTGGGGGGTCTGGGATTTGATGAGTTTTGATTTAAATGTGAACTATCAGTCATTGCTCGATGAAAAAAAACCCAAAAAACCTCTGGTCCAGTGAAAATGGGAGCCTCTAAAAATCCCAAGATTATAGGTAATAGGACCTATTCTTCCATGTCTGTGCAGTTTCTGTGAGTAGAACATCGTTTTAATTCGCTATGGCTCTTGTCCTTGTTCTTGTATTCTAATCCCCAGCAGCCCGATAAGGAGCAAGGGAACTAATTTTCAAATATTAATAAAGTTATTCAAGGGAACTGTGCTTTCTGTTGCTGCAGTTGGCACGTCTTTTCCAGAAAGCTTGCCTGTGGCTGACAGCCTGCTTGGCACTGTCCCACTGGAGTGCTTCGGTGATGGAGAACAGGACTGACAGGCTTCACGTGGCCAGATTCCAGACAGTTCTATGAGGGCTGCAGTCTGTGAACCAGGGGAGATGGAGGCTGAGAGGGCATCAGCTGACGGGTGCAGCCAGTCCAGGACAGGGGGAAGGTAGCCAGAGAGAGTCATTTAGGGGAAGTAGATTGAAAGCAGCCATGAAAAATTCTGAAACGAGGGTATGGGATGATGCTGGTCACCTCCACAAAGCCCCACATAGAAGCCCCCCTAATGAGCAGAGCTGGGCCCCAGACTCCCAGGTGTTAAGGACTTTTCTATGTGTAGCATGGTGGAGACCGCTGGTCATTTCCCAGCATACCCAAGGTGATAGGATTTTAGCTGGGAGGTCATTATCCAAGCCAACGACTAATTTCTGGGTCCTTTTGGAACTAGATGTGGCCATAGGACTAAGCTGTCACTGGCAGAATGTGAACGAAGTGATGTGAGCCACTTGGAGACCTGACCTGGAACCTTGCCTGTGTGCTCCTCCACCCCTCCCCACCCCCGCCTTCTGATGGCTGCAATGCTGGCCTCAGAGTGACCTTGGGAGCCATGC
>CM052440.1:74949686-75058455 GCA_028533085.1 Varecia variegata | reverse complement strand
TAGCTTACTGGTTCCATGAACCTTGGCTCCATTGCCATCTCAGCTGGCTATGGGGACACGGAGCTGCGATGTCCACTCACTACCTTTTTTGCGGGCCCAGATACATCCATTTCTTTCTGGATGGTCACTGCATTATTTTTACCTCCTCTTAACTCTACTTTCCGTATCTACTTCAGTCCCCTCTTGTCCTCAAAGACCAGCTGTGAGGGTGGGAGAGAGGGAGTCAGGGCTGGGATGTAGTCATGTCCCCTTTCTTTCAGCTCTTCCCTCCACATGCAGGGCTGGGCAGCTGGCAGCCAGAGGAGGCACACACGTAGGGCACCACAAAACAGGGGAGGCAAAGGATGTGATTTTGGAAAAAATATATTCTATTTTTTAAAAAGTCAATGAGGTTGTAATTATGAGAAAACTTTAGCATTTTGTTAGATTTCTTTATACTCATTTTACGCTTAGGTATCGCTTTTACTTTGAATTCCATATGAGACTGTGTGGCAGGCAGACAAATGCCACCCCCAAGATGTCCACACCCTAATCCCTGGAATTTGTGACTATGTCTTGGTGCGTGGCAAGGGGGAGTTAGAGTTGCTAATCAGCTGACCTTAAAGTAGGGAGGTTGCCTGGATTATCCTGGTGTAATCACAAGTGTTCTTGAAAGTGGAGGAGGAGAGCAGATGGTGAGGTCAGAGCGCTGTGATGTGAGGGCTCAGCCTGCCACTGTTGGCTCTGAAGGGTGGGAAGGAGCCATGAGCCAAGGAATGCAGCCATCTCTAGAAGCTGGAAAAGGCAAGAAAATAGATTCTCTTCTAGAGCTTCTAGAAAGGAACACAGGCAGCACCTTGATCCTAGCCAGTGAGACCTACATTGGACTTCAAATCTGCAGAGATTTGAAGTAAGATAATAAATGTGTATTGTTTTACACCACTAGATTTGTGGTCCCATGTTACAGCAGAGGTTGGAAACAAATCCAGGCCCTGCCTAGAGCGGGAGAGGGGAGGATGCTGGGAGCCACACCACCACTGCCATCTTCCACGTGACAGGCAATGCAGAGGTTGGCTAGTCCTTGCCCTGAGTAAGCCCAGGAGCTATGGCTTAGCTAGGTGCTCAGGGAGGGTCTGGGGAGGGAGAGTTTCTGGAATTCCTAGGATGGAGCTACCCAGCTTCCATCACTTCCTACTTAGGTAAACTGGGAAAGTTATTTAACGTCTCTGAGCTCCCATTTCCTTACATCAAAGTGCATATAATAACATTAGGATTGATGTGAAGCGTGAATGAGTCAATATTTGCCAAGTGCATAACAATGCCGGGCGCGTGAGGCAGGGCATGTATGAGTCAGTTGTGGATAGGCTACCATCTGTACTCTTGTTGGTGTTACTGAACCTCCAGGGAAAACTTTAGGGGCAAAGTGGGCTTCAAGAAAGGGAAGTTAGAGAGGATAATAAAAATAAGTAAAAGTTATGAAGCACTTCCTATTGGTAAACCTTGTGATAAGCACCCACCTTTATAACACAGCGAGCGAGTATTATACTAGTATCACCCTCACTTCACAGGCACAGAAACTGAGGCTTAGAAAGGCTAAACAGCCCAACTTATGCAACAATCAAGAGGCGAAGCAGCAATGCAAACCCAGATTCTTGTATGTTTAACCAGCACTTCAAATCATACCCAGAGGCAGGGCTGAGCACGTGTTGGAAGAAAATCAGGAAGGGCAGGATGTGAAGGAGCAGCTAAGTGGGACCAGGCGGGAAGTCAGCAGGGGCCAGGCAGTAACTGCCTGTAACGGCAGCGGTGGGATCTGGGCTTTTCATCTTCACGGAAGAGCAAGCCACTGAAGGCAAACAATCGTACTGGAGGAATGTGAATCTGACAGATGTGTTGCAGACAATGGGATCCCAGATATAGACAAAGCAATTAGGACATGATCCCGAGGTACCGAGGGTCTGCGGAACAATTCTGCCTCCTTCATTGGATGTGACAAATCAACACGTGAGAAAGACAATGGAAAGGAAGCATCAGCAGGACTTGGCTGTGACTGGCTGACAGTAGGGAGGAGAAGAGAAGGAGGAGGAGAAAATCAAAGGTTTCGAGCCAAAGGACCTGGTATTCAGCCCTCAGATGGCAGGGCAGCTGAGGCAGGTGGGGCTGAGTGTAAGTCTGGCCCTGTTTACTGGTTCACTGCTCCTTGAGTGTGCCTGTGTGTGTGTGTGTGTGTGTGCGTGTTTGTGTGTGTATGGGGGGGGTCACTTCACCTCTCTGTGCCTCCCTGTGAAACAGGAATAACTACACCTGCCTCCCTATCCCACAGAAACACCCAGGGCGGTTGTACAGATGCAGTCTATGGATCAGTGTCCGTCACCCTGGCAAGACAAGCAGACCCAGGGCCCTGGGCCTGTGCCAGGATGGAGCCTCAATCCCATTTATACTTATCTGGACACAGTCTCAGGCTTGAGTTCTAGAAGACCAGAATTTCTATATGCAATTGAGAATCTCCCTTCAGAAACAGCATTGAGCACTAGCCACGTTCCCTCCCCTCATTCCTGGGGACCCCTCAGGCCTGGACCCCAATTTTGAATGAGGCTGGATGCATCATTCCCGGCAGCATGGGTCTGACCCATGAGAAAGCCCGGCAGCCCCGCGGGGAACTCTGGGCATTGCAGAAAGGACGAGGCTGTATGCGCACACTGCAGACACAACGAAAGCAACTCTGCCTCCTTTATCTGAAACATGGAAGAAAAATGAGTGGGAAGATGACAGGAAGAGAAAGCCCTTCTTATTTTGTAGATGAAAAAGAAGATATTTTTTGGGGGGTCTTATAGGAAAGGGTCACTGCCAAATTCAGTCCATCGCAAGAGGAGGCCTGAGTGTGCTGGGAGGAACCCGGGCCTTGGCTGTGTCAGCTCTTGATACTCAGAGGGCTGCAGAGAGGCCAGGCACAGCCCCACAGTGAGGCAGCGACCGGCTGCACGGCTGCCACGCCACGACGCGGAATGTGCTTAGGGTCCACCTTCTGGGACAGATTTCCTGTCGTGGTACCAACCACCCAGCTGCTTGGCTCACATCTTCATGGGAATGGAGAGGCAGCCTCCTCGACTTCTTTCTTCTCTGCCCTGCTTTCCTGCAGACTGTCCACTGTCCCCTGGTCGGACCACCCCCATGTCATCCTGCCCTGTTTTTTCCCGAGTGTTGGGAATTTAATCCTAGCTCATGCTCTCTGAACATCGAGATATCCCCCCAAACCATTCTTCACACAGCGGTCAGATCAGAGTGAAAGAAAGAAAGAACAACAGCAAAAACAACAAAAACAAGGAAAGCAAGTTACAGAGCAGAGGCAGTGGAGAGAGCCTTCCTGCCTCTCCCTCCACTCTCCACCTCTGTGAGGCGAGGCAGAGTTTACACCCGAGTCCACCCCGCCTGGCAGGGTCCCCGCAGAGCAAGCCCACGGGAAACCCACGTTCCCTTTGTCGAGCCACCTTTGGAGGCAGCGTGGAGTGCTATGCAGGGTAGGAGACACAGATGGTGGCCAATGAATGTGGGATCTTAGGAAAACAACCACACAAAGGCATTTTATGGTGATTTAATTAAAACATTCACTCACAGTCATTAACAGAAACGACAAAAAATTAGGAGGCATGGGCACGGGAGGAAAGAAATGCATGGGAGAAGATTGGGAAGTACAAGAGTTGATAAGCTAGATGAGGAAGGAGCTGTCCCCGGAGGCAGGAAGCATGCGTACCCCTGAGTAGAGCGAATGAATGAGGTGAGGAACAGGACCCTACACCCCTCGGCGCAGCCTCCTGGCACTGGGGGGCCCTGACGCGTTGTCACAACCTGCTGCCATGGCCCTCCCTGAACCCTCACCTGCAGACCAGGGATGTTCTAGGGAGGAGCAGAAACAGTAGCTTGCAAGGCAGAGGGTGGGGGTTGAGACTAGAGACCAGGGAAGCTCAGAAACTTGCAGGGTTACTCTGGGGGTGAAAATCGTTCCGACTGAAACCAGAGAGCGTGGCTGGCTGACGGGAAATGGGTCAGAAAGTTAAAGAACGTGTTTCAGCACATTTAGACTTGCAGCAGAGCACCGTGAAACCTCCTGCTTCCTACAGGTTCTCATTTTAATGAACCCAGTAGATCAAGACTTTTCCTTGAGGGGTGCTCAGCGTGCGCAGTGGACCCCTGAGAGCCGTCTGCTCATTTACTAAGTCCTGTTGATTCTAACGCCTTCATGCGCCTCCAGCTCCCACTGGTTTTTGCCTTCATGCAGACTCTCATCTTTTTTTTCCTCCTGTATTATTGAAACAGCTCCCTAAATGGTCTCCCTACCTGTGGTCTCATCACCTTCCCATCCATCTCCTCCCACCTCCAGACCGAGGCTTAGAAATCACAAAGCTGATCGCTCCTCACAGCTGCCTAACATCCTCCCCGGTGCCCTGTTGCCCATGGAAGTGTTTTCAGGGCTTCCCTGGGCACAAGCCTCACCGGAGATGATTGCCAGACCACAGACTCCCAGGCCCCCCCGGCCTTGAGGCTCTAAAGAATGTCGTAAATAGACATCGCAGTTGATGGTCATGATGAGGACTCAGGATCAGGGCAGGAAGCGCTGTCTATGCTACACTGCTGACCTCTCGCGCTTGGTGTGGAAGGTCTGCGCCGGGCCCCTGCCCGTGTCTCTGCTCTGCATTCTGACAGCTGAGCTGTATCTCTGGGCCCCGATTGTTTGAGCCCAGCCAGACCCGGCTCTGGAACTGGGGTTCAACATCGAAGGCCTGTTCGGGATACCAACAACTGGGCAGTTTAATCTCATCTGCAAACAGATAACCCAATTCTCGTTGGGCAGAAGGTGGGATCAGGGGTGCACCTGCTATGGAGAGATAGGGAGAGGGTGGTTGTTGTTGTTATAACAAAAATAATAACAGACTGCAGGTAGAAAGGGAAGAGTAATTAAAAAAACATGTAAAAATAACTTGTGCCGTTCACTGCCTGCTGTTGTTCTGAGACAATTAGCTTAGCAAGTAAACCAAGGCAAGACAGACATTATGGTAACAACACTAAAAGTAGATTTGCTGTGATTCTCCAAATTGTGCACACCGGAAATTTCAGAGCTCCAGATGGTAGAATCATGAAGCTGGCAAAATTGGCTTCGACGTCCTCAGACCTTTTTCCCGTCAGCATCTCCTTGTCCCGCTTTGTGTTGCCTCCCTCAGGTGTGCAGGCTCTCGTGGGATGGAGATTCTTGGGGCTGCTCACCACGGATCCCTCCTCTGCCGTCCGTCTGCCCCACTCCGCCTGGCTGCAACCCTGAACCCATCCCTGGCCCAGTTGCTTCCACGATAGGCTGCTAAAGTTTCAATGACTTACAGTAACTCCTCTCAGGGACACAGTATTTATGTTTTAGCAGAAAACTGTTAAGAGACAAAACTTCATACTAAAGATTTAATTTATGGGTGGAATCTTAGGAGAGTGTGCTCAACTTAAGGAAAGGTTGTTATTTCCCACCTGATGGCTTTAAGAATTGCATTCCACCCTTATCAGTGTGCCTGTCGCATAGTAGGTACTTAACCTGGCTCAGTGCCTTGGACCACAGAAAGATGCTTTCTGACATCTGGATTCCACTCAAATTTTCTTAGACCACTCTGTGTTAATATACCTATTATTTTGACAAAGGGGATTAAATATATATCTAATGAAAGTGGTATAATTTAACTTTAATATCTCTGATGCCTTTCATTTAATAATTCCCAAATTAAAAAAAAAAAAAACTATGTCAGACCATATGTTTCTGATTTAGGGTTTACTGATTAGGGTTTATTTAGAGTTTAATAAAATGTCATAACTTCTAATCTGCTTGTAACATAAATGTCTTCGACTGAGTTTCCCTTGTCTCTGGTGAGTTTTCTTGTCCCCAGCAGAGGCAGTGTTCTCAGCCACAAACCCAAGGTTACAGTTGGGACCGTCCCCCGTGACCTGCTGGCCTGCCAGGATGGAGGGTTCTTCACTGTCTGTGATCTGAACTGCCTTCAATACAGACAGAACGGATCGCTCCCTGCATTCGTGTGCTAGGGCTGGCATAACAAAGCACCTCACGCTGGACGGCTCAAACTACAGAAATCGGTCCTCTCCCAATTCTGGAGGTTAGAAGTCTGAGGATGTCGGCAGGGACAGTCTCCCTCTGAGGCTTGAGGCAAGAATCCTCTCCTGCCTCTCCTGGCCTGCGGTGGTTTCCAGCAAGCCCGGGCATTCCTTGGCCTGAAGATGCCTCAGTCCAGTCTCCACTCATGTCTTCATGGGATGTTCTCCATGTGCGTCTGTCTGTGTCTCTGTTTTCTCTTCTTGTGAGGACACCAGTCATTGGATTAGGGTGGATCATAATCCATTTTGACCTCATTTTACCCAATTACATTGGCACAGACCCTGTTTCCAAATATGGTCACCCTCAGGTTCAGGGGGGCATGAGTTTTTTGGGGGGGAACGCTATTTAACTTAACATACTCCCCTTGGCATGTCTCCATTTCTAAGTTCCAAATACAAGGAACTCACCTGCATGCACCTTTGCACAGCCCTCTCTTCCTATTCTCCTGACTCACTTCTCTTTACTAATGGCTTTTAGCTGTTTCCAAGGAGAGTAAAACGCTCTTATTCTGATCTTCCCAGATCAGGAATTGAAAACCTTTTGGCTAGGAGGGCTGGGGCAGAGAGTGGCGGGACCTTCAGTACACTGGTCCCTCATCCCTGTAACCAGGGGTCTGGGCCCACGTTTCCATGGCTATGTTTAGATTGGTGGCAGAGGCACAGAGCTCAAAGACCTGGTCCTCCTGGCTCTCATTCCGCTTCTCTGGTCACTTGCCTGACTCATACCCGTTGAGTTTCAATCAGTCCTATGATGTAGTATTTATTTCTTTGGGGCAAATTTTAAGACCATTTATTTCTTGGCCTGAGTCTGCACATTGAAACATCGGCATGTGAAGTTGTGAGAATCCATGTGGACGTGGACACGTTCATTTCTCCTGAGCATCACTGGGGGCCTCACCCATGATTGGTTTTATTTTATCTTTGGTTTTATGACCTTATCCAGCTGTTTTCACCAAAGTTCATTTAAAGCTCTCTTGTGCTTTCCTTTGGGCCTCAGCATGAACTTCAGTTTCCTTTGCGGGAAGACGTTCTGCCTCAGGATGCAGACATTGTCCCATTGTCCATCTGGACCTGGTGCCCTCGTCCAGCTCACTTTTCTCACTGGGTCCACGACATTGTGGCTCCAGCCAGAGCGTCCTCCTTGACCCCCAACCAGGTATGGATGTCCCAACTCTTGACTCTTCCTCCCAGGAACCTTGCCTTACCTGTGAGTGTCAAGAACCCACACCCCAGCCACAGAGCTGTCATCACATTGCTGATTCTGAGGCACACTCAGGAATCCCACCGAGAGTGCACGGGATTTCTGGGGTCAGCTTTGGTACCATATTATGTGGGGAGGGACTGGCTCTGCCATGTTTCCACCCTCTGTTGTGGATTCTTTTTTTTTTTTTTTTTTTTAGGAAAAAAAAACTTTATTTCTATATTTTATTATCTGTAATTTGTACTACTATTTAAACATAATGAAAAAACAATGCAACAATAATAAATAAATAATTGCAAATAACAATTTTAAATACCTCTAGTTCTAGATCTAAACATATTATTCTTCTTTCCATAGCTGTTTTTCTATACTTTATCTAGTTACAAAATGATATGTGTATGGCCTTGTGTATGTTTTTTTCTTTGTATCTGAGAGTGTGTGTGTATTAGTATTTTGCTCTTTCACTAACCATATTAGCATGGATATTTCACACTTTTCTACACCGTCTTGTTACATATATTAATTTTCACACAAATTTACATCTCCTAGTTCTGTAGAGCCAAAGTCCAGTGCTGGGTTGGTTCTTCAGCCCAGACTCTCATAGGGTTGAAACCAAGGTGATGACAGGACTACATTCCTTACCGAAGACTTGGGAGAAGAATCCACTTCCAAACATAGTCTCATAATTGGCTGAATTCAGTACATTGTGATTGTGGAGCTGAGTTGGATTCTTTTTGACTTCTGACTGTCCAACACTCCATAGGGCTTGCACACCTGCTGTCCTACATCCTGAGTATTTCTAGGGTTGTTATATCCAATAAGTATTTTATTTATTTATTTTTTTGAGCCAGAGCCTCCCTCTGTTGTTCTGGCTAGAGTGCTGTAGCATCATCCTAGCTCACTGCAACCTCAAACTCTCAGGCTGAAGTGATCCTCCTGACACAGCCTCCCAATTAGCTGGGACTACAGGCATGAGCCACGATGCCTGACTAATTTTTTTTTTTTCTATTGTTTTGTAGAGATGGGGTCTCACTCTTGCTCAGGCTGGCCTCAAACTCCTGACCTCAAGTGATCCTTCTGCCTCAGCCTCCCAAAGTGCTAGGATTACAGGCTTGAGCTACCAAGCCTGGCCCCAATAAGTATTTTCTTTTCAATTCTCTTGTCTCCCTTTATGCCCCTATTTAAAAAAAATCTTAAAGTTTATTTTTCTAAGCTGAATGTCATGGGGCTATTTTCCACTTTGCTTAGTCTATTTGTATCATTAGTCTACTGTTCTTTTGCTTATACCAGCTCCCAATCGAGCATGAACGTACCATTTCCAACCACTTCCAGATCATTAATAAAGCTGTGAAGGAAGATAGGTTCTTACCCCAAACTCTGTGGTACCAATTAGACACTTACCCTCAGCTGGGCTCCTTGGCAATTTATCATTACCCTGTGGTCTTTCAGCCAGTGTTTAATCAATGAGGCTGGGTTCCTATCCAAGCCAATTTTAAACTAAGTTTCCAAGGAAATTTTCTTGAGACCAATTGCTTTTCTGAAACTGTCTTCTCTCTTGCAGTCCTTCCAGCTGCTCAGTTCGGAGCACACAAACCTGCCAGACCATTTATTTGGCTCTAAGGATTGTTCAGGGTGGTAGCATTTATCTCTTTTTACTTTCAATGACCTTCCTCCCTTGAGGAAAGGAAGTAGAAAGAGAAATAAATCGTCGTGGACTGCTCCCTTCTGTATTTCTGGATGGGTTTGGAAAAAGGAGCATATTGCCCACTCCGGGCAAGGCTCTGGTCACCCAGATCTGCTTCCCCAGACATGGGCAGGTGCAGAACTCCATAGAAAGGTCTAACAAAAGGAGGCCAACGGCACGAGTGGGTGTCTGCCCATGCTCAGTGAATCTGAGGATCAAATCGCAATTACTGAGCACTGATTACATTTTAAGACTCGCATCAGAGATGCCCATTCAAAGCTAAAGAAGCCGTAGCCTACATCCTCTGATGGCTTCAAGTCTGGTGGTGGTGGGACTGCAGGACTCAGCAGCCGGGTTATCCATCTGTCCTCTCTCACTGAGAAAACCTCACTATTGGTCCCTACTTAGGACTTGAGATATCAGAGGACCCTGGCAAATGTAAATATATTTGAGATTACATTACCTGGCATGACAAACTTTAACATTTTTTGAGTCAGTATTGCTCTTGGCTGGGATAGGCTCTCAGAGAATGACGTGCAGGACAGGTAGAACAGGTTATTTACATGAGAAGCTATAACGGAAGAAACGTGGGTATTGGAGAGTCAGCTCCAACACTAGGTACAAAACTAGGCCAAAAGCTTTCAAACCAACTTCTCCAGAGTTGTTCTTCCAGGCCATTGCTCCAAGTGTGGTGTTGCAATCCCTGCACCAGAATCACCTGGCTGACTAAAATGTAGATTTCTGCATCCCATCCTTGACCTAGGCTCCCCCAGTTTCTGAGTATGAATCTGCAGTTTAAACAAGCTCTCATAGGTGGTTCTACATGGGGAGTTTGACCCCTGGGCTCATAAACAAGCTTGGGTGAAGTTCTCAAATGTTATCATGCATAGGAATTGCCTGGAATCTAACACCCATGGTTGGATGCCTACCTGCACTTGTGCTTAGTATCTTGGGCTTCTCTAATACAGGTTGTCCAGGGACCTCACTCTGAGAAACCCTGCCTAGGTGGTCTCAGGAGTTCCATGCCCTGACATCTCCATTCTTCTACCTCCACTCCCTGACAATTTGCCTGCAAACTTTGCGCACAGGTGCTTCTGTGCCATTTTATGATAAGGAAGGTCTCTTGGTTGTTTCAGATCTTTGAACAGGTTTAAAGCCAGAAAAAAGTTAAGAGATACTGCTGAAGATAGAGGCTCTTCTCACCAGTTCTAATATTATTACTTTCTTGGACCTCTATGTGAACAATTCCGGAAAAAGAAAAAAAAATATCAGCCAGCAGCTGCAGAAACTGCTCCCTCAGGTGAGCTATTTGCTACGCAAATGATGCATAAGCCCTGTCCCAGCAGGAGCTTGAGGACAGGAGCACACCAATAAGCATTCATCTCTAGGTTCTGATTCATTTATCTCCATGCCCAGCCTTCAGGCATTATTTCAGGGAAGCCAACTCTAAAATTAAAATAACAACAACAATAATTCGTTTATATCACTAAATATGCTACCCTTGGAAGTACATGTTTTCTGGTTTACCAGGGTTGTCATCTCCCAAGTTCTCTGTCTGTCATGGGAGACCACTTCTGCTTCCCTCATTATTTACCTGAAAGACGACTGAAGGCTGCATTTGTTCACTCTCCTACGATTTCTAGTAAAACTGAGTGTCCTGGCTTTTCCATTTATCCATAGTTTCATTGGTGTTCATCTAGCTCCTATTATATTCTTATAGTGCTTTCTGTTTGCTTGTTTTTTTTTCTGTTGTTTTCAACTTAGTTTGTATTCAAACAGGAAAAAAAAAGGATGTGCAGATGTTGCATTTATCCAGTGGTCACATTGGTAGGAAAAAAAACACAAAACATTTCAAGGTCAGATTTTTGAAGTCACTACCAAGATACCAACCAAAATGGTCCAAGGACACAACAACTGGAGCGGAAAGAGCTCTGGCTTTGGCTTCGGCAGCTGAAAGATCTCAGCAACTTGCTGCCGTGTGGTTCTGGAAAGGCAGTGTATAGGCTTTGAGCCTCAGTTTCCCCATCTGCATGCAGGCAGGTGTCCTTGTTCCACTTGTCTGAGCAGGCTGACATTTTCTCAGCCTAGCCAGTAGGATTCAGCATCTCTTTCCACCCTCCCCATGAGTCCACCCACGCAGCAAGGATTATAGAGCCATGCTGAGTTTACTGAAGATTCTGTACAGAAGTGGAGGGGGGTTCACACTGCAGACCTCCACAGTAAAACCTTCTCAGCTCCCACGAACAGGTCCCCTCTCCTAAGTCTTTCCATCTCCCTGATGACCAACAGCTTCTCTTCGTCCTCTCCCTGTTTCACAGTTTGCTGACTCACTCACGGGCTGAGGTTTCTTGGTCTTCCCACTCCTCATGTATCCCCCTCCCTGACGCTGCTAAGTCATTGTCCCCTTCTTCATTGCTTGCACCCAGCTCCTCCAAACTCGTAAAACTGCAGACATCAGGTACCCAGAAAAAAAGGGAACTTCTCTTATCCCCATGCTTACCTTGGAAAACACAAGCAAGTCAGCAATTACACATTAACTACACCTTTCCTCCTCTTTTTAAATAACCTTCAAATGGATCCCACATTTTTTCATGTTACACCATGACAGACTGAAGACACTGCCTGTGGCTGGGGTCACTTCACCCAACAGCTCACAGAGCAGCATTTTACTATATCATGAATCTGTCCCAAACTCACCATGTGCCACTGCACACAGGCCAGGAAGACAGAGGGCGAGAAAAGCCAACACAGTTCTTACCTGTAAAAATGGGGAAATAATGCCTATTTCATAGGACTGTCCTAATGACTGAATGAAATAATATCTGTGAACCAGCTAGCACAGTGGCACTCAGGAGGTGTTTAAGAGACCTTGGTTAGACTAGACTTAGTCTCCATGTTGGTTCTCATGTCTTTCTCTGCTAGGAACTTCCTCTTTTGCTTCCATTCATTTCAGTTTCATTTAAAAAAAAATCCATAAAATCTCTAAACTTACTTCCTTGAAGTCATGCTGGCTGAAGCCAGGTAGTCAGGTATTTTCACCATTTGCAAGGAGTTGCCCCCTGCTGGGCATGAGTGGTGGTCTCCCCTGGCTGCACTGCTTTCTCCCACCTTTGGTGTATTTTAACCCACTGCCTGGTTCTCACTCCCTGCTGATGGCCTACGTCCATGCCTCTTCATCCTACTCTATTTGCCCTTGACCCCACACTCCTGGGTTAGACTGATTTTTTGCGAGAACCAAGGGAGCCTGTGGCTCTCACTTTGTTGTGCATGTGGCTTCAGCATGTCAATTTTAATCCTTCATCTGTGGATCATCCCCTTTGCAGATTAGCATGGAACCACTGAATTTTGCAGGGAAAGATAATTTTAAGATAGAGTGTAATTGCTCTTATTCTCTTCCTCACACTGCTTCAGCCACAACAACTTCCGTGCTGTTCCTTGAACATGTTACAGTATGCTCCTGGTCGACAGGCAAAAACCATGACTAACTGAGGTGCTCAAAGTTAATACAGAACCAGGGGGCATGGCTGGGCGAGGCAGTAGTCACACACTCTGTGTTCTCAGAAAGATGTAAAAGTATCACAGGATGTAGAAAGGATGTCCCTTTCTATAATCCAGCCAAACCAGTTCCTATTGTGAGTGCCAAGATAAACTATGGGCAGAACCCTACACCCCCCCACCCCACCTGCCCTTTGAAAGAAACATCTGACAGAGACTTCTAGTTTTGGGCTTAGAAACCAACCAATCAGAACCCACCTGCCCTGGCCAATCAGGGCTCAGCTATATCAACCAATCAGGGCTCAGCTATACTAACCAATCAGAACTAAGCAAGTTTCAAATTTCTAAGGTGTATAGATCTGATTGGGAACCTCGGTGGGAACTTTTGCTATGAAACCTGGACCCTGTCTTTGTTCTCTGGAAAGCTCCTTCCTTTGGAGGTGGTATTTCTCGGGTTTGCAAGCTGTTCACTGGAATAAAGTCTCTTTTTTCCAAATTCCTGTTCAGAGAACTTTTGTTCACAAACACAACAGACACACTGTTGCCACAGGGCCTGGCTGCTCTTCCTCTGCGTGGACCACGCTTCCCCTAGATTTCCATTTGGCCCACACCCTGCCCTCTTTCAAGTCTTTGCTCAAAGGTCACTCTTCATGAGGCTTTCCCCAACTATCCGTGAGTGACACCTGACCTCTTCCTGCTCTACTGGTTTTTAATTTGTGTGTGTGTGTGTGTGAGAGAGAGAGAGAGAGAGAGAGAGGGAGGAGACGGTTTGCTCGCTCCCACTAGAATGAATGCTCCATAAAGGATTTTGTGCTTTGTATTTCTCATTATGCCTAGACTGTGCCTCAGCACATAACAAGTGCTTGTGTATAGTTGTTGAAGTGAAGGAACAAATGAATGAATGACTCATGACAGACAACAGAATGGTCCAGGGAGGTGAAATGAATTGTCCAAGGTCACAGCTATGTAGGGGTAGAAGTGAGAAGTTAACTTAGGTCTCTGTCACACAGTTCAGTATCTTTGTCTGCCTCCAGCTGCCTGCATTCTGAACCACAATCCACAGTGGTCTGCCCTCAGGGTTACTGCCCCTAGAACACAGCCGGGGGAGGCTTGGAGTCTGGCACTCAGCAAGGATTTAAAGGAGTCACGTCTTTAATGTCTTAAATGTATGTTTCTTATGAAAGATGCTTCATTCACTATGTCCTAGCCATACTGTGTTTCCTTCAGTTCTTCAAATCTACCTCAGGGCCTTTGCACATGCAGTTCCCTGGAGCGCTATTTGCCCAGCTCCTCCCTTGGCTGAATCTTTTTCATCCTTCAAGCCTCAGTTTAAATATGCTTTCTTAAGAATCCATCCCTTACTATTTGCTATTTCTGAATGTTTGTGTCCCCCCTCCCCCCAAATTCATATGCTGAAATCTAATCCCCATGTAATCGTATTAAGAGGTAGGGGCTTTGGGAGGCAATTAGGACATGAGAGTGGAGCTGTGATGAAGAAGTTTAGGGCCCTTATAAAATAGGCCTGAGGAAGCTTGTTTGCCCCTTTCTCCTATGTGGAGGACACAGCAAGAAGGTGCCATCTATGAGCCGGGAAACAGTCGGGGCCTTGCCAGACACCGGATCTACTGGCACCTTGATCTTGGACTTCCCAGCCTCCAGAATTATAAGAAATAAATTTCTATTGTTTATAAGCTACCCAGCTTATGGTATTTTGTTATAACAGCCTGAACAGACTAAGGCACTACTGACATCAAAAAAGTTTCAGTTACTTTCTTCATAATATTTGTCACTATTTGCTTGTGATTGCTTGTTTAGTCACTCTCTTCCTATAGGACAAGGGCCCTTTCTACTTTGTTTACCTTTGTGCAATCAATGCTAACACAGTGTCTGTGATGGATGAATCAATGAACAAATCTATTGTCAAATAAAATACAAAGGATTTGAGGATTAGACCTTATTTCATACTAACCATCATACCCACTGTTTGAATACAGTGTCTAAAGAAGCAGTTACCAGCAAGTAAAAGACCCCACAAGCCAAAACAGGGTGAATGAGGAGTTTTCACAATGCATTCTATGATTATATATTTTTGCTGAGGTCTATTTCTAACTTGTCAAGTAGATTCCAGACAAGTGATTTGATATCTCTTCATCACAGTAGAAAGCCAGACACAGAAATTATATGTTATACTGCAGGCCCCTACTTATAAATTAAGTATTGCAAGCTGTGATAACACTTACATTCATATTCAATTCAAGGCTTATGGAGGTATTTTGTCTAATTTCTATTCTGTTAGATTATACCTAACTGGAATTTGAAAACCATTTTAGATCAATAAATAAATATTTATTGAGACTTTATCCAGTCCCTAGCCCTGAGAAGAATAGAGAGGTATTCTGAGATAATGACCTTATTCTCAAGAAACAAACTATTTAGTAAGATAAACACCTTTTATACAGAACATAAGATGCCATAAACAGGATTATACCCCATAATGTTTGCATTGAGCAGGACAGACACTAAGTACAAGGGAACTTGGAGGAAGGATAACAAATGTGTGCTAGAGTTTTAAAGGAAGGATTTATGGATGGGGTGAAACTTAACTAGACTTTGAAGGATGGGGGGAGAATAAATCAATATATTTATTGAGTGCCTACTGTGCATAACATACAGTACTAAATACTATGGCGAATCCAAAGAATTATAAGACAAGGTCTCTGTCCTTGGCAGGTTTATGATCTAGTTGTAGAAACATGACATAAATTAGTGAAAAGTTAAATAACATTATGAGAGATAAACAGCAGTTTAAGATGACAGCAGCACAGGAGATGTCATGAGGTATTCTGTGATTAATTACCCAATGAATGATATAGAGAATAAAAGCCTTGGGATTTCCAAGAAGATGGGCTGGGAAGGCTTCTCAGAAGACGCAGGGCTTAAACTTGAGTTAGAAGGACGGGTGGGATTGGCTAAGAAGTTGATGGAAGACGAGGGAAGATGTTATCAGGGAGGAAGAGTTAAGAACAGAATAAACAAAGGTGGAGAAGCTGGGCAGGAAGAAAATGAAATGAATGAGCCAGGTTGGCTGTGAATGATTAGAGATAAAGCTGGGGAGGAGATGAAGACTAGGTCATGAAGGACGATGAAAGCTAGACTATTGAGTTTATATATTACCCTCCCTGCAATTAAGATCCACTACAGGTTTTGCATAGGGGTGTGATGTTTTAGAATTTGTCTGGCAGCAGGGTAAAGAAAGGCTTTGAACAATAAATAGCCATCCCAGAGGCTCCTACAGAGGTGCAAGCATAGGCTAGAAGAAGCTAATAAGGGAAGTAGTGGCCATTCACAGTGGACAGTAGATGGACATGTAGAGAGAAACTATAAAAGAAAAATCAACAACTTTTTGTGGGTAGGTGGATATGGGGTTGAAGAGAGAGATGAGTCAAACCTGAGCGTTGCACGTTTCCAGCCTGGATTACAGAAGGATTCAATAGCACCCACTACCTGCACACACACACTCATTTATTGAGCACCTGCTATTGGCCAGAGGCTGGCTTAGATGTTAAAAGTACAAAGATAAATAAGATAGGACCCTGACTTCAACTTTTTTTTACAGTCTAAGGTAGGATAACAATATTCAGTAACAATTTTAAAGTGTGCAGTGACTCAAGTGTAACAAAATCAATACATGTAACCAAAAACATTTGTACCCCGTAATATTTTGAAATAAAAATAAATAAGTAAAGTGTCCAGTATCTTCCAGGAATAATAGACAATATTATACACAGAGGTTTAAGAATTAGGAGAGGGGACTTCAGATTTAGGTTGTATGGAGAGGGAAGTACAACTTCAGTTTAGGTGCATAGAGTTCAAGGTAACAGAGGGGCTTCCGTTTAGAAATGTGCAGAGGGCAAAGGCAAACCTAGGATTAAAGCTCAGAGCACAGTCCAGGAAGGCGAGCAGAGATCTGAGAGCGCTTAGTTAAAGTGAGTGACTGCAAAGGAGAAAGTATCGAGAGAGAAGAGACGGAAGCAGAGATCTGAACCGTAGGCTACAATCACATTTACAGTTGGCAATTAGGTCTCAACTAAGATGGGATAAACACAATCAGAGCAGAGTTGGGACAGTGTCTATCACTCAAAGGAAGGAGAGGCTCTAACTATTAAAAAATGAGGGGCTGCTTTGCAGAGGTCAAGGTGGGAAGAATTAAGAAAAGGCCACAGAGGGAATGTAATCAGGCAAAGAACCCTCTGGTCCTAGGATATTTGACCAAAGACTTGATGACCGTGTTATGGATATCACAGAAATCTGCCACACCTGGTGGGAAATTGGGTCAGATAAATGGTTTTCAACTACGGTGTTTTCAAGAAAAGTGTTATTACTAATGGTAATAAAGTATAGAAGTTTATGAATGATTTGCCTTTTCTATACTCATAAATCAAAGAGCATCACATTTATCCAAATAATTTTGTATTTGCTGACTTGCATTTAGATATGGTTCCTTGGGTGAGAAAGAAAAGTAACTTACCTGAAAGGCAACTTACCTGGAAGTTGGACAGAATGCCCAGCCGTGGCGTGCCCACCAATGTCTGGGGCTCATATGAATATCAGTAGCACTGGTGGGTACGGTTGAAAAATGCAGATGTGTTAAGCACATTCCAGGTTCTTTTGTAACAATATTTCTATAATACTGTGATTTAACAATCAGAGGTCATAAGTTGGGAGCTTCTGGAGGGTAGGGAATGTGTAGTGTACACCTGCATTTGTAACTGTCACAAGATCTGATACACTGGTAACTACTTAATAATTTTGTATATAAATAAACTGATGAAGAACTTCGAGAGGGCAGTATGGTTTTGGTGGTGCCAAAAAAGTTTTTCAGTACCTAGTCATAAAGATGATTAAGAGACTGGAAAATAGAGGTAAAATCTAAGGGGCTGACTTTTGAAGTAGCCTTCATATCTGTGGATGGCCATGGCATTAGCGCATATATCTATCTGTGTTTTGATGAGGGTGACTTAGCCTGGATATAAGAAAGTCCTTCTGGCAGTAAAGGCTGATAGATGCTGAACTAAGGTTGACAAAAAGATGTGAAAGGTAGATCTCTGAAAGTGCTAGAAAAATGAAAGCAATCTATGTCTGAGATTTCTGTCCTTTTCCTTTCCCCTCACAAATACAGTGATCCAGGCCTCCGTATAAAATGTCTCTCCTTGCAACATGTACTTGGGTGAATCTTCTGTTTCTGGGAGTTTTGATACTAACCACCTATTGACCACTCTTAGGGCCCAGACTCAGTCTGTTGTCTCCTGAATTCCCCATGGCAATGACTCAGTGTATCTTCAATGAACATTAAACTGTGAATGTCAGGGAGTAAGGTGCCACTAGCAATGAGCAATGAGTGTGAGAGAGAGGAGATGGTGTGCGCGTGCGTGCATGTGTGTGTGTGTGTGTGTGTGTGTGTTTCCTGGGATTATGTCAGCCCTCTTTCCATTCACAGGGGAAATGTGCTTCCTCTCCCTTCCTTACAAAAGGACCAAGCATCATTGCTGATTGTGAATCGTGAGTTATCGTTTTCATCTAAATGCACTAGGAATGGAAAGCATGGACTTGAGTACTTTATATTTCATTTTGCCAATTCTCTCTTGCCTTACTCTCTACTATTAGTTTTCATCCATTTATAAATAACCTTGCACTGTGGTCAGACATTTACTATAAGCATTTCCGGAGCCTTTGACAATGGCTGTCTTCACTTGACAGGTGACACTCTGCTGAGAAAATACCAGAGGAACTTGAATGCAAATTCTCTCCCTCCTCCCACTTGGCCTCAATCTGGGCTTTCTCCCTCTTCCCTTCTGTCGGCTTCCTGTTCTCTCTTTTCCATTCCATTGCCTTTCCCAATTTCATATTCAAAGATGCTTTGAACACAACAAAAATACTGCCAGAGCTAATTATAATTGCACATGAATTTTGTTATATTACATAGATTTTTTTCTAGCCTGAATATCTCAAATTGACCTCTGAGAGGCAAAACGAATTAACGTGATCATTTTTCCCTCCTTTCTCCCTCTCTCTTCAGTTTTTATTGAGGGGAACATTTTTCCCCCTCCCTGTGTGTGTGTGACTATTTTTATTCTCTGTCCCTTGCACCCTTATTTAAACCTAAAATATTGATGAACTCCACTTGAGCTCAGCATTTATTAGCAGGACTGCAGCTCAGTTTGGGTGGATGCAAATTCACAGGATTCCTTAGAGGCCAGAGGCAGTGAGGTGCAGAGGATAACACGGGGAGGACCAATGACACTAAGCACTGATTTAAATGCCCTGTGGACTTGGGGTGCGTCACATGGGTGGGAGAGGGGATGAATTTTAAGAAATGATCCAGGAGTGTCTCCTAGGTCAGCAGGATTCAGTGGTGGTGACTGTACGGTGTGGGTTCCAAGGAAGGTTCCAAGAAGGTTGCAGTGGTCAGAAAGGGAACTTGTCATCGTGTAGCTGCTGGCTCCAGATCTTATTAACAGCTTGATCTGGGCTCATGTCCTTAACTGCTGTAAGCAGTTTTCTATAAAATAGGGGTGGTAATGGTTCCTATCTCACAGGGCTTGGAGAGAAATTAGATCATGCATATAAGAGCATTTAGCACAGTGCCAGGCATACAGAAAGTAATCAATAAGCAGTAGTGATCATTATGTATTGTCCTTTTAAACTAGTGCCTACCTGTAATCAGCAAATTGTAACCATTATTTCTTCAACTATCTCCGTGAGTTCTTAGTTCATGAAAATGATGCTCAAAGCCAATCATTAGCCTTAGAAAAAGGAGTAAAGGCAAGGAAAATTTGTCCCATAGATAATGCCAATAATTCTGGGCTGATATCAACTTATTAAGTTTTCAACATCATCCAAGACATTAATCTACTTGCTGTTGCTTTGTGTCAGTGATACCTTAGCTGTGGGATATGCATGCATGTGTGTATATATGTGTGTATGTATACACACACACACACACACACACACACACACAGAGGATGGTGAGTGAAATGTTTCCTATTGCTTTGGGATTGGTATCTCGGGTACAAAACCTACCAAGTGTCAGGACCTCTGCAGCAGAGGCTGGGGAGGTGGGGGCAGTTCACAGGTCTGCGGACTAGAGGATGGAGTGGTGGACGAGGTCAAGCTGGAGGTGAATGGTTTCTGTTACACACAAGGGGTGTGCTGTGGGAGGCTCACAGGCACCCTGAAGAACTAACTCATGTGCATCCCAGGGGGGACAGCCCACAACTGGAAGTCTGCCCCATGGCGGGCTTCAGTGACCAGGCCATAATCAACAGAGAGAGGACCACAGAGGTGGCCAGCCATGTGAAGAGACATGTGTCCCCTCCCTCTTCCTTTTCCCCTCCCCAACATCATTGGGGGAGTCAGGACTCACAGGGTCCAGGCATAGGAGTGGCTCAGAGTCAAATCACAGTTCCAGGCCCCAGCTTGTGAGAGGCTGAATGTGTCTCTCGAAAAAGACAGATGGAAGTTCCAACCCCCAGTACCTCAGACGTGACCTCATTTGGAAGCAGAAACTTATAGAAGCAATGAAGTTAAACTGAGATCATTATGGGGAGCCCCAATCCAATATGACCGGTGTCCTTATAGAAAGGGAAGTTTAGATAGAGTCAAGCACAGAGGGAGGCCGTGTGAACAGGCACAGGGAGGAGGCCACGTGTAGATGGGAGCTTTGCTGCCACAAGCCAAGGGCTGTGTGGGGCCACCAGGAGCTGGAACAGGCAAGGAAGGATTCTTCCCTAGCACTTTCAGAGGGCTCACAGCCCTGCCAACACCTTGATTTTGGAAATTTTGGACTTCTAGCCTGCAGAACTCAGACGATGCATTTCTGCTGTTTTAAGGCCCCCAGTTGGTCGTACTTCGTTGCAGCAGCCCTGGGAAACCAGCACAGCTCAGAACTGTGCAGGAGAGACGGGGGAGAGATGTGATTTAAGTCTACAAGAGACTGAAACTTTAACCTGGGCTTCACGTGAAGAGCCAAACACGACCAGAAAGTTATGGAACCTGTCCAAGATCTTGTCGAGGGATGTGCTATGCGTTAGGAAAGCGACCTTCTACAGAGCAGAGAGGGAGGCTGCGACTGGAAAAATACAATTATTTTATGCATACACCCTGCTGAGTTCAGACTGCTCAATAAACTGGTTACATACAGATTCAAACATCCTCTGCCCGCCAGGTGCTTGGGAACTTGGCCAGGACGACTCTTAGGCTGCGTGCTGGTTACCATGACAATATAGGTAAGAAACAATCCTGGCACTTCCCCTGGCTTACAGACTAGGAGCCTGTGGTAGTTCTAAATGCTCTAACCATGAATATTTTGTGATTAAATCTGATGTTTGATAAGGAGCCCTGGGGACCATCACTCACTGAAATCTGAGGGAACTCCAAGGGCGAGAAGGAAACCCCTCCAGGAAAGAGCTACTTCGCAGGCAGCTGAGAGAGGAGACCCCTTTGCACATCTTGCTTTTGCACCTAGTAGCACCGGGAAGCTCCAAACCCAGAGGATCTCTGCCCTAGTCTAACTCCCAGTGGCCTCCTTCAAGTTCTTCTGGAGTAATGGGCTTTGTTCTTCAATCCCAGTACATCCCACTGAGCTGCCGCATTAAGTTTCTGCACAGTCCCAAGAGGGTGTGGCTGTTAGTGGAGCTTCTGGGGTGGATGGGGAGGGTTTCTACCCGGTCCCTCACAGAGATGAGGCCAGGAGAAGAGTCTTGCTCCGCAGGCTGGGAGGTCAGTCCTGTTCACCCTGCTGGATCTCAGTGGGGGCTCATTGCTGCAATTAGCACTTCCTGTAGTGCAGGACAGGAGGGCAGCTCAGCCAGGGCTTCCTTAGCACAAACTTGCCTTTGCTTCACCTTACAGGGGATGGGATTAGAGTATTTTCCTGATTCTTTGATGCACTAGGTGATTCTCATTGGTCTGCCTCGGCTTGCCCTGCATGGGTGATTTTGGAGGCAGTGGCAGCCCTGGAAGAGAAGGTGCTGGGGGGACACTGCAGGGGATTGCAGGGTCCCTGGGGTGGCAGCGGACTCATCTCCCTGGGCTTGCCTTGGTGCCCTGTGTCCTGGGACAGAAAGAAGAGCAGGCAGGTGCCCACAGGTCTGAGCAGGGGGAGGTGAGCACTCTCCTGTTTCTAAATCTGCCTCTTTTTCACGGTTGTCTCCAGCGCCCAGGTACTCTCGGTGGGAAGTCAAATTTCTCTTCCCTGATACCTAACCTTCCTGCCAGTCGCACTGGGGGCCTGGATGTTGTGCCTGGGATGTTTATTCCTGTTCGTTAGTGGGCTCTGCTGGGGAGAGAGGAAGGGAAAGATGGGAGCCAGGTTAAGGAGGTCTACGCCTTGCTGCAAAATAAGCTGCATGGGGACATGGGGGGACATTGTAAGCTGCTTATATGTCTCTGTCACTTTCAGAAAATCCTCTTGGTCCCCCTTTCTTTTCAGCCATTCTCTCTTTCTCTCTCTCCCCCCTCTCCTTCCCTCCCCCACCCGCCTTTCTCTCCCCATCTACAAACTGAACCCTGTTGACCAGGGCCCTCTCCTAAAATCCTCTTCCAGTGACTTCTGGGACCTCACACTTGTCTGCTTTTAATCTCATCTCGTCTCTCAGGCTGCTCCTTCTCCATTTCCGACTCTCGTTCCTCTCCCTCTACCTGTCCCTTAAATGCCGGTGTCTCTCAGGGCTCATTCTCCGCCCTCTGCCATTCTTTCTTTCTGAGCTCTTTCACTCATTTCCTTACTCGTGACTTTCAGACTTCTATTTCCAGCCCAGGAAGTATCTCTTGGCCGCCAAGCTCAGAAATCGCACTTGTTACTAGAGAGATCACTCCATCTGTATGTCATGTGGACACTTCAAATAGAAAACATCTAAAGTGTTCTATTCATTCCCACTCCCCAAAACAGCTCCCTCTCCTCTCCTTGCCCCACGGTCTACCAGCTGTTAAGAAAGATGCAGAAGTCTTTCTTAACTCCATCCTCTGCCTACCACCACAGCTAGCCAGTCACCGAGTCCTAATAATGCCACCATCTGAATAGATCTTAGCTCCGTTCACTCCTCTTACCCACTGCCTCTGTCCAGAACACAGCCACCTGTCATTCAAGGGACTATGCAAGGTGTGTGGGTTCTCCGGGCAGGCTAGTTTTTATCGGCATAGCCTCAAAACAACATTGTTTCAGTGCATATTCATCATTTATTAAGAGGAAAATTGCATTGCAGTAAAGGAACACCCAGGGAGGAAGCACTCAAATTATCCTTCTATTGCAGGGGTTGGCAAATGAAGACCAGTGACTGACCACCTGGTTTGTAAATGAAGTTTTATTGGAAAGCAGCCACGCCCATTTGTTTACGTGTTGTCCACGGCTCTTTCAGGCAACACCCAGCAGAGGTGAGTAGGTGTGACAAACAGGGTCTGGCCTGCAAAACCTATTTACTATCTGGCTCTTTACAGGAAAAGTTTGCCGACCTCTGTTTTATTGCCCTGAACAATTCAGCTCTGGCCTCACACTCGCATGCTTCCTTATTAAATTATTCAGAAATCATCTGCTGTAGGTCTGCTATGTCCCTTGGTAGGGTAGGGAGGGGTGGTTGAGGCAGAGAGGTGTCCTCACAATGACAGTGGCTTATGAAAGCATTTTTCCCAATCACATACAATGTTTCTGCTTGGCAGGACATCTGGAACGTACAATTGTCTCCTTCTTGTTACATTTCCATTGATGTTTTAGAAAGTGAGAATTCATTTCCTCTTGTAGATGGACGCCCAAGGCACCACCCAGCTGGCTGGCCTTAATTTAATTCCGATCGCATGGACCTCCTATCAGGCCTTCCTGCCTCAAGTCTTGCTCCTCTTCAAACCATTCTCTGCAATGCAGGTAGAATCATCTTTCCCAGATGCATATCTAGCCACGCCGCTCACCCGATAAGCCACATTGCTGAGTTTGAGATCTTACAGTGTGTTCTCAACTCTGCCACGTGGCCTACCTGGCCTTTAGGACCAGATCTACATGGCAGCACAGCTCACCTAGTACTTGTTGTCTGGATTCAGCCTTTGTCCTCATATCCCACCCCTCGCCCTCTTTCTTCATACTCCAGCCATATTTATCCTCTTTCAATTTCCAGATGTACCATGCTCTTTTCCTCCAGGTCCTCGTGAATTATTTTTCTCGATGCAGAACACTTTGTTCTCCACCCTTGCCTTTGCCTGGCTAACTTCAGCCCATCCTTCACGAATCTGTGCAAATAGCATTCTCTTTGCTTGGCTCTGTCTGTCCCCTGGACAAGATTGATCACCCCTAGTCTCTGTACTTCCCTTATCACAGCACCAATCATTCTTACTGTTATCATTTGTTTAATTAACTGTCAGTTTCATAAAGACAAGGATCATCACTGGCTTGTATTCCTCAAGCCTAACTAGCAATAAGCAAGTACTCACAATATTTATTGAACGGATACATGATTGAATGACTGTATGAATGAATGATTTAGGAGCCTTCCTCTGCTATTCATTAGCCTTCAGTCTCCACCCACATCGAGTTGGTAACGAAGTTGGGTCCATTCTAACTTTCACCATGTTTCATACGCCTTCCCTTTTCTATCTTACACCTGCACTGTAATGATGTGACCTGTTTGCCTTCAGGATGGTACTTCACTAGATCTCCATAGGGACATTGGGAATAAATATCGATGTCCTTTCCTTTCTAGCCCACACACAGTGTAAACATCAAACCCTTTTGTTTGATCACATTCTGTAGCCCCACCCCTTCCCCTCTGTCTTCATGACCTAGAGATGCTGAACTACCTATAGTTCTTCAGAATATGCTAGGATGTTTCCTGACTTCCAGCTTTCCCTCAACCTGTCTCCATCCTTAGCATTTCCCAGGCCATGGCGTGCAGCGGGAGAACCCTGTTCTCTTTTCAAGACTCGGTGCAAGGGTAGGTAGCTTTTCTAGAAAAGTAGCTATGAACTCGCTTTTCCTGGGGATCCTAGGTGTGGGCTCAGCCTGTCATATGCATATGTTGTTATTGCTAATCCCACAACCTATTTGATGGGGCCTTCCTTCCTGGTGAGTCTTGCTGGAGCCATCTGGAAGGTAAATGTAATGTTAAGCCCATTTCCACCCTTTAATGATATATTTCTTTTCCTCTTTCCTAATGCCAACCCCCAGGAAGGAGGAAGCTTAGTAGTGGAGGGTTCTGAAAGGGACTGAGCAGTGGTCTATGGAGAAGGAGCAGAATTCCTGACATTGGCAGTGCTGGGTCAGCCATGGCAGAGGTGCAGGGTGAGAGCTCGGTGGTGGGCTAGAGGGGGGCGGAAGGAAACAAGATATGGGGGCCAGTGCTAGAGAGAACTGGCCTTGCAAACAGTCAAATTATATCGTAAGTACCAGCCCAGTCAAGATGCTGAGATGGCGCTGTAAGAGGCTCAGTCCCCAAGGAGAGGGTGCAGTGGAGATTCTCAGAGCTCAGCAATGCAGCACCTTGGGAGCAGGACCTTCCTCTCCTGCTTATGCAAACCCAGGACTGTGGCTAGAAATAGGGGGTCCAGGTCCAGCAAGCCATCCTTCCAACTTGGAGCAAAATATCAAAACTCCAATCCCAATGGGACACTGGAGGGCAAACTAGGAACTGTGACTGGGACTGAGGAAGAATTGTCTTCCCAGGAGCACAGAGGACAGTAGGGCCCCCAGGCACTGGCTAAGGGAAGTTAAGGGCTAAAGACCAAACGCAGGCTCCACTCAGCAGAGACAGGGCCCCAATATTGCAATCTTTGCTTCTCATGGTCAGGGATACAGTAGATCAGCCTGCAGCTTAGCATCCTTTAGGATGTTTATAATCAATGTTTAACTTTTAAGGTTTTGAAATCCTAAATGGCTACAAACACATAACAATAATCAAAGAAATAAAGATTTAAATCAGGATGCGATAGTGATAGTTATTTAGGCTAATCAAATCAGAATTGGGTAATTAAATTTTTTTTAAATAAAATAATCAGTGCCAGTGAGGACACAGTTAGACAGGCCTTCTAACGCACTGCTGATTTTGCAATTGTATAACCCTTATGGGAAGTAATTTGAACATTCATAGCAAGCTTCCTAAAAAGTTCATTCTTGTAGTGAGTAATTGTTGATGTTTATTCAGCCCTCATTTCTGCCTTTTTCCTTCCTAATGCTGTTCAGGTTTCTATGTGGACACTCCTCCTTCTCCCAGAGACCAAGGGGTAGCTGTCACCCTCCCTGCTTTCATGGATGTCTCTGATTGGCTTAAGGCAATTAGAACGTTTGAACTCCCGCTCCACAGTGTTTGAGGATGGGCGTAAGATCTATATTCCAATCAGAGTGAATTTTCAGACTCTTGCTTGGAAGGCAGAGACAGAAATGTACACTGTCCCACTAGACATAACTTAGGACATCTATAGCCCTGACCGTGGCTGGTAGCCACCCTCGTTTGAGTTTGGTTTTCTGCTATTTGCCACTGAAAGTCTGCCAACTTTCACCTGGTTATTTCACTTCTAGGAATCTCCCCTCATGAAATAATCATAAATTCATACAAATAATTTAAGTATACCATTATTTATAAGAGAGAAAAATAGGAAACAGCCTACATAAATGTCCTTAAATGGGTGAAGGTTAAATAAATGATCTCGTACTCATAGGAGGAAATTTTATGAAACTATTACAAATCATGCTTCTGAAGAATATTTAATGACCTTGGAAAATGCCCACAGTATAGTATAAAGTATAAAAAGTAAGATGTAAAATTGGATTCACATAATATGATCCCATTATCTTATTTACATATAGAGAGATTAGAAGGAAATACACCAGAATATTAATAGTTATTTATGGGTCATTTTTATTATCTTCTTTATAGGTTTTGGACATTTAACTTTTATAAACATGCACATAGCACGTTCATAATCAGACAAAAATTTCATGAACATTAGTGATATTTTTGTATTTTTGACCCTTTGCCCGAGACCCCTAAGGGCGACAATGTGCTCAGTTTTTATTTTGCTGAGACATGTATTAGCATCATGCCCAGGGAGGCTGGAGTGAGGGAACACATTTCTAAACTCTGCCACCCTTCCCACAGGCAGGGACTTTTATGGAGCTCAGCGCTGGAGGGAAATTAGGCTTAGGTGGAGCTGGGTCATCCAACATAGAAGCAGATACTTCTCACCCAAGGGAGAAAATTGGTGCCTTACTTCTTCTTGGGGCCAAGCTGCCGAATCTGAAGTTCTGTCTACTTTTCCCAGACTCTTCCTGCCCCTCCCCTCCCCAAGCTCAAGTTTGGGACTGTCACTGCATTTTGCAGATGGGAAAGTGAAATGCTCTGGGAAGTGACTCACCCGCAGCCAGATTGTGATAGAGCCACAGAGAGACAGTTTGGAACTGGGGCCATCTGCCTCTCCAATTAGGGGCTTAATCCCCAAGGTCACTGGGAACTATTTTCCTACCGGCTGGTCTTGAGAGCAACATCCTCTATCTAAAAGGCCCAGCTATGGTTTTTCTTCCAGCACAATCCCAGCAGGAAAAGTTCTGGTACCTGAAACCTGAAACAACAGGCTGTATTTCTCTACTCTCATCCAGAAAAGGTCATATGAATAGGCAATATGTCCCCCGCTAAAAGATTTGGATCCTGGGGCTGTAAGAAGCAAGATCTCCTTCTCCTCCTCTTCTTCCCCCTCCCCGTCCTCTTCCCCACCCCTCCCCTTTCCTCCTCTCCCCCTACCCCCACCAACCTGCTTTCTTCTCCCCTCCTTTATTCCCTTTTCAACCATCCCTTAATAGTTCATGCTGCTTGCAACTTGACTAGTGGTTTTCAAGAGCATTCAATCCCCGGATTGAGACGTCTGCCTTTTCCATCATCCCCACGACTTAGGCATCTCACTGATGGAGTCCTTCCTCACTGTCGGACTTGTGGCCTGGGCACAGCTCCGTTTCCTTAGCTATCATCCCCTCATCAGGGTGCAGGGCATTTGGATCCTCCCAGAGCCAGCTTTGTCCAGATGAGGCCAACTTCAGCTAAGACCTCCAGTGGGCTTAGGCTGAGGGTGCCCTTCCATTCCGGGCCTTCTCGGATCTGACTTCTTTGTGCCTTCCTGGTTTCTTTCCCTTTTAGAAATAGTATGTATGAAAATGACCTCCCTGGTTAGTCCATAGCCTGGTCATTGCCGGGGCTTAACCACGTGCTTAGATTTGTGCTGTGGGAGCATCTCACCAACTTCTCCCTGCTCACCTGAAGTTCTCAGTGTTGACAGTGCTCCTTAACGAGGAGACACGTTAGCCAGGGTGAGATAATGGGGTATTTGCCTTATAGGTTTGGAGGGATTTTATTTCTGAGATTAGACTCTTCCAGGAGGCAGAGGGGTCCTTGGGGCATAAAGAGCCCCAGGGTGCTCACGTGGGGAGCGCACGGGCATGGAGTGCCGCCGCAGAGGCTGCCGGACAGAGCAGGAGCCAAGGTCCGGAGCCGGGATCAGGTCTTGGTTATCTTGGACTCTGTGGCACTCAGCACAGAGCTGGCTGTACTGGAGTTAGCCTAATCCAGCCCCCGTCCTTGCCCCACTTTTAAGAAGTTGCTGGCAGAGTAGACAGATGAAGCCGCATGTGTGCATTTCTGATTCACCACTTTGAGATGCTGCCTTCTAAGTTGAACTCTGCTTGCCCTGTGGACCTTGTCAGCATCTCTCAGACTTCAGCTAAAGTGAACGTCAATGATTTTATCTTTGGGCCCTTGCTGCTTTTTAATCCCTCCTCTCCAGATAAGGCACAACCACATCTATGGCTTTTCTCCTGTGTGTTTCAGGCTCTGGTCTCTTTGTATGTGAGTGATAGGACCCTAGGTTGGGACCAACAGCCAGTGGTATTCCACTTTCCTGCTCAGAGTTCCTGTGGCCACATATGCCATGTGACTTAGCCACGCTTTCCCAGGATTGTGTGTGGGTAACTGCTGCCTTCAGCCTCGTGATAAACCCCCCTAGGACCTGCTGACTAGGCTGGGACCCTTCCTGCTGTCACGTACACCCCAGTGCCTAGCTTCTCCAGGTCTCAAAGACTGAAGAGAACTGCTGAGGCTCTGAAGTCTCCTACTCCCCAGGATCCAACTTGCCAGCCTGTCCTGAGTGTCTATTATGTGCCAGGCTCAGTGCAAGATGTTTCCATATCTCAACTGACTCTCAGGTTGTTCGGTGGGTATTATCATTATCCCATTTTATGGATGCAGGAATGAGGATTGGACAAGATAAAGGACTTGCTCAAAAATCACTTGGCTAGTGAGTGTGGATTCCATCGAGATGGACTGGACTTTAGAAGGGTACCGTGTGCGTCTTTATAGGGCATGATTCTGCTCAGTTGCCCCATTCGCACAGAACAGCCTCACACTTGCACTTTTCTTCTTACATGATAAGATTTTATACCTTATCTTCCAGTAGGTGGAGTTCCAAGAATGTCTGGGTGAGAAGGGCAGTGGTGGCGGGAGGGGCACACATCTGAGGCTCCTTTCTTCCCCGTCTCTCCTTCCTCTCCTGCGTCCTGCCTCATTTTCAAGGAGGGAGAGGGGAGTCAGTGTTGTGCAGTGATTAAGAACATTTTCTCTTGATTCAGATTGATGGATTCGAATGTTGGCTCTGTCACTTACTTTGCTGCTTTGGGAAAGATATTTCTCCTAAGTTTCAGTTTTCTCATCTGTAAAATAAGGATAATAATCATACCTCACTCATAAGTTTGAGATAATGAAATACAATAACATGTGTTCAGAGGCCTGGTGCACAATGAATACGTAATGAGTCAGCCATTTATATTACTAATAAATAGCAGCTGGGATGGGTGTATAAATTGGTGCAACTACTTTGGAGAGCAATTTGTGATACAAGTTAGAGTTGAAGATGTTCTTATGCTATGACACTTCAACTCTTCTCCTAGGTATACACATAAGAAACATATATGGAAATGTTCATGTCAGCATCATTTGTATTCAGGAGAAGTTGAAAACAGTCTACATATTCATTAACAGGAGAATGAATAAATAATTATGTAGTCATGCAATAAAATCCATTAGTGAAAATAAATGAACTAAAGCTGCACAGATCAACATAGATAAATCTGTGACTATAATGTTGAGGGGAAAACAGTGAAACAGTTGCAGAAGAACATATACAGGATGGGGGTTTGAACCATGCAAAACAATGACTCTGCATTGGTTAGGGATACACACATATGTAAGAAAAGCATAAAGAAATGGTAAATACCACACTCAGTATGATGGCAAAGGGAGGGTACCTAGGACAGCAGTTTATTAGAATGTTTTCTGTCTCAGGCTGGTGCTTGGAGCAGTAGGCAGAATTCTGAGAGTGTCCTCAGGATCCTCACCAGCTGGTGTGCACACACCTTCTCCCACTTCTGCAATCAGTGCTGATGGCGCTTGGCTGGGAAGGGATTCTGCAGATGCAATTAAGGTCCCAAATCAGTTGACTTTAAGATAGGCCATAAGATTATGCTAGGTGGGTCTAACATAATCAGCTGAGCCCATTTGAAAGGGACTGGGCTCTTCCCGATGTGAGAGATTTGAAGCGTGAGAGGGATTTGGCGTGACAGAGATTCTTGGTTGCTAGCTTGAGTGGAGGGGGCCATGTGGCCAGGAGCTGGGAGTGGCCTCAATGAGCTGAGGGCATTCCCAGCTGACAGCCAACAAGGAAGTGAGGACCTTGGTCCTCCAACAGCAAGGAACTGAATTCTGTTCACAACTGAAATGAGCTGGAAAATGACCCTGGGCTGCCCATGTGATGCATGATGAGTGAGTCTGGCTACTACCTGGATCTCAGTGTTTCCCCTGACAGAGAACCCGGCCACGCTGGGCCTGAACTTCTGAGCTATAAAATTGTGAGCTAGAATCGGGTATTGTTCTAAACTGCTAAGTTTGTGGTACATTGTCAGGAAATAATATAAAACTAACACACAGGAACTCACAATATCCTTCCTATTGTACGTCTGAAATACTTCATAATACATTTTAAGAGCACCAGAATGGGTTGGAGCTGGGCTTGTATTGCAGAGTTCTGGGCTTGACCCCAAACTAGAAATCAGTTAGCTGAAAAATAGCCCATGTGTCCGGCATAGAGTAAAAACCCTCTAAAATTTGAATCAGAGACAGTGTATTTCAGAGTGAGACTGCAGTCTCATTCAGCAGCTAAGCAGGGCCCACCCTAAGTGAATTGGGTATACATTGTGGAAGTAAAAGCCTGTATTGAAGTGAGGAGTGAGCTGAGCTCTGGGAGGTTTTTTGAAGAACTTCGTGGCATCCAAGCAAATGTTCTATCACTGTTCAGAATCTCTTGGTCTGACTGAAGGACTTTGTGCTCTTAGGTTAAGTCATTTCTCTTGGGTTGGGTGGGGGCTCCCAGGAGTGGCTGTGCTGGGAGGAGGTGTATTGGCTCCCCCTGGGGAAAAGAGCCCCCCCATGCATCTGTCCTAAGAACCAGCACCCACTCCTGCCCCACCACCCATCAAGTCCTCATCTTCCTCAAACTCTTCCTGATTTCAAACAGTGATCCTCAGAGCTACAGACCCAGGGCCACAGAAGACTCCCAGGATTGTGGCCTGAATGAACAAACACATCAGGCTGCAGTGAATGGAATAAAATGAGCGTGTGAACTGGGGCTTCTCTCTTCTTCTCACCTCCAGGAGTCGTTGAACAGGCAGAGGGTTACTGCACGGAAGAGCCCCAGGCCAGCCCGTCCGTCTGCCTGCTGCCTGCTCTACCCCAACGGTCCTCTAGCAAACTCAGTCCTGTCCCTGATGAGCTCTTTCTCGCACTCCTTCCTCATCAGCCCCCCATGGTGGACCCTCTTCCATTATTACATCACCCTTCATCTAGTTTTCCCCTTAGGAACCTAGGAGTAACCCAATATTTCAATTATTTTCCATGTTCCATCCACCCTTCTACCTCTCTAGCATTTGTCGTCTCCTTTTTCTTCTCAGACTTGGATTAGACTTCTTTAGATATAAACTTTACAGAAAAGCTTACTTTCAAATGAAAAGGTGCAATAATTATATGATTCCCATATGTCCTGCACCCAAAATAACCCTTTATGTTTTGCCTCTTTCTTCCCCTTCCTGCTCTCCCTCCTCATTATCTTCATTTCCCTGCGTGTGTGTGGCTTTTTCTCTGAACCATTTGAAAATAAGTGGAGGCATCATGCCCCGTTACAACGTAACACTTTGTATTTCCAAAGAACAAGAACGTTCTCTTACATAACCACGGTACACTAATCAAAATCAGGAAATTTGACACTGGTGTAACAGTTGTATTTAATTCACATACTCAGATCTGTCCCAATTGTTCTTTAGAACATTTTTTTTTTTCATGGTTGGAGGTTTAACTCGGGATTACAGGTTGCATTTAGTTGTCATGACCCTTAAGTGTCTGAAATGTGAAATAGTTCTGCTTTTCTTTGACTTTTTTGAGCTTGACATTTCTTCAGAGTGCAGGGTGGTTATTTTGAAGAAAGTCACACAATTTGGGCTTGTCTGATATCTGATATTTCTTTCTTTTTTTTTTTTAATGGGGCAATAACATTTCTTTGGGTAGGGTTGTTGGAAGCCCAGACTGGCTAGGGGCTGAGAAAGGGGACATCAGGGAAAGCCTTCCTGGAAGAAATGAGGTGGGGTGGGAAAGACAAGTGGGAATTAGCCAGGGACAAGGGTCAGGGGGATCCTGGCACATGCATTTGCTAGAGGGAGCAGTAGAAGTTGGAAAGAGGTGAGGGCAGAATCCTGGGTCCCTCAGATCTCAGAACAAACAGTGGGGCCTAGTAAATGCTGTTAACATTGAAACTTGAAATCAGGAGGGGTTGTCCTTTGTTCCTTGCCATTGTGCAAATGTACTATGTTTATTTAACCAATCTGCTAAAATTAGGCATTTTGGTCCTTTTCGTATTTTTAAGAACATAAACCCTGCTGTGCTGTTCCAGCCTTTACTGAGCGCCTGCTGTGTGCCAGGCACCAAACTAGGAGTTGTCTTATCCTCCCAGCCCCCTTTTTGCTTTGCAATCATTATGCCCCTGAATCTTCCCGACACCCCAGTGGGGCAAGTGGAATTATTGCTATTTGGCAGATGAACAAAATGAAGTTTGGGGACTTCGCCAAGGTCACTCAGCTAGAAAGATGCCAATGCCAGAATTCTAGTCCTAAATCGTTATGAGTTCTACACAGGCCAGATGCCTGGAGGACAGGAAAGGGGACCACACACCCAAGCCTACACATGTCCTTTCTCTGGCAGTAGTTGGCAAAGGCATTCCACGTCCTCATCTGTAAAATGGGCAGGAACCTAACAACAGTGGGTGGGAAATACTGTAATGCCCCTTAGAGGTTCTCATGCTACCTGGCACACAGAGGGGCTCAATTACCTGTAATTGTAATTAATGCTAATAAGGGAGTCTGTGTCTCTCCCCAGGGCAGGTGGGAGCCACTGAAGAGTTTGGAGCAGGGGAGGGGCAGGAAGACCATGCTGACTCCCAGCTGTTTCCTGTTCACAGCTGCCTGGGAGGGGCTGTTGGCTCTGCAGAGTCTGATATTTCCTCATGAATAAATTCAGACTAGGCATTTTTGGCAGAAACATCTTTTGGCAGGCCCAGAATGTCAGTTTGTCCCAATGTTAGTGATGTTAACTTTGATTATTTGATTAAGGTAGCATCTGCCAGTTTTCGCTTCTGTTAAGTCATATTTTCTTCCCTTTTAATTAAACAGTTACTTATGAAGAAATAGTTTCAGGCTATTTCTTGAATATATATGTAATAGTATCCTGTCTTTCATCAAAGCTTTACCCATTAGTTTTAATATCCATCGATGATTTTCTAACTCCTTTATTCTTTCTATATTTACTTGTTGGGACTCTTTTTAAGGAATACGTATTATATCTGTAAACATGGACTATTTTTTAAATTTTATTGAGATCTAACCTCTTAAATTTTTAAGTGTGCAATGCATTGTTAACTATAGGTATGATGTTTCAAGCAGATCTCTAGAGCTTATTCATCTTGCTCAACTGCAGCTCTGTGTTCATTGATTAGTAACTCCCTGTTCTGCTTCCCCCAGCCACCATTCCACTCTTTGACTCTATGAATTAGACTATTTTAGATACCTCATGTACGTGGAGTCATGCAATATTTGTCTTTCTGTGACTGGCTTATTTCACTTAGCATAATGCCCTCAAGGTTCATCCATGTTGTCCATATTGTAGAATCTCTCTTTTTTTTAAGGTTGAGTAGTATTCCATTCATGTAGACACGACATTTTCTTTATCGGTTCATCTGTGGATGGACATTTAGGTTGTCCCCACATTGTGGCTACTATGAATAGTGCTACAGTGAGGATAGGAGTGCTAATATCTCTTTGAGATACTGATTTCAGTTCTTTTGGATAAACACCCAGAAGTGGGATTGCTGGATCATATGGTAGTTTGATTTTAATTCTTGGAGAAACTGCCATACTGTTTTCCATTGTAACTGCACCATTTTCAATTCCCACCAATGGTGTGTAAGGATTCTAATTTCTGTACATCCTCACAAACACTTAGTGTCTTTTTTTGGTAATAGCCATCTTGACAAGTGTGAGGTGATATCTCATTGTAGTTTTGATTTATATTTCCCTGATTAGTGACATTGAGCATTTTTTCATATACCTTTTGGCCATTTGAGTGTCTTATTTGAAGAAATATCTATTGAAGTCTTTTGCCTATTTCATTGGGTAGTGAGTTTTTATTGAGTTTCTTATATATTTTGGAGATTAAGCCCTTATCAGATTTATGTTTTGCAAATATTTTCTCTCATTCCCTAGGTTGCCTTCTCACTGTTAATTGTTTCCTTTGCTGTGCCACAAGTGTTTTAATTTGAAGTCTCATTTATTTTTATTTTTTATTTTTGTCTGTGCTTTTGGGGTCACACCCATGAAATCACTGCCAAGACCCATGTTATGAAGCTTTTCCCCTCTGTTAGATTTTCTTCTAGAACTTTCCCAGTTTCAGGTCACATTTAAGTCTAATTTCATTCTTTTGCATGTGGAATCAGTTTTCCCAGCACTACTTGTTGAAGAGACTATCTTTTCCCCATTGTATGTTCTTGCCGCCTTCTCAAAGATCAGTTGACCATATATGTATAGATCTATTTCTGGCCTCTATTCTGTTCTATTGGTCTTTACACAAGTATCATACCATTTTGATTACTGTTGTTTTGTGATGTATTTTGAAATCAAGAAGTGTGATGCCTGCAGCTTTGTTCTTCTTTCTCAAGGTTGATTTGGATATTTGTGGCTTTTTTTGGTTCCATATGAATTATAGAATTGTTTTTTCTATTTCTGTAAAAAGTTGAGATTTTGATAGGTTAAATTTGTAGATTGCTTTGCATAGTATGGACATTTTAACAGTATTAAGTCTTCCAGTCTGTGAACATAGAATGTCTTTCCATTTGCTTGTGTCTTGCTTAATTTCTTTCATTAGTATTTTATAGTTTTCAGTAGAAACTTCCACCTAAGTATTTTACCTAAGTATTTTTATTCTTTTTGTTGCTACTGTAAAATAGATTGCATTCCTAATTTCCTTTTTAAATAGTTCACCATTAGTGCATAAAAATGGAACCGATTTATGTTTGTTGATTTTTATATCCTGTGACTATACTGAATTTGTTCTAATAGTTTTTTTTCCTAAATGTAGTCTTTAGGGCTTTCTGTATATAAGATCATGTTATCTGCAAACAGGGACAATTTTACCTCTTCCTTTATGGATACCTTGGGTGCCTTTTATTTCTTTTTCTTGCCTGATTGCTCTGGCTAGGACTTCTGGTGCAACATTGAATAGAAGTGATGAGAGTGAGTATCCTTGCCTCGATCCTTAGAGGAAAAGCTTTCAGATTATTACCAGTGGGTATGATGTTTTCTGTGGGCTTTTCATATATAGCCTTTATTACTTTGAGGTAATTTCCTTCTATTCCTAGTTTGTCCAGAGTTTTTAATGGATTCTTATATTATTCAGTGGTTTATAATAAATTAGTTATTTCTTTGATTTTCAAATTGCCCTGATTTGGTCAGTGGGTGTTCCTTCAAGCTGGCTTTTGTGTCCTTTTGATGTGTTCCCATTATTTTGGGGAAATTTTTATTTTCTTATGCAACAAGATGTTTCAGACTCATCTTATCCTTTCCTTGCCCGAAATTGGCCTTTTCCCCAAGGAACCTGGGTTCCTTTTAATAGAGAGTGGTATTTAGAAACTAAGATCTGAGTTCTATGCACACTTAGTGCTACTGGTATATTATTGTTTCTAAGCCTTCTCAGGAGGCAGAGCTAGAATATATACATACATGATAGACTAATATATACATATTTAGTAAAAATCATGTGTACAAGAGGACACATTCTGTCCTCTTTTTGTATGTACAAATCTCCAACATTAAGAAACCTAGTTCTGATTATCTTCAATATGTTTACCTATTTTCTTAAACCTTGAAATATACAGAAAATGGCTTCAAAATTCTTACTCATACCACTTCTAAAACTAAACCTAAAATTAACAATAGTTCAACATCTATTTATAATGTTTTTAGAGAAAATATAAATACAGTGCAAATACACAGATCTTAAGATATAATTTATTAAGTGTTGACAAATGCATGTATCTAGGTAACTCATATCCCTATTGAGATATGTATTCATCACCCCAGAAAATTCTTTCATTTTCTTTCCCAGTCAATATTGCCACCCTCCAGAGGAAACCATTTTTATTATATATATATATATATATATATATTTAAAAACAGAAATTAGTTTTGCCTATTCTAACACTTGATATAAACGGAATATACAGCTAACCTCTTTAATTCTTTAGCTTAGAATAATGTGAGAATAATCCATGCTATTGTGTCTCAGTAATCCATTCCTTTTTCTTGCTGAGTTGCATTCCATTGTATGACTATACCTCAATTTGTTTATCCACTTTCCTCCTGATGAACATTTGAGTTGAATGTGAATGTTATGAATAACAACGATATGAACATTTGTGTACAAGTCTTTTTGTGGACATCCATTTACCTTCTCTTGGGTGAAAACCTTGGAGTGGGATTGTTAGATCATAAGGTAGGTGTAGCAGATTGTATTTTCCAAATCTGGACACAAGAATATCTTCAGTCCTGCATGCTTTTTGTGAAACTTCTCTCTTTATCAAGCGATAGTCTGTGATTTTACTACTTGACCCTGAGCAGACCTGTGTGGCAGCAAAACCAATAGACCGATGTGACTTGTGAGTCCAGATCATAAGACGTGTGTTGCCCCACGTGTATTTCCCTTTGCTCAAGGATCATAGGCCTGTATTTCCTACTTTTCTATGCTTAAAAAAGTTGTATTTTCTAGTTTTGAAGTTGTTTACAGTGAGAAGAAAAGTCAGGTACCAGTTACACTGTCATGAATGGAAATCTAAGTACAGTGGCTTAAAACTTATGTTTATTTCTCTGCATATCTGGAGGTGAGCAGGTTGGGAGGGTGGCCGTGCTCCGCGTGGTCATTTCAGGAACCCAGTTCCTTCCATCCTGCTGCTCTGCCATCCCCAAGGATATTGTCTCCGTGTGCGTGGTGGAAGCTAGACACAATCTTGTCTGAGAGCCAGTTCACAGCAAGATAAATTCCCTGTCTTTTAACTTGGAGATGACCTAGAAGTGCCACATAACTTCTGTTCACTTCCATGCATTGACCTAACTAAGCCACACTTCACCAAAAGGGAGGCAGAGAACATACTTTCTAGCTGAATGGCCATGTCAAGATGAAACTATTAATGTTACTTTGAAGAAGAGAAGAACAGAGTTTGGTGGATAACTAGCAGGCTTTCCACTATCCCTTATCCATTCTGTCCGAAAGATCTGATTATGTAACTCCCATGCCTAAAAACCCTTTCTTGGCTCCCCATTGCAAAATCTTTAGCTTGGCACACAAGGCCCAACATGATCTGAGCAAAACCTATCCTCCTTTCCAGGCCCAGAACTTCTGTTACCCCTGTATACTTCACTACTTTGTATCTCAAGAGTTTATACTTTTCCCATCTCTGTATTTGCACAAGCTGTTCTCTCCAATCATAAAGTCCTTCCTCCTTTTCTTTGCCATCAAATTCCTGCCCATTTCTCAAGACCCTTCTTGTCACCCAGGGAGTGGTGTTTTCCCCCCATTACTCTGCCTTTTTATACACTTTGACTATACTCAACTTTTTGCTGGTAAATGTTTAACAGCCATCTGTCTGGGAGAAAAAAAGTAATGATTGGAATTTGCCAATTCCCATTGTGTAAATTCTTCCACCATGGCTGATTTCAAGCTACCAACATAATGTCACAGAATGCAGAGCTGGGAATAAGCTAGTTTGAGTCAGCTGCAATTCACCACTGACTTATATCTTTTACAGCATTTATTATATTGCATCACAACTATTTGTTTATACCTCTTTCTCCCACTAGACTTTAAGTTTTTCAAGGATAAAGCCTATATTCTTATTATGTTTTCTTCAACATCTGTAACCCTAGCACATTTTCTGATACATAGCAGGAATTAAAGAATAAATGCATGTGTGTGTGTTTTGGGAGAGATGGCTACAGGGATGGAAGGAATTAAGAAAGGGGGGTACGTATGGCCTCAGTGGATATTAATGGACTTTGCAGGGCTAAGCAAGCACTAGCCACCTGTAGTCACCTCTCCCAGTAGAACTCCACACTTGTCCCTGTGTCTGTCTTTCCTTCTTCTTTTTTTTGGGACAGCGTCTCGCTCTGTCTCCCTGTACCCTGGCTAGAGTGCCGTGGCATCAGCCTAGCTCACAGCAACCACAAACTCCTGGGCTCAAGCAATCTTCCTGCCTCAGTGTCCCCATTAGCTGGGACTAAAGGTGCACACTACCATGCCCTGCTATTTTTTTCTATTTTTAGTAGAGATGGGGTCTCACTCTTGCTCAAGCTTGTCTTGAACTCTTGACCTAAAGCGATCCTCCTGCTTTGGCCTCCCAGAGCACCAGGATTACAAGTGTGAGCCACCATGGCTGGCCTGTCTTTTCTTCTTACTCTAACATTTAGACAGTTTAGTCTAGAGACTTACAGTTTGTTTCTTCTTTATAACACTCTTTCCTTACCCAGTTGCCATCTGGTTTCCTCCTGATCACAGCATACGGTAACAGTTCTGTCACTAGACTTCTTTGTAAGATTTGCATTTGCCCCCCACTCTCTTGATTCTCTCTCCTCCTTGGTGCCTGACTCAGTTTCCTGGTTCTCTGGAACTTATTGTTCTTTCTCAGTCTCCTTCCGTTTCCCCTTCCCATCTCTTTAGGCTATTCCCAGTTCTGTCCTTGAGCCTCTTCTCTTCCCTCTCTTCTTGTTTTTGCTGAGTATGAATCTTAGGAATCCCTGGCTTTTATCCCCGGGCTCTACTTGTTCCCACATGTCCAACATACACGTATCCAGGCACCTACTGGACATGACCCTTGTGTGGCTCCAAATGGGTGTAATTTAGCATTTCCGAATCTGCACTTAAAATCCTTTTTGTCCCAGACTATTTTGCTTATGTATTTTCTTTCTCTCTAGATAGGAACATTGTCCAGGAATCTAAGATTTTTCCTAGACTCCTTTTTCTTTAATTAATCAACAAGTCCAGTTGATTTTTATCTCCTCAAACCATCCGTTGTTGTTCTTGCATGTCTCCTCCTCCCTTTACCGTCCATCACCTGGGCAGTGGCACTACTCCTAACTGCCGTCCTGGCCTGTCTTCCATTTCTCAAAGACATCTCCACGCAGCCGCCAGGTGACCCACCTGGAGTGCAGATCTGCCTGCCTCATCAGAATCAAAGTCTGCGTCTCTCAGCAGTTGACGTATATCATGGCCCTTCACAGTCTGGCCCCTAATTCTCTCTCCTGTTACTCTTCCTCCTTCCCCTCAAACTCACTATCATTGGTTTTTTTAAAAAACCTCCTATCTTTGTTTAGAATGACCTCCCATCATTGTTCCAAAATCATCCTTCAAATCCCTTGTCAAGTGTCAACTCCTCTGAAGTCTTCCAGATCTCTTCTCTGAAGCTAGAATAAACAGCTCTCAAATAGGTACCATTTCTTGTCTGATCACTTTTCTATTATGGTCACCGTGTATGTGTTTACCGTTTTACTTGTTTATCCCCTTGACTGGATTGTGGCCTCCTTGACGGTGGGAACCGTTCCTTTTTTCCCCTTTCATCCCATTTTTGCAGTGCCTGGGATGGGACCAGTCCATAGAGAGTGCTTATTTAACGCTTTTTTTTTTGGTTATTGTTGAAAGAGTGTCAAAACTATAGTCAAATACTGCTCTTATGTAGTATTTAACCACTGGAAATGCTAGCTTTATAAAATGAAAGTGACTGACTGGTGAAGAAGATCTGAAGGATGCTTATGAGCCTTTTATGTGCTTTTTTATTAGGTTTGAGTATCACCTAATTCATTAATAATGAGAAAGAGGAAGAACGCTGGCAGGTTTTTATCTCAAGTCATTATTAAAACAGACCTTATTTTTTTCCCCAAAAAATATTCTCTGTGTCAAGCATGGTTGGAGTTTGTCTGTAAAATCAGCATTTAGGAAATGGCCTGGGTCTTGACCTAGTCCATAAAAATGGAGCGGAGCCGTGCTTGGCCTGGGGAGTCCACCCACCTCTCTAATGCATCTTCCTGATAAAGAGTTGATTCATGTTCGGGTAGAAAAGAACGCCTCCCCACACCTCAGTGTGTGCAAAACAGACCTGGTCATCTCTCCTCTCAAGCCAGCGCCACCTCCTGTGCTTGTTATTTTTGTTAATGGTATCACCTTCCTCCCCACCACCCTGGCTCAAAATCTCCGTTACCTTGGCTTCTCCCTCTCCCTCCCCGACAGCAACCCGGCTGTCTGTCCCCAACGTGGCCTTCCTGTTATCTCTCTGATCTGTCCCCTCCTCCGTTCCCATTGCTGCTGCCCTAATTCAGGGGCTTATTACCTCTTGCTTGGACTGTGGCAATAACCTCCCAAGTGGTCTCTCGGCCTCACTCAAATCAGTCTCGCCGATCAGCTTCACCTGCCCGAAGCACAGCTCTCATCATGTTCTAGCCCTGCTGAAAACCTTTCAGTGGCTCCTCTGTTCCCCGCAGAATAAAGTCCTCGTTCATTCAAGGCGTGGCCTTTGCAACATTATTTCTCATTACTCTTTTCCTGTTCCCTACGCTTCAGCTAAATCAAACTACTTTTTCTCTATCACTCACTCATTGACTGACTAGGTATTTATTGGACCACTGGGCAAGGCATGGACGATGCTGAAATGACAGGTGGCATGTCTGAGCCCCGGCCTCCCCACCTCTGGACTTTAACCTCTCTGTCCCCACTGCCTGCTCTTCTCACCAGCCTCACCTGCCCCAGTTCCACTGGTGTTCCCATGCCCCCTGTTCCCCCAATTCAAATATCACCACCTTTCTGAAGCTTCCTTCTGCCCTGCCTCTTTCTCTCTCCAAGCCAGGGGAAATCGATTCCTCCTCTCACAGGTCACAGCGCTTCGCCTGCCTCCTCTAAGGCTGTGTCTCATTTGTATGGAAAACTGTGTCCCTGAGAGGAAGGTCTGTATCTGTTTCACCTCACATCTAAAATAACACTCAGTACTATGCTGTGCAAATATTAATTACTCAAATTTAGTTGAGTGAACAAATCTCCCAGAGATACCATGTAAATGAGGCCTCCCTGAAGCTTAGATTTTAGAACTAAACAACTCTTTTTCTTTCTGTTCTTTTTTCCTAATTGCCAAAAGGCCTCTGGCCTTTTTACCACTGCATTCTTTTTGTCCCAAGCCTGAGGCCTGATGCCACGTGGATTGGAGGAGTCAAAGCGAGGGCCAGCCGGGCTCCTTAAGAAGCATCCCAGGGGCTACGCTGGTCCAGAGCCACGGGGAGTGGTTTGGGTCCTTGGTGACCTAGATCATGTAGGTTTACTTTGCCCTGTCGTAGAGGCATGATGGGCTAGTCATCTGGAGTGCTCTGCTCCAATATTGGGGTGGCAAAGGCAAGGCTGGGAGCCAGGGGATGGACGCCCAGCAGAGCTTGGACAGCTGCTCCACCCTCCGGTGCAAGGGCAAAGGGCTGTCTGTGTGGCCACAGCCAGAGGCTGCGGCTGCTCCAGGACATGCTAAGGCCCCAGCAAGGATCATAGTCTGGGGGAAAATCTGTGGGTAACAAGGAGCTGGAGGTGAGTCCGAGCTAAGTCCAGGGCTTCCGAGGAGTAAGGAAATTCCATTGACTCCATTCGTAGCTCTCCGTGGATGGAAAGCTCCGTGCGTGTTCCTTGGCATGAATGGATCCTCCCTGATCCGGCCCCACCCTTTCTTCTCGTCTCAGCATCCGCCATGTGTCTGGGCACCGCCTCTGTTCCCCTTTCAACAGAGCACTTGCGGTGACTCAGACACACTGCTCACTCCCACCCCTGGGCCCCTGCCCAAGCGGGATGTCTTCTATATGGCCTGTCCCATTCTCAGCCCATGGGGACAGATCCTCTGCCTTCAAAGCCCTACTCAAATGCCACATCCACTCAAAATCCTCCCTTGAATGCCCCACTCAAAATGCACCACACCTTCTCCGGTATCAGCACTGGTTTTATTCTGCACTCTCTTATATGGTAGATAGTTGTTGGTAAGTCTGTCTCCTTCAGTGGATTATAAGATCCTTCAAAATAGACATATTTTATTCAAATGTGCAGCCCCAAAGCCTAGCACAGCTCGCAGAACACAGTAGCCCTGTAGATATCTAATAAATATTTGCTAAATGGATATCCCAATGAAATATCATCATAGTGTTCAATGGGATTAATGTGAAGCATTTTCTACTTCCTGAAAGAGTAAGGCAAACATGAACGTCTGGGCCCCTCTGAAGCACCTTGCCTATGCCCTGGCCCCGAGGGAATTTTCTCTCCTGTTCTAAGCAGGCAGCTCCATCAGGTGCACCTGGTCAGGCCACTCCCCCAACCTCAGGAGCACGAAGCACACTTAGGCCTGAGGCCCAGCTCTGTGAGTTGCCTCTGTCTCCTGAGCCCTCATCTCATTCTTCCTGCTGACAGTTTGGGGCTCACCTGTCTTGGTCATCACCATGTTCATGAAGTGCATTCTCGCCCTGAGAGGCAGTGAGGACATGTCCCCACCCCCAGGGAGGCATGATAGGTGACAAAGCAGACACTGTGCTTTGTCCTCTGTCTACCTTCCAACCATCCTCTTTGACTTGCGTGTTGTTCAAAGTGCGCAGAGCCTTGGTGTCTGTCTGGCGTGAGGATGTCATACTGTGCTCTCTAGACAGCATCCAGTGGTCTCATGTGCACTTACCTCATTCCCAGCAAAACCATACATTTCTTTTTTTTTTTTTTTGAGACAGAGTCTCGCTTTGTTGCCCGGGCTAGAGTGAGTGCCATGGCATCAGCCTAGCTCACAGCAACCTCAAACTCCTGGGCTTAAGCGATCCTCCTGCCTCAGCCTCCCGAGTAGCTGGGACTACAGGCATGTGCTACCATGCCCAGCTAATTTTTTATATATATATTTTTAGTTGGCCAGATAATTTCTTTTTATTTTTAGTAGAGACGGGGTCTCGCTCTTGCTCGGGCTAGTCTCAAACTCCTGACCTTGAGTGATCCACCGGCCTCGGCCTCCCAGAGTGCTAGGATTACAGGTGTGAGCCACCGTGCCCGGCCAAAACCATACATTTCTTGAAGGAAAGAATTGTCTTAGGATATTCTAGTACTCATAACATAATATTAAACATGTAGGAACCATACAGCGAACATTGTTGCATTTTACAAATCAAGCCCCCAATCTGGGCATCATCATGAGTTGTGGGCACCAAAATGAAACTGCTGTGGTCTGCAGTTAAAATATCTTCTCTGCGGTGTTATAATAACAAATAACTGAAAATAACGCCCAGCAATGAGGTGTAAGATTTGGTAAATGAGGGTGTATCACTGTGATGGAATATTATGCAGTTATTAAAATGGTAATTATAATGTCTACAGGTCAATACGGAAAATATTTATGATGGATTGGTAACTGAAAGAAGACAAAAGTCTGAAACTATAATTGTAATTGTCACCATGCACTATGGCAAGCCCAGGAAGGTGATATGCAAAAATGAGCCTGGTATGAATGCTGTAGGAGTTTGATTTCTTTTCTGTGTCTTTAAGGTTGTGACTATATCGTCTTTTGAATAAAAAAATTAGGTATACATATAAAAATACATAAGTCATTTTTGCTTGCAATCTTAGGGCCATTAGTAACGAGAAGCTTATCTGGTAAAAGAATCGAAGTGCAAAAAGGTGACTTTAATCAATGCAAATGTCTTGTGTAGCTCGTAGCCTTTCTAAATGAATTTTGACAATGGAGGTGATGATACTGACAATCAAAAGAAAATTTTTCTTTTACTGTTCTACTGAAATCTGCACATTGGTGCGGAGGCTGAAAATAACCATGGGGACCTATGAAAAATATGCCAACTCCAAGGTTGGGAATTGCGGGGAAGCGCACCAATCCCACCTTGTGGATGGCTGATTCCTGACTCTGGTACATGAAGAGTGAGAACAGTGGACCAAAACACTGAAAGGCTTTAATACCCAGTCTGGTATTAAAGACCTGTGACATTCTGGGAACGCCACTAGCCTAAATAGGTAATTTCCTTCATCCTACTGGGTGGCAGCATTGAGCTCAGTGTTGGGCCACCCTTGGTTTGTGCCAGAGCTAGTTCATAGGGATCGTGGGAGGATAAGATGAAATAATATATGGTGGAGGTGGTGGAAAAGCTGCACTAGATAAATATGAGCTATTAGTGAGAAACAGAGAGGCATAGCTGGTCTGGCTGGTTCCACAATGCTGACAGCTGATTCAGATATAACCAAAATTGAGACAATCAACTACTAACAAAGCCAGGGAGAAACAAAGCCCTGATTGAAATGGGCTGCAGCTGACTTTCCCAAGCCTCCCAGCTGGACTCATTCCGGTTTCCACAGAAAACTGTTTGTACCTCCATCAGAGCTCACCGCCCTGCCTGGGACACCAGTTCTTTGCCGATGCACCTGCCTGCTCTCCTAAGCAGTCACTTTGCCCTCGAGATCTGCTTGATATTTGTTAAAGCTGAAGGCTTTATCTGTCTGCAGTGTGTGTGTGTGTGTGTGTGTATGTGTGTGTGTGTACATGGGAAAGGGAGGTGGGGAATGAGAGGGCAACAGTTTTCAATCTTGGTGAGTCATTTCTGACCTAACACAAAGGACTGGCTGTACCCCCTCTCCAAGCTAGCTACATACCACTTTCTTGAAAGATACAAGATACTTAAGTGATTTTAAATGGATGTTGGGTTATTCCTGAATATGATTCCCTTGCTTATTTGGGCAGAAATGAGATGAGTTAGTTTAAAACCTCACTGAGGGAATGCGGAGAGGATATATAGGGACAGGCAGTCAGTAGAAAAGAAAACAATTGAAATTGACAAACAGCTGAAAGGCAATCCAGTCCAAGCTAATGCAGAGCCCTGCGTGGTGATGAAGCAGCTTCTCATCCTCCTTCTGAGGAGTGCTGCCGTGGGGAGGTCAGGGTGTGCCGGACTCAGATCTTTAGTTTCCCCTGGCCTGAGACAAAGGGCTTAGAAATATTAGTCACAGCTAATGAGGTCTGATTTAATGAATCAATAACAATTTCAGTCCTTTCTTTATTGCTGAGTTACTTATTGGCACGCTGGTCACTTATAAACGTGACGTCTTCACTGTGAACCCACAGGTACATTGTGTAGGGGCAGAACAGATGGCATCAAGGGTATTGATTGAGGAGATATGGTAGTTACTCCTCCGTTCACCCACTGCTATGCTGGTGTTTAAAGTGGGCAAAGAGGTTCACAGCCACAGCCTCTATGACTAGCCTATTAGAGATGTTAGATTATTTTTTAAGGAATTCCAAGTGAGGATACTACCAATAATACTAAGCTCTTTAACTGAAGGCTTACTAGGTCCAGATAGTGTCATGATTTGTTGCAGGAAATTCTGTAGGATCAGAGTTGATAAGTTGTAGAGTGAAGATTCAGTACCTGAGCACGGAACTATGTGCTCAGTAGGAAATGATCACATTGAATAATTATTTAGCTAATTGACAGATATTGACTTAGCATCTGCTGTAGAAAAAGTCTTGAGCAAGGCATTGAGAAGGACATAACGCTTCACAGCCAGGTTCCACTTCTCACCAAGCTTCAGGCTTGTGTGACACTTGCTAAGTCTCCACCATCACCATTGTCAACACCAAAAAATCTGTGAAGCATCTGTTTACATGTGGCCCTGTGGCACTTCTCAGAAGTGGCACCTGGGTCACAGCTCGGGCATGCTGAAAGATCAGGTGGTGCCTGAATGAAGATGAGATTGTGACAAACTCTACTCTTCGCCTTGAGCAGACTGCAGATGCCAGTCTCCTGGGAGCTGTCAATCCAGGACAGAACACAGTGTTTGCAGAATGGAAAATGAGCACGGTCTACATAATGATTTAGGAGGAGTTGATGGTCGAGGTGTCAATCTTACTTTCTGAGAGCTCATCTGTGCTTGCTTCCCTCTTCCTGATCTAAGGTCCTACCAGCCTGTCACAAACGGCACCCTATCACATCAGGCAGTGTCTCACCTCTGTGAAACCTGAATGCACCAAGGCAGCATAGTTAAGTGAACTGTAACCTCCTGAAATGTAAAAATGGCAAATCCACAACCAGAGAGACAGTGAGCCAGAGTCTACACTGGGAATTCATATATAAAAAAATTTCATGTACATGCATATACTATTCAGATGTATCTACATTTATTATATTACACTAATCAGAGCCAAGTGAGATCAATCACTTTCAAGCATACAAAGCCTATTCTTCCCAACTCTATGCCTTAGCTTGTTTCCTACCTAGAGCCTGAAATGCCCTTTCTCTGAATCTGCAGATGTGCAAATATTAATTGTTAAAGTTCAACTATGTGCCCCAAAAGATGATGATGTCTAACCCACAGTACCAATGAATGTGACCTTATTTGGAAACTAAGTCTTTGCAAATGATTGCATTAAGATGAGGTCATCAGGGTGAACCCTAACACAATGCAACTGATATCCTTGTTAAAAAAGAGGCAGTTTAGATGTAGAGACAGCCATGTACAGAAGGAAGATGATGGGAAGACACAGGGACAATACATTCTACAAGCCAGGGGGTTCTTGAGGCCATCAGCAGCTGAGAGAGGCCTGGAACAGATTCTCTCTCACAGCCCTCAGAGGGAACCAACCCTGCTAACATCTTGATTTCTGACTTCTAACCTCCAGAACTGTGAAACCATAAATTTCTGTTGTTCTAAGCTACCTACTGTGTGTTACTTTGTTATGGAAGCCACAGAACACTAATACATGAATCAAATCTCAACATCAAGCTATCATACTTCCCTCAGAACATCATCTCTGAGTGTAGTCAGGCATTTAAAAAACATTGAACCCTAAGTATTTGCCAACTGATTTACTGTTGGACTCTTAGTTGATGAATGGTGCTGTACCAGACCCTGTGATGATACAAATGTGACATGATCTCACTGTCAAGACTCTGCTAATCTTTGTGCATGACAACATGAACTATACGAGTAGTTATAAGGCAGGATGACATAGGTGTTAGACAGATTCAAAGTGACAAGTGACAAGAAAGGAGCTACTACAGGGAGGGCTTAGTGGAGCTTTTGGCAGGCTTGCAAAGTGGCTCAGGTGGAGGTTGTCTCCTTGGCAGCACATGGGACCTCATTGACCTTGGCTGTGCCTGCCTGTGCGGCCATGTTTCTGTGGCCTTGGAGATGAGGGCAGGTGCTCACTCTGGGTCCTGGGATGCTGTGGACAGGAAGGATGATATATTTGAGGGAAGGAATCCTAGGCAGGCTCTATGTATTACTTCTTCTGGAGACTTCTCTGGTGCTTACATGGGCTTGTGGGAAAGTTGAGTGTCAGAGCAGGCCCAGAGGGTTCTTGCACACAGAATGTGGAAGCCATACAGCATACAAACCCTTTTCTTGCTTTCTTTGCTGTGGTGAAAACTCCCCCATCAGAGTGTGGGGTGGTAATGGAAAGTGATGTGGGCCACGTCTGGCCCTCAACCTGCAGCTGAATCCTGGGGATGGCAGAGCAGCAGGATGGAAGGAACTGGGTTCCTGAAATGACCACATGGATCATGGGCACCCTCCCAACCTGCTCATCTCCAGACATGCAGAGAAATAAACATAAGTTTTAAGCCGCAGTACTTAGATTTCCATTCGTGACAGTGTAACTGGTACCCGACTTTTCTTCTCACTGTAAACAACTTTAAAACTAGAAAATACAACTTTTTTTTAAGCATCAAAAAGTAGAAAATACAGGACTATGATCCTTGAGCAAAGGGAAATACATGTGGGATGACACATGTCTTATGATCAGGACTCACAAGTCACATTGGTCTATTGGTTTTACTACTTGTTGCCCTGACCTCCAGTACTCAAAACTCATGAAGCAACAGGTGCAGAATACTGGTGATGTCCCTGTGGCTGTCATTGTAATGAATATGTCCCCTGGTTGGTCTTCCCAACCTCCTCCATGACACCATCCTGATAATCTCAGGTGGAGCGAATAGCTCCATCTTAACTTCTGCTTAGTCCCTAGAGCATACCTTATGTTTTAGTTATGTGTTGATCTCCACCCCTAGATATAAGTGCCTCAAGGTTAGAAAATTTGTCTAATTCGTGTTTTAATTCTAAAGGCTGGCATATTCCCAGGTGTTCAGTAAGAGTCAGTAGATAAGTCAACAGCTATTTATTGAGTGCCTATTAAGTGTTAGGCATTGAGCTGTGCTCTGGAGATCAATACTTTGAACAGAAAAGTGTCCACAGTTGAAATAAGATCTGCTTGTATTTCTGGCCCTTATTTCTCTTCAGCCTCCAGCTCTCTACCATGACTTACCTACCATAAGATGCTCCCTAATCGTGCTGGACAGGTGCCTCGACGTATAGGTCTTCTGGTTGTGATGCTGCATACCTGTGATCAGGGCAACTTGCTGTGTCCTGTCTTGCCCAGATCCCTGGCTTCCAACTGCTCGCCTAAGATCTGGCTCTTTGCCTTGGCGAGGCTTCCCTGACTTCTCTCTCTCTCCTGATGTTTGACCCCTGCCCTGCCTTGACCATCAGCTCTCAGATATCCCCTGAATCTGGCTCCATCACTCCAAGCCACTGTTGCTCACTGTAGACCCTGTCTCACCATCTCTGCCCCCATCTCCACTCTTTATGACACACACCTGCTCTCAGGCCAGAAGAAAGAAAGGACCAAATTGCAAATATATATACCAATATAAGTGGGCCTGACTGTTGAAACAATGAAAATTATGTCTTATCAGACAGAAAAAAAGACTATTCAGTAAGAATAATGTAAGTTGGTGAGGGAAAATGAAGTTAAGTGGTCTAAGGTCTTTGTACCATCTGTAATGAACATAAAGATGTTGAGTAGGTTTAAAATTTTAGAAATTATGTTTCAATATTTAGTGTAAATGCTTAATAGAAACAGAGTATATAACTCCCTAATGGAAGGAAAATAGAAATAATGAAAAAGACACATCCAAAAGAAGTCAATTTAAAAAACCATAGGAGCAGGAAAAATAAAAGCACAAAATAAGATTTTTAATCCCTAAATATTAGAAGTTACAAAAATTTAAATGGATTAAGATCTCCAGAAAAAACAAAGCTTTTCAAGCTATATTAATAAATCATATTTACATATCCACAGTATATAAAAATGTACAAATAACATGTAAGAGTGCTATATATTGTGTATATATGTATATATTCTTAATTATTCTCTATATAATATTCTATATATTCTATATATAATATTCTATATATAATATTTTTAAGAGATATGTCTAAAGCATAAGGATATAAAAAAGTGAAAGATAAAAGGATGGAAAAAATATAGCAGGCAAATAATCAACATATCTTAGAAGGATATATTAATATGAAACAAAATACACTCTTGACATTATTAGAAATAATATAAATTCACAATGACAAATAATTAACAAAAATATTACAATTTGATATGTAAGAACATAAATTAAGGCTTTGGAATATATAAAATAAAAATTGGCAGAATTATGAGGAAAAAAATCAGAATGGGAGATTTTAATCTACCTCACTGTCATAGATATATCTTGCAGGAAAAAAAAATCATAATGACATAGATTTAAACCAGATTAAAAATTTGACCTAAGGCATGGATATAGGACATTGCACCAAACAATTGCAGAAAACACATTTCTTTCAGGGACATAAATAATGTAAGACTCTATCATTTCTGGACTTTGAGTCAATCTCAACAAATTTTCCTGGATTGAAATTATATCAAGCATGACCTCCAGTAGAAAGGCAATTAAGCAAGCAAGAAAAAACAAAAATAAATTAGAATATTTTCATATTAATATAATTAGAAACTTGGAAACATACTCAATAAATAAGTATGGACAAAACAAAGTGTAGTGTTAATTAAAATATATCTTGAATTAATAGTGAAAATACTACCTAACATTTGAGAGATGCAGCCAGTGGTGTGCTAGAGCTGCCTCGTATCCACTCACAAGAGGTGACTGTTAATTATTCAGGACAATTTCTAACTGGTTGTTAAACCATTGGTAGCTTGAAATTGGTCCCAGTGGAGTATTTACAACACAGAAATGTGGAATTGACATGCTATTTTTTTTTTCTTTCCCTTTATTTTTTTCAAGCTGGTTACCACAAAATCATGGGATGCAGTTAGAACATTATACTGAGGGAAATTTATAGCCTCAAAAGCATGAATTAGAATAAAAGGCTGGAAGTTCCAACTTCAGGAATTAGAAAAAACAAAGAAAGGTAAATCCAAAGAATATAGATAAATTAATAAAATAGAAAATATTTTATGAAATAGAAATAAGGAGATTAAACAAAACCAAAAGTTGTTTCTTTAAAAATATGAATAAAGTTGACAAACCTCTGGTGAAATTGATCAAGAAAATAAATATACAAATAATATCAGGAATGAAAAATTGAATATTACTACAGAGACTACACACATTAAAAAGATAGTAGACTATATGAAAACCTCAATGCCAGCATGTTTGAGAATAAATATTAAATGTATATATTCCTGGAAAAATGTGACTTACCAAAACCCTTTTCATGAAGAAATAATCTTGAATTGTCCTTTAACTGTTAAAAAAAAATCTCTAGGTGCAGATGGTTTTACCAGTAAGTTCTATAAACATTGAAGGGAGAAATTTCCAATTTATGCATATTGCTTCAGACAACAGAATAAAAGGGCACATTGTCCATTATGCTTTACGAGGCTACCAGAAATTTTAAATCTAACATTCAACACGAGGAAAATGAGACAGAAAAATTAGAGCCCAATCTCATTCATAAATGTAAATGCAAAACATAAACTACAATTAGTAAACTGAAATCAGCAATATATAAAAGAATACCTCATGACTAATCTAAGTTTTTCTTAGGAATACAGGATTAGTGAAACTTTGGAAAAGCAATTCATGTAATTCACATTAACAAAAAAATGGGAAAAACAATATGATTATCACAGAGATGCAGGCTAAATATCTGGTAAAAGTAAACATTCATTTGTGATAAAATTCTTACCAAAATGGTAATAGAAGAAAATGTTCTTAATATGACAAAGAATATCTACTACAATCTTATTGCAAATATTCCATTTGATGATGAAACTTTGAGAATTCTTTTTCTGAAATTTGAAAGAAGACAAGAATTCCCACTGTTGCTGCTTCTATTCAGCTTTGTCCTGGAATTCCTTGCCAGCTCAATAAAACAATAAAAAGAAATAAAAAATCTAAGAATTGAAAAGCAGGGAAAAATAACTGCCACTTTCACAGATGATGTAATTATGTGTAGAAAATCCAAAGGAATTCATAAATTAGAATTAATACAAGAGTTTGACATGGTTGTACTATTCACATTTAATACTTAATAAATTTAATTCATATAATCAAGCACTAAATTGAAAATGTAAAAGAGCTACCATTTACAATAGCATAAAACAAGATGATATCCTTAGGAGTAAAACTAACAACATGTCTTCATTCAAGACCTCTACCAAGAAAATTAAAAATGTTAATGGTAGACATTAAAGAAGAAAATAAAATAAGTGGATTTTATACCAAGTTTATGAATCAGAACAGTTGATTTTTGTAAAGATGTCACTTTTTGTTTTGCAAACCCAAACAAAACCTCATGAATTTGTACGTGTTCTTTAACTCAACAGGCTGATTTTAAAATTTATATGAACATAAAAAGGGTTAAGAATATCCAAGCCACTCTTGAAGTAGAATTCACTGGCTCTATCTATCAAGATAAGTGAGAAAAGCAGAGTTTTTCAACAAATTACGGGGGCAATTAAGTATCCACATAGAAAAAATGAAGTTGGATGTTTACCTTATACTAAAGAGTCCGTTTCAGTGGATTAAAGACTATAAGTAGAAGGAAAATCAATAAGAAAAGATACAACATCATAAAAAAGGTAAAAACATAAAGCACAGAGTGGGAGAAAATATTTGTAACACCTATAACAAACAGACTAGTATCCAAAATATGTAAAGAATTCTTCCAAATCCCTAAGAAAAAGACAGATGACCCAATGGGAAAAATGGGTACAAGGCTTAAACAGATGATTCACAAAAAGGAAATACAGATGCCACTAAATATAAGATTAATAATCAGTCAATCAAATACAATCATAATGGGATTTCTTACATACTCCATGGGCACAATTAGGGAGGTCTGACGGTGAAGAGGTGGTGAAACATTGGGAACTCTTCCCCGCTGCTGGTGAGAGTGTAAGTTGGTGCAACTACTTGGAAATCAGTTGGGTGTTATTTAGTGTATTATTCCTAAATATAGACCCAGAAACAAAATTCCTGGGTAAATAGCAAATTTTGTGCATATGTGCACCAAGTAACATAAGAATGCGCATGGCACCACTGTTTGTAATAACCCCTACTTGGATACAACCTAGATACCCACAAACAGTAGAGTAGATGAATTACTTTGTAGTACATTCACACAATGAGATGCTATACAGCAGTAATAATGCTCCAACCCTAACTACAGTACATGCAAATCACAAACGCAATGTCCAATGGAAGAAATGAGACTCAAAAGAGTACAGACAGAATGATTCCATTTATGTAAACTTCAAAAATGGTAGACAAAACTTTAGAGTTGCCTACATGAGTGGTGAAACCATAAAGAAGCAGCAAAGGAATGATGATGACAAAGGCCAGCATTGCAGTGACCTCTAGGAGGAAAGGGCAAAGTAGTAATCAGGAAGGGGCACACAGTATCTCCTGCAGTGAGGATCCTTTCCGTGGTCTGGCTGGGGACGTGTGTGGGTGTTCTCTTTATCTGATTTATTTGTTAAACTACGTATATGTGTTTTATGTACTTTTTTGTGTGTATGCCTATGCATCACAGTTTTTTTTCTTCTTTTTCTTTTTAAATTTCAGCATATTATGGGGGTACAAATGTTTAGGTTACATATATTGCCTTTTCCCCACCTGAGTCAGAGCTTCAAGCTTTTTTTTTAAAAGTAAGGGGGGGGGGAAATATTAAATTATCATCATTAGATGGCAGTTTCCGTTTGCTGGTGGCCACGGAAGATACTTGATCCACAGAAGTTGCTGAATAGCCTGTATAAACTTCCTGCTAACAAATACATGGAAAATTTCCCAGAGGAGTTCATATAGGAGCTGACGATACTGAGTTTGAGTAAGACTTTTGGAAAGAAGGTCTTGACAAGGACATTTCTGTTCATCATTCCAGCTTCTTTTGCAACAATTCTCAGCATTGTAGTCCCTTAACATCAGCTGAGCACCATCAATGTGCCAGCAGCCTGTGGCAGGTGCTTGGGATGCACAATTGGATAAGACTTAGGCCTTCAGAGTTTACTGCCCATAGAGGAGATGAGGGAGGAAATCATTGATTTACAGGAGGGTGCCGGCTAGTCTAACAGTGGGGACGTCTTCCAGGAAGAGATGACTCCTGAGCTCTGTTTTACAGGATACTTGCAAGGCAACAGCAGAGTAGTGAAGGATAGTCCAGGAGAAGGGAACAATGTGAGCATAAGCAAGAAATGGTGGTGCATTCTAGAAACAGCAAACAGGAATGTCTGGAGTGGTCCTTCGTGCTTGTGCAGGGCTGATCTTTTATTCATGCTTTATTGAAGGTGTGTTGTGTGGACCCCATCCATCTCCAGCACGCTGCAGTTATGGGTTAATTAGATGGAGTCTAGAAGTCTTTTCAGCTTTGAGAGCCCCTGACAGTATTCTCGGAAAAAGATCTCCTTAAGGCGTTCACATCAGTATTAACACCAACACGCTTTTCCGGAGTGCCTACCGCAGGTCGAGCAGGTGTTGCATGGCCAACATAGAGGGCGGGATGTCGAGGAGGCAGATAAAAGATGTTTCTGTTGAGCCCACAAAATACGAGGGTGATAATCGTTTACATTTATATGGCATTTTGCTAGTTTTACGCTTTTTTCACACATATTATCTCATTTCAGGAGAAAGAAGCCCTGAGGGAGGAGCGTTGCCTAGGATTGACGCCAGGTCATACGCAGCACTAGCAGGACGTCTGTGCCCTGCGCTGTTGACCCCTAGTCTGGGATTTATCAGAGGACGACAGAGGAAGACGAGACACTCTGCTCTTCTTGTCGCATTACTACGTGGACTGGAATAAAGTGGCTTAGCCTCTCAGGGCCTGGATTTTCCCTCTGGTAGGGTTGCCTTGACATCCTTAGCGGAGAGGTGTTCCTAAGGGCCTGCTCGATAGAGCTGTTACCAATAGAGCAAGAGCAATAATAATAATAATCCTGTAAGTGTAATCCAGGCTGAGACAGCAAGAAAATAAGGCCACACGAGATACTGTGCTGGGTTTACCTGGACACAGGATGAACAGAGCTACACGACGCCTTCTCCTTGCACTGCCTCACCGTGTCCTGAAAATAGCACCGAATTTGAAGCAAAAAGATGTGGTTTTAGCATTGGTTCAACTACTACTTTGCTGTGTGACCTTAGCTAAGCTATTAACCTCTCTGAGACTCAATTTCCTCACTTGTAAAAAGAGGATGATGACTCTGTCTGCCTCAGCAATATGGGATGGCAATGAGATGAATGTCTGTGAAAGGTATTTCAAATGGAAAAGCTCGTCTCCAATGGACGAGATTGTTGTTTGTTGTTGTGACTTAGCCCTTTACAAAAGGATCTTCTTGGTAGTTCTATTGTCAGAGAGTTTATTAGAGTTTATTTTTATTTTTATTTTTGTCTCCTGCAAGGTAGCTTCCTATTCTGTCTACCAAATAGAAAATTGCTACATTGTTTTTTTTGGTTTTTTTTTTTTTTTTGGTGGTTGTTTGACACTTAGGTTCTCAGCCTAATAGTCTGTTTACTTAAATATTTCAGAGCCTCTTAGCATTTCAAAAGAATGCTTTTAAAAATTAGCTACGAAAAAACCAGGTGAGTAAATAGAGGCACAATTGCTTACATTCCTAGGCTTGGCAGTTGTCTATTGAATTGCACACACACAGGCAGAGAGAACAAACAAAAAATAATAAAACACATCAGCTTAGGAACAGAAATAGGAATTATCTATAAATTTGCTAATCAGTGCTGGGCCTTGGTGGTTAATTTTATCCCACCTGAAAGCCGAGTATGGAAAGGACAGTTCTGAGGAAAGCTTTTGTTATTCTAAACAATGGTTCGAAAACTTCTCGGCTTCAATCTGATAGTGTTGTTAAGACATACAGTGACGGGTTCCCTACAGCTTTGAAAACCGGAAACCAGGAGGTTCTAACTGACTTGGAATTCTAGATCTTGACTTCCGTGTCTTTTCTTTTGTAATGTTACAGCCCCCCCGAGGTTTGGTTCTAAAGGACATTTGATTAAAATGTTATTTTTTAGCAAATACATAATTTCCTACATTAAAATTAAAAAACCCAAGAGGGCAGCTTAGGCTTGTAACTGTGCTATGCTGTTGGCCACTGGTGTCCAACAAAATCCGAACAAGAAGGAAAGAGGAAAAGAATCCAGCCCGTGAAATGTGTCCCAGTCTTGAGAAAATTATGTCAAAACCCTCGTCTCCCAATATTCTACCTTCCCTGGTGCTCACTGGGTTCACAGCCCCTCTACTGGAAACCCATTGTCCCAGTGATGTGTCCTTTTGCAGACTGGGGAACCGCTCTGGAGACGGGCCGCGGCCCAGATGTCAGGCGACAGGCCGTAGAGAAGGAGGAGGTGCTGAGTTTCCTGCCTTGCTCAGCACAGGCCTAAATTTGCTGAGATATGATTCCGTGTGCTGCCCCGGCCACTGAATATAGTCGCAGCTCTGAGTCAGCCTCCGGCCCCACCCTCATGGCTCTAGACGCTGTGTGGTGCCGGGTTGTAGACATGGGCACCAGGGTCTCAGGAGGACTCGCTTGCCCCTCACGTCAGGTGGAGGTCCCCATGTCAGGTGGAGGTCCCCCTTAGACCCCACCTCTTGTCACACTCGTGCATGCTTCCAAAGAGACACTGGCCCAGTTGGCAGAAAACCAAAGTCTTTGTTGCCTGTTAAGTTTGAGCAATGGAGAGTTCTTTCTTGTTAATTTAGATTAATAGAAGTTTAGATTCATCTATTAATAGGGGTTTACCATATATAGCATTTGTGTATTTCTAGTTTTGAAGGGATCAAAATTTATTTACGATTTGCTTACTGTGTTTCTGGTGCTTAGGTCCCTATCTTAAGATGTTTAGAACACGAGAAACAATGAAGAAGCCTTGACCAAGAGAGAAGCTGGGATTCAGGGGAGGGAGCTGTGATCAGAGCTGGTTTTCTGGATGAGGTGAGGTGTCGGGGGCCTTGGGCGACCAGCAGGGTTTACCTGGGGGCGAGTGAAAGCAAACAGGAATGGCAGGGAGGTGAGGATGTGAGCACAGTTCATACCACAGCAAGAGAGGAAGTAAGTTAATCATTGCCTGGTCAGAAAGCTCATGAAGAAGTTACAGAACTCCAGGGTCTTCTAGATCATGGCGGGCAATGTGTGCCAGCTGGTCATTGAGCCTCTGAGAGAAGAGTGTGTCCATAGCTTTCATTTCAGTTCCTGCGTCCCCTGTGGAGACATGAAAACTCATATTTTTTTTTAAGTTCCAAAAAAAAAAAAAAAAAAATCTAGTGCGAAGACAGTGGTTTCTTGCTGGGCTAGTGAAAGCCCCAGGGTACCTGCATCTGGGCAGGACCACCAGCCTCTCCTCCCCACAGCCATCCCTCCCTCACTTGTCACACAGGAAATGGCTTTATGCCTCAGCCTGAAAAATGGAACTAATAATGGATCCCCTTGTGTGTAAATAAAACTGCATCAGTGATAAGCCCTATGCATACCATCCCTTATGCTCTCTGGAAGAAAAGATTAAAATCGTTTCAAAGAATTATTATGACAATTACATATGCCTGGAGACAAGGGATTGATTTTTAATTCATTGATAATTTCATGAGTCATTTGTGTTGTCTTAGGGTTGGAAGGGACATTCCAGTTGGAATTAGAATTGGAAGAGGATAATCTACTGCAGAAATCTTGGGCTTTGGGATCATAAAGATTTGGCTTTGAATTCTGAATCAATCACTTATGATCCGTACCATCTTTCCTTCCTTCATTAAAGAAATATGCATTAGCCTCCTGAGTTATAAATTATCTAAACTCTTGGAGCCTCAGTTTCCTCATCAATAAAATAAGATTAAAGTATAAATCTCCCAAGGTTGTGATAATGTCTAGTAGACGAGCAGCGATGTCTAATAGTAGACCTTCAATGGATATTAGTTCTCCTCCTCCAGTTAATAGATGAGGGAATTAAATGAGCCTATTTAAGAAGCTTACAGTGTGTGATAGGAGAAAAGATGTGGCAGTGTCTAATTATGAGACAAGGCAGACTTCTGCTAGTGTTAGAGATGGGATATCCATGAGCTGAGATTGTTTGGATGGGCAGGGGAGGCCTCATTAAAGGATTAGGGCCATAGAGGTTGAATGGAGAGTATGGCTCCTGGTCTGTGTGGCAGTGGGTGGCCTGGAAGCAAACAGGACGGTATGAAGTGACATAAGGTGCCCCGAGTCAAACCTCACCTTCTTGACCACTTAGTTTAGCACTGGCTTTTGGGGGGAAGCACATGCCTGCATGCACCGATCCTTTCATTTATTCATTTATTAAAGAAATGTTTATTAACCTCCCTCCCTGTGTCAGGCATTTTCCTAGCACTGGGGATACAATCAAAGAACTCACAGAGAGTGGAGAAGAAAGACAACAGACCTCATGAATCAGTGTGATAAAAACAAATACAGTGTTAATACAGATGCCTGAGTGCCTCCTGAGGGTTGCATGAAACTGGGTGCCGGTCCCGGCTTTGCTGCTCACTGGCTGGGGTATCTTGGGGAGGAGGATCCATCCTCTCAGCCTCCACGTCCCCTCTGCTTACTGGTTTGAGGATCAATTAAAATCATGTGCTGAGAAGCTCTTTGGATCTAGATTATATTATATAAATGCATTAATTGTGAAGGAATCCATTCTACTTATATTATCACACCAGGTCTGACCCTCTTTTTAATTTTTCTGTAATCAGTAGCATCTGATATTTTGTCATCAGTCTTGTCTTTCTTGGTCCAGCTTCTTTTCAATGAGAGCCTCTTTAACTCTTACCTTCTAGTTCTTTCTACCAACATGGTTGAATCCATGCTCATGTGTCCTGTGGAATTTTAGGGAAGACCAAGAAGGTTTGAAACTGCCTCTGGAAAGGGGTAAAAGAACTGATCACTAATGAGGAGAAGACTGAGGCATGCACAGTTAGAGGGGACAGTAGAAAGAAAGATCACAGCAGGAACGTGGAGGGTGGGACAGAGACGGAAATGGAAATAAAACCTAGAAGAATAGAAGGGGCTGAGAGCAAAAGGCGGAGGAAGAGACAGATGCAGCCCTCCAGCTGGAGGAGGAGAGGAAAAGGTGCCTCCCATCTTAAACAGCTTATCTCCTCTATCTGCAATATTTCTGCTGATGTCTGAATAGAGAGAAAAATGTATGTGTGTGAGTGCGTGTGTTTGTTAATAACAGTCATCTATTTATAGGTCTTAAATTATACACCATGAAAGCCTCTCTGAGACAAGATGTGTTATTTGGCTGCCAGAAGGAAAAGTTAAAGAAAAAAAGCTTCTTGATTTCTTTCTTCCTTTTCCTCATCCTCTCTGTCCACCAGATTCTTATGGTTAATGACAACTGTCAACTCTGTGTTTTGAGAGATGAAAAAGAGATTGTTGAAGATGTTTCTCCAAGAAGAGGGGCCTCCATGGTTTTCCTAAAAAAGATGTGATCCACAGATCACGTCCTTTTCCAGCTGACTTGGAAGGATGATGAGATGGCATCTCTTCCAACTCCTTGTATTTAGGCGGAAAGACTGAGGCCTAGAGGGTTGTCCTGCCCAAGGTCACCCAGCACCCTGGTGACAGAAGTGTCCACTGATTCGGTCCAGTGCTCTTCTTATCAGGGTGTCCACAAAGCCATTGTTCCTCCCTTCAAAACCAGGGAGTCCAGTTTTCTCACTCATTTATGAAACCAAGAATATTCAGTTTACTTTTTCCACTGATTCCATCTTTCCAGATGACCTCAATCCCCTGATGACCTCAAGATGACCTTCAGGGGAAAGGAATTCCATATATGGTTCTAAGTTCAAGGTCAGGTAGGATAGAGTAGTTAAGAACAGGGGCTTTGGTGTCAGATTGGGGCCTTCCAATTACTAATTGTGACTTCAGCTAAGTTACTCAATCTTAATGCCTCAGTTTCCTCATCAGTAAAATGAGGATAATGATAGAACTTCTCATAAAACTGTTGTGGAGAATGAATGAGGTAATATATACATAAAGGGCTTAGCAAAGGCCTAGAATATAATAGATCCATAATCATATTTTTTATTGTCACAACATTCTAATGGGTTAGAAGAGCCAGGACTTCAAGGATAAGACCTTGAACGTGAGCCTCAAATGAGTGGCTGCACCTTCTTAAAAGATCTTCATGTACAGGATGATGGGGGAGATGGAGACCAGCAAGTAAGCTGCCAGGCCAGTCTACGGATAATCTAATCGAGGGTGTCAGGGTCCAGGGAGAAAGGCCAGGGCAGGGCAGGAGGATTGGGGAGAGGTGACCAGAGGCAGTGAGTGAGCATGGGAGGAGGGTTCGGCCTCTGAACTTGACTGGAAAGAACCCATGTCTTCTGCCCTTCTCCTCTCTCTGTAAGCCTTGGGGGTATCGGTTTTGAGCTCCTACTGTATGCCAGGAGGAAGGACCACTTGCCAAGCTCTGTAGCCTGAAATACCTTCCCTCATCTCACATACCAGTCCTCCAACCTCCATCTATATGAAATCTGGCTTATGTTCAATTTCTCTAGCACCTTTGGCTAGAGATTTAACATTTCCTTTTGTGAAATATTTATGACCATTATTTTATTTCATTCAATGACTCTTCCGTGATTTGAGAGCAGATTATGATCACCATTTCGGAGAAGTCAAATGTCTTGCCCAAGATTCCGTGTTCAGTAATTGTCCTCTTATGTCCTAAGGAGAGGGTGCTCTTTCCACTCCATCACACGGGCCAATTCAGTAACTTTAACCTCTCCTTCCCTGTCATGTCTACATTCAGAGGCACAGCCACACACACTTTTAAAAATCACCAGAGCATTATGTATTAAGAATATCTGGCTTAGGGTTAAGCGGAACAATACATTCTATTCTTTTTTTTCTTTCTTCACCGGGGACCACAGGCTCTAAAATTCACGTTCAAGCAGGTCTGTTAAGGGAGATCTAAATGAAGCCTGCTATTAAAATCTAGCCTTGAAGCAAAACATTCCATTCTGCATCCTTTGTAAACAATCCAAGGACAGGGTTATTATCTTATATGTTTTATCTCCTATAATATTTACGACAGTGCTTAGTTGGGTTTCAACAAGTATAATAAAGGAAACTGATTAAAAACATCTTAGGGTGGGAGCTGGGGTAGGGAGTACTCTTGGGAGGCCCCAAATGTTGATATGGGCAGGAATGTAGATAATATTAACAGTTATTTACTGACCACATAACTCTATGTAAGGCATATTACAAACACTAATTCTAATTCTCAAAACAACCCCAAAAGGTAGACATTGTTCCTATTTTACAGCTGGGGAAACTGAGGCTTAAAGAGGTTAAGTAATCTGCCCAATTCACTAAGTAGGTATGAGGCAGAGCAGGAATCTAGGATTCCCTAATTTTGTGTGATTTTATGTGGCTCCAACGTCATTAGGCCACTACTTTTCATTACATTGGGTCCAGTGCAGTCCCCTGGCCTCTCGAAATATATTTCCCTCCACTGGCAAAGTCAAGGTCATTCCTTGTGCATGTGCACACCTGTCTGTGTGTATGTGGGGGAGCGGTGCTCAAATGCCCCTCAGACCTAGCTGAGCGTCCCTTTCCCAGCTTCAGCAGGGGCTGCCACTGGCAGGATGAGTTGGTGGGGCCTGCGTGGGAGCCACAGTGGGGAGAACTTGGGAAGTGGGAGGGGGGAATCTTCCGTTACTAAGCGAGGCTCTCAGAGCTGTTGTCAAGGAAGGATCCGAGGCCTGCCTTTTATGGCAGGCCTACTGGCAGCAAGTGCCGCCTTGAGCAGTGAGCCTGACAGTCTCCCTAGCCCATTTGCACTTGGGCAGCTTTGGAAATGAGGCCCCAGGGAGAGGGGCAGGAAGCAGTACCTGGAACTTCGGAGGTGGAGCCTTTGCTGGAAGGCCTGGCAGAGACATTATGGAGGCCATGCACAGCAAAGCCCCTGAGCTGAGCTCACCAGCTGAGCCCTGGGATGGGTGCCCTGCCCTCCAGAGTTGTCCTCTCCAATCTGTCCTCCAAGCTCCACCTGGGAGATGGTCCCATTTTGCCACGATTCCGCCTAAATGTCCTTCAATGGCTCTGTGTCACCTATTGGATAAAATCCAGCTGGTTTTGCCTGGCTGGAGAGGCCTTTGTCCTGATCTGATCTCTGCCTGTGGCACCAGTCCTTTATCCCAGTCCCCCTCTGGCCATTCCCAAGTTCTGCCCCAGAGCTGAGCAGACCTTGCTGGGCCTCTGTGACTTTGCACATGCTATTTCCTCTGTCTAGAATACCACTCTCTTGCAATACCACAAACACTATTGGCCTGGATGTGGCACACAGAGTTTTAGTGAAAGCATTTCAAATCGAGACAAGGGCATCTCTCCCACCAGCTTGTCAGTCCGAACACCACCCGCGTCCTTTCTGAGCCCCCAGCCCGCCACAACCCCAGAGGAGCTAGACTTCGAAGAAACAGGTGGAGTGGGTGTTTCCAGTGTAGACTGTGGTGATGAAAAATGCCAGGGCCCATGGTAGCATCCCTTAATCTCCCTCATCTCACCTTACCCTGAACCTCCAGGGAGAGTGAGGGCTGTAACGTTAAAATCCAGTTTGAGATCTGAGTTTTAAGCTCAAGTGATTGTTTAAACTTGTGAATGATGAAACCCAACCCAAAATGTTAGGAAGGAAAGAGAAAAGGAGATTGGAAAGCAGTTTTTATGTGGCAAAATCGAGACTTCTCCCAAACTGGCTACATTTGAATCTCATTTCTGATGTTGACTGATAGTCAGTTTCCTTGTCCCTCCACTCTCTCAAGTATATGTGGAGAGATGTCCTTCAGGGGCTGCGTGTGCAACCCATACTTCCCCGGCTGACCATTCACTGTAAGCTTTCGCGTAGGTTTCACTTGGTATTGCAAACAACTGGTGCATATCTGTGCTGACTGAAGCATCTTCCTTGTCTCCTGCAGTCCTTTCAACCACACGAGGGCTGTTTGATTACACCCATTGTCACAGATGAGGCCCTGAGTTATACCACCTGCCCAAGGTCAAAAAGCTGGAAAATGCTGAGACTATCAGTCAAAAACACCCCTGACTCCCAAGTCCATACTCTTTCCATCATATCATTGTTGAATTTAGTTTGAAAGAAGTATTTATTAAGTTCCCACTGTATACAGGGTGCTGTGCTCGAGCCAGGAAACCTAAAAAAGGATTCTGAGTCCTTGCCTCCGTGCAGCTCACGTTATATTGGGGGAGGCATACCCTAGGAAGTTAGTTCAGTGGGGTGTGGCAAAGATCTGGAGCAATGGGAGCACAGGGCAGGGACACTGAAACCTACCAGCAAGGGGCAACACCTGAAATAGCTGAGTTTTTTTTTTATTTCAGCATATTATGGGGGTACAAAAGTTTAGGTTATGTATATTGCCCTTGCCCCCTCGCCCACCCGTCAGAGCTTCAAGCGTGTCCATTCCCCAGACAGTGAGCATCACACTCATTATGTAGGTATACACCCATCCCCTCCCCCCCCCCACATCTGCCCGGCACCCAATTGGTGTTATTCCCACATGTGCACTTAGGTGATGATCAGGGAAACCAATTTGCTGGTGAGTACATGTGGTGCTTATTTTTCCATTCTTGGGATAATTCACTTAGTAGAATGGGTTCCAACTCTCTCCAGGAGAACATAAGAGATTCTATATCACCATTATGAAATAGCTGAGTTTTAAGGATGAGTTTACTGAAGTGAGGGGCAGGGGGTGGGAGGATGTGCTTCCCAAGCAGAGACCACCGAGTAGCCCAGGCACTGTCCCTCCACTGGTGCAGATTAGGCTGCCTCGTTGAAATTTCACCTCCCTCCTTGCTACTCTGATGAAATTACCATTTGTTCTCTAGCTTCAATCTGCGCCAATGTCATATTTCTCTGTGTGTTTTTATTAAGCTCTGTCTCAAAGTAAGGAACAGAACACATTGTCCAAAAGAAATTTTAGGTGCTCCCTGGGGAGCAAAGGAAGATGGGGGAAGATTATTTTAAGGGGTGGGAGGTCTATTTCCTGGATCCTAGAAATTGCACCACATAGACTGATACCTGTTGCACCTGCCCTAAGGCTGGTCCTGCAAAATGCTGTAGGAGAAACACAGGTGATCACAGTGACGAGGGTGTGTACAAAGCCTGTGCTAAGGCCGATGTGGGTGGGAAAGGAAAAGGAAGGGCATTTCCGCTCACAAAAGCTCTATATAATCAGAAGCTTGATTTGCTCAGTGATGTTTGGGTTTTATAGCTACCACTTATAGCTATAAAAAAGGTTTTACTTTTGAAAGTCCTGTAGGAAAATTAAATTTTTTATTAAGAGGCTGAATTTCTATGGTCCTGAACTACTAAAACAATTATTACTGTGATGTGCTTTTTGAACTCAAGGTTTCTTTGACACACAAAAAAATGTTATAACTGAAGAGATCTTCCATAATAGAGCCCAATCCTGGAATTGCTTGCAAATCCTTTGAGAAGACAAAATATACATGAAACAATTAAAATAGTCCAATATTGCTCACTAAGCACTATAGCATGAAACCACATTTAACCTCGAATCATCTAAGTGCTGGGTTCATACATGTAAATATTGTATTTTATGAATGTGGGGCACACCTGTAGCCATAGTCTGTCCCCACTGCTGCTGGCCAGGATGCTGTCCCAACACAGCCTGCACAAGATCCTTCCTCTAAACATTGCTATAAAAATTTAATTGGAAGGCCAGTAAGCTGAGATGGCTGCAGCAGCTTGGGTTCCTATGTAAGCAAAATGAAGCCCAACGTAAACAGTAAAACAAAACTTAAGCTTAACCCATCAGAAACCTCCAACTGACCTCTAGCTAGGGACCTTCCATCAGATCATACCCAAACAAGGCAAACACCTGGCTTTAGCCAATCAAATGATTTCTTTACTTTGCACCCGAGTTCAGCCTACAGAAGCCCACTGCTTGCTCTGCCAAAGCAGAACACACTAAACCTCTTCCAGTCTTGAGTGCTGCCTGAGAACACTTCTTTCTGATCCCTCTTCCCTGCCTGTCTTTCCGTCACTTTCCTTGCTCTCCGTATCCGTGAGATGTGTTCCTGGGCCAGCTGCCCAAAGCCAAAATCCTACAGTCTAATCTTCCCATGCTGAAGTCTCACATCTCCCGGTGACCCTTCCTCAGAAGCGTCAGCCTCACCCACAGAGGCAAAGCCCCTTTGCCTACTGAAGGATTCCCAAACATGCCTGATTGCGAGAATCGCAGAATGCATGTCTGAAACCCAGGTTCCAGGGCTCTGCCCAGGCCTACGGAATCCACTGATAATGCCAGAGTGAAAAATTCTGGCCTGGTTTAAGGTCACCGGAATACTGGGGGTGGCAAGATTGGGGAGAAGTGTTAGGAGCCAGTCTGTGTGTACGACTTAGAAGTCACATCCTCCCATCTCTGTCCTTTGGGATACAAGCATAGTGTTGATTCTGGAGATGGGGGTAGAGGGGAGGGAGGCCAGCACCCAACCAAAGCCAGCTGAATGGATCATGAGATCTGAATCAGCCGGAAGCAACTGCTCTGAGCCCCAGAACCCATGTCTCAGTTCCACCTGGCATCACCAATTATCTGTGCTTCTGACATAGGGTGTTTTTTTTATTCCCTCGAAATAGAGCTATAATTAAATCCAAAATTGTACTGGAGACGTTATCGTCATGGCAAAAGCAGAACACAATGTCTGCAGACAAAAAAACTCTTTCAATAAAAATTAATCATGTGCAGCTCACGTCCCAGTCCCGGTGGCAGTGTGAGGAATGCATGTGAGGGCGTGGGGAGGGGCCCCGAGGCACTGCCCAGGCCAGCTCCCCCGCCATGCTGGGGCTCCCGCTGTGTGGCCCCCGCCTCCATCATGCCGACCCCCCTGCACCTCCCTCCCTCCGTCCCAGCAGCTGCTTGCTCTCTGCAGTCCCCTGGGTCCTGGCTCCTTCCGGCCCCACCTCCCCGCTTCAGGGTCTGAGAAATTGAAAGCAGGGGCTGAGCGAGGTAAGAGAAGACGAAGCACAGGGAGAGGGTGAACGTGTGATCTCCCATTAAATCTTTTTCTTTCAAGAGGAAAACTTCTCACTGATAGGGAATGTAAGAATTCCGCTGGCAGAATGAGCCTCTGCTTCCCGCCACAGGGAATGTGTGCAGGGTAACCGCTTCTGTTCTCTGGCTCTGCCGGGAGCCCATGCCACATGATATCCATGTGACAAAATCCGTTACAGCCCTTGCCCTGGGACGTTGCCTTCCTTGTCATCCAGAGCTTGAGTCCACATGTGCAATAGAGCCAGATAAGGTTCCAACCGTGGACAAGCCTCCGGCGGGGGCAGGAAGTGCAGTGAAACATCAGACACGTTTTGAAAGGGAAGCCAGGGTGGCAGCCTCTCACTGTGTAAACTAGTCAGCAGATTTCACAGGGAAAAAAGAAAAGGACTTGTAAAAACTGAAGGCTGTGCAGAGCAGGGTTGGAGGCCTTCTGATTCATCTAAGGAAGTAGTGACAGAAGAGTGGGAGCCCAGCGTACATGGCTCCCTCAGTATCCAGAGTTTCTCCTTGCAGTCAATGGGCTCTTCACCCTCCATCTGCCTGGGGGAGGGTCCGACCAGACCTCACTGAAAGCCATGGTCGCGGCTCAGGCCCTCAGGCGCTGCTGTATGGCACGCTCACCCGGGGCTCTCTGAGTGTCCCCAGAAGCAGCCGAGGTACCAATGGAGCGTGAGAGCCACCTCCAGCTTGGTAAAGGGTCGGGGGCAGGAAACTCTGCAGGGACATAAACTGCAGGAAGGGGCCAGCAGGGGGCTGTTACTAGAGAAGCTTTTGGGTGTCAGGTGACCAAAGTTGTCCTTCAACTCCAAATTCTTCAAGATATTCCCAGGGACTCGTGGCATGGGTGGAAGATTGAATGAAATGCTCCCCGAGTGTAAGGTTTGGTGATTCTGTTGAGTCAGCCAGCTTCTCCCCAGCTGGTCTTATGTGGACAAGCACATTTTTATGTTCTGATGGTGAGACTCCATCTCCTCTCCCAGCACCACAGACTTCAGCACATAGACACACAATTTGTTCTGGCCTCACTAAGGTGGGCAAACACAGGCATAACCGTTCTGCCATTTATTCCATAATATCTTTTTCCCTCTTCATTTCTGCTGAGACAAACTCTTCCCCACCCACCCCCAATTGCAAAGTATATGGAAAGCCCAGATTTCTTGGCCTGGGAAGAGTGGAGGCCTTGCTATAACTCAGGTGATTAAAACTCTGCCAAGGCTCCCTGACTCTGAGAATTAAACAATGATAGCCACTATCCACACTTATGGTCAACGTTGTATTGCAGGTCCCAGCCAGGGCAACAAGACAAAAAAAGAAAATATGAAGATGGAAAAGGAAGAAGTAAAGCTATCATTACTTGCATATGGCGTAACAGCTTATGTAGAAAATCCCAAACTATACAGATAATCTATTTGAATTAGTAAGTAAAACTAGCAAGAATGCTGGATTCATGATCAAGATTTGTATTTTATATTTTTGCAATGATTTTTTTTTTACTGAAATCTTTTTAACAGTTGCCATTTAAAAAGAATCACAACCGTGCAATTCCCAGAAATAAATCCTACCAAATTGTGCAATTCCACTATCTGGCAGACTATGAAACTTTACTGAGGCAAATGAAGAGACCTAAACAAACAAAGGGATATACGAGGGCTGTCTGGAAAGTATCCAGCCACTGTTAATACAATGAGAAGGGTTACATGGCTGGGTACTTTCTGGACAGCTCTCGTATACCAGGTTCATGAACCAAAATATTGTAAAGAAGTAAATTCTTCCAAGATTGAGCTACAGATGCAACACTGTCATAATCAAAATTCCATCAGAGTTGTGTGTGTGTGTGTGTGCATAAATGGGCAAACTGATTCTAAAGTTTACATGGCTATGAGAAAGGCAAGAGATTCTTGAAGAACAAAAAGCTGGAGCCCTTGAACCACTGAATGTTAAGGTTTATGATAAAGTAATAGTAATTAAGAGATGATGGTATTGACGCAAGGATAAATAGACAAATAGAATATAGTCCAGAAATTGATCACACATATGACATCACTTGATTTATTACAAAAGTGACAACACAGTGCCATGAGGAGAAGATAACCCTTTTAGTAAATGGTGCTGAGTTAACTGGATCTCTAAATGGGGAAAAAAAAATTTTACTCTATCTTATACCATACACACAAATCAATCCCATATAGATTATAGATCTAAATATGAAAAGTGAAACTACAAAGCATCTAGAAGAAGACTTAGGGAAATATCAACATAATTTTGGTACAGGGAACAACTTATTAGATGAAAAACAAAATGTATGATCATAAAGGGGAAAATAATCAGAATTAGTAAAAAACTAAGAACTTTTGTTTATCAGAAATACTATTAAGAGAAAGAAAATGTAAACCATAGTGTGGGAGAATATATTTATAATATATTTTTATATCTTTTATATTTCCAAGTTACATAAAAAAACCTCCACAAATTGATTATAATCATAAAATGATAGATAACTCTTTACCCAGAAAAATGAGTCAAAGGCTGGAATAGGGACTTCACAAGGATATTCAAATGGCTTTACAACCATTTGAAAAGGTTAACCCCAGTAGTCACTGGGGAAAGGAAACTCAAAACCCAATGAGATTCCACTGTACACCACCAGGATGGCTAAAATTAAAACTTACATGGTATTAAATATTGTGAATATGTGGAACCACTGGATTCTCAAACATTGCAGATGGGAGTGTAAATTGATACAACCACTTGTAAAACTGTTTGGTAGTATCTACTAAAGTGAAATATAATATACTTCATAACTCAGAAACTCACTCCTAGAAATATACCCAACAAAATGCAAATATACGGCCACCAAGGGACACTCTTAAAGAGAGTGTTTGTGGCATCACTATTTGCACTGTCCCCAAACTGGAAACAATCCAAATGTTCATCACCAATAGAATGGATGAATGAAGATTGTTCATACAATGGAATATTATACACACTTTTGCTATTCACAACAAATGGATAAATTTTAGACTTAATATTGGGCAAAAGAAATCAGGCACAAAAGCATAAACACTATTGTGGTTCCATTTATATAGAGCACAAGAAAAGGAAACTTAAACTATGCTATTAGAAGTCAGGATAGTGGCTACTGTCAGAGGGGCAGTAACTAGCTGGGGTTACCACGGGCTCCTGGGGTGCAGATAATGTTCTATTTATTGTTACAGGTGGTGTTTATTCAGGTGGGGCTTCTGTGAAAATTTATTGAGCTAAACTCTTATAATTTATACACTTTTCTATAAGTATGTTATACTTCAGTAGGAAGTTTACTTAAAACAATTAAACTGTAGAGGGTACTCCTGATAAGAACATAATCCCCACACTTAGGGAAAAGAAAACAATTAAGAGACAGAGTCTCAGGTTACAGGTTCAGGTGAGCATCCTAGGAAGGCAGACTGGCGACTACCACCATGGTGTGATGGATTGCAGGGTCGTACTCATATTGTGATCATGGTGTGGAAGTCCCAGCACCACAAATATATCCATTCCTTTGACATTCAAGATTCTCCTAGAAGGCCTAGACTTTATGCCTTGTTATCAGTTAACATGTCAAGGAGATTTATGGACTGTCATTGGAGAGATGGCCCAAGCTTCTTGGTTGTAGAAGAGGCCCTGGGAGTTTTAGAGCCAGGAGAGGAGACCGGGTGTGAATGGGAGGTGGTAGTGTCCAGGTCACAAGCTACCATCCACTCAGGGAAGCCCCTTACTGTGGCCTTCCGGATCGGTCATTTATTCATTTATTTGGATTCAATCAATATTCAGCAAACATTTATGGAGATGCTATGCGTCAGCCTTGTAGCAAGTTACACGTATGAGTGAGACAGGTGTTGTCTGTGCCCTCTTGCAGTGCGCAGTGTGGGTGATGGGTACACAAAGCTGTATTTCCAGCAGGCAGATTGGTCAGCTCCTCAGCAGGGCAAAGGCCAGGCTGGGCTTCAGGTTCCCAGTCCCCTGAGCCCGGCACCTGGCAGGGTGATCTGCTGTGGGACCGGCTAGAACTCCTCCCCAACCACGTTGTTCAAGGGGAGCAGGCTTGATCTCAGGGTGCAACTCGGAAGATTAAAGGTTACTTTGATGTGGGTGAGGGGACCGTGGGCATACCCGTGTCTGGAAATGGATTCTAGCCAATACTATGAAATGTTCATAATCTCACTTTATGCCATAATTATAGTGTACTTGCTCTTTGCTGTCACCAGCCAAAAGGGGTTCTTATCAGTGTATTTGTCATTATAAATGTTATGTGTATAATCATGGAAATTTGTCATAGAAGCAACAGAAGGAAGAGGAATCATACTCAGGAGAGACGTATTACCTATTATGAAATACAGGACTAATTCTGGAAAGAACAGACACAAACCCGGGGCTGGGAGTGCCTTCCCTCACCCAGGCTTTCATGGCCACATCGAGCCTAATTTGTCTTAGTCTTGGAAACTGAAGGAGAGACCAGTTATCGGAGAGAGCAGAGCTTAATCAGAAGAACCAAATACACTGGGAATATGTGGGATTCACGTTTAACCACTGATCGGTATGTGTTTGCTTCTATTTTATTTATAATATACGTTAAGCTCTGATTTTAATCAATATAATAAAACATAATCATCCTTTTACTTATAAAAAAAATCTATGCCGTTTTCCCGGAAGAAGCCAAGTGGGAGTTTTTTGTCTCAACACATTATGCATGCCAGGACCCTCTACAGGTGGTGGAAGATGCTGAGAGGAAAGGATCTTGTAAATTGATTTTGGTACAGCATGAAGTCCGCAGTGGCCACCTCATCCCCCAGGCTGACTCTACAACATCACAAGGCAGAGCTGATCACTCGGTAGGTCTTGACACATTCTTTTATCTGAGTTTTAAGACATTTTTTCAACTCTCTTTCCTTCAACAAATGCTGAATGAGTTCCTTCTTCCCTGTGTCAGGCATCAAGCCTCTGACCACTCCACTCGGGGGCCCATCCTCCCGTGGCACCCACCACTGCCATGAGGCCGAGCTATATACAGTCCCTAACCTAAGTCTATGCTCCCAGACTTGTCCTCACTCCCAGAAAACCTCCTGTGAAATTTGAGATTCCTCCCTCTGATGTTCATTCTGGATTGTGTGAGCATCCAACTCCAGAGGTAGGACCCTTGCATTTTCACCCTCCACCTTTTCCTACGCAGTGTGCTGATTCTCACCAACAGGTTGGCCAGCCCGTAGCTCTTCTATTAATATATATGCTTGCCGGTTGGTTCTTTGTCGTAGCCAGATCCAGACATAGTTTTGTCCACTGAGACTGCTCAGACCTTAAATAAAATGTGTTCTTGCCTTTTGCAGGCATACCGTCCACAGTGGAACTCCAACTCCCTTGTAATTCATGACAAACCTAGCTGAGACCTTGCTTTGGGAGAGCCATGCATATGTCATGCATAGTACTAATTAGTGCCTTACCAAGTCACATTGTGTTCCTGATAACACATCTGCAGAAAGACTCCACAGTCTATAATTCAAGGGTCACAATGTGACCATTTCTATTAACACCACCTGAGAAGTTTAATTGCCAAGCCTCAGGAGGTGGCTGGGTCAGGTGAGGTACTTGGAGGTTTCCTAAGGTAACTTGTCTTTCTTCTGAGACAAAGAATCCCAGGCTGACTCGCTGATTGGTGCAATGAGGAATGTGAAATGATAGAGCTATGTGCCCACTGATACATGAAAGCAGAAAAATCTCATGGAAGCAGAGGGAACCTTTCTTGGGTTTCTGAGAAGAGTCCTGACACGTGGCACAGAGGTGGCCTTAAATCTCAAGACAGACTTCCAGGCGCCCGGCAGGACTGTTGGGGTCTGGGCTGGACATCATTCTCAGTCTCTACAAATGCATCTGCTGAAATGCCAGAGAAAAATAAGAATTGGGCTATAGATGGAAGAGATTAGAAAGCATTATATTTTAAATTTAACCAAATTTCCATTATCACTAGATGCAAAAGCCCACACAAGTTCTCAGAATGGGTGATAGACATACCAGGGATAATTTTTTGGAAATGATCAAGGTCGTTCAGGATGCTGGAGTCCACTGCTGCACAGAAATTTTATAGTCATCTAAGACACATACTAGAGACTTAAGAGCTAATAATTTTAAGCTAAACTTACTGAATAGCTAAATAATCTCCAAAGATAAACATTTTCAGTTATGCATGCAGAGAAAAATGTTAGCCGAGAATCATATTGACAAGCAGTGATGAGGATGCTATGAAACAGAGGAGATCTGCTGCCAGCCTCAAGGAGAGAAGGGGAAAAAAGCTTCGCTACTGGACCAGATAGAAGAACATTTACCCCCAGCTGTCCTCTAAGATTAAGGATAGGCTGGACGCCAGTTGCCTACTGCAGGGAAATCAAGTGAGCATTAAGAACCCAAAAGAAGATGCCCAAAGCAAGTATCTGGGAGAGGACTGAAAAAAAAAGACATGTAGCTAGCTGGCAAGATTAGAGCAGAGTATACGAATATACTTGAACCCTGGAAGCAGCTCTCGGCAAATCCCTGGGTGGATTGCCAAGACAGGAAGACCCCCTGCAGAAGCAGCAGCTCTACTTCTCTTGGCCCAAAGACTTGAATAAGGTTGATTGGAATTTAAAAGACTGAGAGAGTCTGGAAGGGTTCTCAGTATGTGTGTGTTTACACCCCCCCCCCGCCCCGCCACCACACACAAGCATATATATGTGTGTATATATATATATAATGTGATTTGAGAATGTGTGTATACATATTATATACACACAGCATATCTATAGCTATTTATGGCTCAAGGCTTTGCTTGAGGCAAAGCCCACCAGGGAATGGGTCAAATTATTATATTAATATCTGATTAGCCAAAAAGATCCTGCCCTTGGCCTTGTTCTGCATTTCCCCATATACACCTCACAAAACAAAAAATATCACCCAACAAACACCAGAAGGATCCTTAGGATGAAGTCTAATTCTTAAACTGTAATGGCTTCAAAAATGCCTTCTTTTAACTAGATTATTATACATACATATGCACACATGCACAAATAAATTCGCATTTCTTAGTCATGAGTACTTCAGACAAAACACGTGCCACTCACTGAAAGGAATCAGGGCACCGTGGGAGTCACGGTGGTTGATTTCAGGTCTGGGACTTGACAAGTTCAAGGTGATCGTGGAATTTCTGTAACAGAAAGTAAGGAAGTGCTTAGAAACTGATAGAAATGCATTAAAAAACAGAGGAGGCAACTTGAAGAGGGTCACAGTGGCCAAAATTTGGTAAAATTTGAGCAGCAAGAAGAATAATAATGGCATGGATTATAATAATATGCTTAATAAAATAATCCCTGAGTATATATAATATTACCACACAAAAGGGGTGGGTGGGCTCTTCTTATGGAAGAATGCCAGCTAACAGAGGTAGAGGAATGATAGAATTATGATGTAGCTGTTTTATAATCGCCCAAATAATTTGGCAAGTATCATCTGTGGATGCTAAAACCACTAGGTGAATGTTATTGGAACAGGATAGATACACAGCCTCAGAGAGAATCACCCCATCAATTATATACTAATTACAAAAGAAAGCATGTGACACATTGCAATGGAGAAATCCACAAGTCACCTCCTTAACCAAGTGAACACACTCAGTATCACCAATAGTGGGACAAACTGCCATTTGTGTCTCCTCATTTGGTATATTAAATATCAGTACTAAGAAGGTCACAACATCACCTGTGTAGCATTCTTGGCAAAAATGTTTAACCTGAATCTAATCATGAGCAAACAATGAGACACATCTAAATTATGGGATAATCTACAAAACAACTGGCCTGAGCTCTTTAAAATGTCAATGTTATGAACGATTAAAAAAGGCAGGTAACTATTCTTGATTAAAGGAGATAATAGAGATCAACTAAATATAATATATGAACTTTGATTGGATTCTGGGTCAGATGAAGGAAAAAAGCCACATGAGACATTATTGGAAGAATTAAGATATGTGAAAATATTCTTGTCTCTATGACAACTTTCTTGACAATTATCACAGTGCTCTTAGGAGACACCTGAAGTATTTGGGGTAAATTGTCATCATGACATCTGTAATTTTCTTTCAAATGGTTTGGTGGGAGTGGAGAGGGGGTTTGGGAGCTCGGAGAAAGGAAGCACATGTGGAAAAACATTAATTGCTGAATCTGAGTGAGGCAGAAATGAATGTTTATTGTAATATTCTCAATTATTTCAAAGGTTTGAAAATTTTCAAGATAAGAAGTTGGGGGAAGTCTGCTTGTGAGGCTGTAGAGGGAATACTGTGACACACCATTTCAGTATACTTTATATTCTCGGGTATACCGAACAAAATATGTTAGCACAGGAACCAGACATGAGTGTGTGGCCAAAAGGAAAGTATTCCTGGTTACTATGCCTACAACAATAACATCTCATGTTTGCATATTTGTACACGTGCCAGGCATTGTGCTTTAGCCTTGTTTGATTCTCTCAAAAATCTCATGAGGTGGGCAGTATATGCTGCAGATGAGGAATTAAGACTCAGAGAGGTAAGTGGCGTGCCAATGTCACACAGTAAGTGGATGAGCCAGAACGGAACCTCTGCCTGACGCCAATGCTTGGCGTCCAAACTCTGCTTCGCACTGACTCTGTGGCCAGCACCTGCAGCCCCAACCCTGTGTAGAAATCAAGACATGACTTTCATATTATGTCTCTGTGTGTGCATATATATTCCCACCAATATACATGGATTTGTTAGAAATCGGAAAGACGTTCACATAATTTTACTCTTAACGCTATCAATTTTGTAGCCATCAATTATGAAAGAAATTATCAAGTTGTTTAAAACTCTGTTACTCAGTATTATCACTTAACTTTATCATTGTAACTCAATATGCTGGTCAACAGAGTAACCACATATACCACAGATGGCCAGTTTTGAAGCAAAAAAAAAAAAAAAGATCATTTTGAAACTATTATACTTATTTGTAAAACTCTGCCAAATGCGATAAGCCCTTTGTAATAGCAGCAATATAGATAAAAAGACCATCATTTACTAAAATGTCCCTTTTAGCTTTTCAAAATGCTCTCCCAGTTATCCAACTTTTCATTGGCTTAACATCATTATTAACATGGATGCAGGCAAGTGTCAGTGCTGTAGGGATAGAGCTCTGTCTCGACTTATTTTATGATAGCTCTCAAGTTTTTCTTTTAAAAATACATTGCTTGGCTTGTGTCTTGTTTGCATAAATGTGGAGGGCAGAATGTCTGTCTCTGGCTGTCCTGGTGAGTAGAGAATTTGGTTTTTAGGAAGCCAGATCAAATAATCTTGGTAGATCAGGAAGCTGTAACAAATGAAGGCAATGTGGCCTGGGGCTGAAGAACAGTAGGTAGAAAATAATTCCAGCAAAGTATTTCAGAGAGTGCTGGTGCAAATATTTCAGACCGTTAGATGACCTGGAACAATGGGCTTCGACACCAGCAAGGTCGTACCTGGCACGATAAGAGGCAGGTTTGCACAGTAGTTAAGCACATCCATTCGGGAGTTAGTCTGCCCAAGTTCAAATTCTGGCTGGGCAGTCTTCTAGCTGCATGACCTTAGGCAAGTTATTTGACCTCCCTGCCCCACTCTGTTTCCTCATCTGAAAAGTGGGAAAAATACAAGTCCCCACCTCAATGCCACCTGACTTTAGTCCTTTGGTAACAGAAAGCCCCAGTGATCAAGTAAGAGAAGTCCACCCCAAGAAACAAGAAGCTCAGAAATGTTTTCTTCCACCCAAGCTTAAGAGGCATCCCGAGTCCAAACGGTGCAGTACACAATGGCTTGGCACATCTGGCATTTCATGTGACCAAGACTAGGAAAGTCTTTGGATGGTCATTTGAAGGCAGCAGACAAAACATTCTAGAAAAAGACTTGGGATATGCTGAGTGACTTCTACCAGAAATGCAGTCACTTAGTTACAGTTATTTGCAAAGTTATGATTCTTTGCTGAGACACACTATAGCCACCAGGGCATGGATACCTCAAACAAAAAAAGTGTCCTCTGTGAAGCTTGCGGGAAACATTCCTGTAATGCAAAACCTCCGGCAGCATTTTAAGGGGCAATAGGTACCTCTTCCTGGTAGAGCAAATATTATTACCTTTAGGGATTGTAAAACAAACAAACAAATAAATAAAATAAGGGACTATAATACAGAATAAACATTAGAATTTAAATTAGGTGAAACTGAGTAGATAGAGTCTGCTTTTTAAGTCTCTTTTCTTCCCTCTGTAACCCAGCATGAGTACCCAGTGCTGTCTTGCTGCTTTGGACATCATAGGTTAATCTGCCCAGGCCTGTCTTACTAGGCTAAGCCTGCCAACCCTAATAAAAACTCCTTTCCTCTTAGCTAGGAGGAAAATAACTAAATTAAAGTTACAGATAAGGAGTTGCAAGTGGTTGACAGGTTTGAATTCAATAATTTGAATTTTAAAGGAGAAGTGTTCTTAATGAAGGAACTATTTAAAGAAATAGACCTCTGGCACTGCTGTAGGTCCCCACAGCTCATGCACACAGATTCTCAATGTAGGAGAATGGCTTATCTTACTTCTTCAACTTGCCAGCCTTAAGCTGGTTCATGGAGCACCAAACCACTGCCCAAACGTCTGGTTGGTATCTCCATGGGGACACAGTTCTTCTGCACAGACCCATTAGCAGCTAAGAGTGACTATACTTACAAGCAAATATCACCACAAAGAGCTGAAATGACTTGGAACTGGTGAGCCATGGAGCATTGTTTCAGTCCATTTCTTCCATGTCACTAACTGGGAGGCTAATAAATGTGCCATTAAGATTCTTACTGGAGTGGAGCAAGACCCTGGACACATCGCCCTGAATGCTTGTCCCTAGGGCCCAATATTTCCATGTTGATAACTGTAACGTACAAAGGAACATGAAGGATAGGGTGGAAGAGGCTCTGAAGTGACAAAATGGCAGATGAGGTAGAGAGTGGCTTGGAGTAGAGGCAGTTCTACCTGATTTATGTAGGTGATAGTGGGTGCATTTATAAGCTGATGATGTGGATAGAGCCTTTTCCTTCTTTAATATGTCCTTGTTCCTTCCCTGCTGCCTCCTTGAGTCCCTGCCCACCTTACCACTGGGGTTGGAGGAGCTCTGTGCTTGGGTCAGCCTTGGTGATGAAGGCTGAGGGCACTCTGACAGCACTTCCATCTTTGTTGATGTTCTAGAAAGCAGGCTATGGGTTGCAATGAGCTTGGCATTTTATCAGCTGTGGCACGATGCACTTGGACTTCCTTTGTGATAGACCCCTCGTTGAGCGTGAAAGCTGGTTACCTTTTTCCTGCCAGAAAACCTGGCTCTCTCATTCGCCGTATTTTCTGGGTCTGCTGGACCCTGCTCAACAAACGCCTCAGCAGAGTCTGTCGCTAGGGAAAAAGCAGCCCCTGAGAAAAGGCAATTAAAGGTAGTGTTTGTCTCTGATTCTTATTGGCAGCTGTGTTCATGGGAAGACATAGAAAAGGCCCAGGCCCAGGCCCCCACACAACCTGATTGTTCAGCCAAGCAACTTTCCAGAAAGCCTTCCACTTGGGATAGGAGCACTCAGGAGACTCCCTCACGGCATAAGCTGGGGGTGGAAGATATAGCTATTTACCTACACAAGGGGGCAAATGTCCCACCTGCTGAGCCTGGAGAGGAGGTAGCAGGAGTGGGGGCTCCCATTTTTCTAAGAACACAGTTTGCCTCTTGGGCTCCATTTCCCCCTGGCATCACCCATAGATAAGAACATCCTGGAATTAAAGGTCACAACTGAAGCCATGTGAGTCAGACAAGTGCTCTACATAAGGTAACCAGTGACTCATTCAGTGAAGTTTTCTTAGAAAATGATATCGTTGACTTCATCCTCTTTTGTGTAGTACGATAGTCTGAATGTTTGTGTCCCTCCAAAGTCACATGTTGAAACCCAATCCCCAGTGTGATAGCATTAAGAGGTGGGGTCTTTGGGAGATGAGCGGGTCCCAAGCGCAGGGCCCCTGTGATTGTGATTATTGCCCTCAGGAAAGAGACAGAGAGATGGCTAGCCCTGTCCACCATGTGAGGACGCAGTGAACGGGTCCTCACCAGACACCAAAGCCACCCCATTAATGGTGTTTGAGTTATAGCAGCCTGAACTAACACATGTAGCCTGGAAATTTGGATTTAGTTCTGAAATCCCAGGGAAACAAAAGGAAGAGGGATCAATCTCATAATGTTATCTATACTTGACTGTTCACTGGGAGGTTACAGGAATTATCATGGAAAATACTGTCTAGATGGGTCCTTAACTGAATAGGCGATGATATTTTTTCATTATTGTTTTTGTTTATCAGACTCCATGTAAGAAAATCTTGAACACCACCACAATTTCACATTCAATTTAGAAAAGGTATATATATATATATATATATATATATATATATATATATGGAAAAAAAAAAACTCAACACACCAAAACATACGAGTCATTTATCCTGGGATGATACTAAGCATTGGTTGTAGGAGTGACATAATCTCTGGCATGAAAAATAAAGCCAAAATAAGGATATCAATTAACTTTTTAGCACTTTTTGAGTTGGCCCCTCACAATTGCTTTTATTTCTGGGCAGATAGTATGGTTATCCTTTCCCAAAGTATCAAATGCTCTTATTCAAATACAAGTTGAATAATATTAAATCCACACAGTATCTATTACATCCCTCCATTATAAAGATAACCAGGGGCTGAAAGTGTGTGATTACAGATGGTCCCCACCTTGTGACGGTTCAGCTTGATGTTTTGACTTTATAGTAGTGCGAAAACCATGTGCAATCATTAGAAACTGTACGTTGGATTTTGAATTTTGATCTTTTCCTATACTCTCTCAGGGTGCTGGGCAGGGGCAGCAAACCACAGCTCCAGTGAGCCTGGCAATCCCAAGGGTGAACAGCTGACACTTGGCATCTTCCTGGAGGACACTGTTCCTGCTAACCACCAACAAGCATGATGCCCCAGCACCTTCGACCCGCTATTCTCGAACCTCATCAGCAGAGAGAGAAACAGATGACCCTGTCACTGTAGCATCCCCATCATCCAGCAATTAATTTTAGCTCAATGCTGCAAACATTCTTCATGCCCAGTGTGCTTTCAGCCGTGGCAGCTAATGGTGAGTACTCACACAGCCATTCTGTTTTTCACTTTCAGTACAGTATCCAATAAATTACATGAGATATTCAACACTCTGTTATAAAATAGGCTTTGTGTCAGATTCTTTTGCCCTGATGTAAGCGTTCTGAGCATGTTTAAGGTAGGCTAGGCTAAGCTATGATGTTTGGGAGGTTAGGTGTGTTAAATGCATTTTCAGCTTGCAATGAGTTTATCAGGACGTAGCCCCATTGTGAAGTCTAGAAGCATCTGTGTTTCTGGGAAGGGCATTCTTCTTTTTTTCTGTTTTGTAAACTTATTTTTGATTATGACCTTCAGCACCCCCAAATTAAGTTGTTTAACCCCTAAGTGAAGTTGTTGAAAGTTCCATTGCTCTTTGGTGAATACATAAAATAAACACCTTTCCAATGGCAAGGGTCCCTATTTTCATTGGTGAGAAATACAGAGTTTCCTAGGGTGGTTCTCACCCTTCTGTGCTTAGTCTAGAACTCTGCAACCAACACATTGGAACACTGAGCACCGCTCCAGTGCTCTTCCCCCTCCACTCTGCACACCCAAATCTGCTCGACCTTCTCTACTGTTTCACAAATCCTTTCTTCCCTGTTCATGCCCTCTGTCACCGTTCTAATCCAGGCTCCATTACTTCTGTCCTGGACAGTGGGGTCAGGCTGCTGACCTCCTTCCCCTCTGTGATGGTGGAGATATCCATTCTTCTCTTCACAGTTTCATGCTTCCCTGCACTCCCTGCCTCCTTGGAGTAAGGCATGGACACGTACGTTGCCCTGGTCAGTGAGATATGAACAGAAGTGAACTATGGACTGCTCTCTCTCTCTGTGGTGGAGATTTATGTCATAGAGTGCAGCCTATGCCAGCAGTGCCCCTGACGAGGGTGTGGGGGAGCAGAGCCCCTTGCCAATGTGATGTGGTCACATATGGGAGTGAGAAGTAAACTCTTTGTTTAAGCCACCAAGATATTAATATTAATTTTGTTTGTTTTATTATTTAGCTCAACCTGACTAATACACCCGGTCTCTTCCTCCTTCAGTTCTCTTTGTACACTCTTTTCAGTAATCTTAAATCACAGGCCAGATTAACCCCTACTCAAAAGCCATCAGCGGTTCATCATTACCCACAAACATGAAACTCAAATCTCTAGCTTTCAAGAAGGCATGAGCTCTGTTCTCTAGCTCCTCTCCCCACTTTCTTGCCATACCTATGTTCCAGCTCTGTGTGCTCATGGTCATGTCTTGACTTGGGATGTAACCTTTTCTGGAATATTTTGCTCTGATCACATCATGCTGAAATTCAACCATCCTTTACAGCACAGGTTCAAGTGGTAAGACTTTTCTGATCCCATAAGTAGACAAGTGCTACCTCTCATCTGGGATCCCTGAGCAAATTGTATATCATTTATAATACTTATTACTTTCTATTGCACAATGCAGTTATTTGTGTATATGTTTCACCCCTCCTATTAGACTATAAGCCATCTTAAGGCAAATAAGAGTACTGTTTATTTTTGCAATTCTCTACAGCACCAAGCTGTACAGTTGCTCAATAAATAATTCATGAATTAAATATTAATCTTCAGGGGAGGACGATGGAGTTCTGTTTTAAATTCCAAATGATCATAGTTCAGTAAATTGCTAGAAATGCCACCTGTAGAGTGGACATGCATTTTCCTGGTGAGCCTCCTCCTTTGGTGGGAGATTCTGCAAAACCACCCCTGGGTGAGGCATCAAAGAGAGCCTGGTTCCCAGGAAGGTCTGATAAGACTTTATGTTCATGGTCGGTTATGTGTCTCTACTCTGAAAATAAGCTAAAAACTAGAGGAAACCCTTATGCAATAAAAGATAAATGTATTTAGAGACCCAAAAATGGTCTTTGAAGCAGGAATGAAACTGGTTTCAGAGGGACCTGCTATACTGAAGGAAGTTTCTCAAGGAACGAGAGCACTGGGCATTGACGTCTTGGAGCCAGTTGTTGGAGGGGAGAGAAGAGACTCGGTGGAAACAGCTGCTTTAGAATAAACAGTGATGCAAAGGAGAACAGCCTAAGTGATTGGCTGGGGAAATTCCTCAGTCTAGTGGCACAGGTCAGGGAGATCACGTCACAAGCCAGCCTAGAGCGCTGTAGGTGGGAAAAGGCAGTGCTTGTGAGGAAGACATTTGTAAATTTGGTGCTGTTGGGATGAATCTCGGTGGCTGTGAATTGGAAGGCACATGAGCTCAAGATCCAAGAGGAACAGACATGGTGGAGTATAAATGAAGCATGTTGCTGAGATGATGCAGGGAGGTGGAGAAACGTGAGGGGTCCACCTGGTCTGGAAGCTGTGCTGATCTAAATCTCCTTGGGTTGGATTGATTTTACTATCTGGTCCAAAGAAACCTTGTAAAACTGAGAAGCCCACAGGCTATGCCAAGCCAACTCATGTGCATTTTGGTATTAGTTGAAACAAAAAAATTCCATACAATTATAGAAATTAACAAATTTATATTAATTTACAAAGTACCATTTTCTGATTAATGTTCCTTTTAAGGTAGCCAGATTGTGTTCCTCCTGATTTTAGGAAAGAATTTAAGAAATTTGTTCCTCCCACACATTCCACGACAGGTATGTGAGAAGTGGAGTATTAAGACACACCTAGATTTCGGGTGTGGTCGAGGCAAACACGTTGCACACATTTGATGCCCAGAAAAGACCCTAGAAATGGGAAAGCCACAGAGAATGAGACAGTTGTGAGTCAGAGCCCCTCTCCTGTGGTCTGTGCCCCTACACTGTCTTTCCATTTCCTAGAGCTGCTCATTCTCTCCCTCTCTGGGGAAAAAAATGGGTGCATTTCTTTCATGCAGAAAAAATCTTTGGCTCTAATTATAAACTTTAAAGTGGCAGGAAGGAGGAGAAATGCAGATATGCTAAGGTACGTGTGAACCGTGATTATGTTGGGGGTCAGTTTGGACTCAGGGCTAAAAAGGCATTGGTGATATGAACACAGAACACGACCGCCTGAGTCTAATGGATTCGAACAGACTGAAAGACTAGATAAAACACCAGGCCTAAAGTTCTTAGAGTCAACAACCAGAAGGGAAACAGAAATTAAAAAATCAAAAGGCACAGGAACTTCAACAAAGTACGGTATAACGAAGAGGATGAGCTTTGGAGTCAGCTTAACCTGGTCCCGGATTCCAGATCTTCTACCTACCTTGGGCGAGTTGCTTAACCTCTGGCATCTGTTGCAGGGGTCCTTACTCAAGAGGACACAAAAGAAGGTCAGGAATTGATGAGTCTTCATTCAGACATCCACAAACATTTTGAGTTCCCCCCTACATTAGGTGTTTTAGAAATAATGGTGGGAAAAAAAGTTGTACACCCTAAAGAAACTCATAATTTATAGAGAGTGATAATTAAGTGCAATGAAATAAGTACCAAGAAAGATATGTACAAAATAGATAGAATCCCTAGGAGAGTTTAAAGGTAGAGATTCTGAGCTTGTTAGAATACGTCCTGATAGAACAAAGTCACTTTTTAGAGACTATTTTCTAAAGCAATGATGCCCAATAGAAATTTCTGCAATGATGGAAATGTTTTAGAACTGCATTGTCCCATATGCTGGCCACTAGCCACATGTGGTCACTAGCACTTGAAATGTGGCTAGTTTGCCTGAAGAATTGAATTTTAAATTTTAATTAATCTAAACTCTAATTTCAATAGGCACAAGTTGCTGGTGGCCACCATATTGGACACTGCAGATCTTAAGGATTGTGTATACCCTTATTTAATACGTATAGACAGTCACTGGGTGTGTGACTGTCTTTTTCTAGCTGCCTTGTCTTTGAGCCCTACAAGGTCACTCTTCCCAGTCCCTGAGGCAATGAGAAACAAACCAAGCTTAGCAATGTATAAAGACTGCCATTCTCGCTGGTAGGTGGGTCTGGTCTTTGGGGCAATAAGTCCATTTTGCCTAGATTATATTTCTAGAAGAGTACTTATTACATCCTACCATAATAATAATGATATTTATCATTTGTTAGTACATTCTATATGCCCATCACTCATATGCAGTGATCGACCAATATTACATCAATTAATCTTCCCACCAACTCAGTGAGTGTGCTCTACTACTATTAACAAGTAGCCAGAAAGCAAATCTGTCTTCTAAAATCCATGTTTTTTTCAGTATCCTACAATGTCTCTCTAAGAACCAGGGGTTGGTGTATAATCCCCTGTAGCCTGAGTAGGGGTGATTTTCATTCATTTATTCAAAAATTATTTACTGACTGCCTGTTAAGTGCCAGGCACTGTGCCAGGCAAAGTACATAGTAAGAGATCAAATAGAATTAGTTACCCCAGCTGACATTGAGCATGTTTTCTAGTAAATGCTGGTTTTCTGAGGAAGAAATTTGGCAGGTTCTGTTAAGTAGCGAGGAATTCAGTGCTTATATGCTGCAGACAGCATTTATACCGGAGCTAATTTCTCTGATATTTGAAATGTGTGGCAATACTCTCTCATGGCTAGGACATGTGGGGCTCTTCTTTTTTGCCATTAAAACATTATGTTTCATTCACTCAAGGGTTAAAATCCTAGAATTACGTCATGAATTCCACATAGAAGCCAATTTCACAGCCATAGAAATGCCCAAGATTAGTACTGAGGTAGTTGACCGCAGCTCTATGATAATTTCACCAGGCTATTAATTGTGTTTATAAAATTTAAATGCATGAGCAATCACTATGAATATTGCTTAAAAATCTAAACATTTTATTGAATAAATGAGACAAAATAAGTGTGATGAGAGTACAAAATATGATATACCATATTGCATCAAATTGTAAATTTTAAGACATATATCATGATTTTATGTACCAGAAAAATGCTGCCAAGTAAATTATGACAATTTGCATTGTCATGTTGAATTTTTACTTAAGACTTTTAAAAGGAACTCTTTTAGCTTATTTAAACATAACTTTTTAAGTATTACTCATCTGCCTACATTAAAAAGAAAATGTAAGCCAATAATTCGGTTAAGGAATTCCTATAACTGCTACATGGGGAATTTGACTTTTTTGAATCATTTTCAACTCAGAGTTATCAACATCTGTGTTTTTGCACACAATGTCAGCTTTTGTGCTGTCAGGAGCATTGGGATACAGAATTTCTTAGATGTTGTTCTTCTGGGATTTTCTCCTAAACTGTTGAAACCCTTCTGCAAATATTGAAGAAGAGGCTTTCTTACTTATTGTATGTCATTTTTTTGTGTACGTATCAATGAACTGACATAACAAAGCTTCATCTACTACTATTAATATTAGGCATCTTCCTTCCTTTTGACTTCTAAAGCGCTTCATTGTTGCTTTGCAAGCCAGTAAAGGATTGTAGTCATTACTCCCACAAATAACATTTGTTTCATTATTATCAATTTTCTGCCCCACTGTTCTGTTTATCTTTCTGTGTATATGCAATAACTTTTTCTTTAAATGCCAAATCACAAATGCTCTTTAAACTCAACGGTGTAGCACAAGGAGTAGCAAATAAACAATTGAAGTAGCAATGATACAAATAGCCAACAGGAACCTTGCACAAAACAGACAATGATAGCAACATCATGGGTGCTGTCAGCCTCTAAGCAGCTTCTAAGATTCCATGTTGGTAAGATGCAACCACCTGGTTTCATATATTGTAAAATGTGGGGGGGAAATATTCATGTCTTTGAACCAATGAACTATGGATCATTGGATTCCAGAGATGCTGTTGATCAAGTTTATCTATCTGGTTTAACACACAAAACTTCTCAGTTACGAATCCTGTGAAGCAGAGACAGTGATAGCCATTCCTCATGCTTCTAGAAGTAGTGCTCTGTGAAGTGAAATGACTCTTCAAATTTCAGAGTAAAGGCTGAATTTAGCACTTAACTTTGGGTACTGAGAAATGAAGTTATAATCTAGATTTCTAGATTCTCTCTTTTTTTAAAACAGCTTTCACCCTCATCATTAGATACTAGGGAGTTTATAAAGCGATAAAAGGGTATGCATCCTCACTATGTTTTGGTAAATAAAAAAATGACTTCTGGTGTCTCACGATTATAGACTTTTTTTTTATTCATTTGTGTAGTCATACATTCCAAGCATATTTATTGCTTATCCACTATGTGCCAGATGCTGGCACAAAATGGACCAAAAAACCTGCCCTTGTGGAGTTTCCACTACGGTCGGGGCAGGGGCAGGAAACGAACAAGCAAACCAGTAAAACGCAGACTACGCTGTATATGCAGAGTGCATGGCAGAGCTGAGGGAGTGGGTGACGTCCACAACCTTCAGCCCGTCACACCTGCAAGGTCAGCCAGCCTGGCTCATCCTAGCTGTCTGTGGACCCCTGGGCATGGCTACGTAGGCTCCCGGTCAGAGAGGTTGTCCCCAAGTCTTCCTGAGGGGCAGGTCTGGACTCTGCCCTACTTCAATTCCCTGTACCATAAAAGGCTTTGAGTCTATCGTCAGTCCACGAGCTGCCCAGGCCTTCGTCTGCCCCGCAGAGCCCACTCCGCGCCCTCAGAGCTGTGGGGAGCTGCCAGTGTCTTTCCTGGCCCCTCCCTGCCCCTTCTGAGCACCTCCAACCCCACCGTGATGAGACTTGCAGCTGGCATAGTCTCCCCAGGTCACATCGAGGGACTGAGGATGAATTTCTGCCACTCAGTTGCCTCTGGCAGGGCCCACTTCCTAGGCAAGTAGCTGACTCGGCCTCCACACAATCATTCTCTTTCTCCTCTCAGATGTTTCCTCTTCTTTCACAGAAGGTGAACAAAACTCTCTCCTTCTTGCCTTGCTAGAGAATCCCTTGCCACCTCCAGTTGGGACTGACGGTGCAGGCTGGAGCGCTACAGGCATGCCGTCTGGGTGTGTCCCTTACTGTCTTCTGCAGCCTGGCCTTAGCCCTTCAGCCTGTGCTGGGTGGAGATGCTCCACCCATGAGGAGGCACACCTTTAGCTTGGTGCTGCCCTCCCACCCTAGCTTTACCTGGAAGGACCAGAGAACAAAATCAAAACCAGAAATCCAGTGGTGCGTGGCCCTCCAGAGGCACAGGCAGCGGCTCTCCCTGCTTCCTTGAGGCTGGAATTCGGTGCTCAGGTTCACAGCTTGCGCTGATGCTCTAATGGCAGTTCGCTGTCAACTGCTTCTCGTGGAGCGGAGCGTGCTGAGAGAAGGCTGCGGGCAAGGGAGTCTCAGCAGTGCGGCGCAGACAGCCCGCCTGGCCCCCCGCCACTCCCGCCAGCGGCTGCGCCGAGATGAAGTCCCCTTGGGCCCACACGGCCCGGGAGGCTCTGCTGGGGTAGACAGCCTTTGTGGAGATGGTGGCAGTGGGGGGGCTGCCGAGCAGGACAGGGAACAGCTAACAGGAGCAGAGGGAGCCAGGAGCTCAGAGCCTGTCAAGAAGAAAGGAGAGGTGATGAGCCAGGGTGTGGAAGAATGGGGACACCTTTCCTGGTCGGATGCTCGCTCAGCACGGAGGGTGTGTCTTTCTATGTGAGGCCAGACATGCCGGATCAGAGGCTTCACTGTCACCACATGGAAGGTTGTGGTGATGATGGTGTCACTGTTCTGCCAGGGACCTGTGCGTGCTCACCAAGATCTGGCCAAGCTGGAGGAAAGGTGGGAAGGAAGGTCTAAGACAGAGGCAACAGATTAACTAGTCTGTTGATGGGAAACGAGAGGCGAATACCGAATGACTACACAGCCAGTTTCCCCAATGATACGGTGGTGGTAGAGCTCCAGGGCCCGTGTGTGGCCAGTACACTGCTTAGTCATCACAGATGTGGCACTGATGGCTGGCCACCTTATAGACAGAAACACTGATAACCCAAGAAGGTAAAACCCTACTATAGCAACAGAGCCCAAAGAGACATCCTTGGTCTCCTCTGTTCTAGCCCGGTGCTGTGAGCTGGCTGCTCTGCACCTCTGGCTGGGTGATGGAGGTGGGCAGAGGAGGTGTAGAAGCCAGGCTTGCAGAGGTCAAGTGAACGGAAGTGGAATCTGTGGAGGGCCGCCAGTAATCAATGGCAAGGACACATATTTGGTAACTGAATCTCCCTAGTTAGTGTATTGGGTTGAACAGAGTCTTCCCCCAAATCCACATCCACCTAAAACCTGCAAATGTGACCTTATTTGGCAGTAAAGTCTTTGTAGATATTGTCAAGTTAAGATAAGGTGGACCTTAAATCCCTTATGACTGGTATCCTGTTATAATAAAAGGAGGCAATTTGGACAGAGACACCGACACGGGGAGAACACCCTGTGCAGACAGAGGCAGGCGCTGGAGTGATGCAACTTGGAGCACAGGAAGGCCCAGGATTGCAGGCACCTGCCAGAGGCTGGGAGAGGCAAGCGAGGATTCTTCCCTAGGATCTTTGGAGGGAGCACGGCCCTGCCAACACCTAGATTTTGGATTTGTAGCCTCCAGAACTGTGAGAGTATAAATTTCTGTTGTTTTAAGCCTTGTGGTTCACGATACTTTGTGATGGCTTCCCCAGAAAACGAATGCACCTGGGATCAGAGCTACATTTCAGAATCCAGGTCGGTGCTCGCTGCAAGGTGGGCACAGGTGTCAGCGCTTCCTACACACTTCCTCTGCGGTGGGCTGAGCTCTGGGTGATCTTCACATGAGACTGATTTCTCTGGTGATGGCCCAGAAACTCTTCAGTGGCTCCACAACGTTCTGGAGCTTCTGTTTGATTGAGGGACTGCAGAAGGCTGGTAAGTCAGTAGTGCTCTCCCCACACATCACAAGGACGCCTCCCTGATCACAGCTCCGCTGATTCCCGTGGCCTGCAGGGCTCAGTGCCTCAGTACCCAGCGTGGTGCAAATGAGGGAAAACTGAGAGGCACCTGCACATTCGCCTTAGCTGCTTCCTTGCTGGGCTCCACATCTCATCCCACGTGGCAGATTTTATCTCACCCTTTCTCATCAATGCTGATTTGCATAAAGCACCCAGCCCACCTTCATTCTCGATTGCAGTCTCACACAGATACAAACTGCTAAAGAGTGAGGCCACGCTTCTGCGATCAAGCGCCACCTTCTCACCCAGATCACGGTGGTCCTCCTTTTCCCTGGGGCCTGCCCGCTGCCATCTGCCAGCCCCTGGAGCACGTGTTCTAATGGGTGCAGCTTCTCCCTCATACCTTATGTATTAGCTATCTACTGCTGAATAACAAAATTATCCCAGAATTTAACAGCTTAAAACAACAAACATTTATTATCTCACGATCAGGAATCTGGGAGTGGCTTAGCTGAGTGCTTTTGGCTGAGCAAGTTGTCAGGCAGGCTGCATTCGCTTCCAGGCTTGACTGGGGCTGGGGAGTCCCTTCCAACTCCCTCGAGCGGCTGTTGGCAGGTTCCTCACTAGCTATTGGCTGCAGACTGCAGTTCCTTGTCACAATGGTAACTCCACAGGCTGCCCGAATGTCCTTGTGACATGGCCGCTGGCTCCCCCAGGGCCCATGATCTGAGAAAGTGTTACAAGAAAATAACCCGGACAAGCTACAGTCTTTAATAATCTACCTTGGAGGTGACACACCATCACTTCTGCCATTTGCTGTTGGTCATGCAGTCCAACCCTGGCACAGAATGGAGGAGATTGCTCAGGAGTACGAATACCAGGAGGCAAGGGCTTGGGGGGCCGTCTTGGAGGTTAGCTACACACCCTAATGGAAAACTTCCTATATCTTCAGAGCATAGGGTGGCAGACAGATCACTTAGGACCCCCAGAATCTGGGAACCTGGCCAGTTCCACCATTCAGTCCTGCCTGGAGGATCCAAATCTCTGCATTTTCCTTAGGCCAGCCACGGGAGGTAACACAATGGGGCCAGGAAAACATGGCACTGTTCATTTTCCTTTGGTCAGACAACCTGAATTCAAGTCGCCTCTTTCACTTATTAGCTGTGTGATCTTGGGCAAGCTGCTCAACTTCTTTGTGTCTCAGTTTTATTACATGTAAATGGGGCTAAAACAGTACAGGTGGTCCCTGGGTTACAGACGAGATACATTCCTGAGAATGTGTTTAGGTCGCATTTGTATGTAACTCAGATCTCTGATGAACAGCACATATATGGTAATAATAATAATACAATACTGTAATGGCTCATATGTGGTAATAATAATACAGTGTAACACTGTATAATTATAATATCCCTGTACTGTAATAATAAGGTACAGAAACTATTGTGCTCTTTCTTTTAATTTAAAAAAAACAGAACATAAAAACAAACTCATACAAAAAGTTTAGATAGGAGATAGGAGAAATTTCAAAAAAGAATATTAAAGGTTAACACTCATATATGTTGCATAGATGTCTTGCTTACTGGAAATGGCATTTTTGAGGCAGGAAGGCAGCTGACATTAATCAGAAGGTGATGATGGAGCTGGTTCTGGAGAATCAGGATTTGGTTCTGTTGTGGAGGATGGAGCTGACCACTGAAGTTGGCCTTTTGAAAAAGGTGTCCAGGGTTGTTTGCACAGCCTTTTGCTTCTTTTCATCATAAATGGCCTTGCAGCAGCTGATGTTCTCACTAACTGCATGATAAACCTTTGCAAACCGCTCAGTGTCAGGCTCTTGCTCCTCAAGCTTAGCAAATTCCGCTTCAATGAGACAAAGAGCTCCAGCTCATTCTTTTGTCATCAACTTTCTTGGCTCTGGATCTTCTGATTCTTTGTGTTCTTGTGTTTCTATCCGCTGCTTCTCTACCCATCTATGAGACGAGCCACCAGTGTAGAGATGTGCCAATGAACCGCTTATGCCATGCGGGTTTGTTTACATACATGAAAGAAACTAGTCCCCGAACGATTAATTTAATTATTAATTATCCCATGGGGAGCCTTGGGAGCCCGTTTGTAAGTACAGAATGTCATTAAGTTGGGTCCTCTGTAGCCTGGGGACTGCCTGTATATACTCCGTGGGATTATTGTATGTCTTTAAGAGGTTAATCCTTCTAAAATGAGTAGCACAGTACAAGTGCTCTATAAATTATAGCTATTATGATCATTGTTGAAAATACCCTGTTTTAGGATTCAGAAAGGAAAGAGAAAGGATTATGGGGAGTGGTAAAACAGTGAAAAGTCACAGATTCTTCCTCAAATGTTCCACTGTGCCCTATGGAGCCTCAGACTTTTCAAAGTCACTGTTACTCCAAACAAGTGTTCTTATCCTCTTATCCTGCTACTTTCTCTTGTGAATACAATGACCTCAATTCTTGTGCCTCTCACGGTTCAAGCAAGACAGCCTGCCCAATTGCAGCCTGACATGTGTGCTGTGTTTCGGTCAGGGTGATCTGTCCCAATTCATAGAAAACCATAACTTGGGCCTTTCAACTCAATGGAATTAATTTTAAAACAAAAAATAACCAATGGAATTAATAAAAAAATTTTGCATTAAGAAAGTAAAACTCCTTTATTGAATTAATTATTTTTTAATATCCCTTTGCTGAGTTTGGCGTGGTCATAAATTTCAACTAGGTCAGCTCAAATGTTTTTATTTGTAAAATATTCATTAGTAAAAATAACTATACCTCATTGTTTAAAAACCCTCACCCGTAGATCGGATGCTGCTGGTTTATATCCCTTATCATTCACCTCTAGAGGCCCTAGTTATTTGGGACAATGGCTCATAAACTAGCTAGTACCAGTACTTGGTTGGATATTTTCTCATTCCTGTGTGCAAACCTAGAATTACAAAGTGAGATGATCACAAACCAAAGTGTCCCAGGACTCCAGGCTTGGCATTAGAGAACAGAACTAAGGTTAACTGTAAAGAGGCCAAAAAGAACAATCCATCCATTCTTCCTTGTGTTGGTTGAGTCTGTGCACCAGGATTCAACTCATGGTTCTGCTGAAAGAGTGCTGGAGAGAGGCTTTGCTCTGAGGCTTAAGCAGGCTGCATGTCACACCTTGAGTTGAGTTTTCCTCAGCATTTGAAAGCCAGCCAGCACCCACAAACATGCCTCAGTAGCCTGTTAGAACAAAGAACCAAGAGCTTCTCTTGTATCTGATGCCTGTGGATCAAGGCAGTTCTTGCTGGGAAGAATCCTTTTGTGTCGTTACTTGTACTGCCAACATCTGACAACCTAGTGACTGTTTCTCAGAAATGGACGGTGTGGGACAGATGGCTCAGGCAACTAATAGCCAAAAGATTCTGCATTCAGGCCAAAGAAACTCTGACATTAAACAAGATTCTTTTCCAATCAGTTGTCTGTATCACTTATCCTTCTCCCAGAGGCCATGCTGCCTTGTATTAATATAAAGGAATTCATAATGCCAATGGAAAATGGCCAAACTCAGCAAATATCTCCAAGCAAATAATGATTCCAGTAAAGAGTGTTAATTTTCAAGAATAATAATGAAAATAATAATATTTTATACACCTAAAGCACTTCTCATCCCCAGCCTACTACTTAATATGAGCTTTATACATTTGCATATGCCTATAGGAGAATGTGCACAGTGTATATTAAACATGTGAAATAATTTGGTGAAATAATGCCATTTGAATAATTTTCAAAACTTATTCATCTTGCCTATTTGAAAAATTTAATCTCAGATATTACATTAGCCTCTACCCAATCTTAACATTTCTCCCATTCACATTTTTAGCATCAAAGTTGTCACCTATTAACACCATATAGATAGCTAAGAACTTAAGAGCATCTTATACTGAGGATGACATTTTCTACCCAGAAAGCTAAAATGAAAGGAATCCAAGGGAAGGGAAGCAAAGGCAACACTTTGTCATTTGGGATTGTGCCTGAGTCAGTTATTCCTACCCAGTCTCTCTGAGGTCAGAAGCTCACGAACCAGAACGTACCAGCCTAGCCTGGCTTTATTCAAGTTCGAAAATGAAACCCTAGAAATACAGAATTCTGCAGAGCTGAAGGTTCCTGCAGTCACAGTGACTCATAAACACAGCAAAAGAAATGTATTTGATTTGGGTTTTGGCCTTAAATGTGCCACCTTAATCTCTTTGTGGCCTCACCTCACCATGCACGGTTCCACTTAGGGTTTCAGAGCTCAAGCTGTAAAGCTCCCTAGGCTCTTTGAAGAGAAGGGCTGACTTTGTGCAAAGTAGGACTGTTGTTTTATGAGGGATACATGAGAGAATACAGCTAGGCTTCACAGAGTGACTAAGAGATGCCACTGCTGGGTTGAATCTCAGCCACCACTGGTCCTTCTGAGATCTTTGATCTTTGTGAAGATCAAGAGGGAAGTGGGTGTAGGGGAAGAGCAGGGCATGGCTCAGTAAAAGGAGAAGGAGAGAAGGAATTTGGGGGAGGAAATTCAGTTTGGTAAGCATTCATTGAGCTAGGTGCTGGAGATTAAACTCCCTCAATTTCCTGTCACAAGAAGACATGCAAACAGAAAATCTCAATATCATGGGCTCAGAGATAGTGTTGAGATGTGCTAGGGGACCCTGGGAGGATAGCATGGGATCACTGAGGTCACCGTGGGGGTTATAAAGGAAGATTTCTGAACAATGGAAGCTGAGCTGATAGCCAGGATGTCCAGGCAGGAAAAAAAAAAAAGGACAGCATCCAACAGAACAAGAAACTGCATGATATATGCTGGGGATTTCTAGCAGTTTGTTAGTATAAGGAGTGTTGGGAAATGAGAATGGAGAGGTAGCTGGGGCCAGGTCACATGGGCCACACCAAAGAAGCAAACCATTATTCTGTTGGAGCCACTGAAGGGTTGTCACCAGGGATGAATGTGGTCTGACCCGAGTTCTAGAGAGATCATTTCAGTGGCCGTAGACATTGAAGGGGCAAGACTGGAGACAGAGCAGTGTGGCTTGCAGGTGATTGTAACAGTTTAAGAAAGAATGGCAAAAGCTCAAATGAGGACATTGGTGTCGGGGAGAAAGACTCATTTAGAGACATAAATCAATGGAACCTGATTAGTTATTTGGGGTATGGGAGGAAAGGGGAGAAGGGGAGGTTTCTAGGACGGTGGCTTTCAGAGTGTGACAGCTGCACCCACAGCAGCAGCACTGCCTGGGAACTTGTGAGCAAAGCAAGTTTGGGGGCCACCCCAGACCTTCTGAACCAGTTACTGAATCAGAAACACCAAGACTAAAGCCCGGCAATCTGCGTGTTGACACTTGGTCCTGCGAGCTCCAGCTGGAGAACCCTGGTCTTAGATTAACCTCCAGCGTCAATGGTGCTGCCAGTGGCTAAGACGGGGAATATTCTAAAAGGAGCAGAACATTGTGCTCTCTTTTGTTTGAGGGTGAGGAGAAGTCAGCAAGTTAAAGAACAGAAGGGAAACAGGGTGATGCACAGCCAGGAAAAACATAAAAAGAAGAATTAGAAAGACAGGAAAAGAATGAAGGAAGGAAGAGGTGACTCTCGGAGCCCTGCTTTAGGTTAGATGTTGGCACAGGGAAAATTTGGAAAGCCAGTTTGCTGCTCTTGGGCTAGCAGTTGAAGGGAGGTTGCAGTCTGAATGGTGAGTCAGCAATATTTTTTTCTGAGTCATTAAAACAATCTTGGTTTCCCAAACTATTGATTGGAACGTATCCTGACTTCTATACCAATGCACAATAACCACGATGTGGCAGGGTTTGAGCCTTGCCTGGCTGAGGAAGAATATGTGTAAACACAGGACCCAGATTCGCACGTACCCGGGCCTGGGTCTCTCCTGTGTGTGAGCATGGCTGACACCACGTTCGGGCGGCAGAGATGGTGGAGCTTATAGATCACAGCAAAGCTTAGCCAAGGGGTCAGAAAAGGCCCTCTCACAGGAATAAGATCCCCTGATTTCTGTTACCTCTACGCAGTCTCTCTGAGATTAGAAGCTCGTGAACCAGAACATCCTAGCCTGGCTTTGTTCAAGTTTAGAAACGAAATATCAGAAATACAGAATTCTGCAGAACTGAAGATTCCTGCAGCCACAGTGACTTATAATCACAGAAAAAGAAATGTTTTATTCTTTGCTCCTGAAGTTATTTGTCCCTGAAGTCATCTGTCACCATGCCATGGTTGGAGCTCAAAGTACAGCCCGATGTCACCCTAGTGAATGCTAGAGTTGACATGTGAAGGTGTCAGCCATGAAGAAGGAGGATGGGCAGAGAGCAACAGTGTGGTTTCCCCTGCTCTGTGGAGTGCCCTGGATCTGGGACAGAGACAGAGAGAGTGACTAAGGAGAGGGGACAGCCAAAGCATGGGGGAAGTGGCAAAGGAGGGTTCGCCCTGCAAAAGGTTCTGCAGGATCCAAACCTGCATACCATAAAGGGAGAGGAAATAGCATCCCCATCCTGATGAAATGGAGTTACTTGCCCAGGACATTCAGGTCTGAAAATAGAAGATTTAATGCACCAAGGAGGCCACTAACTCAGTAATGAGAGATGTGTGGAAGCTTTTTCCTAATATGGTATCTGAAGATAAAAGCGGCACAGTGCAGACATATTTTAAGTGCTGTCCTCCTAATTCAAATCCATCATCAGTTAGATGTGCTCTTTGACCGGCTTTTTAGCAGCGAGAATGGTTTGTGCTGATGAATCCACATGTTCTGTGCCAGCATTTCCAAGCCCTTGGCTTCACAGCACCATGTTCCAACCAACTGTTCCTTTCTCCGCTCCAATTCATTCTACATATCACTGCCAGATTGATTTTCTAAAGTAGGTCCCATGTCTCTCTTCTGCCCAGAAATGGCAATGGCTCCCTCTTGCCTGTGCAACAGAATCCAAACTTTTCAACTGGGCCGAGGTACCTGAAATTCCCATCATTAATGTCCATCTTTCCTCTGAAGCCACTCTCATAATGAAACTATTATGACACCTGGGAAGAACAGCACATTTACTCATTAGCATCAGTTGAAAATGCAACAGTGGGTGCATTTAACAGATGGATAGAAAGTAGGCTCCTGGTGGACAGAGGATGGGCATTTTAAAATTAAACCTTCTCCATACATTTGAGCAGTTTTAGAATAGACATTTCAAGATGGTACGTATTAATGGAGGGGGTGGGAAGGAGGGTTCCAGGAGCTCTGGTGAGCATTATGAACAGCCTGTTCTAAAGGCATATAAGGACTCTGCATCCAGGATGGGGATCGACCAAGAAACCACAGGAGGGGACTTAGTAAGGGCCTGGAATCCTTGCGTAAAGCAAGTGCAGCCTGGCTTCCTGTAGAGAGATGGAGTTCAAAGTTCCCGGTTAGGCAAGTGCCTCTATAAGGGGCTGCAGGCCTCTGCTCCCACAATGCCACCATGTGTCCTTCCAGCCAGCTGTCTGCGGTGGGCTCCCCTCATGAACAGGCTTTCAGGCTTTTAAACTTAAAAAAAAAAAAAAACTAATAAATATGGTAATGCCAAGACATTGTCAAATATTTTCTTGAGAACAGGCAACCCGTAAGTGCCCATGCCTTATCTCCGGAAGAACAACTGAAACATGGAACCCTAGGAAGGCAGCAAAGGATGTTCCAATTTCCCATTCCTTGTAGAGTGCGTAGTTGAGTCACTTAACCTGTTTGTGCTCCGGTGTCCTCATCTGTAAGTCAGAGGTAACATACTAACAGTCCTCACAAGATTTTTGGGAAGATTAAATGAGATAATAGGTGTGAAATACTTAGAACAGTGCCTTGTACTCAATAAGGCTGTTGCTGCCACAGGGATAGATAAGACTGGGTTCTGAAGTCAGATTTTCAAGGTTCAAATCCCAGCTTCACCTTGCTCACCTTGGGCAATTACTTAAACTTCTCTCTATACCTCTGATAAAATGTAAAATTGGGATAAGCAAGGATACTTTTCTCGTAGGGCTGCAGTGAAGGTAAGGTAGTGCACTGTGAGCAGTGGCTGGCATCACATATTAGCTCTCAAATGTTAGCTAGTGTTCTCCTTATTTCAGTTCTTTCTCTCTCTATCCCCACTGCCCCCCTGCCATGTCATTTTTTAAACTTTGGTACTTGATGTCTTAGAAAGGGTTGGAACTCCCTGAGGTCTTCCTTCCTGCAAGTTCATTCTATTTCATGTCTTGATCAGCGGGTCATAGATTTAAGGTGGTTGTAAAATCCTGGCGCTTGGGTCCCAGCCTGGAGACACTGATTCACTTCGGCTGCAGTGAGGCTCCAGCATCGGCATTCTTTTCAAAGCTCCCCATTGTGTTTACCCACATTAATCCTAACGTGCCTTTAGGATTGAGAAACACTGGTCCAGACTGATTTGAATTAAAAGAATATAAGGAGGAGAATAGACATCCTAGATCACTCATCAAAAACTGCTGAAGCCTTTTACCAAGGAAGTGATCGTAGAGCTTTGATAAACACTCCAAATTGATTTGGGAAAAACCTTGTGTTGGGGAACTCCTAAAATCATCTTGACGTGCACTTGACTTCAGCTCAGATAACTGTTATGATACTTACTGTGGAGCCTTATTCAGGTGTTCCAGGTTGGGGTCTGGGGACATTTGGCATTGAATCTTTAAGAAATCTTTAAGAACTCACTTGAGTTACAAAGGAAAGGAAGAAATAACTCATCTCAGAGTGTCTGGCTGCTGGAGCAGAGACATTTAGTATTTCTTTCTGTATCCAGAGGCAGCTTTCATAGTCATTATAAACGGTCCTTTGGTTCAGGCTGAGGATTTTGAACTTTATTCTGTAGGCTGTGGAAAACCTATGAAGATTTGGAGCAGGAAAGCAATATGATGAGAGCAGAATTTTAAGAAGGCTGATGGTGGAGTGTGGAACGGATTGGATCAGGGAAAGTAACAGGGCAGCGAGTGTCGGTAGTAGGTGATTGAAACATCTAGGTGAGAAGTGTTGGAGTGAAGGGAGGCTGTGCCATGAGGACAAGGGGGTGGTGCTCTGTGCATGTGGCATTTTGAGGGAGTGGGAGAATGACACCTTTCCACCACATCACTGGCCCCTCATGGTCTAAATGATGAAGCCCCAAAAGCCCTCTTAGCTCATCTGTCATTCAGCAGGAAATTTACCTAACCCTTGGAATGTGCCAGTTGTGGGCACAGGTGGTGTAGTGAGCCATAGATGGGCAGAAGAGTTTGCACAGAGCTCACGCTCTAGTGGGGAGGGGAGAGGAGGATAATCACTGAAAAACGAATACATTAGCATTGAGTGCCATGCAGAGGATTAAAATAAAGTGAAATGATAGAATGACTAATGCCTACTTTAGATGGTGGCCACCAACTGCCTCACCAGGGATGTGACATTTAAGTTGAGATCTGAAGGAAAAGAAGAAACCAGCCCTGCGATGATCGCTGGAACATCATCCCAGGCAGAGGAGCAGGGAGGGCAAAGGAGGCCATGAGTGTGGAAGGTCTGAGAAACGAAGGAAAAGTTGGTGCAGCCAGAGTATGCCAGTGGGGAAGGGTGGTCTCAGGTGAGGGTGGGGGGAAAGGCAGGCACCAGATCACTTGGGGAATTGTGAGTCCTGCTAAGGACGTAGTATATATGTCATTTCAAGTGTGACAAAGGTGGGAGACAGTTGGAGGAGCTTTAAAAGGGGTGTAACATGATCTGATTGCTTTGTGGAGAATAAGCAGGGCAAAAAGGGTAAGACTGACATTGATTTATCTATCAGGGTGGGAGCAGTAGAGATGAAGGGGAATGAGTTGATCTGAATGTATTTTGATGGTGAAACTCTCAGGATTTGATGATGATTTATATATCGTGGTGAAGGATAGACAGAAATCAAGGCTTCTCTATAAATTTTTGGCATAAGAAACTAGATGCTACTTATTGAGGAGGGAAATTTCAAAAGTAGCAGGATAACAGGGGTGGGTTATCTGCAGTTATCTTCCTACAATGTTAGGCTTTAGATAATTATTGTACTTCCAGATAGAGAGGTGAAATAAATAAATGTAAATATTTTGACATAAGCCTCTAGATTTCGAAGAAGTTCAGGATAGCAATACAGATTTAGAATAAAGTGGATATGGAAGGTGGTCAATGCCATGAGTCTGGGTAAAGTCACCTGGGAAGAGTGTGTAGATGGAGCAGAGAAGGGAGCCTGGGACAAGGTCTTTGGTTTATCTGTATTTTGAATTCATCACAAGAGTGTTGGCACAGTTTTCTGTGCAGGAGTGACCAGTGTGGAAGGGGGAAGACCAGGACAGTGAGATATCACGGAAGCCAGGAAAGTAAGTATTTTCAGATGGAGAAAGTGATCAGCTGTGTGGAATGCTGAGAGGGGCAGTAGTATGAGAACAGACTGTTGGATTCGGCAGCCTGGAAATCGTAAGGCCCATGTAGTGTCAATGGAGTGATAGGATTGGAAGCCCGACATGGGTGGTTTGAAGAAAGAATGCAAGGACAGGAAATGGAGAAAGTGACCTTAGGAAACTCAAAAAGTTGTGCTGTAAAAGTGAGAATAAAAATGGGAACTAGTTAATGGGGCTTTGGTGGTCAAGAGAAAGTTTTATTTTATTTCAAAGTTAAGTAATACTAGAGCCTGTTTGTATATTGAACAGAATAATTCTGTAGGCAGAAGAGGAGTCATTAACGCAGGAGAGCCGGGGAGAGTTGCGGGACTGAAGTCCTTGAAGGTGAGAACAGAACAGTCTAGAGTACAAGAGAAGAGCTGGCTCTGGATAAGAGCAGAGAGGGAGGGTGAAGGGCATGCGTACCAATACTAGAGGGACGGTAGACTTGGTAGAAGAAAAATGAAGTTGCTGTCCAATTACTTTTTAAAAATTTTCTAAAATTATAGCAAAATACACATAACATGATGTTTACCATCTTACCAGTTTTAAAGGGTATGTTTCAGTGGCATTAAATACATCTGTAATGTTGTGCAACTGTCACCACAATCCATCTCCATAACTCTTTTTATCTTGTAAAACTGAAATTCTATACCCACTAAACAATGGCTCCCCAATCCCCCTTCCTCCAGCCCTGCCATTCTACTGGTAGCACTACTGCCATTCTGCTTTCTGTCCTGTGGTTTTGACTACTCTAAGTACCTCATGTAAGTGTAATCATAGGGTATTTGTCTTTTTGTGACTGGCTTATTTTGTTTAGCATAAATGTCTTCAAGGTCCATCTATGTTATAGCATATTAGAGAATTTCCTTTTTTAAGGCTGAATAATATTCCATTGTATGCATAGACCACATCTTATTTATCTATTCATTAACTGATAGACACTTGGGTTGCTTCTACATTTGTCTATTGTGAATAATGCTGCTATGAACAGGGGTGTGCAAATACCTCTTCAGGACCCTGATTTCAATTATTTTGAGTCTATACTCAGAAGTGGAATTGCTGGATCACATAGTAATTCTATTTTTAATATTTTGAGGAAGTGCCATACTATTTTCCACAATGGCTGTATCATTTTACATTCCCACCAACAGTACACAAGACTTCAATTTCTCCATCCTCATCAACACTTGCTATTGTCCGTTTTTTTTTTTTTTTGATAGTAGCTATCCAATAGGTGTGAGCTGGTATCTCATTATAGTTTTGTTTTGCATTTCCCTAATGATTAGTTACATTGAGCATCTTTTTCTGTGCTTATTGGCTATTTATATATCTTCTTTAACTAAGTGTCTATTCAAGTTCTTTGGCCATTTTTAAATTTTGTAATTTGGTTGGTTTTTTGTTGTTGTTGAGTTTTACGAGTTCTTGGTATATTCTGGATATTAATCTCTTATCAGATATATGACTTACAAATATTTTCTCCCATTCTGTAGGTTGCCTTTTTACTCTGTTGACAGTCTTTTTTGTTTACTGTGATGGTTTTTTAGATACTTTCTAGAACAGATTTAGGTTCACAGCAAAATCAATAGGAAGGTATAGAGATTTCTCACATGTTCACTGTCTCCACACATGCAAAATCTCCCCCATTTTGATAGTGTCTTGATGCACAAATTTTAAAATTTTTCTTGAAGTTCAGTTTGTCTATTTTTTCTTTTGTTGCCTCTGCCTTTGGTTTTGTATCTAAGAAATCACTGGAAAATCCAATGTAATGAAGCTTTTGCCTTATATTTTCTTCTAAGAGTTTTATTGTTTTAGTTCTTACATTTAGGTTTTTGATCCAGTTTGAGTTAATCTTTATACATGGTGTTAGGTAAGGGTCCAACTTCATTACTTTGAATGTAATTATCATTTTTCCAATTCCATTTGTTGAAAAGACTGTCTTTTCCCCATTGAGTAGTCTTGGCATACTTATCAAAAATAATTTAACCATATATGAGAGTTTATTTCTGGGCTTTCTATTCTATTCCACTGTTTTATTTGCTTGTCTTTATGCCAGTACCACACTGTTTTCATTACTGTAGCTTTGTAGTAAGTTTTAAAATCAGGAAGTGTGAGTCTTCCAGCATTGCTCTTTTTTTTTTTCCCCCAAAAATTGTTTTGGCTCTTTGGGGTCCCTTGAGATTCCATATGAATTTTAGCATGAGTTTTTCTATTTCTGTAAAAATCATCATTAGAATTTTGGTAGGAATTGAAGATTTCTTTGGGTAGTATTGATATTTTAACAATATTATACCTTCCAATCCATGAACATGGGATGTGTTCCTATTTATTTATGTTTTCTTTAATTTCTTTCTGCAATGTTCTGTAGTTTATATTGTACAAGTCTTTTAGTTTCTTGGTTAAGTTACTTCCTACGTATTTTATTATTTTTGGTGCTATTGTAAATGGAATTGTTTTCATAATTATCTTTTCAGATTGTTCATTGTCAGTATATAGAAATGTAGCTGATTTTTATGTTTTGACTTTATATCCTGCTACTTTGCTGAATTCATTCATTAGTTATACGAGTTTTGTGGGGGAGTCCTTTGAGTTTTCTATATAAGATCATATCATCTGCAAACAGAGATAATTTTACTTCTTTTTTGATAATTTGTATGTCTTTTACTCCCCCTATTTTTTTTTGACTAATTGCTCTGGCTAGAACTTCCAGTATTGTGTTAAATAGAAATGTTGAAAGTGAGCATCCTTGCCTTGTTCCTGATCTTAAAAGAAAATCTTTCAGCCTTTTACTATTGAGTAGGATATTTGGTGTGGGTTTTTAAATTATAGGGCTTTTACTATGTTGAGGTAGTTTTTTTATTCCTAGTTTGTTGAGTATTTTAATCATGAAAGGGTGTTAAATTTTGTCATATGCTTTTTCTGCACCAATTAAGATGATCATGTGTTTTTTCTCCCTTCGTTTTGTTAGTGTCATATATTACATTGATTTTCTTATGTTGAACCGTCCTTGCATTTCAGAAATAAATCCCACTTGGTCACAGTGAATAATCCTATCCTTTTAATATGTTGCTGAATTTGCTTTGCACTGTCTAATGTCCTTTCATTTCACCCTGTAGGACTCCCTTAAGCATTTCTTACAAGGCAGGTTTAATGATAACAAACTCTCTCAGCTTTTGTTTATCTGGGAATGTCTTAATGTTTTTCTCACTTTCAAAGGACAGTTTTGCCAGTTATGAAATTCTTGGTAACAGTTTTTTTTTTCTTTTAACACTTTGAATATATTGGCCCACTGCCTTCTAGCTTCCAAAATTTCTGATGAGAAATCTGCAAATCATCTTATTAAGGATACCTTGTGACAAGTTGTATGTGACAAGTTGCTCTTCTCTTGTTGGTTTTAATATTTTCTCTTTGTTTTTGGATTTTGACAGTTTGATTATAACATGTCTCAGTGTGAATCTCTTTAAATTCATCTTACTTGGAGTTCATTGAGCTTCTTGGATATTTATATTCATGCCTTTCATCAAATCTGGGCATTTTTCAGTCACTGTTTCTTCAAATATTCTCTCTTTCCCTTTTTCCTCTCCTCTTCTTGGTCTTCTACAAGGTGTATGTTGGTCCACTTGATGATGTCCCACAGGTTCCCTAGGCCCTGTTCACTTTTCTTCAATCTTTTTTCTCTCTGACTCTCCGACTTGAAAATTTCCATTATCCTATCTCCAAGTATGCTGATTCTTTATTCTGCCTGCTCAAATCTGTCTTTGGATCTCTCTAGTAAATTTTTAATTCAAGTTATTTTTCTTTTTGGTTCCAGAATTTTTTTGCAGTTTCTTTTTGGGTTGTCTATTTCTTTATTGATATTTTCATTTTGTTCATAAATTATTTTCTTGACTTTCTCTATGTCATCTTTTAGTTCTTTTAGTATCCTTAAGATAGTTATTTTAAATTCTTTGTCAAGTAGATTTGCTGTTAGATCTTTTTCAGAGACAGTTTCTGTTGATTTATTTATTCTTTCCTTTGGGCTGTACTTTCCTGTTTCTTTGTATGCGTTGTGATATTTTTTATTGAAAACTGGACATTTAGACCTAATGATATGGTAACTTTGCAAATTAGATTCTCCCTAGTCCCCAGGGTTTTCTGTTTTTTGTTATTTTTCTTTTTATTTCGTTGTTGTAGGCTGTCTGCTGACAATCAGTCTGGGGTATAAACTTAAAATCTTCTCTGGTCTTTTTTGAGCCTTCACCTTTACTGGGTGTGTGTGGTCACTTTCTAATTTTCCCTGTAGTTGTAGGTGTTTTTGAATGTCCGAGAGTTTAACGTCCAGCTCCCAAAAGGAGGAAAAGAGAAAAATTAAGGGAGGAAAAGGGTGCTGGCTCTTTATATCCCCTAAAACTCACTTCAGCCAGATGGAAAAGGACTTGCAACAACAGGGAAAGGTGCAACAAAAATGATCACCTGCCTCTTTGGGTACCTTTGTGATCAGAAGCAGCAATCAATGGTCAGAGCATAGATCCCTGATATTTAAAGGACAAGATCCTTTTTGCCCATCCTGGCTGCTGCAAACTGTGTTCAGGCTGCTCTAGCAACACACACAGTTGCTTGCCATGGAGCTGGTGTGGAGTATGGGTAGCTGCTGCTATGCTGAAAGCTGCAGTTGACTGGAATTAACTGTAATTTACTGTCCAAGCCTTCCCCTGGAAGTCGTAAGCCTTCAAGACTCTCTAGAGTTCCAAAGCAGTTACATCAGAAAGATTCTGCAAGTGAAATTGCTGTCTAGGTAGTGGACAGACTCTTGGTGCTCCCTACTCTTCCATCTTTCCAGAGTCCTCTCCCAATTCTTTTTTTTTTTTTTTTTTGACAATTAGAAGGTAAGAACCATATTTTATTAAAAGAAAGTCATTTAACAGACTGTTTATTTAAAAAAATGTGCACTGATAAGTTCTAAAATCCAAAGAATATCATCAAGCATCAAGAAGCAGGCATATATAATGTAGGGTGGGGGCATTCATAAGGCTTACTTCACTTGTTTCCTTTCTTTCAAGGATCCTGGTCTCCATTGCCTGAAGTCCACTGTCTTGAAAATCATTGTTTAATGTACCTTACCTGTTTGGTTTTGGTTCTTTCAGGTAATAAGCACAGCCAGCACTTGTTACTCTAACTTGGCTGGAAGAAGATTGCAGCGGAGCTTCGGCACAGTTCATAGAATGTTTTCCTTCTCCTATTTTAATTGCTTTCTTTCCATCCTTCCTTTTTCAACGAAGCTACCTCTTCCTCAGAGAAAGCTTGCCTGGGCCCAGTGTAGATCAGTTTTTCTTATGTGATCATAGAACTCAGTTTTCTTACAGTATCTATCTGAATTTATAATTGTCACTTATTTTGTCTTTGTTCTTCACCACATTGTAAGCATTTAAATAAGAATAGATGTCTGTTTTATCTGCAGAGCTGAGCATAATGTCTTCCACTTTGTAGGCACTCAATATATGTTTGTTCAGTGTATGAATGGGTGAATGTTAAATGTACAGTCCTTTATATGCAAAAAGTACTCATATATTTTATGTCTATCTTGTTTTCTCCCTAATACAGATTCTGCTAGCTTCTTGAAAATATAAGATGTGGTTCTTTCACGTGCTAGGGAAATAGAACTTAAAAACGATCACTGTGAAAGACTTACAGTAAAAAGTAAAAAGATGGAAAACATGGTTAGAGTACTACAAGAGGAGCTCTGTGAAACAAAAGAAATAAAATCACAGTTATAGCATCACAAAGTTGTATGGGAACATGAGCTCTGCAGTTTGAGGTATGACATCCTAGTTTTAAAGAAATGTTTGTACTGTTTACTGTATACCAAAGATATGTGGGAGAATTTGAGTACTCTCTGACTTACTTTCTGGGGTTTAATAGGGGTAAAATTTTGGTGTCATAGAAATTCATCACAATAACACAATAAGTTCTTAACTATGAATACGTCTACTAACAATTAAATGCATATTCTTTGAAGTCCTACTTTTAATGGCTATATAGAAGTCCACCATATGGAAATCTCATTATTCAAGAAATTACATTTTGGGTTTTAAAAAATTATTTTATTATAATGAATGCTACAAAGCACAGCTTTGATAGTTTTTTAATTAAAAAGAAATTTTTAAAGACAGTGTCTTGCTATGTTGCTGACATCAAACTCCTTGGCTCAAGCAATCCTCCCGCTTCAGCCTCCCAAGCAGCTAGGACTACAGGCATGTGCCACCACACCTAGCTCCAGTTGTTTTTATTTCCAGATGAAGTGTGAGGTAAGGTCATTAATTAAGTGAAAAGGAAAGAGAAAAGGGCATAGGGGCTTTAAGGAGAGAGAAGAACAATAATTACAGCAAATACTTCTATAAAGCTTACTATGTTCTAGGCAGTGTACAAATGCTTTACATCTATTAAATCATTTAATTATCATAACAATCCAATATGGTGGTTCCCCATTTTACACTACGTGAGCCAAATTGAGGTTAAATTCACATAGCTGGTGAGTAAGTGACAGAACAATTGTCTGAACTGGCTCCAGGAACTAAGTGTGAAATGGTAATTTTAGAGATTGGGAGAGTAGAGATACTATGGAAGTGTTACAGGATTGCCATTCATCAATGTTGAGTGCCCTTTAATATTCGTGCTCATGAACTTAAGGTGAAACACCACAGTGTATACTTTTCTTCAGAGTTCACCAGTTTGGGAGCATGCACAGAGTAGGCAAAACAATATGGTTTAACCAGGCCCAGATTTTGCCTGGCAAGTTCTCTGGAGAGGGAAGAGGGCAAAGGAGTTAATGACGGCTGTGAGGGAAGGAGGATGGTGCTTCTGGCCAGCCATGGGTAGGATGGTGAAGAAGTGGGGTGATGGAGGGGGTGAGAAGAGGCAGGCTCAGTGGAGTGGAAGACAGCTGCAAGCCAACCATGGTGCAGTGGTAGAAGAAAAAGGGAAAGTGAGCTAAAAGGATGGGAGATGGTGCTCAGATGCAGGAAAACAAAATTCTGGAGAAGATACAGTTATTATCCACGACAGCAAAGTCAAAGACATCAACCCCAGCTCACTCTCTGTTTCCATTCTTACCTCCTACAGTACTCACAATAGACTGTGTGCTCCTTCTTTAAATAAGCATTGCAGTCTCCCAGCTCTATCCCTTATATTGTGTCCTTTCCTTGCCCAGGGTACTTTTTTCCTGGCTCTTCTCATTTAAATAGTACCTGTTCTTCAAGTCCTTTCTTTAACAACTGCCTCTGTTACCCTTCTTCCCACACTCTGATGTCTTTGGCCAGAAGTTATTTTCTTTGTTCTCTTGTGAGACTATTTATATCCTTCATATAATATTTGCTATATGTTGCCTTTTAATGAGATAGTTGTTTTTATGTCCTAGCTACTCCACTGGGTTTAAGTGCTCAAGGGTAAGGTTTATAACCCCACAACTTGGTATTCTGGTTTAGGCTTGGTCTAGTGTCTTCCTGCCAGTAGGAGCAGAAAAAATATAGATTCTAATTTTCTCAGTACAGAAACTGCATAGTAAATGCTCAATAAATGTCTATTGAATTGCATTAGTAAACTCAACACAACAGGAGAATCATTTTGTATTTATCACATTGGACTCCTACTCATGTATCTAACAACGAGCATTCCAGCAAATCTGTTCTCTTTTCTTTATGAGGTTAATAGTTCAAGTCCAATCCAGTTTTTTTATTACAGACCCTAACAGTGATATATATATATATATATATATAACTAGTAATATGGTTATTATATAAATATAATTATATAATATTGAAACCCATATAATACTTTGTGACAAGCACTATTCTAAGTATTTTACTTGATTTAATGTATTTAATTCTTATAGTAATGCTAAGAAGTGAGTGTTGTTGTTATTTCCATTTCATAGAAAAGAAAAGTAAGATTTAGAGAGGTTAAACAATTGCCAGAAGTCACACAGGGAGTTGGCAGCAGAGTTAACAATCAATAAGACTCAATAGATGCTCTTCACCACTGTTTTCCAACTTTTTTACTGTGCACATAGTAAGAAATATTACACTACAGTTCATGACAAATCATACACACACACATCTGAAATGAAAGTTTCACAAATTAATATGTACCTTTACTATATGCATTCTACTTTGGTATTTTCTGTTTGATTTTATTATATTTTACTTCATTAAAAATACTAGATAGACCTCCCTGAATTGATTTCACAACTTATTGGTGGATTGAGATTCACAGGCTCAAAATGCTGCTCTAACCAATGCGTTTTACTGCTTCACTTTGCTGGAATAGATGAATGATTCACAATCCCCTAATTCTCCCAAACCACTGGTTCAAGTTTTATTTCTTTAAAAAAGAACTATACTAGCTGGTGTACATGGGAAATAACATGCACAGAAGCTGCTGTTTAATTATACAGAGTTGAGCATAAGTTAAATGACATATTCCCTTCTGAGTTACAAGTAACCCAGCTACAGAATTGCTGTAGGATTAGTTAAGACAATTCTAATTGAAAAAGAAATATAATTAAGTTCAGAGAAGTCAACTGTCTCTGAAGCAAATTACTCTCTTAGCAAAGGCTCTTCTCTCATTTATATCACACTGATTGGGCAACTCTGGTAGGCAGAACCCTGATTTCAGTTTTTCTCATTCATACTTTCACTTAGTTACTAACTTCCCAGCCCATTTATTTGGAAAAGATTCATTAAAAGTGAAAGCACCCAAAGCACTGTGTTTAGTTTTCATGGCAGACCCTGCCTTCAGTTTACAATTCAGTGTCATCGTGCCAAAAGGGAAAAATGAGCCAGCACCACCAGCAGACAAAGGGAGGAGACTCTTTGTTGTGCCTGAAGACAAAGGGGTCTGGGAAGACATCAAAGAGGGGAAAGTACTTGGACTGCATCCTGATGAGTAAGAAGGATGATATATGGAGGGAGCAGCTGGAGAGACCAGGTTAGGAGGACAGGCAGAGAGTGTCCCCAGTAAGAGAAAATGTGTGTGAAGGGACGATCATGGTATGTCCAATAAAATGCAACCATGGAGGAGTGGGGGCGTTGCTGTGGGAGACTGATGGGATGTGAGGCAGGAGAAGTGGATGGGGGTTGATTATGGGGACTTTCATGACATACAAGTAGTTTGGACTTTATTCTGTAGGTGACAGGGAGCTATTAAAGAATGTTTGGCAGCTGAGTGACACAGACAGTGTAGTGTTTCAGACAGAGAGCGCTTGCGTGATGTAGGACAGCCGGTGACACAGGGTGAGAAATCCTGGAAGTGCAATGAGGATGAGTGGCAGGTTTAACATGATGTAGACAGTAGAGAGGGCAGGGTAAGTGTCTATTCAGTGTGGGCAAAGGCACTCAGAGTCTCTTTAGGGGAGCCAGGCAGGTGATGGTGCAATTTGGCAAGACGGGAATGCAGGAGGATGAGCAGGTACGGGGGATAAACTAGGAAGTTCTATATTAGAGAGGCTGCATCGGAGGCCAGCAAGAGACCTCCAGGAGTGACACGCCGCAGGCAGGCAGAAATACTGCTCTGGAGCTGAAACACGGGTCTGGTTACAGCTGAAGACTGGGAAGATATCCGATCCAGTTGGTAGTTGAAGCATTAGATGAAAATGAGAGTGTGTGTTCAGCAAAAAATAAGAGAGCTAAATTAGGCAGAACCTACCAATTTGTAAGAGGTGGGCTGAAGAGGAGGAACATTATTACAAAAGAAAAGATATTCCAGAAAGAATCAGCCCGAGAGGTGGGAAGAGAATTGGGAATGACAGCCATCATGTATACGACAACGGAACGAGAATTTCAACAAGGAATTTTCAACAGTGTCAAATAGCAGAGAAAACAGGGAAAGTGTTCACTGGATTGCTCAGAGCAAGTTCAGGGCTGCATCAAAGCATAGGGAGGTGGGGAGGAAGCACAACTGTAAGAATGGGCAGCTTAACCTTGCCTCGGTGGGAAACAACAGCAGAGGGGGATGGCAATGAGCGAGCACAGAGATACGGGAATGCGCCAGAGGAAAATGGGAATGCAAAAGAGGGGAATGGGAATGCGAAAGAGAAAAATGGGAACACAGCAGAGGAAAATGAAAATGTAGCAGAGGGGATGGGAATGCAGAGTGAGGAATGGGAAGTGGGAATACAGCAGAGAGAAATGGGAATGACCAGAAGGAAAAGGGAATGAGAAGATGGGACTAGGAACTCAGCAGTGCGAAATAGGAATGAGCAAGGGGATGGGAATGCAGTAGGAGGGAATGAGAGTGAGCCTAGGGGATGGGAATTCAGCAGTGGAAAATGGGAATGAGCCAGCAAGAATGGGGTTGCAGCAGAGAGAGACAGGAATGCAGCAGGGTGAAACCAGAAGGAGGACAGGAGAGAGAAATGGGAGTCAGCAGTGGGGAATGGTGATGCAGCAGTGGGGAATGGGATGCAGCAGAGGGAATGGGCTGCAGCAGAGGGAATGGGCTGTAGCAGAGGGAATGGGCTGTAGCAGAGGGGAATGGGATGCAGCAGAGGGAACGGGATGCAGCAGTGGGGAATGGGATGCATCAGTGGGGAATGGGATGCAGCAGAGGGAATGGGATGCAGCAGTGGGGAATGAGATGCAGCAGTGGGGAATGGGCTGCGACAGAGGGGAATGGAATGCGGCAGAGGGGAATGGGATGCAGCTGTGGGGAATGGGATGCAGCAGAGGGGAATGGGATGCAGCAGAGAGAATGGCTGCAGCAGAGGGAATGGGCTGCAGCAGAGGGAATGGGATGCAGCAGAGGGA
>CM052440.1:74825322-74949186 GCA_028533085.1 Varecia variegata | reverse complement strand
AGGGAATGGAATGCAGTAGTGGGGAATGAGATGCAGCAGTGGGGAATGGGATGCAGCAGAGGGAATGGGCTGCAGCAGAGGGAATGGGCTGCAGCAGAGGGGAATGGGATGCAGCAGAGGGGAATAGGATGCAGCAGAGGGAATGGGATGTAGCAGTGGGGAATCAGATACAGCAGTGGGTAATGGGCTGCGACAGAGGGGAATGGAATGCGGCAGAGGGGAATGGGATGCAGCTGTGGGGAATGGGATGCAGCACAGGGAATGGATTGCAGCTGTGGGGAATGGGATGCAGCAGAGGGGAATGGGATGCAGCAGTGGGGAATGGGATGCAGCAATGGGGAATGAGATGCAGCTGTGAGGAATGGGATGCAGAAGAGGGAATGGGATGCAGGTGTGGGGAATGGCATGCAGCAGAGGCAATGGGATGCAGCAGAGGGAATGGGATGCAGCAGAGGGAATGGAACGCAGCAGAGGGAATGGGATGCAGCAGAGGGTATGGGATGCAGCAGAGGGAATGGGATGGAACAGAGGGAATGGGATGCAGCAGGGGGAATGGGAGGCAGCAGAAGGAATGGGAGGAAGAATTGGGGAATGGGCTGCAGCAGAGAGGAATGGGATGCAGCAGTGGGGAATGGGATGCAGCAGTGGGGAATGGGATGCAGCAGAGGGAATGGGATGGAGCAGAGGGAATGGGATGCAGCACAGGGAATGGGATGCAGCAGAGGGGGATGGGATGCAGCAGAGGGAATCGGATGCAGCAAAGGGAATGAGATGGCACAGAGGGAAATCGTAACGCAGCAATAGAGAGCGAGAATGCAACTGTGGGGACTGGGAGTGAGCAGAGGACGAGGCAGCAGTGGGAAATAAGACTGTTGCAGAGGCCGGGCGCGGTGGCTCAGGCCTGTAATCCTAGCACTCTGGGAGGCTGAGGTGGGTGGATCGCTCAAGGTCAGGAGTTCAAGACCAGCCTGAGCAAGAGTGAGACCCCGTCTCTACTAAAAATAGAAAGAAATTATCTGGCCAACTAAAATATATATAGAAAAAAGTAGCCGGGTATGGTGGTGCATGCCTGTAGTCCCAGCTACCCGGGAGGGTGAGGCAGTAGGATCACTTAAGCCCAGGAGTTTGAGGTTGCTGTGAGCTAGGCTGATGCCACCACACTAGCCCGGGCAACAAAGCGAGACTCTGCCTCAAAAAAAAAAAAAAAAAGACTGTCCCAGAGAGCAATGACAACGAGCAGTCGTGAAAGCAACTGTGGACAGTGTGGCATCACGATTAAGAGGAAACTGGTCAGGTTCATTTATTCAGGTGATATTGACTTAAAACCTGCTCTGTTCTGGGCATTTGTCTAAGTCCCAGGGATATATTGGTGAACAAGAAAAGATGAAAATCCCTCCCCTTGTAAAACTTACAGTTTCAGACTATCTGGGACTGAGCACTGATTCTGCCACTTCTTCTTGTGTGGCTATGGTGAGGTATTTACTCTACGTTAGTCTTATTTACTGGTCCATAAAGTGGTGTGATAATAGTAGCTGTGCCATTGGGTAGTTGTGAGAAAGAGAGAAGTAATATATACCATGTGGCGCAGTGCACGACACCTAATTGCATTGGTCAACAAATGTTAACTATACAAGTGGGCTGTGGGCTCCTTTTCCCAGAGACTCGCCTGTGACAGTAACTAAAAGAGATCTGACTGTAGCTAAAGTGGAGCCAGGACTAAGGGAGGGCATTTCGCAGGATGGGAGAGGTCTGGCTCGTTTGTGTCGTGGCAAAATTGAGTCCAATTGAGGGGAAACCTTATCTGCAGACAGCGTGAGACCCTGGGCGACAGGCGAGGCCTGCAGGTTGCCTCGGGCGGGCAGGTGGGTCTGCCCAGTGCCCAGAGGCTGTTAGGTGGACCCAAACGGCCATGTCCCCTATTTGTCACTATTTTCCTACAGTCAGTGTCTGAATCAAGGCTGCCTGGCCCACCCAGGGAGTGTCAGCACACTTTGGAGGAAGCAGCCCGTCACTAGGGCGACCATTTACCAAAAAGTTCAAACACTCCCTTTTTCACTGCAACCTGGAACTTCAATGCTTCCCACGCTGTGAAGCCTCTTCCTCCCCCAGGTTCAGGGGCAGCGGGTGGAACGAGCGTGCAGTAGGTGTGGGGTTCAAACAGGCCTGGATGCCAGCTCTGTCACCGACCAGCTGTGTCGCTTTGGTAAAGTTCCTTAATCTCCCTGAGACTTTGTTTCCTTCATGGTGAAATGAGAATAATACTTACTCTGTGGTGTTATTGTGAGGTTAAGCCCCAAAAAGGAAAGTACTGACTCCACCGCCTGGCACATAAGTGCTCAATAAATATTTGTTTTTCTCATCTCAATTAGTCTCTAAGCGTACAATCATTTCACACTTACCTGAGAATGACAAACGCAAAGGCTCAGAATATCACGTGGTCGTTTACTTAACAATATCTCATCTGTAAAATGGAGTAACAGTAGCTGCCCCCGGCGCCCAGCACGGTGAGGATCATTTGGCGGAAGTACGCAGCGTCACCTCTCTGTGATTATTCGGACCATCGCTGTCATGAAAATGCTCCAAGTCCGCTTTTTCATCAGGACTGACACCCTGGTGAGCTGGGACATCCTGGCGCTAGCTGCTGCAGTGAACGAGAAAACCTCGGTGGAAGGCCAGAATCTGGGGGTGTCTGCATGAAAGCAGGGAGGTGTGGGGTGCAACCGAAGCACAGCAAATGAACCAAGTGTGCTTCCTCTCAGGGGGTGTGAGGGAACCTCAGACGAGGAGGCTAGAAGGGGAGATGCCCACGATGTCAGGCGAGGTGTTCACACTCACAGGCAGTAGGGAGCCACACACAGCTTAGGGAGACACAGTGTCAGGGCTGTGTGTGTCATGAGAAGCCTGTCCTAGCAGATTTGAAGGATGGTTGGGCACGGGGAGCTCTGAGGGGAAAGGAGCCTTCAGGACCGCATTGCCTTTGTCCCCGAGAGAGATCCAGGGGCCCGACTCAGATGGAGGGAGAGCATTTGGACACATCTCCGAAGTAGGTGTGACAGGACTTGGTAACCATCTCATGCTGGGGTGGGGCGAAGGGGAGAGTCAAGGCTGGCCCAGGCCTTGAGGCTGAATGCACAGGAGAAGGGAACCGGCACAGAGGGAGGGAGAATTCTCAGAGGCAGAGGATGTACCAGTTAGTTCACCCTCATTTTGAGGACGAAAGCCCTGGGGCTAAGGTATTAAAGTAAACAACTGTTCCCATTTTTCCATCCTCTCTGCAATCTTGTAGAACACCTGAGACACAGAGCTGCACAAAATGGGCTTCTCAGTGACACATTGGGCAGCAGAGCATTGATTTAGAAGCAAAAAGACCTTATCACTGCCTTAGCGAGTCCCTGACCCAAAGGGTACGTCCCTCCCTCCTTTCTGTTGGCATTGGGGAATGTGGATTTTCACCAACCCACTCTGCAGCAGGAAAGTCTAATGACAAAGTTTGTTACGTGCATTGAACCCCTGGCCTAAAAGGGACGGCAGTAGGGACACAGTTGGTCAGTCCGCACACAGTGCTTACTGTTTTGGAAGTGTTATTAAGGTCCCGTGGAGTTATTCATAAGGCGGGGTGGGGCGGGTGTGGGGTTACTTGGATCAGGACAGATTCCGGCTAATGGAATCTCTCCCTGTGAACACGCCCCCCTGCAGCCCTTCTGTTTTTATTATGCACCCCTCCCTTGTGCTGTGGTCTCAGCGGCCCTGCGTTTGTCCCTGTGTGCATGGTTCACCCCTGCCAGGCTCCACCAGGGAAGGAGTTGCATTTGTGAGAAGAGACAAAGGGCACTAAATGGGTCTGAGAGACACAGCTGTGACACTCCAGGACACTGCAGGGACCTGAGCAAGGCAAGGTTATTATTTTTCCTTTCTCTACCCTCCAAACATGAACCTACCTGTGTGTGGCATCTAAATTGCAAAGGCTCTGCTTTGAGTTTGCATGGGACCTATTGACTTGGGGTAATTGGGAAAAGAACAGAACATTATTATGGGTTGAATGCTGCCTGCAGGGTCCCGGGCCCCATGTGAATGCAGTCTCTGCCGGGACATGGAAGCTAATACCTATTACTTTCCCACATGGTGCAAGGGAGTAAAGCTTTTTGTTCCTTTCTATGGAGATGGCAAAACACTGGAAACATTTTATGCACGTTACCCTGAAACCTAGTCCTCTAATCTAACTGGCAGAGTAGCTGGGAAGACGTTAATATAGATCAAAGGAGAACATGGGTCCAGGATTCGCAGGGGGAGAAGCTGGTGTGAGAGACACCTGCGGTCTTTCCTGAAGCATCACCATATTTGACGCAGCCTCCGGGCGCATGGTATGGCTCGGTCTGTTTTTAGCCATACTCCGAGGCGGAGAAGTTGGAGAGCAGTTGGTTTGACCTCCGCAAAGGCAGGCACTGACATGGAGTGCGTTCCCTTGAGGTCATGGTGTGTGATCCTGCCACTTTGGAGAACTCCTGTTATCTTCCTTCCCAGGGATTCTCCCGCCAGGATGAGGAAGTCAAGCCTGAAGTAGGTTATAAAAGAAAACTAAGCAGGAAGACAAAGGTTTGAATTAAAAGTAGAGACCTGACCCTGTCTGACGTTCACCTTCATGTGGAAAAGGAGAGAAAGATTTGGCTTTCTGTTATGGTTTTGTTTTGTTTTGTTTTGTTACTTACTCATAGGGAAGGGGGTATGTTTGGGTCTATATTTGGTTTCATTCTATCCTCCCTTCTGCAGATTCCCACAGAATCGTGTAGTGAAGCATTGGATCGTTTTTTCAAACTCCCTTGAGGAGGTCTCTCTCCCCAGGTGAGTTGTCGTCTTTGTTTTGCCTTTCCCCTCAACTGCTTTTGCCATCTTTCCTTCAAATACCGCTTCTCCGACGGTCATCCTTGAAGGTAAAAGCCATCATGGCTCAGAGCCCACAGAAGGGACTGCAGGGTGCAAGACCAATGGTGCTGGGTGAACCCGGGTGTTTCATTTTCTGATAATAAGGGTCCAAGTGCTTGGCAGTCAGTGTGACATGAGAGGTTCTCAATGGCCAAACCTGGGTGTGGGGAGGGTGACACGAATTCCTCCAGTGGCCATGTGGCAGAGTGGAGGCTCTCTCGTTCATTTTGTTTTCCTGCTTAAATAGAATGGTGGTGTGTTGTGGAATGATGTAGGACAGAGGGGATTGTCACCCTACAGACCCTACAGTATGGGGCAGAGGTAGAGCCTGAAATACCAGGAAGTCATAGTCAAGAATCTGGTACATTTTGCTGCCCCTAGAAAAACATTTGTACTTGTTGACTTAGCAGGAAGGCGGGGGAGGGACACAGTGCAATCAGGGGAGATCAGCTTGCAGATCAGCAGAAACATAACTAAAATACAGCTCTCACTTTGGCATTTCCTCAGGTCTGTCTGGGCAATAAGATATCAGCACCATGACACCATTAGGGTGAGGTAAGGAGAGCCAGAGAAAGTTTTGCGGGTTCGTGCAATTCATTTCTTGCTGGTAAATGTTTAGAAATGATCTGCCACGTTGTTTTCTTCATGGGAAGGTTTTGTAATAGTGACTAAATCAAAGTCACAGGAAGAGTGTGTCCGTCTGTCTCTATATTTGGTTTCATGTTACCTTCACTTCCACCACATCATCCTCATCACCTTATGTTACATTTTTATTTTCGTGAATTCCTGCAATTATCCATGCCAATCATCTTGAAAGCAGTATGGTGCAATGGAGAGAGCACAGGGGTTGGAAAACCAGGGCTGCACTTCTCACTCACTGTGTGACCTTGGAAAAGTCATTTCCCCTTAGCTTTTTCATCTGTAACTTGATGATAATGCTATCTGTTCACCTACCTGTCAGGGATGTTGTGAGACACAAAAAGACAAGTGTACGGAAACAAATTTCTTTTCTCTCTCTCTCCCCCCATGCCCCAATTCCAGAGTTTTTCTATACTCTTATATATGAGTCTCTCCATTTTTTATTTCAATTCAAATGCAGCTTTCATAATCTATTGTGGAGAGACTCTTCAAAACGAGTCTGGCTGGAATAGTACCCACCTCTCTGAAGAGGAATGAATGCTCCCATCCCAGATGCAAAGTCTCCTCCATTAGAGGTGGCACCACCTCGTGCACAGGTAGCACTTTCTGGGACAAGGATCCTTGAGAGTGTGTGAGACCAAATGCAGTAGCCACAAGTAGCCTCCCCGCTTTGCGTCAATCCCCAGGTTTGCTGGGGTCGTATGTGACTTTCCAAGACTCTGCCCAAGGAAGCGTTAGCATGTATATTACTCAGGGCAGGACTTTTTTCCGTTTTGCAAACTGCTGTGTCGTTAATTACTAGAACAATGTCTGGCACATAGTAGACACTCAGTAAACATTCGGATGAGAGAATGAATGAATGAAAATAAGTAGAAGCAGTGGAAGAGCTGCTTTTCCCCTGGCATCCGCACGTAGGCCTTACGCCAGAATCATCTCCACAGCCCCCCAGAACCTCTGTGATCATTGTTAACTTGGAGCAAAACAGCTTTATCAAAATGGGCAAATAAGTTTATCTTAAGAAAAAAGTGACACAGACAAAGACTTCCTTATCTGTCCTCCACTGCCACCACAATCACCAGAATAAATATAAAGCATATAGACACATAACCATCTACTTGTATAAATAACATTATTATTCAATAAGTTATATAGAAAATAAATTATAAGTTACATATTATGTAACTAATGTTATGTAAATATAATCATCTCTATAGAGTTGTCAGGAAATAGTCTCCTCAATTATATGCAGGCTGCAAATTAATTAACTTGAGTTCTTCTACCATTGAGACAGAGCAGTGGAAGCAAGGCAGAAGTCCAGCATTAACTAGGACAGAATAAATAGGCCTGTAGCTCAGGGAGCCTTTTCTTAACCCAGGTCACCAGTTGGAATGGATCCTTTCCTCCTACCACACCCATGAGATCGATTTTCCAGAAACACGTGGGTTATCTGTGTAAAAGGGAAGTGCTCACCCCCGCTGCACAAGGAGACCCTGTGCAAAGTTCTTCTCCATCCTTGCTTTGTGATCCACTGGCAGCACTGTTATAAAGAGAGTGTTCAAGGTTGAAAGCAAGTTTCTCCAGCAGCCCAATTTGTCTGGTCCAGGGACGAAAGAGACCACAGCAAGGATTTGAACGGGGAAAACTGAACTAAAAGAATTGTTCATTGCTTAACTATCTCGTGGAAGGATGAAAGAGGACTTTGAGTCATATACTGAGTAGCAAATGTAGAGAATGACTTTCACCCTGGAATAGAGGGAAAGTGACGAGGAAGGGACTTTGCATTTAGAGGACAGCCCTGCAAGACTTAGGTTCAAGACCGCGGCAAAGCGTGGGGGCTGCGCGAAGGAACCGGCTGTGGCCGTCCCAGGGCGTGGGAACTGCCCACCAGGAGAGGGGGAAGACGTCAGGGCCCAGCCACCCTAGGAGACACCGATCACCGACTGAAAGACGCAGGACAAAATCCCTCCTCCCGCCACCGGCTCTTGCTCGCCCTCCAGCGCCCTCTATTGGCAGAGCCTGACACGGAGCTGCTGGCAAAGAAGAGAGGCAGCTGGCAGGGACCAGCTCCAGGATCACAGAGCAGGGCAAAAAAGGGCACATTAGAACTTGGAGACCAAAAATTAATAACCGACACTCCCCCGAGGACATACAGCATAACAGTATTTCCGCGTGTTATGAACCCTCTCTGCATACCCAGGCTCTGGACACCTGCGCCGGCCTCCTTCCCATCCCCCGGCCCCCCGCCACTGTCTCTGGCTTTCCGTGACACTCCTTGTTCCCAACCCTGGCTCCGTGTTGGCATCACCCAGTGAGTTTTTACAGACTCAGGATTTAGCATCTGAAATTTCAAAATCTCCTCAGGTAACTCTAATAGTTGAAAACCTCTGGACAAGACGGCAGCAAGAAATAAGGCTGCCACAAAAATAATATTTCAGGGGGTGCTGTAGGTCTTCAAAGCCCTGAAACAGAAAAGTTCTGGGGGAGACAGATATGTTCTATCCATGCAACTCCAGGGCTGTTAAGTAACCTCACTTAACAGCATCTTGGTTTCCTTCTCTGTAAAACAAGGAATGGGATGGAAATGTGCTTTGCCCCAGCATTATGAAGAGCAGATGTGATAATATATGTGAAATGCTCAGAGCGGTGCTGGTAATTATGAAGTATTCAATAGATGATTTTTGTGGCAAAAGAGGTGGTGGTTATTTTCACTTGCAAAGACCGTTCCTTCATGGCTTTCTCAGAATGGCTACCCAATGTGACACTTTGAACAAAGCAGTGGTACAGGGTCTACAGGGACAATATCTACCAAGGTTGGTGCCTAGGTAAATATGAGTAACTAATGATTGAGCATCATAAGGGGCAAGTTAATATTAAAACATTGCCAGACATACTACTACCACATATTTATCCTGAGTACTTTACCGTTTGCAGGATAGCTTCATGTTTGTTGTCTAATTTACTGCTTACAATACATCTGTGAGGCTATTTGACTTAATGATAAGAGCTTGGTGCTGTGATCATTCTTGCTGGTCTTGAACTGGTGATCTTTCACTTAATAGCTGTGTGACTTCGGGCAAGTTGACAAATCTCTCCAAACCTCAATACTGTAATAATATTTGTGAAATGGGGTTATTAAGAGGATTGCGTGAGATAATGAATGAAAGGGACTGGAAAACAGTAGGTACCCATTAAATGGCAGTTTCTTTTAGATGTAACTTGAAGGAAAAAAATATCCACTCATCTGATTTCTGAAAGATTTCTTGGATAGGATAAATAATCACACTGCTGTGTGCCCTGGGATTAGAGAACAATCTGTACAAATGTTAATCTAATTTTTAAAAAAGGCAAAAGTAGAAGAGAATAATCTTGACATTCAACGCTTCTGGGGGGTGTGTATAGTTAAGTGGTGTAGACACCATGTAGGTGGCCATTTTATTAGTCATTGGTGGGACCTCAGCACCTAGACTGAGAGCAGGAGGAAAGACAAAAATTTGGCACTACTTTGCTCCGAAAGAAGAAATACGATTCCTGTGGTGTAAACACAGCTTTGCAGAATGTGCTGCTGTACTTAGGAGAGTGGACTTGTGTATGTGTGTGGTGGGCAGGCAGTAGAGAAGGGGACTTACTGCAGACTCACATACCTCCCAAGGTGAGACAGGTTGTGAAAAATGGTAGGCACTGTGCTAAGCTGGAGGGCAGACACTTGCTGGAGGCACTCGAATCTCAAACTCAAAAAACTGTGCCAGTCAAACAAAGCCAGTGTCCTGGCTAGAATCAGCGCTCAGGGCACAGTTTTTGGCTGTTATTTTCCCTGATCTGTGGGATGATACCAGAGGTGCCTACTGGGCAACCAGAAAAAATATGCCCCCCCTACTCTAGTGGGGGCATCTTAAGCAAGATTGGAAGTGGAGGGCCAAAGCCCACCTTTGGCCCCATGAAGTCCCCTGTGATGTCAGACACTGACTCAGATTATGGGGCATGTACTTGGGGGAATTCCAGTGTCCTAGGGTTTGCCTGGAAGAGGGGAAGGGACTAATTTCTGGGCAAAGAACTTGACTGTGGACAGCTTTCCCTACCTGAGGGAGATGGAGAATCAAGACTGAAGCTGTAGAGAGCTGAAAAAGGAGGTGCATCCTTGGAAGATCATAGACTCTAAACTGGGGAGTAAGTCCAGGAATTATAGTATACCCAATGAACCAACCTCTTATAATAAGTTTATCTTTCTGGTTTTCCTCCCATGATCATGGGAATAGTCATATGTAATGTTCATTTCAAGTTTAAAATTTATGCGCAGAATTTCCTTTACAGAGACTAACTTTGCAGTGTGCCTATATCTAGCTGTGTATGGTGGTAATACGCAGAATTACAGAACTGGGCTGTCATGGTCACTTGAGCCTTCTCTATGTTCATTCTGATGCTCCAAATGGAGAGGGGAAAAGGTCCAGGATTTCCAGAGGGTGACCACCCATGCAGCAACTGGTGGTCCATGGTGATGTTGAGAATGACAATGGACAACAGCTGCAGCATAGGGTGAATTAGAAGTAAATATGAGACCCCTTTCCCCAAGTGCACTGACACAGTGCCGTGGCTCTCATTCTGACTGCATATTAAAATCACCCGGGCAGATTTTCAACCATCCCGTATCCAAGCTGCACCCCAAAACCATTAGAATCTGTGGGGCATGAGACCCAGGCATCAGCATTTTGAAAATACTCAGATGACTCTAGAATGCAAAGGTGAGAACCACTGCTGGAGATAACTTTTGTAGGGGTAGGGCAGGTAGGTTGACATCTGGGTTCAGAGGTAAGACAACTGAAGTCCATTGACATTAGAGATTTGTTGAAGACCACGAATGATGGCTTTGGCAGGCTCCCCAAACTCCATCTCAGAACCACCTTTTGGTGTCTTTTTCCTATCTTCTTAGTCATTCTGGAATTCTACAAGGAATTTCTTCCAGAGGAAAATTTATCATTTTGAAAGGATTATTTTGGGTTTGTAAAAGGATAGAAGAATAGAAATATTCAAATCACGTGACCAGGGTGGGTGCTACTGTTCAAGGGACCTATGAGGGGTTGAGATGTCAGTCCTGGAGCAGCCGGGGAGGCCTATCTTCTTGGGACGGCTGGGGATGGAAACACAACTGGGTGATCCCTCAGCCTTCTTTTACACTGGTCTTGCTGAGAACCCCTGACAGGGTACCTCAGGGTGGCACGGGGGGCAGAACACAGGTGCTCTGAGCTAATCAATTTAAGAGGTCCCAGGTGTGGGTGAGGCAGGCCATACAGAGCACAGACACATGCCCCAGTGCCAGGACTTCCTGCACTCAACCTGGTCACTGAGTCTTTGTTTTATTGAAAGTGCTGTGATTGCGATCAAAGCACTGACTATGTCCTACTGGGGATTCCATCAGAATTCGGATATCTACTCTCAAGCTCCCTTATTAAAACCAGAGCCAAGATTTGAGTGGAAGTCTTGTCTCCCCGACCCCTTCCCCTACTTTTTAAAAAAACAAATCTCAGATTTTTGAATCAAACCTACTGTGTAACTTTCAGATTCTTGTTAAAGCAATTCTATGTCCCAAGGACAATTTGGGGTTTAAAGAAGTATCTCCAGAAATGAAGAAAATCACTAAATCTGGGAAGAACTCTGGTTTTATGTTGGAGCTTGCCGCTTTGGGGAGTGTTCAGGGAAAAAGGAAATGTTTTTGTTTCTGTACAGAGGAAAGTACGAGAGGAATCCTCACAGAGAATCTCTCTGAGACAATAGCTCCAAAGAGAAAATACATTGCCCTGCAAGATCCCCTGCAGGGATTAGCAGTGCCAGCTCCTAGCCAGGACAGCAGTACATTAGCTCCGTGAGGCTCCTTGCTCATAAGACAGGGGTTCTACTAACTGGGCTTATTGTGTCCTTTTCAATGCTAGGATTAGAGGAGGAGGCTCTTACTAGAGAGATGTTGGAATGTGCTTTATGATTGCCATGAGCTCAGTGTATCTGTGCTATTTTCTTTTATTAACAGAAATAGCTAAGGAGGAGATACTATCATTTAACTTGGATAATTTAGAAATCCAGGCATAGAAAGAGAAATCAACCAGCGTCCACATATAAAGCCAGTGACAGAACTGGGACTAGATGGGGAAAAACCCATTCTGATTAATGCTGCAGCTTGAAGGACAGGTTGGAGAGGCCAGATCAAGACATTGCTTCTTGTCTTGGCTGGGGCAGGAGCTTAGTCACTTTGTGACTAGACTTGCATTACCATTGTTCACTGGAAGATGTGCACGACTAGGTAATTCTTGCATGTGCACTTCACGTTGGTTGAAATGAGGGCCAGTTTGCTTTCCTGATACCTCCAAGCAATAGAGGTCTGCATTAAAGAGTAAAACAATTGCCAATTTATAGGCAGTAGGACAGAGGCAAATGTAAATCATCAACATGGGGGGGCAACCAGCCAAATGCAACTATGGGACTGTTATAGGATAAATTGCTCCATTTCTTTAACAAGTAAAATGAAAGGAAAAAAGAGTTGAGGGGTGAATCTACAGATGTAAAATAAATTTAAGAAATAGCAACCAATTGTGTGAACCTTGACTTATGATTAAAAAGGCTGTAAAACAGCATTACATTTGAGACAATTAGAAATTTGAACACTAATTAGATATTTGTTATCAAGGAATTATTGCTAAAATTTGCTGTTACAATGATATTATAGTTACACTGAAAGAGAGTCCTTAGTTTATAGAGATACATGCTGAAATATTTACAGATGGAATGATACAATTATGGAATTTGCTTGAAGATAATATAGGAGGGGAAATGAGTAAAACCAAGAAACTACAGCACCAGCAAGCAGAAACAGATCCTAAGCCAACTAGATTCACCAGTCTGGACTGCCGCTGACCACTAGAAACCAACTGGGAAAGGGGTTTTTCCCAAACAGCACCTTTAAGAAGTTTTTCAGAACCATAGCAAAGAAAGCACAAAGACCAAGAAAAAAACTCTGATTCTGGATTTTTTTTTTACCCTGATAATTTGTGGTAGGTTTCTTTATTTTTTGAATATAAAGTGACAGAAATAATTTGCCATTAGAAAAGAGAAAGAATCTTTGACTATTTACAGCTTTTATACATCACAAAGTTTTTCTTGTTTTTATGTTATCTTTTTTTTTAATTCATTTTAATTTTTGTTCCTGCATCATTTGAACAAGTCCAAACTGGAAATCTATACAGCTCACAAAAAAGCCCTCCACCCAAAAGACCCCCCACCCCCACCCGCCCCAATGAGAAACAAGATAAATCAAAAGAATGAAATCAACTTATTTCTTTTTTTTTAAAGGTAAGTCATTTGCTTATATATATACTTGTAATTATTTTTTTTTCAAGTTCAAACACCAAAATCCAAGAGAGAAAGGAAAAAATAAAAAGACCCAGTCATCCACCCCTCCCCCCACTCCAGAATCTCAATTGATCCCTGCATGTCCAAAAGGAGAAATATATATTTACAGAAAACAAAAACAAAACAAACAAACAAAAAAGAACTTGGAGGTGGATGGGCTGGGGATCTGAGAGTTAAGAGGAAGGAGAGCCGGCCCCAGGGAGGAGGGTGGGGTTGGGAGGCGAGCCTGAGTTGTCTGTGCTTTCCCCAGGAAGACATTGCTCAGGGACAGCCATGACCATGTCCCCTCCGCCATGTTGCTTGGGGAGGGGTGCGGCTCTGAGTTTGCAACCCAACCCCACAGTGGATGTGTATTTTGTTTCCATCATCACCCCCTCAAACACACACACACACACATACACACACACACACATGCACATACATACATATGTGCACGTGCACACAGGCACACACACACGTGCATCAGTCATTGTGGCTAAGTAATTATGACACTGTTGGAGCCTTGGCTTCTGTCAAGTGGAGGAAAAGAGATTTGTTCCAGGGACATGAGCTCATGGCCCCACCCCTTCTCTGATCTCCACTCTAACATGCCGTCCAGCTCCCTTGAAATGTTTCTACCAGCGTCCGGGCTACTCTGACATATCAATGCTGGGATGGTCATTGGGTAGCAAAGCTCCTATGGAGAGTCCCTCCCCCCCATACTTTTGCCTCCCACTTCCTGCAAATTCCTTTAACAAACAGGTGTACCCCATTTGCCCAATTAACCAGGTTTAGGAGACAGCCTGACGTAGGGGAAACTGAGGCGGAGTAAATGGAAGCCATGTTGTTTTCTGCTCACCTTGGAAAGATTGGATTCCTGGAGGTCAGAAAGCAAAGAGAAGGCATGATAAAACCATGCCTGGCTTCCTTGGCTTCCCTCTTCCTTCCAAAATAGAGTTCCATTAGTCCTCAGTGCATGAAGCAGAGAATGGCCCCTTGAGTTGGTTGTAATACCTCTCCACCATAGAACTCAAAACGTGGCATTAGAGCCAGGATGGACACAATTTAATCTTTTGGGGAAAAGGCCAGGCAGGACATGACCATATTGAAGGGTTTGCCTTTCCTGGTGGACAGAGAAGCAAACCAGCAGCACAGTGGTTGTGATTTCATGCATGCCCTGTTCAAGGTTCTGTGGGGTTTGGAAAGCTAGCTCACTAGCAATGGCCAAACAGCTTCAGCCTCTTTTCAAATTATGATTTTTTTTTAAGGGCATGGGAAATGAAATGGAATCAGTGCATCATCTGTGTCAGAAGTATGTAGAACATTCCTGTGGGCAGGCTCTAGGTGGTTCTTAATCTCCAAATGCCTATACAGTGGATTTTTTTTCCTGTCTCCCTTGGCTAAATGTCTTATTTTTTTTCAGGCTTCCCCCAAAAGTCCTCACTTGCCCCTTTTTCATGGAGCCTGACTCAAAGTCCTTTTCTTCCTAACCCTCTCCTGATCTTCCAAAACTCTCTCCCAAGTCTTTTAAGGACTTTCAATCATTTCATGGTGCTCCTTTCTCAGTTTCTTTCTGTCACAAAAGAAAATCCTAAATAAACATGACCATCAGAGAAAACTTTTATTTAGCAGAATTGGGCAGAAGCAAAACTGCTTTCCAATTCTTTTACTTTGATTTTTTTTTTAAAGATGAAAGAGTAGTAAGGTAAGAACAAAGAATTATGATTCCTCCCCAGGAGACTAACCTAGCTGGGAGCCTTTAAAATAGAAAGGACAAGATTTACTGTGAAAATGTGTTCTTTCCAGGGTAAATAGTCCAAATGTGGCCTCAATGCAGGATCACATTTGTTGACATCTATAAAAATATGCTGTGGTCGACCACAAATAGCAGTGGAGTTTTTAGGGGAAGTTTAAAAACAAATGTCGAGACTGAAGAAGAGGCACCGAGGTCCACATGCTGCTGGCAGGGTCCTGCCCAGGAACACCTACGTCCTCACCACCTCAAGTGCCAACCCAATGCCCACAACCTTGCTTAGGACAGTCCCTGTGAGAAGCCCAAGAGGTGACCATGTACATCTCCCATCTGAGCCCATCTCCCATCCCTTACTAACTCCCCAAATCCTTCCTGTGAATCCGTGGTTCCTCGTCAGCCACAACCCTGACAACTTCTTCCACCTTCTTGCTCTTACGGGAACTTGGCTCTTCCTCGAGGACCCTGTCGCGCTCCCAAGCGGTGGGCATTTCCTCTCACACATTGCTCATGCCCCGGGGCCTGGAGGTGGAGTAGGTGCCTTCCTTGCTCTTCATTGCCATTTCCACACCATCCTCCCTCCTTCTTCCTTAAAAAAACCACACAACAAAAATAAAATCCAGCTTTAAAGCACATCAGACTAGACTAGCCGCACCCCTTCCTTGCTGCCATAGTTGAAATATTCTTGAATCACTCTTCCTCTTTCCTGTCATCATATACATTCCTGTCCTATGGTTGTCAACCCTTTGGTGATTTCACTATCGACATAGTTGTTCCCACATCCTGACCTCTGCTCCCTCACTAACCTCCTCCTCCACCTCCCCCCAGCTGACCACCTCCACACTGGACTCCAAACCATTTCACTACCAATAACCACAAGCCCTCCGTAGTAAACCCAGCTTCAAGCATCCAGCTCTGTGACCCAGCTCCTAACTTCTAGTCTACTGCTTCTGGGACCCTGACTCAATAATTGGGTCATCCCAGCCTGCATCTTAATCCTCCGCCCCTAATACCCTTTATAGTTTATTTCCTAAAAATCCTCACTTTTCTCCTCACCCAGCTTAGGTTCCATGGCCAATCACTATAACGACTGCATTGCAGTTGCCCTTAACTCCATCGCGCTTGCTGCTTTTGTTGCATTCACCTGGTTAAACCCCAACCCTGCTTCAATCCATGTTGCCACTCTATTTAAGCACCTGAATGTGACTGAAGAAAAAACATTTTTAATTTCTTTAAATTCATGATCATCAGAACCTCGGATAAGTCCTTTGTGCCATCTAACACGTTTCCTACATTTTCGTTCTCTCCACTCTTTCTGCTGGACGGTGATGTGCCTAATTCATGCTTTCTTCCTTCCCACACCTCCAATGTTTGTCCCCCAATACTCAGTCTTAGCTGATCTCCCCCTGTATTTCACTGAAAAATCATCCGCAGGAAAAGGCGTACCCCCACCATCACCTGTACCAACCTGCCTGCGTCAGTGTCCCGGTACACTCCCGCCCTCCCGCTGCCGTGAGCGCCCTGGCTGGGCTCCGGAAGCCAGTCCCTCCTCTCACCTCCAGCAATTGCTCCCTTTCCCTAGGCGTCATCGATTTCTCCCTCTCTATTGGATCATTCTGGTGAGAATAAAATGGGCTGTTATCTCTCCCATCTTAAAGACAATTGCCTCCTGGACCCCACATACTCTGCTATCTACTGCCATTTCTATGTCCTCTTTACAGCAAAACTCCTAAGAGCTGCCGAGTCATACCGTCTCCACCTCCTCTCCTCCCATTCTTTTTCGAACACACACTCATCATGCCTTTGTCCTCACTGGTCCACTGAAGCAGCTCTTTTCCAGGTCATCGATGTAATGACATCCACAGTTCCAGGTAATCTTATCTACTGAACCGTAGCTCTGGAACTACCCTGGCCCCTCCTCGTCTCCTGGGGCTCTGAACATTCCCCCAGGGCTCAGTCCACAGAACGTTCTTCTGTCTCCGCTCACTCCCTACCTCCAGTCTCATGGCTTCAAATTCCATCCAAATGCCTCCAAATTCCAAATATATATCTTCAGGCTTGACTTTTTCCCTGAACTTCCCTGAATAACCAATTGCCTAATCACCATTTCCACCTAGACGTCTGACAGACATCTCAGACTTACTGCCAGGCTTTCCTCCCCAGTCTGCTTCCCTGAAGGATCCCTGTCTTACTAATGGCAACTCCAAACTGCCAATAGCTCAGATCAAACATTCTGGAGTCATTCTTGATATTTTTTTTCTTTCTCTGACTCGATATCTAACTCATCAGCAAACTGTCAGATCTATCCTTCAAAATATTTCCAGAATCCAACCATTTCTCACCACCTCCCCTGCAAACACTGTGGCCCAAGCCACTATCATCTCTTACCTGAATTATTACAAGAGCGTCCTAATGCTTTCTCTGCTTCTTGCATTGTCTGCCCTTTCACAGTATACTCTCAACATAACAGTCACAAAGCTTCTTTTTAAACTGAAGTCAGATCATGTCACTATCTGCTCAGAACCTTCTAGTGACGTTTCATTTTTCTCTTGGTACAAACCCAAATCCTGACGATGGTCTACAAGGCCCTATCTGACTTGGGTCACTGCCACCTCTCTGACCTCACCTCTCACACTCCTCTTCTTCCTCATGGGTCTCCTGGCTCTTCCTCCAGTATACCAAGCATGTGGTTTGACTGCAGGGCCTTTGCAATTCCTTTCTCTTTGCTGAAACACCCTTTACACAGAAAGCCCCAACCCTCATTCCATCATCTCCTTTAAGCCTTTACTCAAATGTCACCTTTTCATTGAAGCTTTGTATGTCCACCCCATAAAAGATAGTAACCCCCACCCATCCTATCATCTTCTATCCCCCTTAATCTGCCTGATTTTTTCCACTGCATTTTGCACTACCCAACAATGAGGTGTATTTATTTGCTTTTTTGTCTGTTTCCTCTCATCAATACATAAGCTTCAAGAGGGTATGGACTTCATGTTGTTCAGTCTTGTACCCAGCACCTGGAACAGCCTGGCATGGGGTTTCCACTCAATAAATATCAATGCATGGATGAATCATCTCTCTAAAACATGCTCTGAAACCACAGGACAAATAGTCTCAAAATAAGAGTTCTAGTAAAAAACAAAACCAAAAATCCTGGATATTTATTCTAAATTTTAACCAGTTTCTAAATGGCAAGCACAGAGCTCAGTTTCCATGATTCTTTCTGATTCGAGAATTGTTCTTGATTGTTTTTTAATAATTAAGAAAAAAATTGCCCCAAATTTCATTAATCAATGGCTCTCTGTCCCTGTCCTCCTCCATTGTCTGACTCCCAAATCCCTTGTGGCCTTAGTAGAATGTACAGAGCCTGAACATGTGGCAGGATTAGTGTTTTAGCCTTCCTGGCTTGCTCAGAACATATGATCTACTACACTTGAGTGATATTTTATAGCTTAAAAGATCATGTCTGAGTCAGTAAATTCCATGTTAATATGTGTAAGACTCAGGATTAAATCAATCTGGAAAATGCCTATTTGTGATCTAATCTACCAATTTTCTTCCTGAAGTAAATAGTAATCAGATTAGAAACCTAGTGTTTTCACTGGGGATGGGAAGATACAATTTTATTTAAAAGATTTTCTGTCTCAGAGGTAACCTAACTTTGTGATCCAAAATCATTCCAAAATTGAAAAAAAGGAAAAAATTTCTGCTAACTTCGTTCCCCTGATATATTCTGCTCTCCGCAGCACTCTTTGGCTTCCCAATTTGAGCAAATGCAATCACAATGTGTATGAGGCCCTTCTACCCGGAATATTCTTGGCTGGAGAGTGGAAATCATTTGAGAGGAGCTGCCCTAAAGGCTGGTAGATGAGTTTTGGAAGAATCGAGGTGCAACGCTTATCAGTGTCTTTCTGGAGGAAAGCCTCTGCCTCTTTCTGCAGTCAGCCCGTCACCATTTCTGAGCAACCTGCAGCAGCGCAGTCTCTCCTGCCAGAGCTCACAGGGAACGGCAGATACAGGGGATAAACCAGAGCACGTGGGTGTGGGGGCCATTGTCTCTTCCCCACCACAAACATCTACCCCAATCTTCACCTTCTTTGCTTCTAGATTTTTCTCAGCGTGGTGAAGAACGTTTTTCAGAACAAAGCTTTGGTCTGCTTGTCACTAAATCTGTTTCCCATTCTACTTTCTCTTTTTCATTCCAAGAGACGCACTGTCTCAATGGTTAAAAAATAACAAGCAGCAACTCATTGGTATGATATCTAGAAACACTTGCCTCCTATGAGCCTAGGGCCAAGGAGGGCTGAGGATAGGGTTATATCAGCAGCATGTGCAAACGAAACATGCATCCTCCATCACACAGGCTTGTACCTTGAAACAATAAACAAAAAGCAAAACAACAAAAAGCAGAGAACAAGAAAAAAACCACAAAATGACTCCACACACCCAACAGGCATCTGGACCACAGCCCCTGTGCTCTCTCTCTCAGAGGTTGCTTAACATTCCGGAGCACATTCCTCTCCGCTCACAGAACAGCAGGCTCTCACTGGAGGGCACTCACTTTCCCTGCACTTGACCTTGAGTTGAAGCATCAGGGAACAAGACCTTGTTTGCTGGCTTGTCATTCTCTTTACTTTCGCCATATTTCCAAGTTAAAAAAAAAAATTAAGAAAACCTTGAGAAATTATAATACTATCAAGGGTTTCTGTTAACAATCAGAGTTTAGATAAGAGGACAGTCTAAGGAATACATTCTTCTTTCATAGGAAAAGAAAGATGGGAAGGGAACAAAAACCATGAAGGGGAACCAGCAGAGCTGCCAAGAGGCTGGAAGATGAGGAAGAGTTTCCATGTAAGGAAGCCGAAAGGTTGTTCTCAACTATAAAGATCACTGTTCAATGGCTGGAAACGTATGTATTTTGGTCTATGTCCAAATATAGCTATCATTTTTTTTTCTGGTAAGCGCCAACCACTAAAATTCATTTTGGAATCATGGAATGAGAACTCCAAAGACCGTTGAAATTAAATATGTCAATTCTACTGATTCTGCATGGATTGCTATACCATATTTTGCCAGTAGGATGTTTGGTAATGACCAGGTAGATTTCCCCACTGTGTGGCAAAGAAAATAAAAAAGAAACAAAAGAAAGGAGAAAACAATCATAACTGGCCCAGAAAATTGGAGTTTTGTTCTTGGTCTAATTTATCTCCCTGGGAAAGCAGCAGCTCTAGTCCATCCACGGAAGGGTATCAGAAGATACTGCAGAGAGTAATGTTTCTCCGGCTTTTACTGAAGTAAAGATACTGTAAATCCCATAACTGCTCCAACCTCCCTGATTGGCTTAGAAGTTATTGGACATGGACATTTTCCTGGGAGACTTCTCTCCTCAGTGGCACAGTGTTGAAACTCTGGAATCAGAATTCCTTGCCCATTTTGTAACTGACCTCCAGCTCTCTAGCTTCTGTTGAACAGGCTTTATCCAAAACAATGTTATGTAGATTATTCTTTTATGAAAGTTGCAGAAGGAAAGAGGTCAGGGAGATGTGTGAGCTGCCCAGCTGTTTAGGATCAAATGGACAAGCCTAGTTTAGGAAGAAATCAAAACCATGACATCAGAGGAATTACCTCCTGTCCCCAGGCTCACTGGGAAAGAGTTTATGCTCATGTGGATGCTGCTGCCCAGGAGAGAGTTCTGGGCTCTAAAATTGAATTTATCCTCTCTGCCTTTCATAAGATACCTACACACCTAGGCCAACTAAAATCTACCTGAAATAGGAAGGTGTCCTTATTTTGCATATACTCTCGGTTTAGTGGCTTCAGTCTTGCGCGGATACAGATTTTCTATGTGAAACTTCATCCAAAATGCTTCCCTGAGCTGTACCATTGGCAGCTATGCTTGAGGGTTGCCTCTTTCCTTTCCACTTTAATATTTAATAACAAGCACAAGAGCTCTGTGGTTTCAATCAAATAATTCTTTGTTCATACCCTCAGGGTCCCCATGAATCCTGTAATTTCCCCCTGCCCCAATGAAGATAGCTGTAGCACAAGACAGGGAACAGTCATCTCGGGGGAATAAGATGCTCCAAGCACTCACCCGCTGTCGGCCCTGTCACTCATCATTAAGGAGCATGATGATCCAGGTATCTGTGACGACATCCACATGAAAGACGAAGTCACCTTGGAGTCAAGGTAGAATAGCCCCTGTCCCTCTCTCTTAGCTTCCTATGATACCATCATGATTTCCTGTGACTTATTGGGAGGCAAAAGAACAGGAGCAAAAGGTATTTGTAATTGGCTTGATTCTAACCTTTCGGCTTAAGGAGGTTGTCTAGCGTCTACCCCTCACCCCATCACCCTGTATGGGGCACGGGCATGAGAGCTCCCTCCTCCCTCTGCTCACATCCTCTCCTGAAACCAGGCTCCCGAACCAGGCTCTGGGGATGACTACACTGTGAAGTTGATGGTATAGAAGACTCCCCACTCACCCATCTAAGGACTTTTCTATCTTTCTACTTCCTCTCCTATCTCTCTAGGGGCAGGATATAATGACGAAAGGAAAAAAAATTACCGCATTAAGCTAGGACACTGGAGCTTCTTTCACTGTTCTTGGTATAAGCAAAATGCTCTGCACACAAACCAGAATTTATTTTGTGGCAACAAACTAAAGACACTAAACTCTTTGGAAAGACGGATTACTTCCTGAGCTTGAACAGTGAACAGATGAATTATAAGAGAAGGTATTGCAGGATGCCCTGGTCCATGGGTGCTCAAAGAATTCACCGCTGCAATCTTGGGGCAGAATCGAGATCTCACAAATATTCTCAGGAGAGACTCTTTATTAGTCTCTGAAACACCCATGCTTCCTTTCCTTCAGGATTTAGGCAGGCTTTAATTATTTATTACAAGTCTGGGGGATACAGGTCCTTCACTCAGGAGTTCGTCGTGTATGTGAACTGTCTCATACTTCTACCTGGGCTTCCAGAACTAACTCATGCCTTAATACTGGAATCAGGCTTCTTTGTTTGAACTTGACTAACTTGGATAGAGGTTCCCAGAAGAAGAATCTCAGGGGCTGTCCTTGGAGGGTTGCCCTCCTCACTGTGGGCTGATCAAAACTACCGACCCCTGCAGAGCATCGTGGGCCCTTTGCACACATTCCTGGACTCCTTTCCCCATGTAGCACTCTGGAAGAAATCCTCTGTCCCAGTTTTCTCTTGAGATTTTTATTTGTGTGGATTGCATGCTACATAAAAATTTTTTGATAATAAAAAAAGGATTCACAATGTTTTACCCCACAGAATTAAAAAACACATTTATTTGACCTTTAACGTTTCCTCATTACAAAAGCTTTCCTACTCATTTCTGGTTTTCAAATTCCTGCTTTGTCCTTGTCCCTGTTAACATGTGGACTCATGTGGATTGTGTGTGTGTGTGTGTGTGTGTGCGTGCATGTGTCTGCAAAGATGACAAATTTCATGAAAAAGATTTGGCTAAATCAGCTGCCTGGTTTTCATGATTTTTCTCCACTGCTAGATGCTGAAAACCTAGTGTGGGGTGAATAATTTGGGCAGCAGTACTGCCCAAATTGGGCTGGACTGAGAGGCATTCAGACAAGGTTTGGTTCTGCCAAGAATTTTCTATATAAACTTAGTTTGGGCTAATTATCCAATTTTGCTGTGCTTCAACTTTTCATCTGTAAAATTAAAAGCTGATCATATTTCTGTGTCAAAGGAGGTTATTTGGAGAAATGGTTATGGTAAAGTAGCCCATATCCACATAGCAACTGCTCTGATTTACTCAGAATGTAGCACAGGCTAAACGTAGTGAAGGCCGATTGGGTTGCAGAAGATCTAGGAACTGCATCATTCTCCAGGGAGGGGAGGCAAAGGCAGGCTGGAAACTGCCTTTTCACATGGGAAATAAGCTAAGAATGCTGAAGAAATGACTATTCATATTTCTGTGTGATCCTTTCCTTGTGCCTGCTACCAAGAAGTAATCAAAGCAAATGCCTGATCATTGAAGGTGCCCAAGAGTGCCAGGAGCAGTCTCATAACACAGTTGTCTTCTGTGATCTAAGGTGTCCGGTTCTGTGCAGCAGGCTCCATGCTAGTCAGTAAAATGCAGTGGGATTGATTATACCAGACTGGTTGGGCTCTGGTTTGGAAACGTTAGATACCATGCACGTGCTCCGGCTCTGTGCTCTCTCAACTCCTTATCCTAACAGTGTGTTCTGAGGGTGGGCTGCTTGGGGCTGATGCAGGACATAGAATACCTCAAGATCCAAACACTCAGGAAGAGAAGTAAGAGAATGTAAGAGAAGAAAAGTTAATGAAGGGAAACACAGCAGTAAGTGCCCTGGTTGACTTCCAATTGCATTCATATCAAAGAGGTTATTTTTACTATTTATGTTTTTCTCCAAAAAGTTCTACCTGGATGTTTCAGTAGCCTCCTTGTTTCCTGCCTACATCTTGATGTTTTTTCTGCTCCTGACCCTGGGAGACATAGAAAGGAGAAATTATTGAATCTCCTAAGGCACTTATGCCTGTTCCTGTCCCCATTGAGAACAGACCTCCCCACCCCTGCTCACGATGTTTCCAAGAAGAGATGTGGGCACACGTGAATATGTCTGTATCTAAGTAACAAGACCATCTGTTCTCAGGGGGACTGGCTTCTGCTTCTCCATCCTCTTATCACTGATCCATTAACAGGACATCAGAAGACCACATGGATGCAGCAGGGGAAAATAGGACAGTCAGCAGGATAGCTAGGTGGTTCCATCACAAAGAAAATGCTTCCTTCAGATAAAGGCTGGATATTTCTGTCAAACCTTGAGGTGCCAGTGATCCACAAGCCAGGTAGAGCAAAAGAGAAAACACTGACTGCATAAAATATGTCTGTTCATCTAGTTCTAAATGAACACTTCCATCTACCATCAAGTGACTGGCAATTCAGATTAGTTAAGATTGTGTGTGTGTGTGTGTGTGTGTGTGTGTGTGTGTGTGTTGGGGAAGTACACAGGCTAAGAATACCCATAGCAAAGAGATCAAATTAGGTGCAGTCGTGCTGTTCACATGAATATGTGAAAGCCATTTATAAGTTACTGAGAGCACAACTCATCCAAAGGTAACATAGTGGGCTCGTCTCTGGTTCGCAGATGGTTCTTATAGCTGAAGGGAGCATTAAAATGGCCCTTGATATCAAAGGAAAATAATCAATTATAATTAAAATGTGACAGTGACAATGAGTGTTAACTACACAGATGGTTCTGAATAGGACTGAAGTTTCAGGCAGGTATGTTTTGTTTTGTTTTTTGAAAAAGTTCCCTCTGGAAACAGGTAATATCTTAGAGAAGCAGGCAGCTGAGCACACTTGCATGCCTGTGGCCACATCCCTGAAGCTGTGCTCCTGTCAGATCTCAGAGACTGTGAGTCCCTTACTGCAAGGAGGACAGATGGGTCACAGCCTGGTGACTTGGATTCAGTGGGCAGGGGTGGTATGATGGGTCACCCCCTTTCTTCCCGGGGGATGGTCAAAGGTTCTTTGGGTGCCACAGTCCAAAGGGCCTGGACCCTGGCTTAGGGACATGTGGCCAGACTCCTTGTCTTTTCCTTCCTCATATCCCCCCTCACTTTTTACAGGTATTTGTAGGCAAAAAATTGACAGGAACATTTCATGGGTAAACTGCCTAGAATTTTGGTCCATTCATTGGTCTATCAGAGATTGACAAATGCCCTTCCTCATGAGGATGGCAGCCTTCCTACCCTCCCACTGGCTGTTACCAGATTATTCACGTCATTGCTTAAAAATAGAGTCTTATAATATAATGAGATGGATGTTGCTCTAAAATGTTAACTGTCCCCATTCCCAGGAGCAGGACTATCTAGACCCAATAGGATTTTTGAGAAGAAAAATTATCCCTCTAGACCTACATTTTAATTTTCACTAGGTATCTCCCAAGTTATCACAAGTTTTTCCCCATCTTGCCCATAATAATTCCTCTACCCCACTCCTGTCTCAATGAAAAATAGACTTCATTCACTTTTTTGAAAAAGAGACTTGTCACTGCCTGTAACTTATTTGAATTCGGTTCTCTATAGTATGCTTTAAATTAGCACACGGTGGCAGAAGATGCTTCCCATAGGAGATTAATTCATGGCCAGTGACATAATGAGATTTATAGAGAAGGCTGGCCAGGAGAAGAAAAGGGAACAGTATTGGTTACCAGAGCAGATTAAGGAAAAAATTATACCGGCTCCAAGAGTTATTTCAGAGGGACAAAGACTGACACCGACTAGAAAGAATGACAGATTGTTAAGTAGGACCAAGGCAGGAGGGGGTGGGCAGACAGGGCTCAGAGAATACAGGGACAGGAGGGCTGTGAGGTCAGAAGTGATGTCCCCACCCCCTGCCCTGAGGTAATGAAACCCCTCACATAACAGAGAAAGGAGTAGTTTAGAGACAGGAATTCTCTCTGAGCCAGCTCATTCAGATCCTAACTTACTTTCATTTGAAATATTCAGATAAGAGGTAATGTGCTCAATTACCTTAACTCTCATCTTCCCTTTGGGAGCAGTGGCCCTGTAGACAAAGCCTCAGAAAGGGCGAGAACCCACAGAGCCCAGGAAAGAAATATCATCAAGACAAGGTGGTGAGCAGCACATACAGTCCCCCAAAGTCTGTCCTAGCACAGACACAAATGGGAAAGTGCCAGCATGCACTGTAATACATTGTCCCATTGGGCCACCATTCGGGGTCCAGAAAGCTGTGTGACTTAGTGAGACTAAATTGTGACTACGACCTTCTGGTACTGCAAGTGTTAACAATTTAGAAAGGCTACATATTGGATCAAAGACAGACCAATCCCAGCATAGGTTCAGGTTTTTAGAGACTCAGTCTGAGTACTGAAGTGTCTAGATACAAGCTCCACTCAAAGTCTCCGAAAAGCTCCCGGTACCTAACATTTGATCAATACCCTTCAAGGTCTCTCCCTCTGTCACTTTGTATACCTGTAGTATTCCAAGTATACTCTACCAACCATAAAACAGTCACAGAATAATTTCAGAGTACAAAGCACAACTTAGAGAAATCTATAAACTTCCATTTGAAATACTAATTATTACCATGGAAATGCATGCATGTAGCATATTGCTGTGATCATGTGTGCAGAAATAGATAAATGGTGGTGGTGGTGGTGGGGGGTTCATCCTTAGGTTTTACTGCAGATTCAAGTATCCTGTGGGCAAAATAAAGTGACTCCTTTTCAATTACAATTTACGATAATACCAAATATTTACTAGTGCCTTCATATACAAGGCACTCTGTTAGGTGCTACAGGAGGTAAAAAGATGAATAAGTACCTGACCACAGGGAGTCTATGACCTAGCAGAGAAGAGGAGTCGTATAACCAAATAACTGTGAAATAAGACGGCCTATGATAGTTGCCACTGGGGAGATATAATGAAAGTGTTACGGGAATTCACAAAATACCTAAAGATTTTTTCTAGATGGAAGATAAAGGAAGGTAGACATGGTAGCTATTTGTTCTGGTCTTTGAAGACTTACATAGAGGGAATGGATATCATGCAAGAAGAGAGGGAGATGAGAAGGAGAACGTCTTGGGCAAAGGAGATAGTTTAAGGAAAGACACAAGTGGGGAAAAAGTTAGCATAGGAAAGTTAAGAGATGGATGTGACTGAGCTTGTCTGGGCTATGGGGCTCACACAAGGGCAAATAACGAGAAGTTATTCTTCCTGCAGATTGTGGCAAGTGAAACCCATTGAAGCTTTTTTTTTTTTTTAGTTGAAGAATGACATGATCTGATTTATATTTAGGAAGTGAGTAGATTCAAATATAAAATATTGGAGCAATGCTAAAAGACATTGAAATAATCCAGACTACAGAGACGGGCCAGAATGAAAAGGAAGACTGGAAAACCTTAGGGGTAAGAGTTAACAGGCTTTCCAAATGATCAGATGTACAGGATGAGGGGATTGGAGGAGGTAAAGGTGCCTAAAAAGCTTGAGTTTGGTGACAGCAGGAGTGGTGGTACCATTATGCAAAAGGAGGAATCTGGTGATTATGTTGGTTTGCAGGTCTTGGATATTGGGGTCAATATAAAGTTAGGTGTTCAGGATATGATTGGAAATATGTGCATTAGGCTGAAGAGAAAGGGGTGAAGATTTGGAGTCATTGAAGTCCTGGAAGACAAAGATCATTGGAGAATAGTGGAGATGAGGAGAAGAGTCAGGCTGAGAACACCATGGCAAGGCAATGCCGAGGGAGGGACCAAGAGTAGGAGCCACCAAGGTGACAGAGGACCAGAGAACTAAGAGTAAACCCAAAACATGCGCCCCCCCTGCCCCACTCCCGGCAATGGTAAATTTAGGTTAAGGTCAATGAGGCTGAAGATCAAGGAAAGGAAAGAAAAAGGCTGTTGGATTTTGTAACAAGAGGTTCATTGGAATATTCCGGAGAGTAGTTTCAGAAGAGCAGCAGGGTGTAGCCCAATGATAAAGCCACGAGTATTAGGTGAGGAAGTTAAGACAAAAGTCTAGCCTTTTGAGAAGTTTGGAAGTGAAAAAGATAAACAGAGATAGGATAGGACTTCAAGAGTCTAACTGGATCGAGAGATTTGTCTTTAGAGATAGTGGGGTGGTATGATTTGTCTTTTGGGATGGTTACAGGTAGATATGTAGAAGGGATTAAGGATACACCAGCATATTATTGGTTGGAGAGCACCACAGGGAAGGTCAGAGGGTGGGTATCGGAGCATACGCAAGAGAGGTGCTGAGTTGGGAGGGAAGAAGAAAGAGATGGTTGAAGGACAGAGACAGGTAAGAGTAGAGAGGAGAGGGTATGTGAGGATATTTCAATAATCAGATATCTTTTCTTGGCAACACAGTAGGAAAGAGTGCCTGTTGAAAGAGAGAAAATGAAAATGAAGGGAAAACAAAACAAATTTAACAAACACTTAATGTGACATGGAGTCAACATTAGAGAAATAAAAATGATGTTTAAGGTGAGTAGGGTTCAGGTGAGATTAAATGGACTGAATTTGTGCTTTTCGGCATAGGTTTAGGACCTTCTTTTCTGGCAGGCGGAATGGATGCTGGGAGCATGGGATGCAGAGTTAGATAAGCAAGGTAGGTACAGTGAGAAGGCAAGAAGAAGAGATTGCTGGTGAGAGTATTGCTCAATCGGGTGAACACAGGGTTAGACCAAAGAGGGAAATCAGTGAAACCAGATGGGTTTATGAACCAGAACAACAACAGAGGGTGCTTCAAGGAAGGCAGATAAGATACAGAAAATGCAAGGTTGTGGTTAGAGGGGGAATTTCAGAGTTTTAGCTCTGGGCAGTGTAATAATGCCAAAAGATGTTCAGGTTTGGCCATGATACAGAGAGCTGAATCTCTGCAGTGTTTTTTCAAATAATATAATGGATATCTTTGACACATACCCTGAAACCAGCAAATATTAAACCTGCATGTATAATCACACAGATTTATGCACACCTACTTATAAATACATTTAAATGTTTTATACTTATGCATTCATATCTTCTATGCGAGTATCATATATTACATTTTACAATCTTGTATATTCTTTGCAGAACTAGCCCAGGGATATAGTGTGTGCTCAGAAGACATTGGTTTAATTGAACTAACATAATTAACCAGAGCTTTTAATTTTTTTCTTCTGCACAGTTAACTAGAATCTCCTCCACCCCCTAAATCACAACACTAAAATAATTACAGATAAAAAGAGTTCAGGTTTAAAGTGTGGAAACCAAATCTTTAAAACAACAGTTTGATAATGGGCTTAGTGTTGTGCTTCCTAATTGTACCCTTAATCCTCGCACTGAGTTCCATTTCTTTTACCTTTGCCAAAACACAGATTCTATACCCCAGAGCGCCCAGACTGTGAGGAATTCTCTTCGTCCTCTCTGCTGTCCACCTGCAGTTCTCTCCAGGGGCCCCCACCCTCATAATCACACCAGCAGTTATATTTTAAATCATGAAACAGAGCCAAAAACTCACTGTGATGAGCTGAGATGGAGAAACGTGGAAGGTTTCTAACTTTCCCCACTTATTCCTGGTACTGCTGTCCTAACCCATTACTCTTTGAGAAAAATTCCTTCTCCAGGGCATGGGGGAATGGCAGCACTGATTTGCACTTAAGGTTTTTGGTGGGGGCTTTGTCATGGGAATAGATAGGCCATTTATTCTAAGTCATAGAACTCATAGGGCCCCTGTGTGATTGTGTCAATGTGGCTGGAATGGGATGAGGGTGGGGTGTATTCAGATATCCTGTGATTTTATATATTACTGGAAACCCCCAACTCCAATGGAACCCTATATCTAGGTCAGTATTAGAAGCTGTCAGACTAGTCTGCATTTTAGTGTCAATATCTGATGGGCCTAAGAAAGAATTGCCCACAGGTCGACACCTGGGAGTCAAAGGCTTCCTCCACAGTTAGTGTGTTCAGATAACGGGGCACCCCTGAGGAAGTGGGGAAGTATAGAATACAGACCAACCTGGCAAACTGGAAGATTAAGTGAACTGGGACAGATAGCAGAAAATTACAGTAACTTTCTCTGATATCATGAATTCAATCTGATCTTTCTAGCTGTGTCCCCAGTAACTTGTGATGGAGGAGAAGCACCAGCTTCCATCTCTTATAGCAACAGTCCTAGTCCTGCAAGTACTGAACTTAGAAATCCATAAATTACACACTCAGTGACTGTGGATTGAAAATAATTTCTAGCTAGGAGTCCTGTTTGGGTATCACGCGAGCCTTAAATAAAAGCAGGTGGAAAATGAAATATGGTTTGAATGTCTTTACCTTCTAGAACCTACTGTATCCTTGTTCCCTACTCTGTTACTCTTAGTGCTCTCTGCTCTCTCCCTCTTCTATCATAACTTATTCCCAGGAAAAGAAATGAGAATTCTAGTGTAAATTAGGTGTTTAAATGTATAAATCCCTGATATGGCTTAATGTGTCTCCTTTGCTGGGATGACTTTCATTTAAATGACAGATGAGCAGCTCGGTGCTAAAGCAGCAAATCTGTGTGGGAACCCAGTGGCTGGAGAGGGGTGGGGAATGAAAAGAAAAAGCCTTTTCAGGACCTAGAAATCACACCATGGACCAAATACCACGTGTAAGGCCAGACCCATTGCAAGGTGACTGTGCACCTTGAGATGCTTTTCCTTCACAAAGAGTTCCTCAGACAGGAAGAAAAGTCTCTGACACCCAAGTGAAGAAGGCAAAGGCTCTGCTGTAGTGTTTAGTAGCCTACGGAGCACACGTTTCCTGTATGGCTTTGGGCTCAAGAGCACAGAAGGTGTGACCATAATCCCTGGAAACGCCAAAGGCATTCATCAATGACACTGCAGTTACATCACTTACGTGCACATCTGAATCATTCCTAACACTCCGAAACAGACATGCACTGGGTGTCAAGCAATGACAGGGCTTTTTTAGAGAGATGGTGATTGATTAAAAGAATAAAGTGAGTTCTGGAATAGCTTTTCCAAAGGCTATTGCCCAAATAATCTGGTTATTCTGTTTCTAAATCTTGAACTAGCTAAAAACAAAACAAAAACAAAGAAACCCTCGTTCTTAAATGAGATGTGCAGGTGACCAGCACTCTGCGGAGAATTCTCCCTTGGGCAATACCTGATGACTGTGGACGACTGGGTGGATGATATTCACTTAACTATATAGACGACTCCTATCCTATCACATTACACATGCGTTTTGGCACTACTGACACCGGCAACATTTAATGGAATCATCTGGGATTTGCCCCCCTTCACAACATGGGTGTGGCCAGTACAGGGGAATGCACATTAAGGATGTTTCCCATGCTCTGGCTGAGGATACACAGTGATGAATTTTGAAATAACAAGTATGCTGTACATGCATCACTCTGAAGGGTGTGCACATTCTTGACTCAAGCAAATTCAAGGGTGGGATTACCTAGGTCAGTGGAAATGCTGAGCTTTAAACATTGCCCCTTAAAGGAGTGATACAGGACCACACCCAGCAACCCATTTCTGAAATGGAAGGGAATGACAGAGGCACGCACAAGAGAAAAAGCATGGATTTCGAAGAAAATAGGAACCTTAGGGGCTCCTGAGGACACCTGTGGAATAGCACAGTTTTGGGTGGATTGGGTATTGGTTCCCACCTATCTGTGATACAGATTGGGCTGACTTCTGAATTCTTCCTCGTGCATTTCACTGGCTTGTTATTCTGAAATTAAGTAACATCTAGAATTTAACAATGCCCAGCCTTTCCTTTCTCTGAGCAGAGCATGAATATCTTACTTGGTCCCAATGCAAACATCCAGTTGAAGAAAAATGACCAATTGGGGCCAAACATGGGTTTAGAAAGATGAAATTATCCAGCTGACAGCTTTCATGATGGGAATATAGGAAACAATGCAATGTAATATGCTGGGTAAATGGATTTGGAAATTTCATCCTGTGGTAAAGAGAGAGAGGCTGCCACCCTCCACAGAGCCAACAGTCCAGTGAAAGAAATTCTATTTGTCTGGTTAACCCAAGGTCAGGTTTTGAACACCTGGATTGAGGCCAGTAGCACCTTCCTGATGGCAGTAATGAGGAGAAGGCAAACAAAGAACCACCACTGGCACCATGCCTCACATACCCACCCTCCTACCTCTAAAACTAACTGCAGCAACTTTGCTAAGGGGATCATCTAGCCACAGAGTTTTGAGCGGATCTGGTCATCTTTTCTGGAAAAGCATGCAAATTTGTAAGACAGGTATCCAGCGCTACCTCTCTGTAACCAGATATCACATGCTTCAAAAAGTAGAGTTAGTGAGTTCTGGAATAGCTTTTCCAAAGGCTATTGCCCAAACAATAGAATTTAACAACTTAAATTCTATTTAAATTGTTAGTGGAAATTTTCTGGGTGTGCCTGCAGTGCTGATTCCTAAGGGTGGGGGTGGACCAGGGAGAGGGTCAGTGCCCAGTACTGGGAAGAAGAGCCTCAGATGACTGAGCTGGTTGTTAAGCATCATAGGCGGTTGCTAGGAGATTTGAACTTCCCGAAACCTCTCAGCCACACCAGGAATGGGAGGTTAATTTGACCTCAATTCTGTTTTAAGCCCTTTTGGGAATCTTTCCTGCCCTAGGTACTGACACCGGGAATATGGCGCCACCAGCCTGTCTTCGCATGGAGCACAGGTCCCTGTGGTCTACCTAGAAGATAGGAGTTAGACCCAGGGTTTGCTTAGAGCCAGATTGGACCCTCCGTGAAGCCCAGGTAAAAGCGCACTGACACTTCTCACAGACCAGTAAGAAGACTGGTCTGGGGAGGGGGTGTGGACACAGATCCCTTTCCCCTGGCTTTTTCGCCAAAGTGGCCTCCATTCACATTCACTTTTCCAGACATCCTGAAGCATGAGCCGTACAAAACAATTTCCCCCGATGGAAAATGAAAACCCATAAGAAAACACTTTCCCCCTCGTTCCCATCCCCACCCCACTCCCTCCAGCCCAACACCCTGAATACTCACAAGAGAACACTTTATCTATACAAAATTAATTAGAAAACAAAATATTTACATATGAAATAAACACCATCTTGATTTCTGTCGCCAGTGGAGACTGAAAAAGCCCCCTTGGTTCTAGATTGCTGTTCGCTAGGTTAGTTGGTTTGGTTTTTTATTTTAAAGGGGTGAGGTAAGAGGAAGATGAGGGGATGAGCCCCTGACCCCCAGACAGAGTCGGGGCAAAGCGGTGTTTAGATGGCCCTTCGCCTTCTTCCTCCTGGAGAAGCCTCACGCCCTCTGTCCTCTCCCAAAGTCTCCCCTCGAAGCTAAGGTAAAGCACTCGTGCCTCTCTGCACACCTGTGAGAGGTCAGCCCCTTGCCCCCATGTTCATTTCAGAAAGAAAACAGCTTTACAAGGCCTTCAGTTGGCTTTAAAATGAAAGATACTGAGGTAAAAATCAAGGAGGAGGGCGGGGGCAGCAGTCAAGGGCGGGGATGAGGAAGGGTCTCGAGTCAGGGCAAACGGGAAGGTGAAGAGCAGCCCTGGAGGGTGTGACTTGAAGAGACATGGCAGCTTCCTTCCAGAGGAGGATGAGCACCTTTCTGGTTTGTGTGTCCTGTGTGCAACATGGCGGTCCTGCAGTCAAGCTTCCAAACAGACCCGGGGCTCTTTGGATGCCACCCTGTGCAGGGGAGGATGGCAGGACAGTGGAACTGACCCACAGAACAGCCCTACCCCAAGTTTCAGGACCGGCAGTGACAAATATTCATTTCCCTTCTCCATTTTCCAACTGTAAGTGAAGGGGGCATCACGCCTGCCAGTACCCTCATCCTGGAGTTGTATACGTATATATTTTTTTATTCTTGAATGGTACAAACTGAGAGGGAAAGGAGGTGTTGCAGGAAGGTGAAAGGGCCTCTACCAAGAGTGTTCGCTCTGGGCTCAAGTCACATTCCCAGGGAGCCAGGCCCAAAGAGGTGGTGGAGAGTCCCTCCCCACCTCCCTTCCCCCTCTTCCAAGTCTCTTCCCTTCTCTCTGCGCCTCTGAGCTGCACGCACGACACCGAGCTCATTTCTCACAGCTGTCTGTTCCGCAGCAGTTGTAACCAGTTCTGGGGGAAGAAGCCTGCTCGTCTAGCTTCAGGTTAAGTAAGAAGGGATCAAAGCATTGAAAACATCCCCCTCTCTCACTTACCCTACCATAAACGACTCCCCTTCTTCAAAGTCTCACCTAGCTCCTCCCCAAACCTTGGCCGGTTGAGGTTCCCAAGTGTGGGCAAAATAATTACGGCTGCTTCTGTTTCCCTTTAGCCTTCCTGGAAAGTTCTTGGCCCAAACTGGTTGCAACTATCAGCAATCACCGAGGAATCACTGTTGTACCTGCTCTTGCAGGACTGCTCACCACCTTCTTTGTCTAGACCACAGAATCTTCTTTGTCAAGAACTTCCATTCTCCTCATTCAGGAAGGGCGAAGGGGAGACAGCCCAAATTCAGGTAACATGTGACCATCTCTGCTTGTATATAAGCCAAAGCAAGCACATTGCTTAGGGATGTTGAAAGAGTCAAGGTTGCCTTCTCTACATTTAGAGCACCTGACTACACGTGTGTGCAAGTGTACATGGCTACACGCGCACACACGATCCACCTGCTCTTGCCTCCAATGCACCATGGGACACTATGATATGTACTTTCCAGTTTGTTCAAGAATCCACCCATCCACCAGTGACCGTTCATTCGAGCTCACCACTAATGAGTCTCATGGAGTAGAAGCAAACCTTTTTTTTGGCTTATATATAAACATGGCCTGGCACCCTCTGCTTGGCACATGATCCCAAGACTGATATCATCTAAGCAACAAGAGTTGCCAAAGCCTCTTTTCAATCACAAGCAGTACACTACATGGTCTCACTTGAATGCTTTTGCTTCCTCACCTCAACGAAAAGATCAGTTGGGGAAAAGCTACCTCTGTGCTCACGTGGCCTCCTTTGGTGCTCCTAGCTTCACTCAAAGTGGGTGGCAAGGAGCTCTTGCCTGCTAGGAGGAAGCCCGCATGCAGCACCTCCTTTTTCCACTCCAGCCTCCCCTGCTGGGAGGGCCGATTGCGTGGCATCATGGGAACAGGAATGGCTGACAGATGGGGGAAGGAGGAGAGAACTGGGAGGAGGAGGAGAGACGGTGCTGGTCACCAGGGTTGCCCTCCATAGGAACCAGAACTCCAGGATCCCATAAATAAATTAAAACAACAAGAAAGGATCAAATGGGAACCAAGTTCACCCCCGTCACCCTCCGTGTCATGCACGCCACACGACCCAGCCTTACCCTCCCATACCCACCTTAACCTCTCTCTTCCCTCACTCAGACATCAGACTCAATACTAGAAAGTTTCTCATAAACATGCCCATTGCTGGAGCCATTGAAAGCCCTGGGGTTTTTGTTGTTAGGCACACAGGGGTTGGACTGGTTCCCTATACAGATGTCCTTCTGGAAACGGCCTGGCACAGCCCCATGAAGGGCCGAGACCACCGGCTTGTTGGTGACAAGGGCCCGGAAGTCCGGCCTGGCTTTCGATGCCCCCGCCACCGTGGGCTGCCTGAAGAAGTAGGATTTGCTGCCATGGAGCAAGCACTGGTCGTCCCCAAAAGTGGGGATGAAAGGGTTTTGCGTGACCCGGTCAGGGTAGAGCGACTTGCTGAGCATGTAGCCGCCGCCGCTGCCGCCGCCGCCGGGGTTGTTGTGGTGGTGGTGTCCGGCAGTGGGCACTGAGGGCTTGTTGTTGGCAAAGGTGCTCTCACCGGCTGGCATCTCAAACATGTGCGCGTAGGGGCTCCCATCCATGAAGCGGCCCTTGTCTTTCAGGCTCACGCTGCGCGGGGCCAGGGCGGCTTCTTCCTTCTGCAGGTCCACGAAGGTGTCGTACGAGTGCTGCCGCCGCAGCTTGTTCCGGTTCTTCTTCTGGGCCTTGGAATTAGTCGGGCTCTGAGGGTACTTGGCGGTGGAGGCGTTTGACGTCGCCGCCACCGGGGCCGCCGGCTGGTCCAGCTCCTGCAGGGAGTTGTCCTCGCTGATGTCGTACAGGTTCCCCGCCTTCTTGCACGCCTCGCAGCGGATGCACGCCTGCCTGCCCGAGTTCTGCCCCGGCGCCGCGGCCGCCGAGTAGTTGTGCAGCTTGGAGGGGCAGCTGCGGCAGAAGTTGCCCCCGGCGCGCTCCTCCCACTCCACGTTGGTCAGGTTCTTCTCCCAGGGCGCCGGGACCCCGCCGACCACTCCGTGCTTGTCGCCCGCCGCGTGCTTGAGGTGGGACCTGTTGGTACAGGGCCCTCCCCCGCTGACCGAGTCGCGCTTAAAGTCATCGCTGCGCTCCTTGTAGATGTCGGTCAGGTCCACGTGCTCCCAGTGCGGCGAGTTCTCCTTCGTTCGGAACTGGTCCAGGTAGAAGTCCCGCAGCCCTTCCTTGTCCCTAAAGTAGCGCTTGTGGTCGGGGGAGCGCGGCGGCCGGCGGCGGTAGGCCAGCTCGATCTCGTCGAACTCCCGGCGGGACTTGGCCGAGGCCGGCCGCTTCTTCAGGCTGTCCTTGTACTGCTGCTTGCGCCTCTTGGCGGCGTTGCCCTCGATGTTCCCGTAGGTGACCGTGTGGGTGGAGATGTCGGAGACGTCGGAGCGGATCAAGTCGTCGTGGCCGCTGTAGCGGTCGCTCTTGAAGGAGAATTTGCCGTACAGGTCACTTAGCTGGCTGTGTTTGGAGGAGGGCAGGCCGATGTCCAGGGGCTTCTTGCTGATGGACCTCGGCTGGGTGGTGAAGGGTGGGTTGTCACAGTCGTAGAGCCCGTCGATGGAGCTGGCGCTGCCGATGCTGTGGGGCCGGTGGTGATGGTGATAGTGATCTTGGTACACGTTACTGTCCTTCAGCTGCAGGTTACCGAACGTTCTCTCCACCTCGCTGATGTAGTCGCTGAAGAGGTTCTCCTCGCAGGGCGGGTTGTTGTAGGATTTGCAGTCGGAGTGCGTGAAGCTGCGGCGGTGCTCGGAGATGTCGTAGACCGACGACTCGCGGCGGATGAAGTCCAGGGCGCTCTGCGGAGAGCCGTTCACTCCGGACAGGTTAGCCATGTTCTTGGCCGTGCGCAGCAGGCGCAGGATGTTGGAGTGCGTGTTGTTCATGGTCGCGGTGGGGGAGTTCATCACGGACTGGCGCTCCTCGATAGCCACGCCGTGGATGCAGCTGTAGATGCCCTGAAGCAAGAACAGGATGGAAAGGATTAGGTCTCCAGAGAGGCTAAAGGTGACCATAACGAATATTTTCACCACTAATTGCACAACTGCATAAGAAAAAGTCAGGGAAAACATGAAGCAGACAGCCTAATATACTCAGAAAGATGTGGCTAGAGGCTTGCCTGCTTTATCCACCTGAATGTAGCGAGTTTCATGGTAGGAGCTAAAGTCAGTGATCAGGCCATGAAAGAGGGGGCGTGGCATTTACCAAGCAGCTTGCGCTAATAGACTGGAATTGCAAGACGCAGCCTTCAAGCCTCAACTCCACCACTCATTTTCCTTTCTATGCCCAGATCTTTACATCTTAAAAATGAGGCCATGATATCAATCCATAGCAAAAAAACCTGTCAGCCTCCCAGAAATAAATGGCAACGCTCTATAGATGCTGAGGTTGTTCTGCCCTGGCTGGCCACTCTTGGCCAGCAGCAAAACACAGGGGAGCTCAGTAGCTTCCAATTGCTACTCTTTCCCAGCTCTGACAAATTTTGAGCAGCTTTTAGAATTTTGGTCACCAAATAACAGCTGAGCAATTCTCTTCTTGAGCCAAGCGTGAACAAAATTCACAGAGAGAGAGAATTAGGAAGCCCTGGGGTCAAAGAAGGATTTTTCTCCTGCTGTGTTCTATACTGTGGGAAGGAAGAATTGGGACAAATACCCAGTACTAAATAGGAATAAATTACTCCCTTGTTGAATTCTCTCATTTGTTCTTTCTTTGGCTCCTGTTTTCCTTCTTGTACTTTCTCACTCACTTAATATTATCATAAATAATTAATGTCTTAACAAATTAGTATTGATCCAGCACTCCCTGCATATAGCTCCTTGGGCAGGGCTTTGAAGAACACTGTCCAGGCGAGGAAATGGGCTGGGTTCCTGGAGGGCTCAGTATGTTCAATTCTAAAGTCAAGCCATCCTACCACTCACATCTTGCTCCCTGCCTTGGGCAAACTTGGAATTTTCTCCCTGGCAAGGGAAGGTATTTGAAGAGGAGGTTGTTTGAATTGTGTCTTTACAACAAAGGGGATTAGTTTGGAAAGGGAAGTTGTCCCAGTGGTTGGGGATGAGACGAGAGACGATTAGAAAGAGAATAGCAGCTATATGGGAAAGAAGAAAGGTTTAGAGGAGGTGAGCTTCATTGTCCCACAGGGCATCAGCAAGATAGATCTTTTAGGTGCGATTACTCCAGTTGCTTTCCTAGTCCTTCCTTCTAACCCTTCTGATCAAGGCTAGGAGAAAGTGCCAAGCATTTTTCCTCTATAGAGGCATTAATTGTGTCAAAGGGTTATGAGTGGGATTTCTATTACAGGTCAACAGCTCCCATTGCTTCTGGCATCTACCTGAGACCTTAGGGAAGGGATACACAGTGGGACAACCTGGCTCAGGGACCATAACTACCACAATTACACCTTCCTGCCCTGATGCTACTCAGTGGCCTGAATTAACTCACAGCCAGAGAGGAAATGGAGAAATTGTTCTCTAGCAGTAAAATGCTATGGGAAAATGATCAAATGATGAAACAATTTAATGAGAAATCCATTTTCTTACATAAATCCATTTGAGTTGAAGTTGATCATATACAGATTGTGGATCTCAATTCTTAAAGAATATTTGAGTTCATCTCTCATGAATGAGTCTCACAACTCCATTAACAAAATCAAAAGAAGCCCAGTTTTTTTTTTAAAGAAACTCCTCCCTGTGACCTTCTGTTCATATATAAAACTGTGTTCCTAATGGCTAGAAATGAAGAGGACAGACTTGAATAACGAATGACCTAAGCATTATGCTCTTGCTCCAATTAAAGAAGTTTCTGGAATGTAAATTTCTTATGAGTCAGAACTTATTTCTGTAGGTTCTGTTAAGCTCTTTAACTCCTCAAAACCCACACATGGTTAAAACACAGAGTGGAACATTGAAATCACCAATAATAATAAACCTTTGTGTATGTTAGAATAAGAAAAATATGTAACATGTCATTATTTAAATAGAAATGTGATTTTTAAAGGGATTAAATGATTAATGCAGTCTATATAGAATTAACTAATGGTGATGAAAGGCAATTGGTAAAAAGCCAAATTTTCCATTTTGATAGATCTGCCAGTTCTTATGGAGAACCGAATGTCCATATCTCACACAGAAAGCTGTTTCTGAAGGAAATATAGTGTCACCCATTTTTTTGAGCCACTTGAAATTATATCATACAAACTCCTGGGGAAATGTAGGTGCTGTAGTTTCTTGCTTTCGCAACATAAGACTGGAGTTAGTGCCCTCTTGGGTCTCTCTCCCTTACACAGTGCTAGGCTAAGCTGTCTTTAACAAGCTGTAGGCATTTAAATCAAAGCACTTACTCTGCTGATGGAGAAGACCATGCCAGGCTTGCCAGAACAGACACCCATAAAGCAATGCCGGAACTGCCAGTAGAAAAGGTGTTCACAGATGAAGGTGATCAGGCTGAGCGCCATGGCTGCCCCCAACATATAGAAGACCCCTGCCATGTTGTCAATGTCCAGCTGGCTGCTCATGACCTCATTCTTCTCATTGTGGCAAATGCCAGTGAGCCAGAGAGCTTCTAGCTCTTCCATCTCCCCTGGAGACAGAACAGAGAAGGAAAACAGAGAGAGAGACAAGGAGTAGAGAAAAGGGGGAGAAGGGGGTGTTGGGGAAGATGGAGAAAAACACGTAGAGAGAGACAAAAAGAAAGAAAATCAACAGAGAAAGATAACAGTAATTTTGTTAATACCATTATATATCAATTGATCAATGTACTCAATAAGTATTCGATGAAGACTTTATGTGAGTACTGTAGGTGACACAAAGACATGAGATGTTGCTTCTGCTGTCCAGTATAAGTTGGTATATAAATAACTAATATGACAAGCTATATGAAGATGACAAGAGTTCCAAGTATTGAGAGTAATTCTGTGGATGGCATGGCTAGTGGGTTTTCATGAATTGTGGACTTGGAGGTGGGCATGGTGGATGGGTGAATTTTAATTTACATTGTGCAAAAAGGCAATCCAGGCAGCAGGAATCACATGATCAATGGGGAAACACAAGGCTTGTTTAGGGAAAGGCATGCAGAACAGTTCAAACAGAATAACAGTAGGCAAAAGAGCTGAATAAAAAAGATTGATGCAAGAGTGCTGAGGACCTGAGTATCAGACTCAGTGCTCTGCACTTTATTTTATAGACAGTGGGGAATAACATAATCAAACAAATGATTCCGAAAATTGCTCCTAAAATTGCGCAAAGCAGATTGGGTAGGGAGAGGAGAGACAGAGAGAGATTGATTAATTCCCTAGGGCCCCTCAGATTTGCTGATCTCCAGTGTAGAGGAAAACATAAATATAAAAAGCAAAGAGGAGTAAGTTGGATAAAATTAGACCACCAAATTCAGACCTGCCTCCTTTTAATATTACTTAAGGATGCTTTGATTACTTCAATTCATGTAAGATTTCAATAACCATTATTCCCTTCGCTGGATACTAGGAAGTAGAAAGATACAAATCCCAGGCAAAAGGAAAATAAAAGAAATCATGTGCACCAGAATGCATCCCATCATAGACAGACAAAATCCTGAAAATCTCATGAAGAAAATTGCCCATTCCAATGGCTTCAGTTTGGTTAAAAATCTGAACTTTGCATAATCTGACTAAAGCTTTGGTAACTTTTGCATATCATCTCTGCTGCTGCTCTTCCTGATAGGCATAGGCTCTGTTATTGCCTTTAAGTGACAGCTACACTAAAATTACAGATGCTCTTATACCAAAATAGCTTATTAACAGTCCAGCTAGAATACTCTCCTCCTTCCAATGTTAATCAAATCACTTTTTACTCATTTCTTTGATCAAACTGTGATTCTCCTGACTAGTGGAGCAGCCCACCTCACCTGGAGCCTCAAAATCCACCTGTGGTTGTCTGCTTCTGACCTCATCCCTAACAGCAGTGCTTCTGCAGACACAATTTAGAGAGCCACTTGGCTGATGGCCGGTGGAGCCCAGTGCAGTCAGGCTGCTCATCCGTAACCGGATTAGATTGTGTGAGGCTCACAGACAGAGTCAGTACTTTGGACAGCAAAGTGAAGACGGAGGCAGAAGACAGGAGTATAACGAAATAGGAGATGAGATTTTCCCAAATCAAGTTGGCTGCTCAGTCAGCACCAGGGTGACACTGGGGAGTGGCTGAGGGTGTCTGCCTCTGAGGCTGTCTAGTCCTGCCTCCTGCCTCTTGCAGCTGAGACAGCATGACAGAGGAGAGGGAAGAATGAGTAGAGGGTCACAAGCTTATTTCTTTGCCCTTTTTCTGGGTGCATAAAGAGCAGAGACCTTCCACAGTTCCATCTACTGTTTTGGCCACAAGTGAGATGATTGGTTGGAAGAATTTAATACAAGCCTTTCCCCATTTTTCCCTGAAGGTTTGATTATAGCCTTCAACCCAGAAGCATACCTCCTTGACAAACTACGTTAATCCTCTTCCCTCATCTCTCACCCTGTTATGGGTTTAAAGATTTTATAATATCTCCATAAAACCCATACGTTGAAGGCCTAATCCCCGGGACCGCAAGACGTGACTTTATTTGGCAGTAGGATCATTGGAGATGCAATTAGTTAAAATGAAGTCATCTTGGGGTAGCATGGGCCTCTAATCCAATATGACTGATATTATTAAGATAAAGGAAAATTCAGACACAGACAGGTACAGAGGGAAAATATGCAAACAGGTAGAACACCAAGTGAACATGAAGACAGAGATTGGGGTGATGCTTCTACAAGATAAGTAATGGCAAAGATTACAAGCAAACCACCAGATGCTAGGAGAGAGGCATGAAAAGATTCTCTCTCAAAGCCCCCAGAAGGACCCAACCCTGCAGAAACTTTGATTTCAGACCTCTAGCCCTCAGAACCATGAGATGAGATATTCTGTTGTTTAAGCCTCTTGGTTGGGGTCCTTCGTTATGGCAGCAATAAGGAAACTAATATATACCCCCAAACTTCACAACAGACTGTGAAATGCTTTTCTGGAAATGCACATGTTAAAGACACAAAGGAGAAAATGTTGGTGTTTTGTACTGGGCACTGGTAGAGGACAAATGGGCACTTTTCCCTTTCTTTAACTTACCATCTCCAAAGAGCTGCAGGATGGCAAGGTCCACCTGGCGCTTCCACCCAGAGTCTTTCTGGATGGCGATGCCATAACCAGTGGAGGCAAAGACCTTCCCGCTGCCAATGGTCACCAGCTTGCAGCCTTCATCTCTGCCTGCCATGTAGTTCAGCACTGCTGCATCATAGATGAAGGCATCCAGTTTCCTGTGCAAGAAAGAGGCAAACAAACAAAATCCAACAGAGGAATTTCAGAACAAAACTACCTATGGGGCCATTAACATGAAGCAATAGGGTTCCAGCAAACTATTGGGAGAACTGGTTCAAAGTAAGGTTTAAGTTGGAACTCTGCCAGAATCTAAAGCCTAAATCCCAGGCTGTTCTTTATGAGATTTCAGGTTGAAAAGAGAAGTTCTTTTCCTCCCACTGGGAATGATGAAAATGTAAGTTGGGCCTGAAGCCAACTCATAAACTGTGTCTGAAAAGGAGAAGGAGTAAAAAGGAATCAATAAAAATAATAACAGAAATAATGAAAAGTAACCACCACAACGATAGCAACAAATAGCATGGGTTAGATTTATATAACATTTTTCATTTCTCAGTTCATTACAGTCCAGAGTGGGGATAAGTGTAGGTGTATGTGTTCCAATAGACATGCAATGCTATTTTTGTGGTCAGAAATGTTCCAATATTGTGTTACGCAGCACAAGGATAGAGGTGAGGGGTTGGAATGGTGGTGGCACAGGCTTGTGTCAGAGCAAAAGTTTGACATTACAAGAGAAAGTAACATCTAGAAGAACTCAGATGCCTCAAATTCCTGAACATATGAGAACCTCATTTCATGTATTGCTCTTTGCAAGGAAGGAATATATAGGAAGGGAGGAAGGCCAGGAGTAGGGACAGGAAGGCATGAATCAATATTTAAAACCAACAGTGAAACCCATCAAAGGTAGAGGAAATAATTCAGATATAGCCATACAAGTAATAGTGAGGTCTGTAAGAATAAAAGCATACATCACCCCCTTCACTTTTGTAGGTTAAGTGGTTTTGTTCCTCCTTCAGAATAAAAACAAGCCCTTCTGGCATGATAAGACACAGAGCATTTTATGAAAGAAACCCTATAGAAAGCTCTGACACAACTGAGAACTGTGGGTGCATAAGGGGTCAGACTACCAAAAGTGGTCCTACCCCCAAGCTCAAACCCCATCTTCTGAAATCTCCTGTGACTTTATTTATGGTGATAAGATGGAATCTAACAGCATTTTAAGTAACCATGTGTCTAGGTGGCTCTTCTAGGCCTGGAGCTTGACAGGGGTGTTGAGAGGAGGTCCAAATGCTGCTGGTTACCATACAACGAAGGAAATGCTACAAGACCCTCTAGGCCCCCAAATGCCAGCATCTATAATGTGCAATTATCGATCATATTCCACAGCTGTAGCTTCTGGGGCCCAGATGAACAAAGGGACAAGTGTGGCTGGACTGTGCAAGCCAACACGTTTGCAGTTCACAGACTCCTTTAAATAAACAAATGCTCCCCAGAGTACAGAGCTGGAACACAAAGAATGCCAACAAAAGCTGAAACTGGTAATCCATTGACACATTCTTCTAAATAGCTTTTATTTCTCTCTTGTTCCTAAGACACCAGAACTGTCATTTTCACCTCTTCTGACAAAAGGTCTTTATTTCATATGTAACACATGAACCTTCTCCTGGACTCTTCCCTTCTACTATTACATCTATATCATTTCTGTTTTATGGTTACAGTAATACAAATAGAAAATAATATGTAAAAAAATATGTAGAAACAAATAATAGTATAGGAATCTTTGTACACTGGCCTGAATTATACCATCAAATTTAACTTGGAAATCCATAAAGAGCAAATGAAGTCTTCTCTGATTTAACCTTTTCTAGCATGAAGCGTGGTATACTAGTACCTCTGATTCAATATGTGTATACTAAATGCGAGAGACATATGAAGGACTCTGAGCTTGGAAGCAGTTCTTACCCTGTTTTCAAGGAGAGCAATGCGTCATCTACACCCCTCTGGTTGAACTTTCCCATGTAGGCATGCATTTCTGCGTAGTTATTGCGAATGTTCCTCTCTGTGCTGCCATTGGGCACAGTCCCAAAGCGAAAAGGGGGTGAGAAGTCATTAGGTCTCTGGAACTGGAGAGAGAAAGAGAGAGAGAGAGAGAGAGAGAGAAAAACAGTTTAGAAAATGTGAAGAGACGTTAAGTTGGCATTTGTGGATTTATAATGGAAAAGACCCAACTATAATTCATCAAATACATTAGCCCTCACTCAGGAGCAGCAATTGCTATCTGAAAGTAGATTTCAATTCAACTCAATTTAATACATATTGTTGAGAGATTTCTATTTGTCCAGTCCTGACTTTAATCTATAACTCTTCTGTGTTCCTTTTATGAATACTGCACAATGCCAGTAATGATGGGCCAAAAAAGAATGTACTGTTAGCTTAACTGCAGCGGACTAGTCACATTTATTTCTGCAAATTATGTAAAATCTGCATTCGGGCCTCTTAATTTAAGGGCCTAAATACATTGTCATTGCATTCGTGAGGCCACAGGGCTTTAGTGAGGTGAGCTGTGCTGCGCTCCTGAAGATAATTTGTTGAGTATCAAATAGGTTTCGCTAAGAAATTTTCTCTTGACCTGATGTGCTCAGAGCTCATATTTACTCCATATGAGTTGTAGGATAAATTGTAAGATCAAAGACAATTTTAATCATCTTCCTCCCCTTGCTTAAGAACGGAGGGTGGGTCTCCAGTCCGATCGTAATAAAGTAAAACCTCTTGGATGCTCACCCTTATTACATCAGCTTTATTTCTGGCTATTACCCTGCAATGAGTAAGTCTTTCTGTTGCTTCCTGAACACATAATTTGTTCATTTGTAGCTTCACAGCCGCACACGGTCCATCTCCTCAGCATAAACCCATCTTTCTCTCTAGGCCAATTCGTGTCCTTCACTTCAAAATATAGCTTAAAACAATTTCTTCAGGATATCTTCCATGAATTCTTTCTTCCATTCAGTCTACCCAAAAGTGACCCATCAATACTTGTTGTTCTTGGTGTAGATCTTGTAATTCACACTACAAATTCAATTACTCTCGAAATGTGCTGGCTAGGTTATGAGAGCTAGTCTCTGATGTAGTTAGCGAGTTTAAGCTCTAGATGGAAACAGATAAGGATTTTTGAAGACCAGCCCTGCCACTTACTGCTGTGTGACCTTGGGCAAGTGACATAAACTCTGTGGGCATCATCTCCTCATTTGTAAGAAGGAGACAATGCCTAGCTTTCAAGATTGTTGTGAGGATTAAATGATATAATGAATGAGACGTGCTTGGTACAGCACCTGGCACACAGTAAGTGCTCAATTAATGTTCCCCTACATTATTTTTCATTCATGTCTATATTCTGCATTTCCTAGCAAACTTCTGGCTCTCTCAGCTTCCCATTCTATTAGTACAGCAGTGATTGTGTAGAATATGAGCAGAGCAGCTCTGCTGTGCCCTGGCACAGGAAAGATGATGAAGATATGTAAAGTCCTCTTGTTTTCAATACTGTACCATTTGCTTTGGAGATATATTTGAAAATCTAACCTGCCAACTCAAGAGATCTCTGAACCTTTGGAATTGCCTGGGCTTAGAAGCAATTCTTTTCCTTCTCAGAATATGGGGGTTTCACGGCCCACAAAATACCAGAGCACCAGGAACCATAACACCATCTTAATCACTCAGTGTTGGCCATGGTTAAAAGTAAAGTCACGTGGAGCTGTCAGGCTATCTGCGGTGCATCAAAAGACTCCCACTTCCTGCCTGAAAGAGCTTCCGCTTTCACTCATCACAGTGTTTTTTGCCATTAATAGTTTTTGTTTTGTCATTTTTAAAGGAGTTATGATTTTTAAGTAAATAAAGACACTATAAAAGAGGCAAAAAAAATTTGAACTGAATGGGCCACTCAAGGTTAACTAGTCCAAACCTCTCATTTTACAAATGGTGAAACTGAAGCCCAAAGAAGGTAAGTAATTTGCTCAGCATCACAGTGACAGTGGTGGCTAACATGCTCAGGGCCCCAATGGCCTAATTAATAGTGATCCCTCACGGCCCCCAGCAGACAGCAAGTAAAGTAAACATGGGTACGCTTTACTGAGAGACAGACACCAGAATGCTTTGCATACCAGTGTCAAATAAAACACTTAAGATGTTTGAAGAAAGGTATTCAACACATCAAAAGTAGAGTAAATACTATGGTAGATAATAATTAATTCTCTTTAATCAGTAATTCTCCCACTTTGCTAGCACAATGACTAGTGCTCAGAATAACTAAGATACTCTAGGGTGCTAAGTATTTTCTGAAACATCAATGAAAATTGTAATTATGTCCAATACAATTCTAGTATAAATTATTATACTCTAATTTTTTTTGAAAATTGGCAATCTGTGCAAGGTATATGCAGCCATTTTTGATTAACCACATGGGATCCAATGCCCAGAGTGCTTCACTTCCTGATGAAGCTACATTACAGGATATTTCCATACAGCTCTATAGAAATTTTTAAGTTTAAATTATTTTTAGATTTCTAGATGCTATTTTATAATGCATCCCTGAATAACTAAAAACTAAAGAAATGATAAAGGATCTAGCATAGCTAAGACAACTTAGGAAAAAAAACAAAATTAAAGGACTTATACTACCTGACTTCAAGATTCATTATAAAGCTACAGTAACCATGACAGTGTGTTATTAGCATAGAGACAAAGAGATCATCAGAACAGAAGAGAGTGCCCACCAATAGACTCATATATAAACAGTGCAAAGGCAATTCCATGGAGATAGGATAGCCTTCAACAAATGGTGTCGGAACAATTAGATATCCATATGCAAAAAAAGAACTTTATTTCACACTTCACAAGATACACAGAAATTAACTCAAAGTGGATCATATATCTAAAATGTAAATCTTAAATTTATCAAATTTCTAGGAGAAAAAATACTTATAACCTTGAGAGAGACAAAGATTTCTTAGATATAACACCAAAAGCACAATCTAGCAAGATAAATAAATAAATAGATAGATAGATAAAAGAAATTGGGACTTAGAGACAAGATGGCTGACCAGAGACACCAGCTGCCAAGTCATCTCAGAAAGAAGGAAAAGTTTTAGATGAAAAAGAGAAAACAAATAAACAATCATAGATTGGGTGTAATGGCAAGGGAAAAGTGCCAGAACCTGTAAGAGATTCCACAGGAAGAAGTTGAGGAGCAGAACAAGAAGGAGGAAAATATCGGCAGAGGTCAGCCCCTGAGAGTCTTGGAGTTCAGAGAAAAGGGTAGGTGGAGCGGTTTCTCCCTGCCCCACATCTCTGGCAGTCAGCAGACTCCTGAGCTGTGGGAGAGACTTTCTACCCTCATGAGCTCCAAAGCTGCTGCCACCAGTGAACTGGGAGCTTCTTGAGGACAAAACACCAGGCTTCCAGCCCCCTTGGGTTGCTTCCTGTCACCATAGACCTGAGCTGGGATGGCAGGTGCCATATTGCTTCTCCACCGCCATGCACCTTTGTCCTCCCCATGGGGCTTCAGTCCTTCATTTTTGTCTTGCTCGTTCCCACACAAATATTTCCCAGTGCTGGCCTAGACTATGGGAGCCATGGGGAGCTGGTGGGTCCTGGGGAATCTGTGTGACCCCAGAGCCTGGACATTCCAGGTGAGCTGCCTTCTGGAGAGAGGGTCAGAGATGACCAGAGTGCCAGCTTTCTTCAATTCAGACTCTTTTCCTTCCTTGCCCCTCACCCACCAGCAGCTGCTGAGAGAGACACTTGAGCCAGGGCTCTCAGGAGCTGCTGCTTCCCCTCTGTTGGGGCTTCCACAGAGAGTGGAGCTTAAACCTTTCCTCTTAAAGAACTGCATAGGACTAAGGGGTGCTTGGACTGTGAGCTCCCTGCTCACCAGCCCTCCCAGGTGCTGCCTACCTGGCTGCTCCATCAGAGCAGGGCACACCCCAAAGCAGAGGGATGTCAAACCTGCTTGAGCACTGCATAGGCAACTCGGAACCAGCACATTTCTCTCTGGCATGGGAAGGGATTGATCTTTGGGGATTCAGGGACAGGCCTGCAGGCCAGATCCCATACCCCCAGGACTGGATCATGTTGCTCAGAGGCACAGAGAGAAGATTTGTGAACTAATCTTGGGAGGTGAGGGACCCTGCATGGGTAGAACTGAAAAGGAAGTGAAGTGTGGGTCCCAGCCACGGCACACTCATGGAGCACCCCTCCCTCCAACAGGAAAGCTGTGCTCTCAGCCCAGGGTGGGATCCTGGACTGGGGAACTCCCAGCCCACAGTGCCATCATGGCGGAGCTCAGCTAGTTTGAGCTCCTGCCTGCTGGCAGACACTGGAGGGAGACTGCAGAGCAGGGTAGGGGGAGAACAGTGAAACCTGCTCCTGACAGCCAGATTATAGAACTCAGAAAGCCCTCACCTCCACAAGCAGACTTTCTGGCTGGGTGGGGCCACCTCAGCCCCTCCCTGGAAGCTCTCCCCAGAAGCCTGGGGGCTGATCTTTGACCCCCCAATGAAACAGCTATGTTACCAGATTTTGTGGAACCTGAGGGCAGGCTCACCCAACCCAGCCCCACCCAGCCTCACTCCCCCACCCGCCTCTGCTGTGGTGAAGAATAAAGACTCACCTGGAAGTTCCAGGACCCCACCCCACCATCTGGAGCATTAAAGTGCTTCTCCTGAGGGGCTAGAGCCAGGCACAGATTCCAAAAACAATACTGCAGCTTGTCTCTTCTGGCAAATGCCACCTACTGACAGGGAGGTCAATTGGCACAGCCCTTTACAGCATTTATGGACTCAATCATACAGGGTGTGGTTGATTCTTACTCACAAGCACCACCTACTGTCTCAGAGATTAAAGTGGGTGTGTCAATATAATTCACACTGTGAAGAAGACCACAGGGCTGGGGAAAGAGAAAGGATCTCAAAGACCTCCATCCTACCTCATCAAACATATGCCACAGACACTCACAAGACACTCACAAGTGAGGGGAGAAGGGGAAAAAAGCCCATCTAGACAAGAGAAAGTCTAAAAATAGAAGTGACATCTGCCCTGGAGGAGAAAGAATTAGCAAAAGAACTCTGAAAGTATGAAAAATCAGAGCAAAAGGACACCCCCAAAAGGGAACACCAGTTCTCTAGCAATGGATATCAACCAAAATGAAAATATTGAAATGGCAAATAATTACAAATATGGATTGTAAGGAAGCTCAGTGAAATCCAACAGAAACTAGTAAACCAACTCAAAGAAACCAGAAAAACAATTCAGGAAATGAATGAAAACTTCACCAAATAGATTGACATATTAAGAAAAAAAAATCCAATAGAACTTCTGTAAATGAAAAATTCATTTAAGGAAATATAAATCACAGTGGAAAGTTTTAGAAATATACTAGACCAGGCAGAAGAAAGAATCTTAGAGCGTGAATACAACTCATTCGCATTAACTCAGTCAGTCAAAAATAAAGAACAGAGAATTAAGAGGAATGAACAAAGCCTATAAGAAATATGGGATTATATAAAACAGTCAAATATAAGAATCATAGGCATCCCTGAGGGTGAAGAAGAAAACACACAAGGGCTGGAAAACCTATTTGAGGGAATCATTAAGGAAAACTTCTCTGGTCTTGCTAAAGATTTAGACATCCAGGTACAAGAAGTTCAATGAATAAATGGGAGATTCATTGCAAAGAGGCAATCACCAAAGCACATACTCATCAGAGTGGTCAAAGGCAACATGAAGGAGGAGCTCCTATGAGTCATGAGGTGAAAACACCAAGTAACTTAAAAAGGAAAACCCATCAGTCTAACTGTAGACTTCTCAATGGAGACCTTACAAGCCAGAAGAGATTGGGGCCCCATCTTCAGTCTTCTTAAACAGAACAACTTCCAGCTTAGAATTTGATATCCTGCAAAAACTAAGTTTCATATATGAAGGAGAAATAAAGACTTTTCCAGATAAGCAACTGCTGAGGGAATTTATCAAGACCAGACCTGCAATGAAGGAAATACTTAGAACAGCATTGTACGTGGATAAGCACAATAGATACTCACTAGTGTAAAACCACCCAAAAGCTAAAGCCCAGACCTCATATAAAATAATAGCACAAGAGGTAAAACAAAGACTCCACCAAGAGACTCCTGGACTTGATAAATAAATTCAGCAAAGTCTTGGGTTACAAAATCAACTTACACAAATCAGTAGCATTTCTATACACCAATAACAGTCAAGCTCAGAGTCAAATCAAAGACTCAGTATCATTCACAATAGCTACAAATAAAAGAAAATGCCTAGAATATACTTAACCAAGGAGGTAAAAGATCTCTATAAAGAGATTGAAATACTGAGGAAAGAAATTGCAGATGACACAAATAAGTGGAAAAACATATCATCCTCATGGATTGGTAGAATCAACATTGTTAAAATGTCCATAATACCCAAAGGCATCTACAGATTCAATGCAATCCCCATCAAAATACCAACATCATATTTCACGGATCTAGAAAAAATAATTCTACACTTCATTTGGAAGCAGAAAAGAGCCTGAATAGCCAAAGCAATCTTAAGCAAAAAGAACAAAGCTGGAGGCATCACATTAGCAGAATTCAAACTATGCTCCAAGGCTATAGTAACCAAAACATCATGGTATTGGCACAAAAATAGACACATAGAGCAATGGAAGAGAACAGAGAACCCAGATAGAAAACCATCCACATACAGCCCACTAATCTTTGTCAAAGCAGACAACAAAATACACTGGGGAAAAGATGCCCTATTCAATAAATAGTACTGGGAAATTGGATAGCCACATACAGAAGATTGAAACAGGATTCATATCTCTCATCACTCACAAAAATTAATTCAAGATGGATAAAAGACTTAAATGTAGGGCATGAAGCCATAAGAATTCTAGAAGAACATGTTGGAAAAACTCTTCTAGATGTCGGCCTAGGCAAAAGAATTTATGAAGAAGATCCCAATGGTAATCACAGCAACAGCAAAAATAAATAAATGGGACTTGATTACATTAAAAAGTTTCTGCACAGCTAAGGAAATAATCAACGGAGCAAATAGACAATGTACAGAATGGGAGAAAATATTTGCAAGCTATATAACTGAGAAAGGGCTAATAACCAGAATCTATAAGGAAATCAGGCAAATCAGCAAGGAAAAAACAAACAAACATTAAAATTAGGCAAAATACATGAACAGAAGCTTTTCAAAAGAAGAGAGACAAATGGCCAATAAATTTATGAAAAAATGCTTTACATCACTAATTGTCAGGGAAATGCAAATTAAAACCACAAGGAGATATATCCCCTTACCCCAATTAGGATGGCTTTCATTAAAAAGCCCCAAAATAGATGCTGGCATGGATGCAGAGAGAAAGGAATGCTTATACACTGTTGGTGCAACTGCAAATTAGTACAATCTTTATGGAAAACAATATGGAGATTCCTCGAACAACTAAAAGTAGACCTGCCATTTGATCCAGCAATCCCACTACTGGGTATTTACCAAATAAAATAAGTCATTTTATCAAAAAGACACCTGCATGTGAATATTTATTGCAGCACAACTCACAATTGCAAGATGTGTAATAACCCAAGTGCCCATCAATTCATGAGTAGATTAACAATTTGTGTTATATGTATACCATGGAATACTACTTGGCCATCAAGAAGGATGAATTAAGGCCTTTTGCAACAATTTGGATGGAACTGAAGACCATTATCCTAAGTGAAGTACCTAAAGAATGGAAAAACAAACACCACATGTGTTCGATATTAAATTGGAAGTAACGGATGAGCATACATGTGCACAGAGGGAAGTAAAACTCAGTGGAAATCAAGCAGGGGCATGGGCGTGGGAGGGGATGGGTGAAAACCTACCTACTGGGTACAATGAACACTATCTGGGTGATGGGCACACTTACAACTCTGACTCAAGCATAACAAAATCGATACATGTAACCAAAAACATTTGTAACCCCCTAATATTTTGGGGGAAAAAAAAGATAAATTGTACTTCATCAAAATTAAGAACTTCTCTTTGAAAGACACAGTTAAGATCATAAAAGACAAGCCACTGATTGGGGGGGCAATATTTGAAAATAAATTAAAACTATTAAAAAGCTAATGGAATTAGATAACAATGTAGCAAGACTTATGTAGTTAAAGCATTTTCCATAAGAAAATCATCAGAGAAACCAACCAGCCAGTAATGGGAAGAAGAAGAAGGCACTGGTCCTACAGAAAGCACTGGTCTTGGAGGCAGAAAATTTGGATTTGAATTCCAGCTCTGTCTCAAGCCAGCTGCATGAATATGGGCAAGTTACTTAAAATTGTGGAATCTTATTTTTCTGGAAGTATTATTTCAATGAATAAGATAATATTTGGCACATGGTGGATTCTCAAAATTCTTAGTTGCTTCTACGGGGATGAAGTTCTAATATCTAAAATTGTCCTATGTAAGGCGATGGTTCCTAAAATTGAAAACTCTTGTTCTCTAATTTGTTCCTTAAACTAGGCCAGTCTGGGGACCAACAGGGAGAGCATATTGCCCCAGAATTAGCCAAAGCAGTGAGTTTACCTTTTGCTTTGACAATTCTTGTTTCAGCTTGGTAAAATCTGTGAGGTTTAAATAAAACATGGGTTTTTAAAAACTTTCATTGAAACTTGAATTTTACTAAAATTCACATCGATGGAAAACTGTATGTTTGGAAAGGCCTGTGCAGAAGAAGAAAAAAAAATCTTTCAAATACCTTGATGCTTCCAATAAAAGTTCTTGTAATAAAACTTACTTCCAGCTGTAAGGCATTATATGGCACTTGTTTAACCTTAGTGGCAGTCAATGATCTCTAGGGTTTTGGGAAGGAATAAAATTTAACACTGTCAAGAAACAAAATGTCTTAAAATCCATAGAATGAAGAGGACCCTGAAAAACAATGTTAAAAAAAATTTTGAAAGGCCAATATATCAGGAAGAGCAGCAATTGGATTAAGAAACCCAGTCTGATTTCAAAGTAGGGAAATTTATACAGTACTCCTTATTAATCACCTTTGGCCATCATAGCACTTCCTTGAATCTGGAGTCTTTTTCTAGACATCACCCAGATTGTTATCAAAATATAGACTAGGATAGGGAAATGCCACTGAAGGGAAGGAACCTGAGAGATCAGTCCCATTTCATAGACGAGGAAATCAAAGCCCTGAAGAGGCTGAGTAAGTTGTTCGAGGCCACATGGTGTAGCAGGAGGACAAGCTGAGACTTGCCCTCTGGGTACCGAGTCTCCCCATTGCCAGCTCAAATGCCAGAAGAGTAGTGCCACTGCCTACTGGGGAGTGAAGCCACAGACTGTAAGTGGGGACACGCAAGGGCAGCCTTCTTTTTGTGAAAACTCAAATGCCAACTCCCACCCTTCCCACTGGGTGCAACATATGGCTTCCAGCAATTATTGTAAGCGCATACTCACACAAGGGCAAAACTATGCCAGAATGTTAAGAGAACTGTAATCTCACTTGATCCTCCTGGAGAGCAGTAGGCAATAAGAATTCAGCCCTCTGAGCTGCTCAGATCCTCATCTCAGCCTCCATCTTAATGACCTCAACGTGAATTAGTCTCTGCAGTGCAAGGAGAAAGGTGCCCAAAGGCCAGGAGTCAAGGTCCCTGCCCCGACCAGAGATGTGCAGCCTCTAGGGCCTTGGGCTGCCTCCTGCCCACTAGAGAGCCTCTCACACAGCCTGCCGCAGACAGAAAGGGAAAGGCAACGAGTCAGGGAGGTGGGGATCTGCTCCATTTTAAAAATTATTAAATAAACATACAGGTTGATTTTCCTACATGTAGGGCACTATTAATTCATTAACAACAGCCACTCTCATTCAACACCTTTGTATGTGCCAGGAATAAGTTACATTATCTCTTTTAACTATAATAATTAAAATGCAACAATTCATTTGGCAAATATTTACTGAGCATCTATTAGTGCAGAGGACTGTATTAGGAACTGAAGATACAAAGATCAGATACTGTTTTCAAGGAGTTTACCTACCAGAAAGTCAGAAACGTAAACATTCGTTCAGGTTTTTTTTTTTTTTTGTTTGTTTGTTTTTAATATTTTGCCGAGATGGCGTCTTGCTTTGTTGCTCAGGCTCGTCTCAAACTCTTGGCCTCAAGGGATCCTCCCACCTCAGGCTCCTAAAGTGCTAGGATTACAGGCGTGAGCCACCACACCTGGTCCTCATTCAGTTTTTCATTCGTTTATTCTTTCATTTAAACAAACATTCAGCAAGTATTTATTGGTATCTATGGTATCTATTAGTATCTAAGATTCTGGTGCTAGGGATGCAATATTGCAGAATATGATCTTGCCTTCAAGGAGGTCACACAGTAAAGAAGGGAGGCAGATAATACGCCTGTTTTTTTTTTTTAATTATGGTAGATTAAAGTTAGCCACAAATTCTTTGCCACTCTATGGCAAAGAGGTCTATGTCCCCCCACCCTGATTCTGGGCTGGCCTAGGTGACTTGCTTAACCAGTAGAATGTGGCAGAAGTAACATTCTAGAATTTCTGAGGCTAGGGCATAAGAAGCTTTGCAGTTTCCACCTTGGCCTCTCGGAACCTTGCTCTGAGGGAATCAGTCCACCACGTAAGAATGTAAGAAGTCCAACCACCCTGAAGCCGCCATGCTGAGATACTACCTGTAGGAGCTCCTGTCTGCAGTCCCAGCTGAGCCCTGACTTCCAGCCACTCCAGCCAGGGCACCAGGCATTAGAGTGAAGCCGTTAGGGACCCTCCAGGCCAGCCCAGCAACTAGCTGAACATCGAGTGACCTCCGTCGATGCCACATGAAGTACTAATAGCAGAATCACCTGGCCAACACCTACCCAAATATCTGACCCACAAAATAGTGAAACACAATGAAATAGTTCTTGCTTTAAGGAACTAAGTGTTGGGACAATTTGCTGTGCAGCAATAGGTAAACGCAACACAGACGGTTTCAAGTAGTGGAAATGAAGTGCTATGAAGAAATTGAGACAGTATAATAGGATAAAGAGTGATTGGTGGGAGAGTAAGTTTAGACTGGCTGTCCTAAAAAGGCCTCTCTGAGAAGGTGGCATCTGAACTGAAACCTGAATGGTAAGAAGGAACCAGGCATATGATGACCAGGGGAAAATTGTACCAGGCTCGGGAAACAGCAAATGCAAAGGCCCTGACAAAGGGACAAGCTGGGTGTGACTAGGGGGCAACAAACAACATGGTAGGTGCTGTGAGCAGCCGTGCCCACGAGGCAGTGGGAGCACACAGCCAAGCAGGCTGTGCACTGGGGCTGGGACTTAACCATTTGGACAAGAGGAGCAAAGCGCTTCTAGACAGAGACAATAGTCTGTTCAAAGACACAGGACGGTGAGAGAACCTGGGCATGATCAGAGATCATAAGCATCTTGTCATTGTCACAGCCGAGCAGGTAAGGTCATGGTGACAGGAGGCTGACACAGCCGAAGAGGGAGGCAAGGCCTGGATCACAAATAAAGTTGAATTCTGTGCAAAGAAGTTTTGAGTTCATAATCTAAGGGGTAAGAAAAAGCAGAGCCCCTGGAGCCAGGCTGCCTGAATCAAAATCCCAGTTCTGCCACTTGATAGCTATGTGGCCTCGATCAACTAACTCACAGAAGCATCATCAGATATGTTTCTATTTTTCGAGAGTACCAAGACCACAGAGGTGCATATCATTGCCATAGAAATCCCAGAGGAGCAAGGCTGCAGCCACCCTGGGTGTCCCAGAAGACTTCCTGAAGGAGGCCAGTTGAAACTACCAGGGAGGGTGGATTTGGAAGAGTGGAGATGGGAGTTAATATCAGTTCACACTAGGGGAACCCTCTGCTTTAAGACTCCTCCTCCAACCTGGTTAGTTTCCAGGGTGAGAGGGAGGAAACATATTTGTAGAGAAGTCTTTGAGGCCATGACACCAGAAAAGCAGGTTCTGAAAACAAAACCAAAACCTCCCTAAATGCTGGTGGTGTCTAGGTTGTCGTTCTGACCACCAGACAAGGCCACCTCCTGCTCAGCCATCACTTGGTCCTAAGGAGGTTAAGCAGAGTTAGATCTGGTGAGTGACAGCACACAAATGAAAGCAGCTCTGCTAAAATGAAGAGGGAGGCAAGGGATTGCCTTCTCGGGTAGCTGGCTACCCTGAAAAGGCTCTTCTTATTCAGTCCGCATCTGATCAGCATATGCAGATTAGGAGAAACCAGTGCTGTGACCTTGCGGAGATGGATATTGGACACGTTCTTTGCAGGGATCCATCCGCATGAGATATGGAATCTGGGGGCTTTTGTCTTCAAAGCTTGAGAATCTTACACATAAATATTCATTCCATTACTTCTGATTTTACATTTGCATCACAAAAAGAATCAATAGCCAAATGTCACTCAGCCCTTCCAGGCACCCAGGAGAAAAGGCAGGAAGGCTTAGGAGACAAGTGCGGCTTTTGGCCTGGGCTACTCGTTGTGAGGAGGTGGCAGAACAGAATTTGGAGGAGACCACCTTCTTACCTACCCAGCGCCCTTCTGTTATCATTATTATCACTGTCAGCACCCTATTTTATATTTTAATAGTACTTTCTATTGACTTTCACTGTCATCATCATTATTATTATTGATGTACAAGTCTATGAATTTTAACTGTGGATAGAATCTTGTAGTCACCTCCACAGTCAAGATACAGAACAGTCCATCACCCACAAAGCTCCCTGTGCTATTCCTTTCAGTCACACCTCCCTTTGCTCTTAACTCCCGCATCCATGAACTGCCCTACAGTTTTGCCTTTTCCAGAATGTCATCTAAATGGAATCCTAGAGTGTGTAACCCTTTTTTACTTATTGTAACACCTTGGAGATGCATCCACGCTTTTGCATGTATCTGTACAGCATTCCTTGTTGCTGAGTAGTCTTCTATTGCGTGAATGTACCAGCTTGTTTATCCATTTATCCACTGAAGGACATTCAGGTTCCTTTCAGTTTTGAGAAATTATGACTAGAGCGGCTATCAGGATTCATGTGCAGGTTTTTGTGTGAATGCAAGCTTTCATTTCTCTAAGGTTAAGTACCCAGGAGTGAAAGTGATGGGTCCTATGCCTCCTGCTCCCAAAGTCTTTTTACATTTCTTCTTGTTTTTCATCTTCCCAGTTTTTCCAGGAAGTATAAAGCAAGTACAGCCACTATTATTATCTTCATTAGCCCAGGGGCATTGCATCAAATTGTGCCGCCTGCTACTAAATCTTTTCATAATAATTTCCTACAGCCCAACTGGGGTGAAGTGAACGTGTGTGACTTCAGACTCTGAGCAGCCTCTGAGGAGCAGGGGAAGTGGCTGGAAAGAATGGCCTCCCTCCCCGCCACCGTGACCCCTTGCTGGGCCCAAAGCGGGAGGAAGGTCAGGTGAAACACAGAGTAGACTCTCTAAGAGCACGACTTCCTTCACTATCCCATGGCCCGTAAATGGTCAGGACAGATGTGAAAAGGAGGACGATTTCATGGCAAAGCACTAAGTGTATACCTGGGTTATGGACTTAAAGATCTAAGTTCACATCTGAGCTCTACCATTTATTGATGGTGTGACTCAATGAACAAGCCACTTAGCTGTGGAACTGAATTTTACCACTGTTCCAAGAAGAGAAGTAAGGTAGAGCACCCCATCACAAATCCTCCATTTCAAAACATGGGCCCAGAGGAGCCATCCAAGACCTGCCCATGGAACAACCTGCCGTGGATCTCGTGGCAGGTTAGAAAGTCAGACCCTTCACCTGCATGGAAGTTATAATCTGGGATGGAAGTGGGAGGCATAAGTAATCATTTTTACATTTCATTATAAGTTATTCATTGGAGAGAATGTTGTTCAAATTCACTCAAAGGAGGTGACTGAATTGTGATGACAATAACATTATAGAATGTAGTTAGAAGATACAGGTACATATTCATAACAAAAGTGCCAAAATTAACTCAGTTCTCTTCCTGGGCCTCTGATGAACCTGATGACATTTTGCTACCTCAGAAAGTGAGTTAGCATATAATAAGCATTTAATACCTTAGTGGTTTCTGCTCCTTTTTCTCTCAGTATTAACATTAGTATAATTATAATTATGGCATAATTATAATTGTCCACAGCGGCAAACACACTGAAGTTTGCATATGAAGACACCTGTACTTGGATGTGAGCAGGCCAGCAAGTTTGCCCTTCCCCTGCCTCTGACCACGCCATCCTTCTAGAATGTGTCTTCATGGCCCTGCGTGCAGTTCTGCTGGGGTAGGAGCCCCTTGCCTGTCTGAGTCCCCTGTGGAGCTGGGTTCCCACATAGGCTCTGGAGGGAGGAGGGACTGGAGCTCCTTCTCCTGTCACCACCCTCCCGCTGTGGCTGAAACAATAGCTTGCAGAACATAACGTGCCAGTTCTTTAGATTCCTGGAATTTAGTTAATTATCAGCTTTCCTCCCAATGATGATCTTAATACATAGCAGTCATTTCTTTTGTATTTTATAATATTTGGATCTATAAGCCTTAATAAATATTTCCTGAAATATTTTGTAAAATCAGATAATAGCACTGCATTGCATGTTAACTAGCTCAGGTTTGGTCCCTGAGCTACTGGAGCCAAGCACCTGGGTTTATTCCTGTATTAACTATATTAACTTTACCATGTCATAACCTGTACCCTGAAGTTTTAGGTGTTTGGCAAAGCCGTGTGTCCAACCATAAAAAATCATCAACACACAGTTAATGGGCACAAACCAAGCATAAGTCACTGAGCCCTGAAATGAAATGAGGCAACAGATCCGATCCCTACTATTACAGTTCAGCTGGAAATAATAATGATGATAATAACATAATGCTGGCTAACACTTCTACAGCACTTGCCATGTGCCGCACAATTTACATATAGTAACTCGTTCATCTTCTCATCAGCCCTGTGAGGGAGGCATTATTATCCCCATTTAATGGACAAGGAAAGTAAGCACAGATAGTAAGTAATTTGAACAAGGCCATACAGCTAGAAACTAGCAGAACAAGGATTCAAAGCCAGGGTCCTCACATTTAACTGTAAAACACATCACAGGGTTCTGTGCACACAGATGCTCATTAAACTTGCGTGGAATAAAGAATACAGTGACTGAGCGAGCCTGCCGATCCCAATGGGAGGTGGGGAAGGTGAGGGCTGTGGAATTCAGAGGGAGCAGAGATCATCAGGACAGGACGGGGCTGGGGGCCTCCCTCCACAGAGGAGGCAGAGATGGAGCTGACGCCTGCAGACTGGCCGAGACTGGGACAGGCAAAGAGGTTTGGGGAGGGCGGTCAGGGCAAGTGGAATGGCACGAGCAAGGACACAGAGGGACACGAGTACAGCGTCTGCGCTGAAGTTGGAAGGAAGTTCGTATCTGAAAACGTGGAACACTAAGTTGACGCCTAGATAGCACACCATGGAGCACGGGGAATGGGGAGGCTGAGGAAGGATGTGACGCAGACCCCATCATGCTGCCCAGGTGTGACTGTGATACAGCTAACGCAGCACGACTTGAAGAAAACTACTAAGAGCCCGGACTATTTTTAGGGGGGAAATAAGGGGAGGAATACATGCAAAGGATATCAGAGCAGAAGCATTGAAAGAATCCAAGTCTACCTGTATGTTTAGAAGAATGGAGGAGAGCAGGTGGCAGAGTTGTCCTCATCCCACTGTCCCCTCTCGTAGTCCTCTCCCTCTCCCTCTCCTCCACACTGGCCTCCTTGCAGGTCCTAGAACTCCCAGGCAAGCTCCCGCCTTAGCATGCTCATCTCTCTGCCCAGAAAGCCCCAGGTATCCACAGGTATTGCTCGCAGACATACTCACCTTTTTATTTTCTACCCTTTTCCCCCTTTGAATGCGATATAATGGACAAGATCTTTGTTTTGAGCACTTCTTTATCTCTAGTGCCTAGAACAGTACCTGACACTTAGTAGGCTCTCAATATGAATGAATGAATGACCTAATAGATGAAACATTGAATAGCACAAATGTGGATACATTTATTTGATTAGAAACCCCATTCAAAGTGCACTGTTTACTGGCTAACTCATTATCAAGCAACATATAGTTGAGCACTAACAGTCCTAGGGCTAGGACTAGGGCTAGCCTGGCATCCTTGGTGAACAAGGGTTAATTTGCCTTAATGCCAGTGGAGGACATCTTTTCTGGCACCTTCTCCATTTTTCCTTCAAAAAACATATCAGATCTGAAATCCCACAAGAGCTTGTCAGATCTGGGACTTGACAATGCCTATGAATATTTCTTTGGCACCAAAAATGTGACAAAGTTAGAGATGATTATGATAACATGGAGATGAAATGAAACAAAGTCGTAGGGACAGAGGCATTTGAGTTTTATCCTAAAGTCATCCTGTGTGTGACACATGGCCTTGGTTGTGCTCCTTCAACCTCTTTTTAGGCAAGACTGTTAGAGAGGCATTAATACCATCCACTCCACTCTACCTCACAGACCAGCCCAGGAGAGCTCAAGAGATTGTTCCAGATGATAAAAGCTGCAGGTGCTAGAAGGAGAAATGGCCTTTAAGAATTTTTCAAGTAAAGGATACAAATGGATTCACCATTGAAACTGGGATTCTGAAGCTGCACCAGAAGCTCCAGCAGCTCATATAATTTTGGAGGAAATACTGAAGGTTACTACCAAGATTTCCATGTGCAAGATGCCCCAATGTATTTAGGGGTGCTCCAGTTATTATCATGATAACCTGAGGTTCTAATGCAATTTCAACATCTCCAGAGTCACGCAGCTGGGGTGGGGGCAGGGCCTAGGGTGAGTGAGCATCCAGGGAGCGTGAGGCAGGGGGACGGGCAAGCCTCTGCTTTCCCGGCAATCGATCAGCCAGTTCCAAACTGAGGAATGGAAATGCCAGCATGTGCACACACTGTCACATTGTGACCCATTTACAGCACAGCAGAACTTCTTGCTTTGGTCAATAAGTCAGCTGTATGCGTGGGACACTCCAGTTTATAGAATGTCAGTGCTGGGAGGCAGCCTAGGGATCTGACCGCATGTGCTGCATCCCCTCCAGGGGGTTCACAATGGACTGTCACAGGAGAGGACTCTGACAATCTTTTGGTAAAGAAACTTATTTAACCTTGACACAACATTTCCCTAAACCTATTTTGCCATGGATTATTTTTTTAAAGAATATCCATTATTGTAGACTCATAGACTGCAACAAGGTTTGAGAAATGCCAATGGAGCAACTTGCTCGCTATACAGAGGAGGAAAGAGAGGGCTGGGCAGTTCATTACCTGTCCAAGACCAAACAGCCATTGCCTATCCCTGTCCCCCTCTCCTTTTTAATTCAGTCCGTACACACCTATTGGGTGCCTTCTCTGCACCAGGAACTGCACTAGAGGGTCAACGGCAAGATAGGGCAGACACTTCCATCCTCGTCGGTCCTTTAGGACTAAGGGGAGTCCATTGTGCCTAAGTCATCCTTGATGGACCTTCAGTTACAATGCTAACACAATTATTATAAGGTGAGTGCTACAAAAGTAAAAAATCAATAAGCATGTTGGTAGAGGAATGGAATTTAATTGTTCTTGTTGACTAAGAGTTAAGCCAAAAAACTCTTTTACTTTCAACTCTTTTCTTGAAAATCATTCTAAACTATATTAATTCACATTCCACTTTAAGGTTATTATTCATTCAAATATAACAAGTGAGCAGCCGCTATGTGACATGACACACGAATGCGGATGCTAAACAGAAATTTGGATACAAAAGACCATAGATGGTTTCAGAGATTATGTTTAGATTTTAGAAACTATTGTTATTTTTAATAACAAGTCATTATATATCTTCTATATAAGCTTGTTTTATTATCATTTATTTCTTTTTCCCTCTAAAAGTGGAAAATGTTACAGTCATTTTAGGGTTAGCTCCTTTTTGTTAAATGAGCATATCTTCCTATGAAAATAAAAAGTGCTCAGCAAACACTTGGCTGATGGAGAAGCTGAAGTGTCACCATTCAGGACAGTGCTGGCCTCACACGTGAATGCATGGAGGGGTCTCCTGTACTTTTCTCACACGTGAGACAAGAACTAATTAGGGACTTTGAAGAAGTCTACGATCTTGCCAAATAGGTCTTGAAAGAAATTTATAATTTGAGATTTGACAAGCCACAATAGTATCACAGTTGGAGACCCCATTTATTCAGTTTTCTGGTTTTCTTCTTAAATACCTGCCTAATTTAGAGGGTTTGACGGGAGTAGAAACCACAAGGTGAGAAAATTCTATCTGGGACTATAAATGTCAAACACTTCTTATCTACATTACCCTCTCTACTTTCTCCCCAACCATTGGTTATGATATTATCTTCTACTGTTTCTCAAATTCAAATGGCTAATGAAGAGTGAAAAGTATTGCCTCATTCTATGAACGCTATATGAATTATAACTGTCTTCTCATTCATTGACTAAATAATCAATTCTTCAATAAATATTTGAGCACCTGTATATGCCAGACTCTATTATAGTCACTGCAGATACATCAGTGAACAAACTAGACAAAAATTCTTGCCTGCATTGAGGTTACAGTCTAGTGTAGAGAGACAAATGTAAATATGTTCAATATTAGTATATCACACTGTATAACATATCATCTCAGTTAACGTGAAAAAAGATAGAAGGACAGGGAAGAATAAACTTATTTGTGATCCTTTTCCCAATTTTAGATCAGTTGCTCATCTGGTAGCCTGAGCTTAGACTAAGCTATTCCCTGGACACTCTTTTTCTAACAATATACCACTGTAAGTGCCTTCCTCTCTGAATCTAGCCCCACTCGCCTGGTCTGATGTGAATCAGAAGAACAAATTTGCATCAGATAAACATATTAAAATTTATTTTTCCACTTAAAACCCAAGGTCTGTTTCATCCCAGGCTTGGAGAAGAGAAGAGACTTTTTTCTAGAGTAAGCAAATGGGCTGAAGGGATAGGATACTGGCAGAATAGATTGCCTTTGAATTGTAACACATGTTTGGGAAAATAATTCTAGATGAGTCAATTTTACACTTATATTTTTAAAATCCTAATTAGAGGGAAATGCACTCACTAATGGGGATATTTTCTCACCTATCTAGTAGGAAGTTACTCAAAAGTTTTCTTACCAAGCTCTGTGATAATTCTATTAAGACACCAGGCCACTGGATCCTTTTAATGGTTCCAAGTGTGTTATCATGTTCTCTTTGTTAATGGACTACAAAGAAGCTAGCCTGCTTTAAAATTATTCATGAAATTCCAAATTAGAAGCCAATTAATGGAATGGTAAAAAGCCTCTAACCCACACCAATGGAAACTATAAAGTAAGATGTTTCTTTTTATAAAATAAGAGGCCCTATCACTAGGTGGGTAAAACACTGGTGAAAGTATAGACATGACCAATCAGTTGGGAGTGTGGGGTAACTTAACACACATATAGGGAAGGGTCTTGTTTTCTTTAATAACTTAGATGAGATGGAAAACTTGCTCTTTAAATCTGCTGATGACATCAAATTAGATTGAATGGCTAGCTACTTGGGGAATAGAATTAAACATCAAAACAGTAAGTCTGGCCTGATGAAAGAGGATATTAAAAGGATCAAGTTCAATGAAGAAGCATATAAAGTAACTCTCACAGTTACTTTGTGCTAGAGCAAGAAGGGACAGGAACTGGCTTTGTCAAAAGCCCAGTCAAGAAAGATCATGGAGCCCTAATGAACCACAAGCTGCATGCATTGGCAAAACAATGCTTCTTTTTAAATAAGGAGCCTGTAATGGGAAGCTAAAGAGCAATATGGCATGTGGGAAGGATGTCATCAGGCTGTGTTATATACATCAGTGGGAGGGCTTTAGGACCACAGTGTGCTCTCTTCTATAACTCACAACTAAGGTTGGAGAAGGTTCCGAAAACTATTAAAGGGGAGCAAATCTTATGGTGAAAGTTTAAAAGACTGGGTTTTTTAACCTGCGCACCCAAGAAAATTCCTCTGTTGTTGAACTTGCCATCCTGTGTTAAGATCTAAGTGTCTGCCTCTCTCAGTACTACGAGACTGGGACCGTTTTTGTATGTCTCCACTACCTCACAGATAGGGTTTCCATAATATTTTGGGACATACTTATATTTAAATTGTATTTATCTGAAATTCAAATTTAACTGGGTAACTTGTATTATTATTTGCTAAATGTGGCAGCCCTACTCAGACTAATCAGTAACCATCCTATAATAACTCTTTGTTGAACTAATTAATATTATATCCTAGGTATTATGCTAAATGAGGAGAATATAAAAAGCGAAAAATCCAGGTAGATGACACAACGAAGACCTCAGTTAACCCAAACAACTGAGGAGAGGGACAGGATTTTGGCAGGAAGTACAATACAAATTGAACAAGGGGCTTCAAAGAGTAGGGGGGTTTTCTGGACAGACTCTTTGAGATGACAAAGATCAGCTCAGCTTTCAGTCTTCTTATTCCAGGGCCTCTAGGCCTCAGCTGAGGGCATGTGGGTGCTACTAAGGGCTCCTGAGATTGACTGTGTGGTTGGATGCTAAGCTCAGTGCCGACAAAAAGATCAGAGATAACGTGTTTATGCAGAGCTGTTCTGATTTTCCTATACCCTGTTCCAGTAAGTGGTATACAGTAGGTATTTAGGATCTATCTGATGAATGAATAAATGAAGAATGAGACTAAAAACAACAAAACTGATTTCCATCCTTCATTTAGAGAACATCATTGTTGCATCTTACAGATAGACGGGATAAGGCACATTAATAGGTCACAGGTGTTAAGTGTGAATTGGCCAGGAGGGACCCTCAGTAGCACAAGGGATAGGAAGAGAGCTCCCTGGGCTGGGAACTGAGAAGAGGAGTGTCAGGGACTGAAACCATTAGGACTCAGGCTCTCTCAAACCAACATCTAACTTGACATTCTGTGAATTTTCCAAACGGCAAGGGGACATTCAGGAGGGTCAGTATTTCCTTCACTGGTGGACAGATTATCACAGAGGTAGCAACTATTTATGACAACAGGGACATAACTTTTATTGCTAAATACAGTAGTCAAAATGGTATTAATTAAAAACATAGGGATATTATAAGTTCTCTGGCTTCAGCAATAATTTGCAGTGAAGCTAAAGCTATTCTCTAAGTCTCCCAGAGAGCTTGAGGTAGAAAAAAATTAGGTTTACTTTTTCCAAGAGTCTGAAAGAACAGACAATTCTTTGGCAATATAGACCATGCCATCAGGGAAGGCTTGAAGAAAGAGCCAGTTTTGGACTTGGTCCACTCCTGTGAGAAACAGTTTGCTTGGGGTAGGGCCCAGTAGTCAAATGGAATCACATTTGAAGCTCACATTGAAGTCATTGTTTTCTGTCACAGTGATGGGCAACAGGTACAGATTTAGAAACACCCGCTGAGCTCTTGCCACATGCCTAGGAGGATGCTGGGAACTTTCTCTAAAAAGACCAACAAGGTTGGTTACAGTGAGGTACCAGGCACTTCTTGCCCAACAAGGTCATGAAGATGCCCTTTATCCAGGCATCCTTGGAGCCAGAGGTATTTTCAGGGAGGTCTAAGCACTGCAGAGTGACTCCCCCATTCTCCTCTCCACACCTTTTCCAGAACCTCCCACCCCAGAATCTCACTGAAGCAGGCAAGTGTCAGGGGAAGGGACGGTGGAAGGAGGACCAAGTGATGGGCTCTGGGGTGGATTCCTAACAGTCTGTGGCTTTCAGGGCACACGTTAATCATCTCTTAGAAGCAGCATGGGCTTTGTGAGATGGATTTGGGAGCAAACCAGGGTTCCGATGTAGGACGCAGGCATGACATTAATTGAGGACTTAGTATGCATGAGGCACTGTTCTATGCACTTAACAAATAATAAGTCCTAAATCAGCACGACAGGTATAAAAGTAGGTAACATTTTTAGCCCTGTTTTATAAATTAAGAAACTGAGGCACCAGAGAGGTTTAGGAATCTAACCAGATTACACAGGTCTTGTCTTAGTGTTCTCTTCTGTACAGTAGAGGGAGCATCTGCCTAAAAGGTGTGGGTAAGAACTAAATGAGACAAAGAATGTAAAGCACCTAGCCCAGGGAATGCCACCTAGTGGTTGCTAATGAGGGGTGTGCTTTCTGATACTGTAACTCATGTGGTTTTATATGGTGATTACCATGCACGAGGGCAACAGTTGCTAATATTGCAAAAGAATACATAACACAAAGGTTCATTTATTTTTGGCTTTGAAATGCAATTTTCAACAGGCAGGTGCCAGCCTAGGAACACGTTGTCCTCAACAGTTCATTTATAAATCAGCTGTTCGGAAACAGAAATACACTTTCCCAGAGAAACAATACTGTAAACGGTTAGCTCATTAAAGGCAATTTAATCCATAAGAGAGCAGAACTTTAGTGTTAATATTATTAGCTTATGTACTGGGAACATTCATTCATTTAACAAACTTCTATAATGTACCAGGCACTGTCCCGGGAGCTGAATAGACAGGGTTATTGAAAGCATGTCTGTTGCCTCAAGGAACTTATAATTCAGTGAAGGAAATAAACATTTGATCAATGATTCAAGTGGAGTGTGACAGAGGTGGGTTCAGGCTGTCGGAGGATGGGGTTGGCATCTGGGGGTGGGGGGAGGCCAGAGATTGGTAATGAAGCCCCGGAGGGAAGGAAACGAATTGCCTTGGCTTGGGTTCCGGGCTAGCGCTCCTGCTTACTTTCCACATCCACACCCCACTTCCCGGGCTCTGGTGTGTTCCTAAGCTCCCTCTGGGGCATCCAAGCCTGGCAGCCCCTATTTTCCTACATGCTCCATGTCCACAACATCAAAAGCCCTGTTCTTTCAGTCTAAAGGGTCACATCTAGGTGTTAAGAGGAAAACAATGTAAAAAAAATGTCTTCCTGATGTGTGATTAAACACATTCAACTTCCCCAAGACAAATATCTTTTAAAATGCATTTTAAGAAGCAGACAATTTAAAAATCATTTTTTAAAAATATATAAATGCTTGAACTGGAAGGTATAAATACAGGAAAGCATTCCAAAAAAGTAGTGGTCACGCAGACCAATAGGCCCAGGTTATGGATTTGCCTTGGGAATCATTTTCTTTAAGTGATTCCTATTTCTTTCCTAACCCACAGATCCTTCAGATGCTGGAAGGATATTGTTCTTTCTATGTTTACACAGCAGCCCACATAGGAATAGAAGTGCTGGCACCACCAAGAGGAGAAGGAATGTGGAGTGGCCATTTGTCTGGGTCATCTGTAACCTGGAGGGGCTTTTCCTGGGACAGGGGTATAGTGGACAGTGTGATTTCACACTTCCAAACGGAAGCTGGAGTCGCATCATAAAGACTCTTCAGGAGGAGCTGGAAAACTGCCCCGTTTCCCGGCACCAAATTCCTCCTCGCCCCACCCCAAGTCCCCAAGCCACCGCTGCCTATAGCAGAAATGCCCATGCCTAGCATGCAGGCTGTCTGGCTTGCACCACCCCCAGCATGGGGACCAGGGTGACAATTACATAATTGTGCTAAAAGCCTCTTTTCCGTGACGTGGGGTTGAGAGGCAAGATTGTAATTCCAATTCAAGAGGCGATTCTGAAATGCTAGGGCAAGTTAACAAGCTGAGGCAGTCAAGAGAAAAACGAGTCCTGACAACTGCGATTACTGGCAGATAAAATAACTCTCTCCCTATAGAGCAGGTCCTGAATAAACGAATGACCGAATGGTACAGGCCGTTTTCATATAATCTCACGATGTGAGATCTGAGTGTTCACTGGTTTCTTCCTGCATGTGTTGATCGTTTTTGTGCACTTTGCAAGGTGGATCACGCTTGCCCTTGACTACAGGTATTCTGAGGATTGGTATATTTGTGACCACACCTGGCCCCATGCTGATACCCACTATATCCTGCGAAATGTATTTATGGTTGTCCGACCACAGGGGTATTAAAGAAATCAAGCTATTCTGCCTGCATTGTTTGGACTCCAGAAGGTCCCAAATTATGTCAGACCCAGTGGTGAGCTTCCACGTCGGGGCCCAAGCCTCACCAGGGTACTGTGCTCTGAGCACAGCCAGCATTGATTTTGACTCTGGCTCCATCTCCACTTGAAGCCTTTCTTTGCCTTCCTGCCTCAGCATCAGAGGGTTAAAGCAGCTCCTCTGGCAGCAGCTTCTCCTCATTAGCAACCTGGAATCACTGCTGTGCTGAAGGCTGCATTGTTCTACAGCATTTGAATGTGAATTTGCATAACGGAGCAGGTGAGAGCGCCTCTTGCCTGTTCAGGCAGCTCTGATTGGCAGAGAGAAAGAGATTTGTACGTAATTGGCCGCAATTAATTCGACGCACTTTTATAAGGATAAAAAGAAAAGCAGAAAATTGCTCATTGCTGCAAGTCAAAACCACATCTGCACTCTCCGTGGTGTGTGTTTGCAGCGATGGGTGGGTGTGTCATGTAAAGGCATGTGAGGGAATAACCTTGTGTGTTCGGTGCATTTTTTTTTCCTAGGAGCAAGAAAAGGCTTGTTCCCCAGAGGTGCCTCTGCCCTGGAGGTCCTCAGCTGCAGTGTCCTTCATAGCGCAATGCTGTTAGCCATCTTGTCCAATTTGTATTTGAGGCCACTAGGAGACATCATTAGAAATCACAGCATTCTTTCTTCAGGACCAGGATAACACCGAGCTCCACATCTCTTCTGTACCCAGTCCAAAAAAGGCTGACTCCTAGCTGTCTCGGGGTCTGTTGGCAATCAGTTCTAGCTAGAAACTTAACCACCTTATATTTTACTCAGAACACTCTGTGGTGCTAGTGATAAGCTGGGAGATGTGGGGGGAACTGTCACAGAATTAAGCATTTAGGAAATTTAATATCAAGGTGGTTTATAACCTTAAGCTATTCACGGTCTCCTTGTCACCAGTACTTCAGAAACAGTTAATACTACTCTTGCTTTATTTCCCTTCTGAGATAAGGATGGAGGGATGAAGTAGAGTGTCTTTCCCTCCTCTCCAATTCTTTCCTCTCTGCCTGTCTTTCTCCTGAAGGGAAGCTTCCTGAGAGTGGAATCATTTCCTCTGCAGCTGGATTAAGTCAGTACATGGGTTACTGCCTCGAAGAGAGAAAACATGGCATCCAACAACGTTCGGTGTCCCTTTGATTCATTCATCCTGTTGAGTCTCGTTCAATTAGTGGCTCGTACATGTGCAAGGGGCTGTGTGTGCACAAACGAAGACTCAGAGCCCTCACTGGAAATACTTCTAGGTTAGAGTGAACGGAAGTCTCTTCAAGGCTCCTGTGTGCTCACAGCTGGGTAGTGAGGGGCCTCTGGCCTGAGCCCCATAATCACTCCCTTCAGAATCCGAGAGGCCAGGCCACAGAGGGTCCCCATGATTATGGTTTTACTAGATTCTGCTGCCTCTAGAAAAATGTCCTTCCTATATCCACATGAAGATGACCCTGGGCTATGATAGGGCTATAACGAGGACAGATGTTGGCTTTGGGGCCAGCTCTCTTGGGACCAAATCCTGGCACCCTCACTTCCTGGTTGTGTAACTTAGGTGAATTTGCTTAACTTTTATATGATTCTCCTCATCTGTTAAATAATAGTAATGATACTGATCTCAAAGGGTGGGCACAAAGATTGAAAGTAGCAACATACCTGAAGAGTTTAACAATAGGCCCGGCACATAGTACATGTTCATTAAATAGTTCAATAATAAAAACAGAGAGAAATAGGCAGATTTGGCCCCAGGAATCCCAGTGGCTATCACCTAGCCAAGAAATAAAACTCAAAGTGACGCCGGCTCTTACAGATCCTGCATTCTAGTTGCTCTCTTCCCGATCTCTGGGGAGGGTGGCAGGCAGGCGGTGGTGGCAGGAAAAGGAGGAGCCAGCAGAGGGAGGAAAGCACTTCCTCGGCTCGCACCGCAGTGATCTGGCATCGCCACTTGCTGGGCATGGCAGGTGCCCTCCCTGTCAGGCAAGTTCAATGCTCTCAGGGAGAACGTTGTTCTGCAAGCCCCTCAACGCAGCTGGGCGCTTACACCCCTCCCTTCTGCCTCCCCACTGGGGGACACCCCTTCACATGTGGTTGCCTTATCCTGGCAGGAAGCGCTTTGGGCAGGGTGCCCTGAAAAACACCTCTCGCCTTCCCTGGCCCAGACTGGCCTTCCCACATGGCCGCATCTGGCCTTGAGAAACATCTGCCTGGCCGTGGTGGGAGTATGGCCCGCACACCAGGCGGCAGGCTCTAGCCAGGATCTTCTCGGGTATGGGTCACAGGCCAGCCCTTCTCCACCTAACTCGCTAAAGGATCCCCTCAAAGGACTTCAGCAGGGAAAATGCAGAGCAAAGGGTGGAATGCCACCGCGCTCCAATGACTTCCCCCCAAGTAGTTTCTCTCACCCTCCTTTCTTTACTTTTGGGTCTCTGGCTACCTCCTCGGCAGGTGCTGCACAGGTGGGAGCTTTTAGCACCTGCACTTTTATTTCCAGCTGGGCAGACAGTGTCCTATTTTGTTTGAAAGGCTCCTCCAAGTAATTTTGATATCAACACTCTGCTCTACCTCCCCCCTTCTCTGGCAGCTACCCCTTCACGTGCACCCAAAACAGAAACAACTACTTGCACAGAATAACCACAGAGTTTTTAAAGCGAGGACCCGAGACCTTGATCTTGCTCCTAGAATAATGGCTGTTTTCTTCTCTCCCCTCTGCCACTCTCAGGATCACACGGGCCGGGAACCAATGCCCATGATGCTCTGGATCCAGCCCCCATCTGAATCGGACCGGATTAAAACACCAGGGGAACCATCTAAGGCTACAGTGTTTATAGAGTGTGAGTGGTCTTTAAATGGCTTTCTGTGACCCTCGCTGCAAAGGAAACCTCAACACTGAATTGCAAACTGAATGGCTGGGATTCCCCAGCCTCAGGCAGCTGTAGGCCCCCACTGGCCCTAGCACATGCCCAGCTAGGCAGAAAGGCTCCAAAAATACAGCAGGCTGCACACAGTCCTCTGAGAACGCTTTCCACTCTTGCCACGGTTACAGCTGAGGGCAACAGGGCTGAAACACGGAAGCTCGGAGCCAGCCCAGGCCATAGTTTTCACTGTGAATAGAATTCTGACATCTCTAAAATCTGATTCATTCTAGGCCTGATGCCTTTGGCCACATATAAATTTTCATGCTGTATTAATTTGTTTCAAAGGACTCGAGCTCAGTTTCTCAGAAGTGAAACACTAATCCTTAATAAATTCTCAACCCACAATCCAAGATTTAGTGAGCATATAAAAACTTGGCCCCTTGTAATAAAATACTTATTTATAATTTTTGTTTTTAATCAGAGAGAAAAGAATGTTAGAGAACTCTCTTAGTTTCCTTTGATGTAAATAAACTTCAGAAAGAAGAAACTGCCTACAACAGCTGCCTTCAACAGCTAAAAGGAATAGTTCTTTTCTCCTAGAACCAGAGATTCGGCTGTAAGTAGATCTGAAGTTCAGTGGGTGTCTCCAGAGGTCCTTGGTCTTCCCAGCCTGGGAGAGATGGGCTGACTGGGAGAGGGCCCATGTGGAAGCCGTAGATAAATTCAATGATCCCAACAGTTCAAAAAAGTGCTAACTTCTCCCACTTCCAGAACACCCAAAGCTTAATATATAGCAACCCGTGCTATGTGTTATTATTTTTATTAATTAAAATTGTTTGTTGCCTATTGCTGGCTTTCATTTTGGGCCCAGGTCAATTCAATTCAGGTAGGAAATTGTGAATTCATACTCCTGCTAGTTTGCATAGCTGCACTTTTAAAATTATATAGCTCCAGGAAGCCATTGTCTTCTAATATCTTGCATAGGGACACCTGGGACACCTTTCTAAGAAGAGTATTATAGAGCAGATCTAGGCAATATTGGGTTATGATGCCTTTTCTTTTTTTTCTCCTCCCTCCCTCCATTTCCTCCTTTCCCTCTCATCCTCTCTCAGTTTCTCTCTCCCTCCTGCTCCTTCCTTTCTTCACTTCACTTTATTTCATTTCACAAAAAGATGGTTCCACTGATATCAGCAGAATGGGACAAAGCCACCTTCTTTATCCAGGTGAGAAAGACAATCCCTCTGAGATCCACTTGGTAAATGCATATGGGAAACTTGTGTCCCTTACACAGCTATGTGAGTGCTAAGTTCTTAATCAACACTTAGCTTGGTATCTTTACGTAGTTTTGGAGAACAGTTGGATGGAGTTGCAGATACACACACACACATGTGTGAGTGTGCATTCCTTTGTAACAAGGAAGATATGTTCATCAGTGAGAGAGAGGATACCTGTTTGTCTTTGCTGAGAAAAGACTACCTGTGCCTGATGATCAAATACAGTCTATTCCACTTCTGTGATTTAGACAACACAGCACGATCAGAATATGAGAAGCATGCATTAATATTTTTCCCCACAAAGGAATTGTGAAAATGATGCATCTTACAGAAACATGCCCTCAATCCCCTTTGATAATGATGTCACTACTCAAAGACCCAGTAGAAGGCTGTGGGGAGCGTGCACACAGCAGTGTGGTACACATTGCGAGATACTAACGTTAATCAGGCCCAAGGACACAGCAAAAGGGAGCACACAATAACACTTCGGTGTTTTATCATCTCCCTACAATTAACCAGCAAGAAGCAGACTCCTCCTGCCTGTAAAACATGTCTCTCCGCAGATCTTCAGTGTAAAGTGTATCTTTTCTCCCAAGCACAGGAGAAGAGGAGCTGAATCCAACCCTGCTGTAAGAAATACTCGCTTTGGAAGGATGGACTGGGGCCTGACAAAGGAGATCGAGACGAGGAGGAGAAGCACTGAAGTCTCAAGCAGGCAACGAGCTTAAAGTGCAGGTTATAGGAGAAGCCACACAGGCCCTGTATTAGGTCCCTGTGGCTACCATAACAAGAAACCACAAACAGAAATTTACCCCCATGCTGTTCGGAAGGCCGAAAGGCTCTAGGAGAGAACCCATTTCTTGGCTGTTCCAGCTTCCAGCATTCCTTGTCCTGCATCACTCTGATCTCTGCTTTCATTGTCACGTGGCCTTCTCCTCTGCGTGTTTTCTCTTCTGTGTCAAATCTCTCTCTGCCTTTTTCTTCTAAAAGCACTTGTCATTGGATTTAATGTCCACTTGGATACTCCAGAGTGATCTCATCCTGAGATCCTTAACTTAATTACATTTGCGAAGACCCTTTTTCCAAACAAGGCCAATGTTTACAGGTTCTGGGGGTTAGGATGTAGATATGACTTTTGGGGAACCACCATGAAACCCACCAGAGGCCTCAGCAGGGTAGCAGAGCTTGTGTGAGAGGTCATGGAATGTCAGGAGGCAGGTGGTCACTCTGAAGGGGACACAAAAAAGGAGGGAAAGGAGACCCTAGGGCCCCATTGGGAACCCAGTCAAGGACACCTGCATCCTGGGGCTTGGAGGGTGACCACTGCTAAGCCCCACTGGATGCTGAGCTGAGGTTAGGGACCCCGTGTCTCAGTCAAGATGGACTCAGGCATTAGGGTTCCAGGGTACCTATTGGGGGGCATAAGAAGGCTCATTCGGAAATAAAACCAGAGAAGAAGTGGAGGCAGCCGACCCTGATGGACGGACCAGGGCTGGCCAAACCTCAGAGGTTTGTTCTGGATCCCTCTGGATGGTGGTCACCCTGACAGGGATGAGCGAGGCCCAGTACCTGGGGCAGCCATCCATGTAAAGGTTCAGTCTGGCTCTGCTAATTACAAGGAAAAGGGGCGGCTTCCCCCACGCATGTATACTCTGTGCCCCACACACTGCCACGATTTGGGAAGTGTTACTCTCCTGCCGTTGTTTCCAGACCTGCTCTTGATCAGCGGTTCCAAGAGGACTGGTTGCCTGACAGCCCCAGGGGACTCCCACGTGTGAATCAGACCCTTACATTCTGCTCAGCTCCCTGGAGGTCCAGCCGAGGTCCTCGTCACTAGCTCCCTGGCTAGTCCCGCCTGCTGCCTTCCCAACTAAGCTATTTTTAGCCCTGTATTTCATGGTCTGACCGAGATGGTCTGGGCCAGGACCAGGGTGTGACAGATCGGGCTTGAGGTTGGCTGTCTCCTGCTGGCTTCCAGCCTGAAGTTAATAGGGCAGGAAAATACATTTGTGCAGTGGAAAGCATGGCCCCATTTCCTCACACATGCTCAAAAACCACCCAGACATTTCAGGGTAGTTGTGGCATAAATATACTCATCACCAGACTGGTTTTCTTCCAGAGTGCATGTTTACTTATTTGTCTGCATGTGGAATTAAAAGTCATACCCTGCCTATATCCCAAAAGGGTATGAAATGACTTGCGGACCCCTGTGGGATTTGTCAGAAACCCAGAATAATTATTATTTGGAAAGCTATGGAGTCCTCATTTAGGTGTTATATGGCCGTCCTGATTGTACCTACAATGTTGCAGGCAAAGACATCTGCCCTCATTAAATAGATGAGCACCTATTTGACATTTAAAAGTTAATAAATCTCTTCTAATTCCTGGAGGAAAAGAACTGTGACATATAACTTGGGCATGTGTCACATGGTGGCAGGAATGTGTGAAGCAGGACACCGCTGGCTATCCTCGAGAGCCGGATGGTCAGACGTCCCCCTTCTGTGACCTTCGCAGCCTCCGCCTCCCTGTGGGCTTCCTTCGACCCGACCCCAAACCCCACTGACCCCATAACTGACCCTTTTCTCCTGCTGCCACCACTCTCCACCACCCAGCAGTGGCTTCAGGGTCAGGGTCACTGTATGCCCAGGCTAAAGTCAATTTGAGGGCCATTCACATGCCCGAGGACTGGAAATCACCATTATTCTCTGTTTAAAGTAATGCCTCTAAAAGACTTATTAAATAAAGTGCAAAGGTTAGATTACTATCTAATTATTATAGCTCCATTAATTAGATAGCTAATTTTTAGTAGAGGAAAAGGACCTAACCTGTTAAGCTTTGATAAGGTAGATGGGAGGGTAGGAAGAAAAGTGATTAACTGGGAAAGGCATTGGGGTCTAAACAGGGTGGCCACAGTTCTGGGGCTAGAGGGAGCCAGGACCATCAGAAGGGCCAATGACTTAACCTCTCCAGGCTTCGGTTGTCTCCTCTACAAATAAAGATATTAATAGCACCATGACATAAGATAATCTATGTAATGTATTTGGCATTATGCCTGGCTTGTAAGAGCTGAAAAAAATGTTTGCTGAGATATTGATGAAGTTAATAATAACAATAATAATCATTATTACTAGTAGTAATAGTAATAACAGTACACTGTGCCCTAAGGAGGGTTGGGTTAAGTGGAATCAAAACAATGATTGCATGAGAAGGTAGGGGATTAAACAGGAAAGTAGGGAAAGCGGCGTCAACACCAATCCTTAGCTATGTCATAACTTTGTCTGGGATTAGCTATGAGGGAAACATCCTGGCACAGTGATTTTAGAGCCAAACACATAGGGACTCAAACCTTGGCTTTGTCACTTGATAATGTGTGACTCTAGGGAAGTTACCATGTTTCCCAGAGTCTCAGTGTTTTTATTTGTGAAATGAGAATAATAATCATACCTGTATGAAGGTTATACAAATAACATCTATGGAGCACACATAATGTACCCAGTGCCCAGCAAATATGTCCCCTCCTGCACCTGGCCAAGCTCTTTCTCCTTCATACTATGGTTGGCAGACTGCAAAATGAAGACTCCATCTGGATGGGTGAGAAATGTGAGAATTAGCATTGTGGGCTCTTTGTTAAGGGAAGAAAGATGCCACTAGCTCCCTTCCACCCTCCTCCCACTGGGGGAGCTGATGGAATGTACAGTCGGGCTGCTAAATGTTAGAGCTCGCACCCATATTTAGGTACAGCATGTAGTGGAATGATTCTGAATTCACTGTAAGGTGCTACCGCAAAATGGATATCATCCAGTAAAAAGGAGCACAAAAATAGGTTTTCATGGAAATTTAACTCTGAACATTCTGGTTTTGTACCTTAACAGAAATAAAATCTGAGTATATTTTTGCTGCCAAAAAATTTAAGATAATTTTTAAAAAGCTATAAATCTAATGGCTACAAATATCTTTCCATCATCACTCCAAGATATTTATTATTTGATCGGAGTTATATGAAAGATAAATCATCTGTGATAGTGTAAATGTTTAAAGTTTAGGACCTTCTCCATTTTGAATGTTACTTTCCTTGAAGAAAATCTAATCGCATTGAAAAAGAATCTTCAAAATCACCAATTTCTATTCTCAACATTATTGCTTTAATGTCTTTTCTTTTTCTAAATTCACAGAATCTACTTCCTTTCATGCATTTCCATCTTAGTCCCAAGACTTTGATTTCTTTAGGTGTTTTGAAGGAAAACTAATAAGAATTTTGACATTTTAAGTACACTTTCAAAAAGCTCTCCTTCTGATTTATAAAACTATTCCTGACACTGATATGCAGTCATATATCATTAGTTACTTAAATGTTTTTTATAATTATGTAAATTATGTTGACAGTTTCTGGTAGGGTGCTTACACTTTACTGTTTTGTCATTTGCAAAGTTCTGAAATGTATCAGATAACCATTTTCAAATCACACAGTTGTTAACAGGGTTCTTGCTGACTTGTTGCTTTCTTTGCCTGTGATGCTGAGTCCACTGTTTGCACCAGAGGCTCTTGAGTAAGTATATCCTCTTTTTTCTCTCCCCATAGACTTTCATTTTCTGTCTTAATGATGACCAACTTGTGGTCACTGAGTTTGCGGAGCCCATGGTCAGATGGAAGGAAATGCTGTCAGGCACAGATCTATAGATTATTATAACAGGACATGGAAGACGAGGTTAGGATAAAGGTACGAATAGCAGCTGTGGTAGAGGAGAGAACAGCTGACTGCCCAGATGAGCCAAAAAAGCTCCATAAATAAAGGGATCTCAGATCTGGGTCTTGAAGTTTCAGTACAAGTTTGATGAGTGAAGAAGTGGGGAGAAAAACCTCCCAGGCAGATGCAGAGATGGAGGCATGGCTGGGAAAGATGAGGAGCTGTGGGTGCCTAGGCTGTAGGATGCAGGAACCTAGGTACTGGCCAACGAGACTGGAGGCCTGGGACACACTGGGAATCATTTCTGAAGGTCTTAAAAGCCGCACCAGGGAAGAAAAAACTGTCTTTTTTCTGTAAAAGAAGTGATTGGATCCAAAACTTCAGAACATAACCAACATGGTATGAAGCACAGACAGTGCTTATCCTCTTTGCTTTAAGCAGCCTAGGGTGATAATTCTTTCAAAACCACAGAAGGAAAAATGATCTCCCTCCATCCCAATTATGCTTTGTTCAAACAGAAAAGCATTCAGTTGTCGCTGGGTGGCTCACAAGGGTATGAGAAAGCAATTTCCAGAGGCATTTGAAGAAAACATTGTGGCAGATACGGCAGATCCCCCACTTAACAACCCAGAGCCCCAGGGAGGGCTGTGGCCCACCACCTCTGTACCACACTGATGCATGGTGACGTGTTCCCGCCATACTCTGCTATATCCATGCACAGGGACCTGATCCCCTACACCTCTGCCATAGCCTCATGTGAGGACATGGTCCACCACACCTCTGACGAATCTACACATGGGGGCGTGGCCCACCAAGCTTCTGCCATACTCGTGTTTTAGGGTGGTGTCACTCCATTTTGTGTTGCTATAAAGGAATACCTAAGACTGGGTGATTTACAAAGAAAAAAATGCTTATTTGGCTCACGATTCTGATGTCTGGAAAAATTCAAGATTAAGCATCTTGTGATGGCCTCAGGCTGTTTCTGCTCTCAGTGCAAGGTGAAGGGGCACCAGCTGGTGTAGAGATCTCATGGCAAGAGAGGAAGCAAGTAAGGAGGGGAGCCAGGGTCTTTTCAACAACCAACTCTCAGGGAACTTTTGTGGGAACCAACAGAGCAAGAACTCACTCAGCCCCTCCACTCCAGAGAGGGCAGTAATCTGTTCATGAGAGATCCACCCCCATGACCCAGACACCTCCCTTGGACCCCACCTCCAACACTGGGGATCAAATGTCAACATGAGCTTTGGAGGGGTCAACTATCCAAACAACAGCAGGTGGGCATGGCCTACCTGGCCTACGCCTCCTGTAAGCACTGAGCCCTGAGCGAGTCGTGTTCTCAGACCCACAACTGACGACGGGGTTATGGAAATAGTCACAAAAAAGTGGTGGTGGCGATTGTAATGGGGTGAAGAGAGGTGTCTGACTCAAGTTTTAGTTGAGATCATGGTGAAAGATGTTGATGAAGAAACAATGAGAGAGAGAAAGCTTTAAAAGTGGATTAAGTCATAAATGGATGAATATGTGAATAAAGGTATAATAAATTATGAGTTAGGTGAGAGAAGTAAATAGAAGATTCAAAATAAGAAAGGCAAATACCAGAGAGAGAATATTTTTAAAACTAAGGAAGAAAACTAAAGCAAACAGGGAGACAAATTAGAGAAAGAGATAACATGAAGCAGTAAACAATGAATGATCCATATATATATATATATATTATTTTTTTTCATTCCCTCAAGAAGCTGTTTATCTTCCCCACATGCTTTTGAATATTCTTGGTGAGCAGTGTTGGGGAGGGGAAGAAGTCATAACCTGAGCCCCTAAAGAGATTAGCTTCTCCTTTTCAGTCTACTCAAACCACTTGCTTACATCTTTAGGGTTTTATCTTGGGGAAACCTAACCCAAATGATAAAGCGCTAACAATTTAGTTTAAAGACACATCTGTCTATGTCTCATGGCTTCATCCTGGGAGTGGGAGTGGGGGTGGAGGTAGAAAATCACATTTTCTAAGTCTTAAGGAAACACAGAGTAGAAAGTTTGTCGTATGTAAAAGTCTCCAAAATTATTCTGGCCATGAACTTTACCAGACCCTCCATGAAGGTAGTTCCTGTCACTAATCTAAGATCGTCCCGGTTACATAGTTCCAGGAGGCAGATTTCCCATGGACACTGTGGGGCTTCAGGCAGACCTAGGGAGCCAGATGTATTTAGAATGGGTTTTGTACATCCTCGTCCAGAAGTGAAGGAGCCCAGCAGACACTTTCCTTCCTCTCCCGACTGCACGGGCCTGCGATTAGCACGGGGCAACCTATTCATCACCAGCACACAGGGGCAATCCAGTTAAACAGCAGTTCTTCTCCTCAAGACACAATGTGAACAACCCTCCTGCTCAGCCCTAGGAACACACCAGCGCGCAGAGGAACAAAGGAAGAGCCCACAGCCAAACACTACTGGGAAGAAAATGAGGCCACAATGCACCAGTCCCCTCAGTGTGGGAACACAGGGGCGGCCCTCTAATAACACATCACACCGGCGACCCTGTGCTGCTGCGCCACCCAGCCGCATCCAACAAGAGGCACCACGGACTCCGAGAGCTGCTAACGTACCAACCCCCTTATTTGCAGCCCAGGACATACTTATGACAACTTTTCACAAACCAGAAGGCCAACATGAAATAATATTATTCCAGTAGGGAAGCTGATTTCTGCTCCCATGTCCCAGCACAAAGAAACACAAGAAAGAACCGCCGCTTGTAAGGATTTAGAAAATTATCAGGTACGTGAGAACTTTGAGTATGGCTCAGAACAGGATGGAGAGAAAGATGGGAGGTTTCAAACGGGCCTCTTACCTTTTTGTCGCTCAGGCCAGAAACCTGGTCCACGTATTCCTCTTGGATCATGAAGGCAGCTAAGTTGGCAGTGTAGCTGGCCAGGAAGATGACAGCAAAGAAGGCCCACACCGACACCATGATCTTGGAGGTGGTGCCCTTCGGGTTCTGCACAGGAACGGAGTTGTTAAACACCAGACCCCAGAGCAACCAAATAGCTTTGCCGATGGTGAAAGACGGGCCACCTGGCTCTGGCAGGACAAAAAGACAAGGACAGAAGTCAAGTCAGGGTCATTGGCTCTACTGAAACCTACAAACACACAGAGCTGGTTAAGTCCCTGCTCAGAGCACGAAACCCTTCAACGAAAACCGAGCCTGTTTATAGACAGCTTTTTAATTTAAGAGCTTGTATCTCCCTTCTCCTGGGACTCTGAGGAGGTCAGAAGAGGGTTCCTTAGGAGAAACCAGGATGTGTGCAGGATCTTTCTCCAACTGACATCCATGATTCAGTCTGGGTCCTGGGGAGCCACCTTCCTGTCCCCATATACAGGACGCTCAAGATCATGTCAAAATTGAATAACAAAGGTCGACTATCACACTGTGGTCACGCTTGGGTCATTACTACCATTTTTCCTAAATTTTATATTTGTATGTACCAAGCATTTTAACTTCCAAAAATGTCAGCAAGAATTATGTAAGGCCTTTTTCCACCACTGTCATAAACCTCCTCCAAGTCTATTCACAATGATGCTGGATGGATTTGAATGTACTTTCTCCTGATTTTTCTTTAACTTCTAGCACTTGGCACTCAATAGTTCATAGGCAACCCTGACTCTACTCCAAAGCCCACACTCCCCAGCTGGTTTCCTACAGCAGTAGCTTCTGTGTAAAAGAATATCAGGAAGCCCAGAGAGGCAGTCATAGACTCCGGGCCCGGCCACACGTATCTGGGGGTGGAAAGGCAGCTGTCTTTGACTTCAACTTCCCTCCACCCAACCTTTGCACAGACAGTGCAAGGGCTTCTGCCCTGAATGTATTGTGACCTCACTGCTCTCTCTGCTTGGTGGTAGTCAAATCTTGCCTGTTGTTTGGTTCTCCGTCGAGCCCCTCCACCGCAGAAATGAACATCTGCCTGCACAGTTTTACAATATATTAGCACAGGTCTTATGATGTTATCTGTGAGCCTGATCACATCTGCTCAGCCAGCTAAATCATCCGGGACTACACATGTCGAACCTGATATCTAACTGTGCACACACATCTGTGCATGTAGACCTTATTTCATGCAACAGATGTGTAACTGAAAAGTTATGTATAAATCAAAGTTTTATAAATTGTAAAAATGCCCTAAGGGGACTTGATATTTAAAGTGGCCCCATGTTGAATTCCTTTGTGAAGACAAACATCCTTTGGTAACGTGAGTAATTGTAAGTCCCTGCTCTGAGCTTTGTTAAGCTCGATTTTCACCTCCTGGTTTGCTGGAGAGTCAAGGGGTGGTGGGGGTGGGGTAGGACACACTAACTTGACATTGTCAACCTATGTATGTCCTCAGGTGATTCCAGGATGTTCCACTTCTTCCTGGTGTCCCTCAGGCTGGGATAAAGGTCATGGCTTCTGGACGTCCCTTTAGCACAGGGGCTTTGAAAGCCCCTGACTATACCGTACTGTGGAGACATCCAGAGAATTCCACCCCAGAATACACCAACCAAATAAAAAGGTAGATCTACACTTGGAAATACTTCAGTAAAACAGTGGTTCACAGTCTGGACTGTGAATTCAACAGAAGGACGAGGGGAGCTTTTACCAAATACTGCTCCCAGCATCCCACCCCCGGAGATTCTTACTGAATTGGTGTACAGTGGGGCTGGTTATTTTCACATGCAACCAAGGCAGAGAATCACCATTTTGAAGCATACGGTGGTCCAAGATTTAGAATTAGTGAATCAGAAAATGGGGTCCAAGCACCTTTATCTTGTTGGTGGCCCACAGATAATTCTTACGTGCAGCCAGGGTTAAGAAACTTTCCTCTTGGAGGTCAAATGCCAGGATAGAGCTTACATGCTAGGAAGGAGAAGACTCAGAGAAGGTGGAGTATTTCTTAATCCTGGAGTTCTCAGGAAATTATGGAGGAGCTATTTACAAGGATCTTGCGGCCCTGTTCAGAAATCTAGTGAACTTCTAAAAAATGTCATAAATGTCTCAAACACATGGGCATCCCTCACATAGCTGGGCCTACCCACCTGGGAAATTGGACCATCTCTAATAGCAGTTATGAGTGAGAATTGATCTTCCCTGTCTATTTTATTTCAAACACCCAAACTTTTATACTTTCTGGCAAGGGGGCTGGCCTGGGGGCATATGCTTTGGCACTCTTGTACCTCAGTTGTAATCCTTTGGCCCTGGGAATTCTACCAGCTACAACCACCTGCATAGACCCTGGGGCGACATATTTTTCCTTATTTTTAACATATGTGTACAACCTGCCTCGTCAGTCACATCTGTTCCAACAGACTGCCCACAGCCTAAGGTTACCTAAATGGTTTCCTGTGACATGTGTATGCTACCTGCGTCTACTACCCGTCTTTCCTCTCCCTTACTTAGGGGCGGAACTGGGCTTGGGGATAGGTGTGAACCGGAGAGGGGACATACAGATCTAAACTCACATCTTAATTGGGATATTTGTAAAAAATCATATCAAGCTGGTGACCTAGAAAGCTGAGGGTTCCTTTTAAGAAATGGATAAATTAGAGAGGATACAAATAACAAATCGGGGATACAGAGATTTGGAATTAAGAACTAGAAAAAATACAGAATGCAGCAGTTCCCGCTGGCCTTACCTCTGCCATCAGCGAGGCACCTGTTATAACCCACAGGGCTGAAGTACTCGAAGACGAAGACGGCCACGGCCGAGACGATGAGCAGCATCACAAACATCATCACCCACACGTCAGCGCTGAACGGCTCTGGGGAAGGAGAGAACACGGCACGGGGAGGGTTAAAACAGGGCAAACAAATTCTAATTAATGCACGTATTTATGTGCTCATGCAGACATATATTTTGCAGGGGGAGAACAAATCGCAGGTATGTTGCACGCCTTCAGAGCCTGGGTAGGGAGAAGTAAGAGACTGCCTAGGCAGCTGTCTGGCCCTAAGGAGCGAGTCAAGGTGTTTTTTCCTTTCAGATATGTGAGGAGGGTGGCCTCATGCCCATGAACTCTTTAGGTTGTAGAGACAGTTTCTGCCATTATTAGACCAATAGTTGGGTCTCTCAGTAAATGGTGTAATTGGAAGAAGTATCAGATACGGAGCCAGTGAGTCGTATTGGACTGACTTGCGTTCCCATCCATGTGGCCACACCACACAGGGGGGGCCTGGAAAAGCCTTCTCCAATACTTGTGAGTCCTGCAGACACATTCATTCTCAACAGACTTACCTATTATTTCTGAGCTGAACTGGTTCAGTAACAATTATGTACAATGAATAACTAGTCCCCTTGCCTCTTTGCACCATTTCTCTTACACTTTCCCACCTAGATTGATTCTTTCCTACCCAGTTTGATGTGGTATATTTTACTAGGCATCATTAGGGTATGAGAATATAAGTCAATACTAAAAAATCAGTATACTGATATTGAATATCAGTATCTGAAACAGCAGGAATTTAACAGGTGCCAAGGGAATGTGCATAAGCTGTAATTCACAAAATAACTACAATCTGTCCCCTACTACCAGGTGATAGGGTTGATTAGACAAGACCAAGCAAGATAGCAAGAATGTTCTACATATGCTTACTTTAATATCTTTAATCATTTTTGCTAAATCCCTTCCAGTTAAGCTAAATATCTCTCTGGCTTGGAAGTGTCCAGAAATTAGACAATATATTCCAGAAGCCATGATACAATGCTCTCCCAACTGTGTCTCAAAATAGTTCTGGCCTTTTTAGCTGTCACAGCACATTGTAAACTCAAAACTAAGTGAATTAACATGCTGTTTTTGCTGTCTTCCAAATCATTAATAAAGATGAAGTCAAAAAAGGGGAAAAATTGGCTGAAAATTAGAAAATATATTTCATACTCTGAAACCTACTTTATTATTGAACTCCCAGAGGAATTACAGAAGCCTGGTCACTTAATCAATTTAAAAAAGATCTTGAAAAAGCCCCAGAGCTGAACACACCAACTGTGAAATGCAAAATCTTTCAGTGGCAGCCAGAGAGGTGAGGATAGAAGGTACAAGTCAAAATCTCTGCACAGTGGTGTGGAGAGGTTTTTCTCCACACCCTTGACTCTAATTGCTTGCAGTTCTACCCTGATTTCACTTTTGTCTAAGATTGGGGACTGAGTAAAAGCATCAGTTCTACAGTTTCTTTCCCCGCAAGAAACCCAGGGAAACTTTCTGTACACAAAATACAACAGACATCTGTATTGGTCTTTACAGTTTCCAAAGTACTTTCATCACGTATAATATACAATCCTTTTAATGGCCTTTTCCTTATGGGATTACCATAACTATTTTACAGAGGTGTAGACTGGGACTGAGAGGTCAAGTTCCTTTCTAAATTTGTACTCAGAAAGTAGCAGAGTCAGGTTATGAACCGAGATCCTCTGAGGCAAAACAGTCTGTGCTTCTGCCATTGTATTATGCTGCATCTTTGTCTCAGCCCACCACAATGGCTCCTGGGTTAGGGGGTGAAGCCTAAAATGGCCTCATGTGTACTGAACACAGTCTCTGAAGGCTACCACCATAGCTGGAGTTTAAGCCTAGAGCTTCCAGTTACCATGGAAAATGGCTTACATATCTAAGATTCATTTTCCCGAGCTACAAAATGTGTATAATAACAGTATCAATGAGTTAATATAACCAAAAGATATATAGTAATGCCTGGCAATTCACATAGTAGGTGTTCAATAAATGTTGGCTTCTATCATCCCTATAACACCTCCTTTGAACATACACACAAACACACCCTGCCTGGCATTTCTATGCCATTCCAGGGCTATACCCATGTACCACTGGCTCTCCTAGCTCAGAAGTCAAGGTTAGTGCTATACTGACAGGATTAGAATTAGAATGTAGTTTTCTTTGTATCGCCTCATCTTCTAATTATCCTTATAAGGAAAAAAAAAAGCAAATAAATTACATACAACAGCTATGAGGATTAATGCATATAGTGTGTGCTATCTAATAACATTTCACCTAAAATCAACAAGGCTAGAATTTGCTTCACTGTGAGTAAGAAGATTAGCTAAGAAACTTCATAAATTTATAGAAAAAGACTATGGAACCTATAACTCTACTTTGTAGTGCATTAATTGAATCAGTTCCCTATGGGTAAAGCTTAAAGAGATACTAGTCAAGGTCTACTCCAATATTCCCATTTTAAAAATGCTGATGTCCCTTAGCGAGATTGTGACTTGTCTAAGGGCTTACAGCTTGTTTGTGACCAAACCAGGCTTCTTGTCTCCTAGCCCAGTGTTCTATTTTCAAGGTGACGTTTTATTTTCCAACCCCTTGCTCTGTGGCCCCTGCAAAAATTATGGGATATGAGCTCACAAAAGACCTCATCTAATTGAAATCTTGGCCTCATCTCACCTGGTCTTATATCACATCTGAGGCTTTTGACATTTAAGTGATGCTGGAGAGTTGGGAAGGGGAGAAGGGCAGGGGCAGGGGAGGGGTGTGGTGGGGTGGGAGAAAGAATCAGATCAGTGCGATCTGGCAAAGCCTCCGAAAATTCATGTGAAAACAGGAACCTTTTTTGGTAGCATTGAGCTCAATTCTTGAAGATAATTAAAAATAAATAGATATCTCAATGATATCCAGAATTAGAAATTATTACAGCAGGAAGGAGCCTCGGAGATCAGCCAGTTGAAATGCCTTCTCCTGTGGATGAGGAAACTGAGCCCCACGATGGAGTGAATCCGCTCAAGGTCAAGTGCGGACAAACAGAACTGCAGTAGGCTCTCTGATTACCACCCAGCACTGTTTCCTTCCTATGTTTCTGGGTGTTCTCCAGTTTGCACATATGAGAGTAATCAATTTTGAAGTCCCCCTACCCCAAGTGAAGTCTCTGGCTGAGTTAAGATCCTAGCAAACCACCTTCCGGCTGAAAGAGCCTGGCCATGTGCTCCTGCAGCTGTTCCTCATTCCCTCTCCCCATCCTGATGGCCATTCCTTTCCACCAGCAAACACCACACTTACCTAAGAAGGCAGAAGGTGAGACAGTCCCATTGCTGCGTGACACCATGACACTGATGCCAGTCTCTATGAAGGGCACAGAGAAGTCGACCACCTCTGATCGCTCCTCATTGATGGTGAGCGACCCCACCGCCATGTAGGCCCTCTTCATGACCACCTGCGGAGAAGGACGCAAGGCTCCAGTCAGAACATTCAGGAAGGCAAGGGGCCACCAGGAGGAAAGCACTCATGGCCCAGCAGTGGTTTCCTTTGTATAGTGGCAACAGTATGTCCTATTTGCTATTTTATGTTTTCTGAAATTCATAGAATGAGCATGTTTTAAAAAATATTTAGATGAAACAAAAGTAATGAAAAGTGGAGATGGCCCTTAGTTCCTGACACTCACCTCTCCGATCATGCCATTCCAGGTCCCATTGATTTTCTTCCCATGCTTGCCATTGGTAACCAGGTAAAGGTCGTAGGTGAACTTCACAGATTTAGAAATTTTCTTGAGGATGTCGATACAGAACCCCTTGCAGCATTTTTTGATGTAACCTGGCTCCTCATCTGTTTTATTCCTAGCCAGTTAAAGAAACAAAAAACAAGAAAAAAAGGCTTTGTACAAGAGGTAAAATATTACCCTTTGTCATTAAAACTCTGACCCCAAAGCAGGTTCCCTCCACAGCTCAGCACCATTTATACCAGACCTGAGTGGAGAAATAAATCAGACTACAGAACTGCAATATTCTCTTTATCTCATCACACTGAGCCATGTTGTCTCACAATTTTTAAGGCTCCTTTGAAGTCTAATACACATCAGGAAAGCGTATATATCCTAAGGGTTCAGTTGGATGAATTTGCACGCAGTGAACTCACCCTTTTAACCAGCACCCAAATCCAGATACAGAAAAGTTACCAGCACCCAAGAGGCCTCTCAGTCCCCCTTTTAGGCACTTCCCATCAAGGAGAACCATTACCCTGACCTTTAACAGCATAGACTAGTTTTATCTATTTCCAAAAATGGTTCTAAATCTAAAAATTTCAGGACATGCTGGCCCAAGAAAACATATTTCAATAATAAAAATTAACTTAAATCTGCATAAACTTGAGGTCCTGGTCATTGAGGCCAGGCCAGGCCAAAGGAACTTTAGCGTAGGAAGTTAGCAGTCATTTTCCCAGGTCATGATCTGGACAGAGCCAGACATCAGACCACAGGGCTGCCAGCAATTCCATAGCTCAATAGCAACTGGAAATCAGACATGGTGCCCAATTCGTTGTATGCCTCAGGTCCCAGGCCAGCCAGGTGCATCAAATCTGACTCTCCCATGCCACCCAGAGCCAATGGGGAGGATGCCATACTCAGTGACTATGCGTTTTTGGCAGGGGACTGTGTTCCTCATGCAGGTTCCACTCAGAGGGTCCACACTTTCCACAATGACAAACGGTGCCTCCTCCAGGGTCACAATGCTTAGGTGGTCATCCTCCTGCTCTTCGGTCTCAGGACACATTCGGGGCCATACATAGTATTTCATCTGCAGGGATTTGTCTTTCCACTTTCCCACCTGCACAAGGATGAACACATGACTCAGAAACCATGGCCACAACATAACAGCCTGTCCTGGTGTCACCTGAATCTGACCAGAAAGCTGTTAAACAGAGGCCAACAGTGTAGGCATTGCACGTAAGAGAGAGAGGAATACTTTTAAAAACATATGGCCAGAACGAGACTACCATGTCCAAATCTAAGAAACGAGACACATTCCTTTGCTCACCCACTTACCAAATGTCACGTGAGGACCCATTGTGTGTGCACCCTGCTAAGCCCCAGGCCTCAAAGAAGCATCATTCTGCCCTTCATCAAGCTCACATTGAGTGACGGAGTCAGAAATGTCAACTAACGTTTGCAGTGCTGTGTGGTAAGTGCGAAACTGAAGCTGTACCAAGTGATGTGAGGATGCCCAATTTTTTCCTGTGTTATGCGAGGCTGTCGGTTTTTTCTACTTAACTGTAACAAGGAGCATGATGGTGAGAGCAGCAAATAGCTTTGGAAAGGTCAACAGAATGATGTGAGCAAATGAGCCAGAAGGATGTGTTTGGGATGTAACAGAGGTCTGTCGGGGAGCCGTGGGGAGAGCTAGGTGCATCTGAATCGGAATAAAATAGCATGTCTGGATTAAGCGATACCGACACAGTTTGTCTGGGAAGGGAGCATGGTCATGCTGGAGATGAAACCTTGGGTCAATGCAGATGTGCACCTGCTAGGCTGGGTGGAAGCCCGGGAATGAATCAGACAGATCTCTCTGTGAGCTGCCACGTATAGCCACACTGGCTGAGCACCCCGACACCAGGGAGCACCATCCACACAGACTCCAATGTGAAAGGTGGGTGGCCCTGAGCCACACCCATGGTGGCTTGCTGCCAACCATCAGGAGAAATATGTGGATTCCATTAGCTTTCAGAAGAGCCACCATTCATTCCTATTTTGGTAACAGAACTGACATGACTGTGTTGGTGGGTTCTTTTTCTCTCTCTGCCACTGAGTTTAATGGAGGAAGAGAGAATACTTTTTAGTCTTCTGTAACTGAGCATCTTCAATCATCCCAAGGCATTATGCATTGCAAGCTCCTGCATTTTCTTAACGTACAATTGCCTCCGTGCAGCAATGCAAATTAGTAAAACAGGTGAGGCGCCAGGACTACAAAACTACTTAATTTAGTAACTGCAGAAATCAATAAGAAGCAACAAGTCGGCAACACTTCATAAATTTTCAAGCAAATAAACTTGGATTTCCACATTAATGCAAAACCCCAATCCCCTCATTTCTTTGGTTCTTTGTCCAGTGACTTGTTCAGACACTAACGTTGTGTTACTGCATCACTCATCATTATAGCATGGGCAGGGATTTGGTGTCCTCGGCTATTCTGTTTGGCACCTATGTAGTCCTTCCTTGGCTAATGGTGATTGGTTTTCTTCCAAGTGTATAAATGATATTTTGCTTTTTTGTTAGAATTACGCACTGAACCAAACATTTGCTTTCATTTATAGGTAGAGTTTTCTTCATACAGATTTTGGTGCAAGTTTTTCCTTTTATTGCTAAGACTACTTATCTGTAAAGCATAGATTTCCAAATGGCTTCCCAGTCATGTGGAGATATGAATGTCCTCTGCCAGTTGCTGGGGGCAGGTGGGGCTTTGGAGATGGAGGCCCAGCCCTGGGGCCCAGGCTGCTGGCTCACCTCCATCCCCAACCAGGCGATTTACCCCAGTGGCCAAACTGATAATATTTTCTGCATGTTCAGTAATGTGAAAAAGGTTGGGAAGCCCTAAAATACCTATTTTTATTTATTTTTTTTCACTCCTATCATCTTCCCTCAACAGTCTCTTCTGATTTTTTTTTTTTTAACTCCAAACTTATTCTGTTCTGTCTTTATTGCTACTAGCCTAGCCTAACGTAGTCTAGTAGCTCATTCTGAGATTACTGCAGGAAACTTCAAACCTCACAGGAGATCCCTCCAGAGTTCATCATGGACACTGCTGCCAGATGGCTTTCTTAAAACACAATTTTTCCATATAATCCCAATTCAAAAATTTCAACAATCTCTCACTGCCCTCAGGATTGTGCCCAAACTTCTCCTCTAACTGCTCAAAGTCTGTATGTTAAGCCTAGCCTACCCTGACACACTTAATGTCACTATTTTGAATCATGAATCTTTTGTTCAACTTGGAAAAGGAAATTGTTAGTATTAGGAACTAACATAGGTTAATCAGGGAATAGACTGCAACAAGCTAGCTGCCTTTTCTTTGCTATTTTATCTATACAACAAATGCTGCAGACATAGCATTTTGGCAGAGTTTCTCATGACACTCTTGCAAAAAAGATGAAATATAATATGGATTATTACATACTTTGATAGATTTGAAAGGAGTTTAAAATCTGTGTCTAAAAAGAAAAAAATAAAGATTGTTTAATGAATCAATGCCAACATAGAAAGAGGTCTCTCCCTAGCCACATGCCAGAGGACTCTGTTTTTATAACAAAGTAGCCTATGTAATGTTTTAGAAAACAAAACAAAAGTCATGCTCACAAAATTGCAGATAACACAAAACGAGACAGGACAGAAGATACATTGCATTTCAGAATCAAGTTTAGAAGAGATATGAATTAGTTGGAATGATGGGCCAAACCAAATGGAATGAAATTTGATAGTATTTATACTTAAAGTCTAGCATTCAGATGTTTAAAAAGCAACTGCACAGTATTTAAAGGGAGATATTTCAATCAACAGCCGGCTACTAAAGCTATTGAAATAACAAATGGTATATTTATAGACTTACAACATCTAGCACATGGCATGAAGGGAGGTCGCCAATGATCCTACCCTGCACTGTCATTATACCACAGCTAGAAAACTGGGTTCTGACCCTATAAGTCTATAACCTACCAATTTTTATTATGATATCATTCTGCATTTCCCCCAAAATAGTTTTTCCACACAGTTTCCCTCTAGCATACCTTTTCCCAACTTCCTACCAAACTAGCTGGATCATATCTTTGCTTCATGTTAATTCCATTCAACCAACAATTGCACACCAATTCTGTGCCAGGCACTGGGCCATGTGCTAGAGATGAGAGTACCAGGTACATTTATTGAGGGCTTAGGTGTGCTAGGCACCAACCATATCTAGGAATCTCATTAATCTTCCCAGCAAGCCTGTGAGATAGAGACTCACATTTAATGTCTCATTTTACAGATGCCTACAGAGGGGTTTGATGACTTTTCCAAGATCCCCCGTAACTGAGCGCCGTGTCAGGACTGAAGCTGAGTAGCCTGATTCCGGAGCGTGGGCTCCTACCCACCACCCGGCACTGCTGCTCTGACAACAGAGGGCTAAGACATAGTCCCTGTCCTCCAAGGGTAGTCTAGAGGGGAAAGACACCATCTTTTGACAATAATATCAAGTTCAGCTTTGGTAATTATACTAATAAAGGGCATAAATAAAGTACTCTGGCATTCAGAGTAGAAATGATTATTCCCGAAAGAGTCAGGGAAAAGCCTCACAGAGACCCTTATCTTTGAGCTGGGCCTGGAAATGTAAGTGATAGCTCATTAAGTGAAGAGTCCTTTATCCACCAAGGCAAGAGCAAGAGCAAAGGAGCAGAGCAGAGGCACAGCTGCTGGGTGGCAAAGCCACGGCCGGTGCTGCACAGCTGCAAGGTCCGAGGTGTGGGGAGAAAGGGCCCAGCTCAGTTCTCCTCCTTCCAGCCCCGCTCACTCCACCCGGATGATCTCTGTCACTCTGGAGGGCCAACTACACTGCGCTCGTCTCTTCCCAGCTCCTGGTCCAAGGGCGTCAGGTTGGTGTGGGTGCCAGGAATTGACAAACCCTACAAACTGGGGCTTCCTCTGCCCACCCCCACCCCCACCCCCAGTTGTTAACACTGACCAGCTCACCACGGTCCAGAGTAACCAAATCATTACTTCATGCTTTGCTATGTTCTTCAATGATTTTTTGTTAACTTTCCAAGTGACTTATATTCTAAACTAAATTCTAAACATGTCTCAGAGACAGAAATACTCAGGTGTGTCTGAGGCCATGGACAAATTTCTAAAACTCTCTGAGTCTCAGTTTCCACATCTGTAAAAATAAGTGAATGGGTTTCTAAGGTGCCTTCCCCATAATTTCATGATCCCATGGTCTCTTCAGGACAGGGCTGTCTACTACATGTCCTACAGAGCAGAGCCCGAGTGAGGATGAGTCCTTAGTGGCTCTTTCCTGGAGGAAGGGCAGTCAATATATCATCTGTTTCTACAGAAGATTAGCTCGTCTTTAAGTCATGATTCTTTTTTTCTATTTTTTCTTGTTTCTTCAGGATGATTGCAGTGAGAAGAAAGGTTAACAAATCCCTTGAGGACTGAAGGGAGGAACTTTTTTGAAAAGAAAATCTACTATGAATGTCAGATTCCCAATGCCAATAAACATGGTTCATGCTTAAAAAAAACATGCTTAGGTAGTTCCCTCAAATTCTTCATGGAGCAAGGCAGGTTGAAAATGAGTTAAAAAACAAAACTAAACTAAAATTAAATAAATAAGGAAAATATTTATGTAGAAGAACAAGATATATTTCAGGTAATCCATCTTTCACATGAGAGGAAGTATGGTGAAAATATTATAAAGGGAAAAGTTTGAAAGAGCAATGAAAAATAGTAAATAAAGAAAGAGAAACCTGAGATACTGACAGGAAAAATCTCCAGTGCTTGTCTAGGATGTCTGAAATGGTGTAAGTCTATAATCCTAGAAATGCAGAGAGCAGTAGGAAATGAGGTTAGCAGCAGAAATTACAGAGAAAATCCATGAGAAAAACTGAATGAAGAATTTATAGTCAAGATTAACATATGATCAGGAAAAGATCTTAAGAAATAACAGAGAAAATGACTGCAAAGCATTCTGAATTCCTTTGAGAGAAACGTTAAACAAACACCATTACCACAAGCACATTTAATAATAACAACATCTGTCTATAAAAAATTCAGTTATCTGCCACACTAACATTTAAAAAGGTCTCCTGAGGATTGAAATCATCTTTCTCAAGAGAAAAAAAAGAATCTTTGCCTAGTTTTCTCAGAAAACCAGGGAGTCATGTTTTAGGATATCTGATTTCGTTCTCTTGGTACAAACTGAACACCCATAGAGCCGAGAATTTCTCCTCAGAAGGAATTAATTATACCTCACAAACCTACGTCAGGTTACAGTGGAATTGGCTCATAAGGCTTCCCTCATGAAAATTCCAGGGAACCAATCTGTGGTGACTTTTGATTTCAAAGTCTTCTTTCTGCTAACAGATTTCCTCCATTATCGCCAGTGAAACTGGCACCAATTAGCACCTTGACGGGGCCACGCATAAAAAAGGACCACAGAGACCGGATTCCTCTCTGAAAGGCCCTGAGTCTGTCCCTTTGCCATAAACAGCTGATGTGCACAGCAGGGTGAATGTGTCATTGTGAAGAAGGGAGAGGGGACCGAGCAGGGCACTGCTGCTGCAGCAGTCCTTGCACAGATAAGCAAAGGACATGGGTCTCCTTGGGCTGCCTCTCTCATCTGCACAGAAAGCCATTTTTTAAGATCCTGGAACAAAAGCACTTATTAGAGCCTCTTTAGGCGTCAAAGGTTATTTTTCAAAAATCAAAGCGTTTTTGTTTCTTGCTTGAGATGACATCTGGATCTAACACGAAACACTTGCTGCTTATTTTAAGCCTTCGTCTGACTTTTTAAATGTGAAATTTAAAGCTACACGTATTTCCCTGAGCAAACGGAAGGAACAGGCAGAGTCTCTGCAAGGCAGCCCAAATTCTGCATCCCACTGAGTCCCAAGGCTGGGTCAAATCCCGTGGCTCTCCCCAGCCACGTGTCGGTGCTGCCCCCTGGGCAGACCTGAGACTCCTAACAGACCAGAAATCTGAGAATAGGAGGACACTCTCATCTGTCCATCCCCCAAAGCTACATATCTTAACTATAAGAATGTTTAAAAAGTTCGAATGGATGATAACACTTCCTTTTGCTCAATCTTTATTTTTTGTGTTCACCTGTCAGTCTGTTTTGTGCTGCTATAATAGAATACTACAGACTAGGTGATTTATTTAAAAAAAAACAAATTTATTTCTCACACTTCTGGAGGCTGGAAAGTCCACTATAAAGAGCCGGCATCTGACGAGGGCCTTCTTGCTGCATCGTCCATGACAGAAGGCAGTAGGGCGAGACAGCACGCTCCGGAGGGAGCAGGAGAGGGCCGAGCTGGCTGTGATTATAACAAATCCACTCTGGAGATAACCAACCCACTACCGTGACAACGAGCACTCATCCATTGATGACCTACTTGCTTCTTAAAGGTGTTACCTCTTACCACTGTTGCACTGCGGATTAAGTTTCCAACACATGAGCACGTTGGAACCGTGGCACCACCCCTCCCACCACCCCTTGGTGCACGGCCATCCATTCTCAGTATCCATTCAAAATACATTCACACGTGTATGACAAAAGGGAGAGTACAGATGTGTGCGTGTGTTTTCTGAAGTGGATCATAATATACACATCTCTCTGCCACTTGCATTTCCTATTTTGATGTGGGTTTTCTTCCAACTCAACAGAGTAGATCTAACTCCTTTTAATAGCTGCATAGTAGCCCATAATAATCAACGTGCCTCAATTTATTCAACCATACCCCTATTAGATAAATATTTAGGCTATTGTTTTAAAAATTAACCAAAATATATGGTACATAGCATGGTATTTCTAAAATATCCATTTCCTGCAATGAAAAAGCAGAATAAAAGGGTATGTAAGTTTTCAAACGTTCTCAGTGGTGCCGGAATTCGACAGTTTGCAGCAATTGAAATTCCGATCCGCAAAGCCTGAGTGCACTTCGCTCACATTCTCTCCAGCACTGAGTCTTCAACACTATTAAACGTCTGCCAATCTGACGAGTGAAAAATGGTATCTCACTGCTCTAATTTCCATCTCCTTGACTCACAGTGAGCGCAAGCTCCTTTCCACATCTGGCAGCCAATTAGATTTCCCTCTTTTACCCTCTAGTCACATCTCTTACCCATTTTCTATGGAGTTGTTTGTCTTTCTTATCTATTCACAGGGAAGAGCTCCTGGTGTAGCATGATAGTAACCCTTTATCTGTCAGATGTGCTTGAAATATTGCTCCCACTCTGTGATTTGTCTTCTGTTCTTGGTCTTTTTTCTATGCACAAAATAGTTTACTTCTTTTTTTCTTTGGAAGTAAAATATGTCTTTTTAAGTAGAACATTTGGTTTCCTATCTCACTTTTTAAAAAAAATCTACCCCACTCTGAAAGTGTTCTTCTCTGGTCTTTCTTAGCATACTTTCGCTCGTGTGACCGAGATGCAGCTTTGCTTTCTGCTGTTGTACATGGTCTTCCCCTGCCTGGAAGACCACGCACCTTCCCTGCTTCGGGAATGCTCTGCATCCTTCTTGGTTCTCCTCAGGGCTCTCCACTTCCACGATGCTGTCTTTGACCACCGCAGCCCAGCAAAAAGCTTCATTGTTTGATCTTCTGTAATAATTTTGTGGAGCAACCTCTGCCTTTGGCTATCATACTAAAATGTTAGCCACATTTCAAAACTCATGTCTCTAAATAGGTATTTAAGCGCTCAAGGGCAGGGACTATATTATTTTACCTCTTTTTGTCCCTTGTGCTGGCTTGAACAAGTGTGTTCTCAGTAAATTATTGACTGATGTCATTGTGAAAAAAACACTGCTACCCTCCACTAGATACCACTGCAGCGCTCTGTGAAAAGGACACAGGAGGTGATGCTGCCTGCATATGTCTCTTCATTCTCTCTCTCTTCAGACTCCCTGACTACGAAGTTCCCCTGGCCAGACTCAGTCCCCCGTGAATTGCTCTAAGTACAATGGTACAATCTGCTGCAGTGAGCAGCTAACAAGGCCACTGGCACAGCCTGATGCTCCTTCTAATTATTTGCATATTCAGTGACGTCTAGGTTTGAAAACTCCAGCATTTGAAAAATGCATCTGAAAATAATTTCCATATTTAAATTTGATCCATGACTGCCTTTGGCCTATTACTGCGCTGTCACTGACTGAGCCGGGGACTGGCGGCTCTGGGCACATAGGCAGAAGGGAGGGCCATCCAGCAATCTTGCCTGGAGCCCGTGTGGCTCTCCCAGTCACACCGAGACATCAGTTGTCCTATCAGGCCTCAGATGCTGCCGCTGGCTGACACCTGCCTCTCCCTGGGAGCCTGAGACCCCTGGGAGTGGCATATACCTCCTGGCTGTGCTGGCCGTTGACCTCTGAGTGATCCCTGTCCCCCACTCGTCCCTTCCTCTTTATCTCCTGCTTTGGAGAGAGAAGGAAGGGCAAGGTGGTGGCGGTGGGGTAGAATCTGGCACCATTGATTCCCTTGGCACCTGAGAGCAGTCGTGGCCATTTCAGGTAACACTATGGACAGAGCTGTGATAATATCAGAGCCAGCAGAGCCATGGTGGACCTAGTGACAGGCACTTCTCATAGAGTTGTGTCATTTCAATGCCACTAATGTGCAAAAAGGTAGATTTTATTTAGTTGCCCACAATATACACTAAAAAACCTGAGGCTCATTGTGGGACCAGAATTTTATCCCTGATCTGTTCGACTATAAAAACTCATATTTCTTTTACCATACAATGTTGCAAAGAGAATATTCCTGACCTCTTCATTCCTCACAACCTTACTGTGATCTGAGAGAGAAGAGTCTGTTTCAGTTTACTCCAGCCTCCCAGGATCCTTGAGGGTTGTTTCTAAAGGGTTCATGGCAAGTAGCAACTGAAGTTCATAATGGGGCCCAGATAGGCAGAATGGTAGCAGGTGGCAGCAGGAGGCAGGGTACTGACAAGCTGTGTGACCTTGGGTGAGCTGTTTAACCTCTCTGTGCCTGGCTCATATTAGTTTTATGCAAGTATTTGCTTTTTCCTCCTCCTTCTCCTTTCCTCCTCCTCCTCCTTGTTACTATTAATACTACAATTGAAAACATCAGTGCAACTCCTTCATGTGCCTAACTTCCACCCAGAAACATATTTTTTTGGTAAGTGGCTTGCAAGGGAGAGGGGGCATACTGAACAAACCAACTTCTCAAACATTTAACTCAATTTGTTTCAAAATGTCAGGGTAAACAGCATGCCATTCTCTTGGTTTCATTCAATATTTTCAAACGAGCACAAATAAAAACAAATCACAGGAATAAAAATGTTACTACCTGTCTGCATTTACCAACAGCTTTGAATCCAAAGAGTCCCATTTGACCCAGGGGCTGCCTCTCCATAAACCCCTTCCTGGGACAAGGCAGATATTTTAGAAAGCGCATTCATTCTTTCAGGTTGAGCATTTTATAAATGGTTTGCTGAACAGGCTCAAATAGGCTGAGAGAGTCAACAAGTTTTCTGGAAGTATCTGATGCCTTCCTGGTTGAAGGGCTCAAAACCTCCAAATCCCAAATCTGCATTCTCAGACAGCCAGTCCTCAGAGTCCTACTCAGGGACCCGAGAGAGCTCCACCTTCTCCTCTGACGTGCCTTCTTCCAAAGAAGGCCCCTCTTCTGGAACACCAAAACCGAGTCCCGACACATCCTCTGGGACAGGCAGAACCAAGTGAGGGACCTCTCAACCTGAGCACCAGGGCTGGTCCCACTTCCTCTGAATCAACTTCCTCCCGTAGCATGTGGCTTTGGACACGCGTGCACCACGCCCAAGGCCTTGGTTGCTCCAGAACACAGCTCAGGAGGGATGCCGGCTGTCTGACTGTTGGATGATGGGTGGGTTCCAGGGGTGCTGTCGTATCTGCCTTGGGAGACTGGGCCACAGGCTGCAGCCATGGACACTGCTTGTCATCAGGTTACCTTGTCATTATTCTCTACTGTTATCTTCAAATGACAGTTGCGAGGGTAGAGGAAAAGTGGGTAACGTCTGAACTGTGACTCCCAGATTACAGCAGCAGCTTGGCAAGGTCTTCATGAGTGTTTATGGAGATATGTATGTATGTGTGCATGTATGTATGTGTGTGTTCATTCATTCATTCATTCATTCCACTTGCTTTAATTTGTCATATTAGTTGAGAGCATAGGCTGTGAAGTCAGAAAGGCCTAATTTGAGTCCTGGTTTTGGCATTGTTGGTTGTGTGCGACTCCGGACAAGTTACTTAACCTTTTAAATCCTGTGTTGTCGATGCCTACGGTTTTGCCATCCTTGCCTCTCCTCTCTGACTCCCCCCTCCCCTCACCGCTCTCTTTCGTTCATTATCTCCTTCTTGTGATGTGCCCCCTCCTCAAATCCAACCACGTGGTCCTGTGGAAGTGACCATGTTATTCCCTTTCCTGGTCCCCTGCTGACCCAGCCACAGTTGAGTGGATGTGAGGTGGGGCACCAGACTGGCTGGGTCAAATCCTTGAGATTTTTGGCCTTAGGACCAAGAATAGTGTTAAGTCAGTGCCGCTCAGTAGCATAAGCCGTGATACAGAAAACTCATAAGCTCTGGGCAGCCACGTTTTGCAGCCTCTGGAGCGAGAGAGAAGACTGAACCAGTGGCCCTTAGAAAGTAAATACAAGTGAGAGTGTGAGCAAGATGTATGATAGCATTAGAGTCCTGGTTTATTGCTGCTGCGGAGGCTTAACCACATTCCCATTGTGGGTTCTGTTAAGAGAATCCAGTATGCTCATAATAAATTTGTCTTTTGCTTAAGCCAGTTCAAGTTGTGTGTCTATTCTTTATAATCAAAACAGTCCTCATAATGCACTGCGTATCTCATTTATAAATGGTAATAGACAATAAATATAACTATCTTCGTGGAGTTTTGATGAAAGTTAAATGAAATAATGTACATAAAGTGCTTTGCAAAATGCCTGGAACATGGTGAGCGCTGAGTAAACAGCAGTGGTTGTGGTGGCAGTGGTGATATTTATCACCACCAACGTGCTGTGAACATCGCAGGAGCCAAGAAGTAGGCTGGGTGGCCAGCGACAGGCAGATCCCACAGCCATTCCTAACAAGTGCCTCCCTGCCTGGGGCCACAGGAAGGAGAAGCAGGAGGCTTCCACTCAAGCTCTCTGAGTCTTGGGTTTAAGAGTTCCTGTTGTCCCAATGGTGACTTGTGGCTGCCTCCCCTTCCCAGCCCCCAGGCCTCATGGGTGTTGCCTGGACAGCCCCAGGGCCTGCAGTGACAGCCAACCTCTCTCAGCAGGTCATTTGGCATCTCTTACTCCCTGGCCCACGTGCCAGACCCTGCTGCCAGGTGCAGTCACTTGCATGCCTTCCCTCTCCCCTCCTACTCTCCCTGCTCCCCTTCCATAAATGCTTTCCTGGGATTAAGAGCTCATAACCAGAACATTCCTCTAAGACCCCTTCCTAGGGGTTTCCCAAGCCAAGCAAGTGGCAGAAACAGGATTTGAACCCAGGCAGCCTTTGCTTTTTGCCACTCCTCTTTGCTGCCTCAGACATTAGATAAGGCACATAAAATGCCATGAACAGTGTTAGGCATGTAGTAATCATGCCCCCAAAATGGCACTGGTCCAGAATAGCCCACCTGTCCTGCTCTCCTTGGCAGCTCTGTGTGCCTTGGAGCTGTCCTGCCATAGCACTGGAGGGTCTGCGGGTCCAGAGCAGCACAGAACGAAAGGCACCAAGTGGAAGCAGTGTCCCCATCCAGACGGCACCATTACCATGGAAGGCCCCTGGGAGCCAGACGTGAGTGCAGTGCTCTTCAGATGACGCGTCCTGGCCTGGTCCCAGCTTGCCCTGCCCCTTGCCTCCTCCTCAGCGTCATCACATCCTCCTTCATGATCCCCCTCTGAATTGCAAAAGTTTTCAATGTGCTTAAATAAAAGGTTACTTGGAAATGTACAGGAATCTGTGCACAGATCCTAGGCACGATGAACCAGCACCCCTCTCAAGTATATCTCAGGAAGCTAATGAAGAGTGATGCAAATTATCGCACATTTAGTAAACCAACCAAACAAGCAAGGGTTGGATTCTCATGCAAATTTTTAGGAGCTAGAAAAAGTAGCTGGACTAGAGCAGGACCTCGTCAGATGAGACTGCAGAGAGCTGCTTTTATCACTGCAGGGTGCTCATGCACAAGTGTCAAGAAGAAAATAATGAGAAGCATTCTGGAAAAAGAACACGTTGCGTAAGTATAACGACAAAGTTTTCCAGACCACAAATCTGAACGTAAACACTGATAATTGTGAATGTGCTTTCTGGGACAACGAAGCAGCATAGTTGCAAGTGTGATCGTCCAGGAAATCCGAGACAGAAGGCTGTGAATATATATGGACAGAAACAAGGCAGAAACACTGAAGAGACACATAAAAACTACTGCGGTGATAAAGGAGCACAAATGCAAGAGGTCAAAGTCATTTAAAATACATTATAAGTTTAGAAGACTAGACCACAAAGACAAGAAAAAAAATGTTGAAAGATCTGTGTCTAAGAACATAGTTGCTGTTCTCTCTCCGGTACCTTGTGAAATTCATAAATGTGTCCTCACACCTCACTAAGGCCACACAACACAAGACTGGATTCCTAACAGCAACACCCACTCTGAGAACGTCCAGGTTCACCACTTGTCCTTGATCAGTAAAGGTCAATTTTGTGGGTAAACGTGTCTGGGAAGCAGGTATTAATAGAAAATAGTTTTTCCCAGACACTCCAGACTGTAGTATCCCAAACTAGCATATCCATGGCCATTCCATGTCTCACTGGAGGGCCCCAACTCAGCTCTGGACAGTGGACATGGCGGGGAAAGGCCCCACCCTGACTTGCATTCGCAGACGCCCTGCCTCGTGCCTGGATTTCTGCATCTCTCCTGTCCCCACCTCCAGTCCGTCCCCCACTTGGTGCCCGGAGTGATCTCTCTCAAGTGCAGATCTGACCTCACCCTTCCCCTTCTCAAAGCCTGTCAGTGCCTCCTTATTCACCTACAGAATAGCATCTGACCTTGGAAAAGTACGCATTTATTACCCCCCTCTCCCCTTTCTCTTTCCCTTCCTCTTTCCCTCCTTGCCTCCCCTCGTTCTCCTCTTCCTCCTCCTCCTCCTACTCTCTCTCACCTTCCCTCTTTTGTTTCTTTTTGGCTTATATCCTCAGGATTCCTAGCCTTTTGATTTTATTTGATAACAACATGCTATGATTTTTCTTACCTGAATGCCTTTACTCATGCCGAAATTCTCTATTTTAACCCCCTGGTCTTCTGAATAACACCCACTCACCCTTGGGTTCAGCTCAGACAGTCCCTACGCCGAGAAGCCTTTCCTCACCACCCCTTGACTGGGCTGAGGGTTAGGGACACCTCCTCTGCACTTGCAAAGTCCCTCATGCATGTCGCCACCACTGCACTTGCCGTGGTCTGTTATGTTTAACTGCTACACGTCTGGTCTTCTCCAGCAGACTATGTGTTCCTCAATGGCAAGGATTGAATAGTATTTTCTTGTACCCCCGATGCCTAACATAGGGAATATTACCACAGTGAGTACTAAGTAAATGTTAGTTGAACAAATGAGTGAACAGGATTTCAAAAGGGGAACATGCTCCTGGCAGCTAATAATAGATAATGATTCTATTAATAATATTAGCTAATATTTATTGAGCATTCACTGTGTGTCAGGGACTATGCTGAGAAAACATATGAATTATAAAACTGAATCCTCAGAATAGTCTTACAAGGTAGAGAGACGCTATTTTTGTATCCATGTATGGTAGATGATTATACTGGTGGTACCCAACGAATCAGATGTCCCAGTATCCATGCCCTTGTGTGACCTCTTCTCACGTGGACTTTGGGTTTGGCTTTGTGGCTTGCTTTGGCCAATAGGATATCCAAAAATGTGACACATGCAGAAACCTGATGAGTGACAGTGCAATGGGACTTATCCTCTTGAAATGTTGCTGACAACACTGAAAAACCTTGGACCAACCTCCTTGAGATGGAGCAAACATGCAGAATGAGGCCCAGCTGACCACCAGAACCAAAAGCTAGACACATACATGAGTGGGGTCACTTTGGACTATCTGGCCTCAGTTGAGCCACCAGATGACTGCAGCTAGATGAGGGACCCCCATGAGACCAACCCAAGAACCACCCAGCTTATCCCAGCTCGAACAGCTGACCCCAAGGTGGCTGAGAAATAAAATGGGGGTTGTTTCAAGCCACTAAGTTTTGGGATGGTTGTTATACAACCGAGGTTAACTGAAATATATCCACCTTGGGAAAAGGCTACATATACCAGGCAAAACCAATGAAGAAGATAAGAAGCAGGAAGAAAGACAAATAGAGATAGAATTAAAAGACAAAATAGAATGGGGTTCTTTAGAGCTCTTTGATATAAACAACCACAGAGCTGATGTAAGTGCTTCTTGATTCTGGAACTGTTGAAATACTACTAAACATACAGTTGGAAGTCCTAGATGTCAGGCCCAGTCCTACCACTGACAAGCCCTGCAGATGTCACACGTCATTTAACCTCTTAGAATCTGAATTTCTTTATCAGCAAACTTGACAGAGATGTATGTATGTATATTCTACTTTTACTAATCTCACAGGGCTGGTAGGAGCATCCAACATATGACAAACTGTCCAAATGTAAGTGTTAATGTTTTTGAAATTAGTGAATAACTTTGGGTCACAACAATTACCAACAACTTACCACAACTGCACAAAAGCTGGTGGGATGGTGAGGGAGGGTGTGGGAGGGTGCTAGAGAATGGGAAATCCAGCAGCTAGACTGTCAGTGTGTCCCATGTATCAGGTAATGTTTCTCTGCTAGGCAAATCAGCACCCTCCATATCAGGGGCATCTCATTTTCTTTGATAAGGTGCTCTCTTGATATATTGTGCAAGCCTTTCCCCCGAGTGTTTATAATCTAGTTTCACATCATCCATTGAAAGTCGGGGCGGGGGGATACCTGGTCTCAGAGCAAGAGCTAAAGGCCAGGAGTATGAACACTTGGCCTGGACCTGTCTCTGCCTGGCCATGGGAACTTGTCCCTTAACCTTGCAGAGACTGATTGCTTATCTGTAAAATACGAGGGTAACAATATTTGCCGAAACGCCCCTGTCGGGATTTGAGAGAGACAAATGTGAGAATGTACGTGGAAGTAGCTTAAACCCAGCTACCCTCCGCACAAAGGCGAGGCAGTATGAGTGCTCCCGTTCAGCAAAGAATACCCAATATTTAGAAGGTACCAATGACGTGCCAGACACCAGACTAAGTGGTAGCTTTTGCAGGGGAAAAATGGGGAAACCAACGTGTTGCGATATGCGGTAATTTGCCTGTGGTCACATGATTAATAAATGGCTCAATTGGATTCAAATCCTTATCTGCCGCATCCCAAAGCCCAGGCTTCTCACATAGTGCTGGGCGGCTTCCAAAAGGAGCCTCCTCAGCCTGTAGGAGAACAGAATTATTGGCCGGGTACTTTACCATTAAATGGGGTCACCAGCTTGTGGCTAAAGAAACAGATGATGAAAAAAGTGCTGAGGGAGAAAACACCTGTTTACAAACACAGCTTAATTAATTAGTCAACTCAGATGAGGCAGAAGAGGCTGGTTTCCAGATGTCTGACATGGAGAATTAATTAGCAGAAAAGCACCAGGCCTCAGGCCTCGGGTTCACATCCAGACCACATTGAGGAATTAAATTACTACATTGCCTCAGTGACCCTCACCTGAGCTAAACTGCCCTTCAACTTCACTAAAGCCATTTGATTGGGGAAAAAAGAACTCTTTGACAATGACAACTGAATTGAAAAACTCCACCAACTAAAGCTTCACGTGAAGTTCAGAAAAGGTGAAGAAGGTTCCAGTCCTTCTAGTTTAAGTTACAAAGAGGATAAAATTAAAATGAAGTTAGGTTATACCTCACTAACACTAGGAAAGTCCGAATCTGTACAATGATAAATAAACAAATGGAAAACTAAAGTAACACTTAAATTCCCACCAGGCAAAAGCCACCACTTTTACTTCAATTCTCTTTAGGGTTGCAATGAAAGTGAGCTTGGGGACGCCAAAGCACCCAGGTCACTGCCTCACTTTTCTACTTCATTTTCTCATTTAAAGTATTATCAAGGAAAGAGAGAGAGTCTCTCACTTGACTCACGTGTTGTAAACGGAAAATTTAGGAATCACAATAGCTCAGGAGAATAAACAATGTGGAGCCAAATATTAAATGAAAGGTGTGCTCTTCTGGCCCTTGTGTGACTTGATGAGTAAAAGTCACTTTCCAGGAATGGGTCCTTTCTCTGCTTGCACAGTTAACTTTTCATGGGGGTTCTAGAAGTGCTCCTAGTTTGTCGTTGATATTTTTATCAGTGAATTTCCATGGATTCTGCAGTTATTTGGGACTCATCCTCTGGCTAATTAAGCAGAGGAAGTTAATGAGGAATGAAGCGACTTTTTGCCCAACACACGGGTAAATAGACGACGATAAGCATGACAGAGGTAAGGGAGGCTTCAGAGCCCAGGGCCAGGCCAGGCTGGAGGGCTGGGCGCTGGGCAGAGGTGGGATTCCGTGGGGAGGGAGGGCGTGAACGTAGACTGGTAGACCTGGAAGTGACCTAGAGAAAGTCAGCGGTTTTCACCCAGACTGTATATTAGAACCACCTGTAACGCTATTAAAATGCACATTCCTGGGTCCTATCCCAGACCCATTCTATTGGAATCTCTAAGCAGGATATTGTCTAAACAATGGTGTTATGTGAAATTGTCCCAGGTGATTCTAGCGGGCACCAGAATTGAGAAGCACTCATCTACGGCAACCTCTTCATTTTACTAGTGAGGAAATTCGGGAACACCTGTGGAGAAGTGAAAGGGAAAGACAGTGTGGGTCTCACTGAGCTGCCCTTCACTCCTCACTCATGCCTTTCCTTGGGCTTTATGGGAAAGGGAGCTCTCACGCCTCGCAGGGCTCGGTGGAGGGATGCGCTTGTGCACGTTGCACATTCCTTCGCAGACTGAGGCTGCAAGACTCAGAGCAGCCAGTGCTCGGTGTGGCCCCCAGACCAGCAGCCCAGCATCATCATCATCACTCGGGAACTTGCTAGCAGTGCAAATTCTCAGGCTTCACTCCAGTCCAACTGAATCAGCAACTGCGTGTGGGGGCGGGGTGGGGGGAGACCCAGAAATCTGGGTTTTAACAAGCCTCATGCATGCTCCTGTTTGAGAACCATTGGTTTACACAATCCTTTTTTTCCAAAAATGGGTGTTTAAAGGCAGGGAGAAAGGTGGGAGGTGGTGGTGGGGGTTGCATGAGGACACCGGCCCCTGCACCTGAGAAGGAAAGCTGGCAGCGTTTAGCCTGGAGTAATTAAGGGCTGCAGGTGGAAGGCACCCCCCTCTACAGTGAGCATTCTGCTATTTCCCACGCAGCCTCGCCTGACCTGCAGGGAGCTGGTAGAAATAAAATGCCTTTTGTTTCCTCAGAAAGATCTGACATCACACCAATAAATTCCTGCCTTGAAAAAGTTTCCTTTGCTCCTAGGATGGGGTTTATTCAGCACCCTACCTGGTCTTAATTTAAATATTCCTATTGTCAACTCTTGATTAGGTATGATAATAGCTAATGAGAAAGATACATAGAATAGTGAAAAGATAAGCACATTTGACTCGCAGATGTATTCACAACTCATACCCCGTCAGTAACACAAGCACCCACCCCCAAACCCACCCCCACCAGTTTCTGACTCTCCCTGGGCTCAGGGCCCTTCTCAGCGCCTACGACACAGCTGTTGACAGGAGGAATGTGCCGAAGTGATGGAAGAGCTGGGTCACAGCAGATAATCCATTTACGGATAATAAAAAATGTGTGTCACACTTCACTGACCATGTCAGTTCTGAGCTGCTATACATACATAAAAGATTCTTCACACCCGAGATGGATTTCAAAGCAAAATGAAAAACTCATATGATTTGGCTATGTTCCTACTCACGTTTTAACTCATCTTAAAATAAAAGCTAGAAATAAACTCTTTGATCAACAAATATTTACTGATTGCAAGTCCTGTGTCAGTGTCAGGGTGAGGCCCTACAGGAGATGCAGAAGGGAACATGTAGATTCTGCTTTCAGGGAGGTTATAACCAAATAGAGAAGAAAAAAATAAACATACTGAAAAACAAGCTGTAACACCTGGTGTGTTAGCTATGGTAGGTGAACTGCTGTAACAAATAGTCTGTGAAATGTATTACAATTCTAACACAATAGAATTCATTTCCAGTTCATTTACCCATATTGAAGTTGGCAGGGCAGCCTCCTCTATGCAGTGATTTGGGGACCCAAGCCAGTGAGACCCTGCCATCTTCAACAGGAGGCTTCCAAGGTCCCTGGGAGGTGTCTGCATTCCAACTAGCAAGAGACAAGAGGAGCACAGTTGGTTTGAGTGGGAGGATTCTGTGGACCAGGCCTTGAAGTGACACCTATCACTTCTGCCCGAGTTGCACTGGCTAGGGGTTGGTCATGTGGCCACACCTAACTGTAAGAAAGGCTGGGAAATAGAGTCCATTTGTGTATCCAGGAAAAAGAACAAACAACCTCTGGTAAACAGCTGGGCGTGGTTAGGGAAGGCGTGTGAGGGTGGCCGGGGGCAGTTTTTTTATATTTACTTGTCTTGTTTCATTGTTTCTCATTATCATGTATTGCTTTTGTGGCTTCTAAAGATCCCATGATCTGAACTCACTGCTACTTCCTGGATTTTCCTAGAGTTCTATGGAACCCTGGGCAGTACATTCCACTTCATGGATGACTGTTCTTGGGAGGCAAAAAAAAAAAAAAAAAAAAAAATTCAACAAGAGAGGGGCAATGAACCTCAAATGATGCTACTTTGATCTCTCTTTCCTCCTTCTTTTAGCCAACAACTCATTGCTTAATGCCAATGCATGGAAACCACTTTGGCGTCAGCAACTGCTCAGGATCCAATGGGCTTCGTTCAGGTGTCTGGGCCAAGCAAGGGGGCAGTGAGGCAGCACGCCAGGTGGTTCACGCAGCATGGATGTGTGCTCTGGGGTCTGATGGAAGGTTCATGCTGAGAGGGGGCTTAAAAATATAGAATGTGGAGGAATATGGAGGAAAAAACACTCTTCACACTGGGAAAAGAGGATGGTGAAAGAAAGTCATTTGGAAATAGGGAGAGGACGAGAGATCGACAGACCTTCTTCAAGAGCACCTCTGCGTGAAGAATGGATACTTAGCCCATTCTCCCCCTCGCTACCCTGCCACCATCACATTTCCAGGCACCACTTTACTCAGGCAGAGTCCTGGGAGGAGCAGAGGAAGATGGAAATGCAGCACACATCTGGACTTACCACCCCCTGCTGCTTTGCTGCAAAGATAATTTTCTAATTGGAATCAACAGACACTCAGCGTCCACAGTGTCTGTTGGAAACAGCAGACATATGTAGTACTCAAAAGGTGGAATATGAGCACAGAAGGATATGTGAACCCAGGCTTTCTAAGTTGGTGCCCCAAATCCAGCCTTTTACTTATTTTAAGCAAGACATTCTGCTTCACGTTATGCTGGGAAAGGCATTTTATGGTGGAGACATAAGCTCAGACAGAACTTGCACATACTGATGCCTGTCATTAGAATACATGTTCTTGTTTTTTCATTCATTCAACAAATATTATTACACAACCTTCAGGAGACAGGGACTTTCTAGGTGCTGGGGATGGTGATGAGAAACTAGCTCCTGCCCTCTAGAAGTTTACATGCTAGTGAGAAAGAAAGACAGTAAGGAAATATAAGTAAAATGGCAGCTAGAGAATGCTGCTATTAAGATAATTACAGGTGTGAAGAGGATGTTGTGTGATGGGAGTTAGACAGGGTGGTTAGCAAAGTCTTCTCTGAAAGGGTGACATAAAGTGAAAGTCGCGTGAGCATCGGAAGGAAGAGGATTCCAGGCAGAAGACTCTGCCAGGGCAAAGATCTTGGGATAGGACCTTGCTTGGAGTGTCTAAGGAATAGCGAGTTGGTTAGCATGGCTGGAGTCGGGGGCCCCAGGGGTGTAGTGGCAGGAAGTGAGTCTGGTGAGGCTGGGAGGAGACAGACGCACTGGCCTGGGGGCCACAGGAAGGCGTTGGCTGTTCTGTGAGTGGTGGGAAGCAGCTTCAGGGTTTTGAGCAAATAACAGAAATGAGCTGCTATGTTTTGGAAGGACCCCTTTGGCTGCTACGTAGAGAACTGACCATGGAGAGCAAGAGTGGATGCAGCAGACAGGGAGGAGATGACGGGGAAATGGGCGGTGACAATGGCAGCAGAGGGGGAGCGAACTGGCCAGTTTTGGGATATGTTTGGAAGGTAGAGATGACAGGACTTGCTGATGAACTTGATATTGGGTGGAGAGAAAGTGAGGAATCAAAGATAACGCTGAGGGTTTGGGCCTGAGCACTTGGGTGAATGCTGGTGCTGTTTACGGAGGCAGATCCTGAGCAGAACCGGGACTAGGCTGAGGCTGGTGCAGGTATTGGTGCCAGACGGCCTCGGGTGGAAGCCCAGACCTGCTACTGACGAACCGCATAACCACTGTATCTCTCTGTATCTCAGTTTCATCTTCCGTGGAATGGGGAAATGGATAATACCTAACAATCCTGTTATGAAGGTTAAATGAATGCATATCTGTAAAGCATTTGGTATAGTACATGGAGAGCATGAAACAGACTTGCAGAGAAAATCAAGAGTTTGTTTCCGGACAAGGTAAGTTTGAGATTCCTGTCATACATCAATGAGCAAGTGACCCATCAGAGTATGGGATTCAGGTGAGAGTTCCAGACTGGAGATAACAATTTAGGAGACATTGCCATGCAGATGATTTTGCAAGTTGAAGGATTGGACAGCACAATCTTGTGCACAGTGACCAAATTCAGGCAATAGACAAGAAATTAAATGGGTTATGAAAACTAAAAGGAAAACGGGCAAGGTTGCAGGGCAGTGTGCAAGAAGAGGAATTCATCTCGATTTGTGTAACTGATGTTTAAGTTGAAACCTAAAGGATGAACTTCCATTCACAATTATCCTCACTGCCCGCCTTTGTACAGATCTAGTCATCACACTTACGGGTCATATTAAGCAGGTTAAAAAATATAAGTATAGAAAAGGGCAATGAGAAAATTAAGTATGCACCTGTGTATATTTCCTTAAGAAAAATATCAGTTGATCTTCTTAAGTGAGATGTTCCCTTACCAATAAAGTTTGGCATCAACCAGTGAGTGGAAAGGTCACAATTTCCATGCAGTTTGCATTTGTAGCAAAATGATAACAATAATTATGACACAGGGCCTTGCCTATCCTTCATAATCTAGGAGAAAACAGGGCCCAGATGAAAAGATTTACAAGTTTTGTTCCCTACTTAAGACATTACACCCTTAGTATATACAGAGAAGCCGTGTATATTAAGAAGCCTATTTGAGTAGTCCTCCAACGTTTCAACGCTCTTCTCCCTTTGCCTCCTACTTTACGTACCCAATAAGGAAAGCCCATTTATTTACTAACAATCAGTAAATTATTTCACTAGCTCAAACAGAGCTTGGTTAAGAGTCTAGGCCGAAACGATGCTACTGACCTGTAAATAAGTGCGTGTCTGAGCAGCAAAGGGATTTAAAAGAAGCAAGATTAGGTTTCTCACTGAAGTGGAAAGGAAGGTTTTTACTCTTCAGAAAGACCTGCTGTCATCTTCCTGCTGTCCCAGATGGTGAGAGTTATGCACTCCCTGACCTGAGCCAAAGACGATGTAAGAGAAAACAAAGAGACAAACAAGGTCTGCTCAAAGAAACTGGGCAAAAGCTCATTTCCAGTGGCTTCGAGTACACAAGAGACAACTTCTCAGACAAGGACACCTCCCTGACCCTGTTTTCCACACTACGGTTCATAAGGTAACTAGACAAAAAGTCTGGTAAGGGACTAGTCCAAGGCATTAGACAATACCTGGAAATGACAATAATATGCTGAAAGTATTTTGAGCTCAATGACTTTCTTTTTTGCTGCAAGAAGTAAACCAAGGCCAAGCTATGTCCACACGGATGCATAAATACCTTCTAAACGAATGTGAATGGACACGTACATGCACACAGAAGGAGGTTATTGGCAGAAGCAACCACTGAGCACTGACTACCGATGGTAGAAAGTATGACTGGGGAAAGCCATACTTTCCAAAGAGAGGCAGTGCTGGGCTGCGTAGGTTTCAATCTGGCCCTCCGTCAAAAACCCAAGAAAGGGTCTTTTTAACTTGCACAGTAAATGCATCTCCAGAGTTCTGTTTGAACTTGCATTTCAAAATGGTTCTACCTTACAAGAAAATGCAAGTATCAGAGCACCGATATCTGTCTTTAACATTGAAGAACCACTTTGCAAATGAGGGTGGAGGAAGATTCTGGTAAGTCATATCACCTAGAGAACCGTGTGCTCCTGGGGACCTCAGTTGGCAAGTCCTGTCCTACCCCTACCTAAGGAAATGGAATAGGTCTGAATTTTCTTGACACTCCCCCACTTCATATCCCAATTATCCCTCTCCTGGTTTCCCTACATATGACAACCCATGGTAAAGATGAGGAGGCCCTCTCTGCATTTGTGTTGCATCCCATAGGAAGGAAAAAGAAAATGAAAGATAACATTCATGGAATGCCTCCCATCTCCCAAGCCTGGAGGAAGGCCTACATACTCAGTGAGGTAAGTTATAGTTTCTCCATTTCACTGAGAAGGGAACTGACGTTCACAAAAGTTGCGTCACTTGCCCAAGTTCATCAAGCTAATAAGTTGCAGTGTCAAAAATCAAACCCAGTTGTTTCCCCCAAAGCCACGTTCTTTCCAGGGAAGGTAGTCGGGTTCAAATCATGCCCATCCCACTGAAGACCTCAGCTGAATTTCAGGAATGGTGCTTCTTGATTCATAGACTATGGCAACCAGGCGGCAGCAGACCCCCGCATCAGCACCTTGGACAGATCGTAAAAATAAAAAGACTGCAGCGGTAGAAGCAGTAAAAGCAGTCACCGCGTTCACAGACATTGAGGAGGTCGGCTCTGGCACAGATAAATCCTGCAGTTTTCAGCAGTCACTGTGTTAATAGCTTTTTCATATCTGAAAACCACTAATAGGTCACTTATCAATGTTCAATGTCCCACTCCCTTTTAAGTTCCCATACATGTTCCATTTACTGTCCTTTTAATGATTCTCTTGATTTCCAATAGACATTCACAAGGTCCTTTTTAACTCCTGCAAATTCTGCAGTTCTCAATAGGGCCTGGTGCTCGAGAAAGATTGGAAAAGTACAGCACACCACGGAAGAAGGATGCCCTGATCAGCTCTCAACATTCTTATAGGAGCCTACGGGGTCCTCTCTGCTGGGGTTTCACGATCCTGTCCTCGTCACCACAGCCTTTATTTCCTCTATTTCTTACCTGTTTCTCCTTGTCATTGCTCCTGTTCTTTCTTTCCTTTTCTCCTTCCTCTACTCATTTTCTTTTTTTCCTCTCTTCCTTTCTCCATCCCTTCCACGGATTAAATCCCTCATGTTCTATTCCTTCACTTTTGCCAACTCTTATTCTTCACCATCTCTTCCTCTTTTATGCTTTTAGAGACAAATTTTTAGTTGACAAAACAGATGTTGAAGTCACACAGACCTGGTTCAAAGGCTACTCCATCCACGTACTGTGCCCTTAGACAAGTAGCCATTGTGCCCCTGCCTCAGTTTTCTTACCTGTAAAATGTAGACAGCAACTGTATTTATAAGCAGATCTGCATATTAAATGAGATAACCTGTGTAAATTCCATCCACAACTTTGTACAGAAAGGAAGACATTAATAAGCAATAGGCAATTGCTATTTCTGTCCTGTCTCTTGTCCTACTATCATTAATCCTATCTTCTCTCAAACATTAGTCACACCTTCTCTCTGTTCCTCCCCAGAGATGGTGTCACTGGCCCTGGCGCAGCACCCAGCTCATCCCTCCCTCATGATGTTATAGTTTCTCTTTGGCTGGATTCTTCCCAGGGTCCATGCTCCTCTACTCTGAGTCTACCTTTAAGTGGAAATAACTAGACATTACATAATATTGCATGTAGAAAAACATTCAAGCATCACAGTGACATGCAGATTTTAAACGATGGTAACAACAACAATGTTAAATACTTCTGCACTATTCTGAACTACCTAATGAGGAGGTTAGGGCCAAAGAATGGCCAGGTTTCCCTGTACCTCCAGGAACCAAATGTGTGATTGAGAAGGAGCCTGCCTAGTGGGTAGGTTCCGCAGGTAATGACCACACTCATTACCTACCCAGGCAGTTAGAAGACACTAAAGATTTTTTAATTGGAAACTTCTTTTAAAATTTGTGAGCAATACTAACCATTAGCTCTTATAACAGGTTACATTTTGGTGGACACAACTCTGCTATAAGAACCATTTAGGGGGTAAACCTTCCACAACAACTTTAGAACCATAGTTCTCCTTTCCATAAAACTCAGGAGCCCAAATATATAAACCAACTTGCATTGTGCCAAATGCCAACCCCTGCTACATAAGGCCATCATGTTAATTTGAGGTTCACTGTAACCCACATGACTTTTGGTAGCTCTCAGCCTGACCTGCCATTTCTACGTCTTAGACTTTTCTGTCTTTATTGTCTCTAAGTTCTTGAATTTTTTTGCCCTCATCTTTACTGAACTTCGTCCTGTTAGTTTCTGATTACTTGTCCAATTTGTTGAGGCCATTTTCAATGCTAATTGCATCCCCCAAGGCTTTAGCCTCCACTTTAAATTCGGTCTCATCTAGAAACTTAATGAGCATGCTGTGGCAGCATTGAAGTCATGCATGGCCATCTTCACTAGGAGTGAATCTGGGACTTAGCCCTGTCAAAAGAAACTTTTGTATGCACAGGTGCTTTAAGGAAGTTCAGTTTAGAAAATATAAGCCCTCCTCTCTTCAGCATCTGGGATTATTCTGGCAGAATTTGTGACTTTTTTTTTTTTTTTTTTTTGCAATTTAAGGCTATATCTCCATACAAATGAAATTAAATAATCAAAGCAATTGATCAAAACAGAACTTTGTTAACCAAAAAAAAAAAAAAAAAACACATTTTTTTGAATATGAAAGTCCTACTGTTTTTACCATTCTTCCCTGGGAATCACTCCTGTGCTCACTCTGCCCACTGAAGGACCCGCCAGGTGGAGATAAGGTGCTGGCTTCTAGCTCCATCTCTGCCATTCAGCGCATGACCTCAGGGGAGTCCCCAAGCCTTTCTCAGCCTAGACCTTGTCCTCACCAGTAAACGGGGGGCTCGTATCAGATGACTACAAATGTGCCTGCCAGAGCCAAGAAGCTGTGATTCTCTCTTGATTAAGGGCCTAATTATTTTCAGTGGCAAATTACTACACACATTCTTTGATTATAAGCTTTCCCATGACACTTATATATAATCTGATAACTCTGAACACATTTAAGAAGCAAAGGTTAGACTAGCTTTGCATATTATCTAGAATTTATTTTCCAAAAAAGCATGTTTATTTACTTATGCATTCCTTCTCCATGTTTTCTCAAATATTTTAAACGCTGGCTATGTCTGAGGCACTCTGATGATTGTCATTTCCTTGTGACATCACCATCTACCAATAGCCAGAATTCTCAGGAAAAAGTGAGGAAACTGAAGCTCAGACCAGTTTAGTGACTGCCAGGGTCACAGGGCTGGCTTGTAGTACAGGTGGGACCCGAACTGGGGTTTAGGGACATAGGAGTTCTGGACTCTTTTTACTATGGCATGATCCCCTGGCTGCCTAACTTATTGTTCAAACTCAACGTATGTTACAAAAGAATATACTACCAATTATAGCCGCAATCGAGTAAAATGCCTCACCACACAATGGAGGACTGTCCTCTTTTTCAATGGCAAATGACTGTCAACTCAGGCCCTGAAGAGAAAAGTTATTCTAAATTTTCTTATACTGAAGATATGTAAATAATTTTCTTTAGGAAATATATAAAGGTTGTTTTCTAGAAGCCATTTGGCTCTAAGTCTGAAAAATAATAATTTTTAAAAAGTCAAATTCTGAATACCAGGCATACCTCAGAGATATTACAGGTTCAATTCCAGATTACTATAATAAAGCAAATATCATAATAAAGGCATGCAAATTTTTTGGTTTCCAAGTATATATATATGAGTTATATTTACACTATTAAGTGTGCAGCAGCATTATGTCTAAAAAAACAATGCCCATACCTTAATTTAAAAATACTTCATTGCTAAAAAATGCTAAGGATCATCTGAGCCTCCAGTGAGTCGTAATCTTTTTGCTGGTGCAGGGTCTGGCCTTGATGCTGATGGCTGTCGACTGATCAGGGTGGTGGTAGCTAAAAATTGAGGTGGTTGTGGCAATTTCTTAAAATAAGACAACAACAAAGTTTGCTGCATCCATTGACTCCTCTTTTCATGAAAGATTCCTCTGTAGCATGTGATGCCATTTGATAGCGTTTTACCCATAGTAGAACTTCTTTCAAAATTGGAGTCAAGCCTCTCAAACCCTGATGCTGGTTTATCAACTAAGTTTATGTAATATTCTAAATTCTTTATTTCAACAATGCTCACAGCATCTTCACCAGGAGTAGATTACACCTCAAGGAACCACTTTCTTCGCTCATCCATAAGAAACAACTCCTCACTCATTAAAGTTTTATCAGGAGATTGCAGCAATTCAGTCACATCTTCCAGCTCCACTTCAAATTCTACTTCTCTTGCTATTGCCACTAAATCTGCAGTTACTTCCTCCACTGAAGTCTTAACACCTCAGAGTCATCCACAAGTGCTGGAATCAACTTCTTCCAAACTCCTGTTATTGTTGATATTTTGACCTTCTCCTGTGAATCATGAATGTTCTTAGTGGCATCTAGAATGGTGAACCCTTTCCAGAAGTTTTCAATTTACTTTGCCCAGATCCATCAGAGGAATCAGTATCTATGGGAGCTCAGCCTTATAAAATATATTTCTTAAATAATAAGACTTGAAAGTTGAAATTACTCTTTGATCCATGGACTGCAGAATGGATGTTGTGTTTGCTGGCATTAAAAAATATTAATGACCTTGTACATCTCCATCAGAGCCCTGGGGTGACTAGATACATTGTCAATGAGCAGTGATATTTTGGAAGAAATCTTTTTTTCTGAACAGTAGGTCTCAACAGTGGGCTTAAAATATTCAGTAAGCCATGCTGTAAACAGATGTGCTGTGATCCAGGCTATTCCATTTCTAGAGAACAGGCTGAATACATTTAGCATAATTCTGAAAGGCCTTGGGATTTTTCTGAGTAGTAAGTGAGCACTGGCTTCAACTTACAGTCACCAGCTGCATTAGCCCCTAATGAGAGAGTCAGCTTGTACTTTGAAGGTTTGAAGTAGGGCATTGACTTCTCCTCTCTAGCTATGAAAGTCCTAGATGGCATCTTGTTCCAGTAAAAGCCTATTTCTACATTGAAAATATGTTGTTAGTGTAGCAACCTTCATCAATTATCTTAGCTGGATCATGTGGACAACTTGCTGTAGCTTCTACATCAACACTTGTTGCTTCACCTTGCACTTCTATGTTGTAGAGATGGCTTCTCTCCTTAAACCCCATGAACCTACCTCTGCTAGCTTCCAATTTTCATTCTATAGGTTACTCACCTCTCTCAGCCTTCATACAGTTGAAGAGAATTAGGGCCTTGCTTTAGAGTAGGCTTTAGCTTAAGGGACTATTGTAGCTGGTTTGATCTTCCATCCAGACCACTCAAACTTTCTTTGTATCACCAATAAGGCTGTTTCCCTATCTTATCATTTGTACATTCCCTGGACTAGAACTTTTAATTTCTTTCAAGAACTTTTCCTTTTAATGCACAATGTGGCTAACTGTTTGGCACAAAAGGCCTAGCTTTTAGGCTATCTAGGGTTTTGACATGCCTTCCTCACTAAGTTTAATCATTTCTAGCTTTTGATTTAGAATGATAGATGTGCAAATATTCCTTGTACTTGAACACTTAGAAGCAAATATAGGGTTATTAATTGGCCTAATTTCAATATTGCTGTGTCTCAGGGAATAGGGAGGCCCAAAGAGAGGGAGAAAGACAGGCATCGGCTGGTTGGTGGAGCAGTCAGAGTACAGACAACATTTATTGATTAAGTATGACGTCTTCTATAGTGCAATTCATGGGGTTCCAAAAAAATTATAATAGTAACATCAAAGATCACTATTCATCATAATAGATATAACAATAATTAAAAAGTTATAAATATCATATCATGAGAATTACCAAAATATGACACAGAGACACCAGGTGAGCCCATGCTACTGGAGAAATGGCACCAATAGATTTGCTTGACCCAAGATTGCCACAAACCTTCCATCTGTGAAAGTCACAAAATCTGCCAAGTGCAATAAAGCAAAGCACAATAAAACAAGGTATGCCTGTACTCATTTCTTCAGAGAAATGAACAATTTCTTCCTCTTCCTCCTTTTCCTTTTTATCTCTCAAACCCTAATTTTTCATTTTCTTCTCATTTGACACTGGATTAGACCTCCAGGTAGGAGGAATGATGTCAACAGCTCCCTTCCCTGATCTCTCTTAACATTTCTTCCATCCAAGTCCCGATTTCTCTGATGCATTTGAATTTTCCTGCAAGGCAAGTTCTACATAAATAAATGTTTAAATGGCAGAAAGAAAGGGGGAGAATTTAAAGACATAGTTGTAGAATCTGGGACAGAGTAAAGGGAAAGAGATATGGTTGAAAGGAATGAATAGGAGAAACTCAAAGGCATCATTGCACCTCAGAAGTTTATATTCTTCTAGTCAGTCACCTTAGGACACTGAAAGATTTTCTTTTTAACTCCCCAGACAGGGCTCACTGATTTTTTTTAAAAAAAAAAAAGGCAGAGGGGAGTATTCTGCAATAGCTGCCACATGGACCAAACACCAAGAACCTGATTCAGCAGCACATCATGAGAGGTTAATGACGGGAAGCTTCTCTCCCTGAAATTACAAAAAGTAATGTAAATGTAACGCTTCTCATGACAGGTAGAAGCAGCTGCCCTCTCCTTGCTGGGTGCTTCCTTTATTACCCACTTCCCTTCCTCCAACTCTGCCTGCTGTTTTTGACTCTTCTTTAAGGTTCTCAGCATCTCTGCCTCAGGGCGTCTCCCATTCAGGAAGAAAGGAACTGAGGTTCCTTTCATATGTTTTACACACATCAGCTCACTGACTCCTCCCTACGACCAACAGTGGCACGTTGTGTTGCAGCGAATATTGCCAAGGTGAGTCCTCTGAGTTACTGCCTTGTGCAAATCCCCCACCCCCGTGATTTCCTTCTAAACAACAGAAAATGGTGAAGGTGATGTGATGCCCCTCCCGTGACTGTCATCTTATATACGATTTCTTCTTAACAGACTCAAGGGAGAGATTTTTCTGCTGGCCTTGAAGAAGCAAACAGCTGTGTTGTCAACTGCCTATGGGGAGGGCCACGTGGGCTGAGAGCTGTGTGTGGTCCCTGAAAGTTGAGTGTTACCTCCAGCCAACACCCACTGAGAACCTCAGTCAAGTAGCCACAAGCAAAACAATTCTGCTAATAAGCAGCATAAGCTCGGAAGTAGTTTCTTCCTCGCTCAAGCCCCCAGATGAGAACACAGCATTAGTGACACTTTGACTGCAGCCTTGTATGACCCAGAGTAGAAGTCCCAGCTAAAGGATCCTGACCTCCAAAAACTGTGAGATATAAGTGTGTGCTGCTTAAGCCACTAGGTTTGTGGGAATTTGTTGTCCAGCAATAGAAAACTAATACAATTGTCATCTCTATTTAATGGAAGAGGAAAGCAAGCTTTAGAGAAGTGAACGAGCTTTGGACAATTAAGTACTCTGCTCAAGGTCGCATAAGCAGTAAGCAACAGAACTCATATTTAAACTTAGGTTTCCCAAAAGCCCAAGGGTCAAATGCTCTCCAATATACCATGTTGCCTTTCCACACTTCCCTTCTCATTAGTTGTCATTATTGGCTGAATATGACCATGTATGGATTATGATATGTCTTCTAGCAGTTATGAACACATAGTGCATACGGTCTTGAAGTTACAAATGAAAGAAGTGAAGTAACCTCTCCCCATGGCCTCCCCCGGGCCGTCATGCCAAGGAATGCTGCCCACCTCTCACCTCGGAAGAAGAGGAGGGAGGAGAGACAAGGGGCAGAGCAGAGTGGAGGGGCTGCCTGACTCCCACTCAAAAGGGGAACTAAGTGAATGTCCTCCAAAAGAGAACTGTTCCACCTAGGACAAAGCTCTGAGGACCACAATAATGAGCCTCTCACCAGGAATACTCCAGAGGCAAAAGCCTGGTGCTCACGAATAAGGTTCCATGCTCTGGGTTAATGAATCCCGCAGCTTCACTTCAATACTATCGGTTCGGGTTCCATGAAAGGACACCGGCAGTGGTCTGACTTTGAGCTTGACAAGTCAGAGAGCACTGGTTCAGACATCGTAGGGACTGTTTGTTTGATGTGGATTATAAAGGCTGAAATTTCATTGGTGAGGCTTGGCTGGGTCTGTCTGCTGTTGGACCAAATTGGACTGTATTTTATATGTGCCTCAGTTAAATTACTGGAACAGTAATAAACTAGGTGTATCAGAATTTTGACATGTCAAATTACATCAGAGCATATAGGGAGTAGTATAAACGCCAGCTCTATGTAGTCCATCGTAATGCTCAATTTCTGAAGCATGGTCTTAGAAAGCGCTCAACAAACAGTTGAGAGCCTATTCCCATGCCAGGCCCTGGGCTGAGTGCTTCGAGGGAAACAGGTGAGTTAGACATAGCCCTCACCCTCCCAGAGTCTAGAATGCAGCAGGACAGAGACGTATGTACATCAATCACGACACAACCTTCCAGACATTTGGAATTCACCTCTTTAGAGCAAGCAACAGTGGAAGGCACAGCCAGCACCATCTTTAATGCGGGCCGGTAGGTAATATTAAGTCACTTGGAACTCCAGGCAGCAGGTGTGAAAGGCCCAAGGGGCAGGCTGTCATTGCTGTAAGAATTCCTAGAATTTCAAATTCCCTCCCACTGCCACAGAGAAAGCAGTTTCTTTTTGGATGAAAGACCTTACTGCAGTTACCTCCTACGACGGTAGGTCCAGCTGAAAGGAGTATGCAGTCAAGGAACACGTCTGGACTTTAACATCTTCACCTTCCACGTCAAAGACATTTATAGGGAGTGTGGAATGAGGGCTTGAGAATATGGATAACAAATGCCTGCCCGGGGGGATCTTGGGATCTAGTTAAGGAAAACTCAATTAAATGCTAAATTAAATACCTAAGAGGCAAAGGAGCCCTAGGAACTGTATTGTTCTATCTCCTTGAGAATCCAAGATCTCCTTTAACTTATGAGGATATTGGTTTTAACATATATGCTATGTGTGGTTGATATCACAAGGAGGGAAGGAAGAGAGAGAGAGAGATAAGAAGAAATAGCCTGGAAAATTACAGCACAATGGACAAAAATACTGGCTTTAATAACACACTGGTTTGAATCTGGGCTCTGCTGCTAATTTAGTTGTGTGACCTTGGGCAAGTTACCTACTATCTCTCAGCTCAGTTTCCTCTTTCGGAGGGGATGATATTGCTGACCTTGCTAGCGGGTGGTTAAGAATAAGCAAGATAACGGATGTGAAGCCTATAGCACAATGATTTGCATCTAGTGGATGCTCATGAAGTTAGGAACCAAGGCAGAGAGGCAGGTTGAGAAGGTGGGAGTTGGGAAGAGGAGGGTTGGATTTTCCTAGACTGCCTTACTTTCCCTGATTTGGGGCTTTCCTCTGAAACTTCGCTGATTCATCCACCTTCCTCTTTTCTTTTAACAAGAGGCCAGCTGGTTCTGAGGACTGACTGCTTATGGTTCCTATAAGCAGTTCCATAAGACTATAGGTGTTTAGGTAAAAAAAAAAAGAAAGAAAAATTAAATAGTGAAATATGTTTGGAGAAATGCACAGCAAAATTAAACTGTTTACTATAGGAATTTTATTTATTTATTATTAACTATAGGAATTTTAGAGTCTATATTTTTTCTAACGTGCATTTTAACTCTTTAAGATGATAATATAGTAGATAGCGTTTCCCAAGTTCACTTGACAGGAACCAGCTTTTCACAGTAAATCACATGAGGCTAGGGTTCTACAGAATACCAGTTTGAGAAACACTTATTTATATCAAGGTCGCATATCAGTGGACACCAGACTATCTGTTTGGAGAAAAATGTCCGCAGAAGAGGTGGTTTGGGAAAATAATTTGGAAGCGGAGGCCTGTCTTCTCCATAACTAAATGGTATGACCTCACACTAATCATTCAAACCTCTGGCCCTCTGGTTTTCTCATTTGTAAAATAAGGGGTTGGAGATGTGCATTCTAAGAATCCTTCCAGCTCTGAGAGTTTAACATTTCTATGTGGACATGAACTACATGATTAAGAATTCAAAAAATATACACGTTCCCATGTCCCTTCTGGAGAACCAGCAGTTACTTCAACAAAACTTCCAGTGGCAGTCGCTGAGCACCCACTACGTGCCCTGCTCTGTGACAGATGCTCTGCACTCGTCCCGGCCTTTCAAGTGATTGCTCCTGGAAGGGCTCTCCTTACCAACACAGCAGAAATCACAGCAGTCACTTTGGCTCGGCAGTCAAGGCCCTCCAGAGTCCAGCCATTGCATATTCTTCATCTCCCAATAACCCTGTGCCAACCTTGGCTTCTCACACCTCCCACTCCTCCCGGGGCCAGGTCCCTTCCTGGTAAACTACCTCGCTAAGCCCCATCACGCACCTCCTCCTCTCTCACAGCATCATCTTGCCTGTGACCACTGCCCTTTCTCCACCTCTGTCAACAAAACCCCCTCTTCCTTCAGGACTGACGTCCAGTCGGATCACGCGAAGTCTTCCCCAATGCCACTGCAGGGACCCTCTCTCCTTCACTTAAAAGTCAACAGACCATAATGTGTGCTCTCTCACGAAGGTAACAGAAAATTCCCTTTACGTGTGTGCTGATTTACCTTTCTCATGAAATCAAAGAGGTAGAGATTCGGGTCTACCAGCCACCCCTTCTTTCCCCTGGAGTTTGGAACAAGGAATTACATCCCACAAGCATTAGTTGGCAATTGGGAAAAAAGTGCCACTTCCTTCAGTTCAGTAACTCCTAATCCACCTCCTCAAGGAGGTCTTTCTTGCTTACCTTATTTAAAATTTCAACACCCTCCCCCAACATTTCAGTCCTCCTTCCTTGCTTTATCTGATCTCTTCAGTATTTATCTCTATCTAACATGCTATATAGCATACTTCATCCCAATGTTTTCTCTCTCCTCAACTAGAACAGATACTCTATGAGGGCAGAGATTTTTGTCTTTTTTGTTGCTGAACCTTAGTGCTAGAGTACTAGATTAGTACCTGGTGCATAGTAGGTGCTGAACAAATATTTTTCAAGGGAATAAATGAATGTAGAACTCTCTGGTCAAAGCTGAGTCAGAGAATGCCACTTAACCTAAAGGCCTTAATATGGCCTCTTCCTCTCTGCTCTTTTACTTGCAAATCTGTGGGTGGGATCTTTCCACTAAATAAGAGGAAAATTGGTTTGAAGCACACCCACCAGTGTCACAGAAACGGGGATGAGAAAGATAGCAAGAACATATTTGTTTGTCTCAAAAGCTGAAACTTAAGCTGGCCTTGACTTCCTAATCCAAGGTAAGGGTAGTGCCTCAGGTGGGGCTGACCTGTGGTAGGAAAGTGAAGGAATGACAGGACCTGACTTCCTTATGGAAGGAACAAGGGCCATGTGGTCCCCAAAATGTGCAAAGGGAACAACACAGGACAGGTTCTGTCCTCCAATTAAAACCAGGCATGTGATCAATAAAATTCATCATCAACTATGTGTACACAGGGGGCAGCCAACATCTTCCCCCAACCCAGTGGGGAGAGGAACCTAGGAAAAAGTTTAATTCCTTCTTGGGGAGAAATAGAAATGAGAAGAGAGGGGGAAGAAAGATATCCCAATATAAACGTCATCAAAAAATGGCAACACTAGCTTATATTCTCCAGTGAGCCAAGCATAAAATGGTGGCCCACTGAATGTTAGTGACTGCTGGCTAGTGTTGGTTTTACAGGCATCCGTAGAAATTTTGGGGCTAAAACAGAGATCAGCGTAAGTCCATCCATTTCACTGGGCTTCAGAATATGTGCTGATTTTCCCCACTTGGCATAGCTCAGACCCTAAGCTCCTTACTATGGACTCTTCCCTACCCCTCTAGAACCCAGCTAGAAACCAGTCCATATCAGAAGTTGTTCTGGAGAGTCAGTAGATAGAAAATTAGCCCAGTGGTCCATGCAAAATCTCCATGAGGTGTGGACCATCAACCCACATTGCTCCATGACTCGATATTTGTGCAATCCTGAGCAAGTTATTTAACCTATCCAGATCTCAGTTTCCTCATCTATAAAACTGGGATACCATTACCCAGTGGGATGCTATGAGAATTAAATGAGATAGTTCAGGACTTTATTTATTTGTTCATTGAGCATTTACTATGTTCCAGGCTGCACTATGCACTAGGGATCTGGAGACTGAAGACTCAGTTCCTGCTCTTTAGGAACTCACAGTCTGGAGAGGAGAAACATATAAAACTGAGCAAGTATAACTCAGTGTGATAAATGCACGGATGAGGTGTGTGTCGGTTCATTTGAGAACACACATAATCGGTTTCTAATGGAGCCTGCAGAGAGGTCAGGAAGAGCGTGCCAGAGAAGGCAGCATTTGATCGGAGCCTTGATGAGTCATTATGAGTTAGCCAAGCAGAAAAAGTCTGAGGTAGGAGAAGGAAAAGTGACCCCTCTAGACAAAGGGAAAACCACAGTGACGTGCAAGGAGGTGAGAGGATGGTAGATTCAGAGAACCGTAACCAATTTCTTATGGGTAGAACTTTGGGTACAAGTTGAGAAATGACAGAAAATGAGAACAAAGAGGCAAGCAGGCATCTGGAGCCAGAAAGTGAAAATCAAAGCTCCTTAGTGTGGCTTTGAGTTTTTATCCTGATGTCACTGGAGTACTATTGCAGAGCTTCTGCAAAGGAACTGACATGAGAAATTCTGTTTTAGGAGGATTCATCTGACACTGTATGATGGCTAGATTAGAACAGGGCTGGACCAGAGTCAGGAGAAGGAGGAAGTTGCAGCAATTCATGCAATCAATGACAAGGGCAATGAGGGAGGAAATAGAGAGAAGGAAATAGATACAAGAGACAGATGGATGAGAAAGAGGAATCACCTAACGACTGTTTCCACCCTGGATAACTGGGGAGATCGTGGGGTTGAGGTTAACAGAAGAGGAGAAGCATGCTGGAAAGAGAGGGGAGAAGATGGGGAGTTTGCTTTTGAGTTTGGCAGGTTTGGGGTGTCCACAAGACATAAAAGTAAAACCTGAAAAGGAGGTGGTTGGGCATCTAAGTTCAGAACTCAGGAGAAAAATCTGGGTATACAGATTTGAAAGCCGTCACTTTTAGGCATGCACTGTTCCTAAAGTCTATGTAGATGTCTCTCTGTGAGAAGATGAGAATCAGGAATGCCGTCCTGGGGTGCATGGTAAGTAAGGGGAGGCAGAGCGGGAGTAAGGATGAAAGGTAAGGGGGTAGAAGGAAAGCCAGCAGAGGGAGGAGACTTAACAAAGGAGAGGGAGTTGAAAGGAGGAGAAGCATGACAGGTGTCACATAGCAAAGAGAGGTCAGTAAGTTAATAGGTCCACTTCCAGGAGCTCAGGGATCGCCTTAGGAAGGGAGATTGCAATGCAAGCACATAGAACAACGTTAACTCAACAGACCACTTTCCACTCTGCCCATCAAATATATATGGTGGGAACTCACGTCACACTGTGACTTCATGTTAACCATTTCAAGTAACTATTAGTATGTCTCCATCCACTTTCAGTAGGCAAATTTTGTCTGTAACCATTAATTGGGAACATTAATTATCCATCTCTTCTGCAGTACATGCCTGTGGTTCCTTCACATTAGATTTTCCAGTTGTTGAGCCAGACATAGGACTAGGTATCTGATTTTTGTTAAAAATGACAAAAATATGGTTATACAATTCTGCTACCTCCTTTCTGCACTCCCCTTGACTCTCAAAAAACAAAAGGCTGCACCTGGTCTTCCAGCACTTTGTGTCTGTGACCCAAAAGCAGAGGAGCGCTGTGCTAGAGGTGGCTGCCGCTCAGCCCTCGCTGCAGAGTGGCTCAATGGGAATCCTCAGATAAAAGGCGGGATAGAAAAGGTAGATGTTATTTCTGGAATTATCATGATAAGAGGTGCAATGAGACGCTCACTGCAGGGCTGGATAGAAAGAAAGAGGAGGAGGGCACAAGGGAAAGAAAAGCTTCCCTGGGTTCTCTGCAAAGAAGCTCTAAGAAAATATTTGACAACGTGTAAATGTTGAGATGTAAGCGGGAAACAGAAGAATGAAAGACCCTGGCAGTGGTTAACTAATCCCGCTTGCTTGTTTATACATGAAAGACCAAAGGAAGCATCTTGACATAAAGCTCATCTTTTACGAAATCCGTTGCTGACTCTTTATGTCTCATGGTGTCTGCTTAACGCTGGGACAATAGCCTTGGTGGGTGAGGCCAGTGCAAAGACACAAAGAGCGTTCTCATCACAGGCTCCCCCAGCTGCCAGCTGCCAGTGAGTCAACTGGTTCTGTTTCTGACAGTGTACTTTGACCAAGTTCTTGTGAACAAGTGCTGACTCTGTTCTCTCTCAGAGCTGAAACTGC
>CM052440.1:74723698-74824822 GCA_028533085.1 Varecia variegata | reverse complement strand
GCCAACATGTATTGTTTTGGGACTTTTTGATAAAGGCCATTCTCACTGGAGTTAAGTGATATCTCATTGTGGTTTTGATTTGCATTTCCCTGATGATTAGAGATGTTGAACATTTTTTCATATGTTTGTTGGCCATTCTTGTATCTTCTTTTGAAAAATTTCTATTCATGTCCTTTGCCCACTGATAACAAGAATGTATTTAGAACTCAGGAAAATCAGTAAGAAAATGTCTTGCACTTTTAGTGGTATCTTCCCACCAGAACCACAGATTGACATTCCCACTCCCCTCCTGATCCAACAACACAGAATTAACCCATGAAATCCCTTCCCTCATCACAAATTGGTTCCTCATTTTGATGTTTCAATATCCTATAAACATCCCATTCCCCGTGGCTCAGCTCTCCGATGGTCTGCGTCTCGGCTCCCCGGTAGGTTGCAGATCATGCCAGCCTTGCCAGCATCCTTGCACCCCCTCTGCTCCCTGTGCCCACCAGCACCATGTTTGTCCAGGTTCAGGTAAGCATTAGGTGACTGTGGTCGTCCTGGAGGTACCTGAGTCCACACAGCCCAGCACAGCGGCCAGATGGAATTTTCTGAAGAGTCGTCACAATCACATCACTCTCCCTCTCACAAACGTTTCATGGTTTCCTATTATCTTTGCTTCTAATGGCCTTTAGACCCAATCTTCCTTTAAAGATGTCTCTCTAGCTCCTTATTTGTACCTATCATCCAGACATATTTAAAAACTTGTTATACAGACATTATACTTCACTTGTTCCTCCCTCTGCCTGAAATAGCATGCTCAATTCCAGTATCCACCTCTAAAAATTTCCCGTTATCTAATGCTCATCAGTAAAATCACGTTCTTCTCAAAACTCTTCCTGATTCCCTTAACCTGATATGTAATTTCCTTTTATAAGCCTTTGTCCTACCATTTATTAGTTATTTAATGCTGTGTAAAAAGTTACCATAAGACTTAGTGGTCTAAAGCATAAATATTTATCATCCCACAGTTTCTATGGGTCAGGGATCCAGACACACTGTAGCTGGGTCCTCTGGCTCAGGGTTCTATATACAGCTACACCGCAGTTGGCAGGCCTCAGGTTCTCGCTGGTTTTTGGTTAGAGACATTCGTTCCTTGCCACCTGGCAAGGTTGCTCACAACAAGGTGGCTAGCTTCCTTCAGAGCAAGGGATCCGTGAGAGAGGGAGGGAGGGTCCCCATGCAGAAGCTGGGTTTTTTATATGCTCATTTCAAAAGTGACATCTCATCACTTCTACCCTAGTCTATTCCTAATAATCGAGTTGCTAACTGCAGCCCACACACAGAGGGAAGGGGATGACACACAGGCGTGGCCACCAGGAGGTGCAGATCTTTGGGGGTCATCTTAGTGGCTACCTAGCACATCATGTTACTTCCTGCATCATACCTGTGGAATTTTCTTATCCCCTCTGTTAAGAGGGTATATTTCTTATTTACCTTGAATTCCTTCTTAGCACTTAGCCCAGGGCCCTTCCTAGCGAAGCCCTTCAGTTTGTTTGTTGAATTGAACTGAAGCTAACTGATAAAAGAAGTGATAACTCTGGATACAGTCTCCTCCTTATGTAATTTGAGATTCTCCTTTCACGTGGGAAGCAGAAATGCCAATGAGGATCAAAGAAGAAGTTTATCTGACCTTTGCAGAGCAGAAAAATGCTATACACCAATTGTGTATTTGACAAAGGTGGGGGGGTGGGGGGAGGGGGATGGGTGTATACCTACATGATGAGTGCAATGTGCACTGTCTGGGGAATGGGCACGCTTGAAGTTCTGACTGGGGGGGGGGACAGCGTGGGGGAGGGGATGGGTGTATACCTACAGGAGGAGTGCGATGTGCACTGTCTGGGGAATGGACACGCTTGAGGCTCGGACTCGGGGGATTGGGAGGGACATGGGCAATATATCTAACCAGAACTTTTGTACCCCCATAATAAGCTGAAATAAAAAAAAAATTAAAAAAAAAAAAAAGAAAAAATGTTATACGGCCATTGTCGTTCTTCGATTAGGAAATTCCATTCTGAGATTGAGTGTTTCTAACTTCTGGGGTGGAGTGGGGAGAATCTGAACTACCATGTGCCCAGGGCAGAAAGAGACTGAGCACTCCCCTTACTTCCTTATTTAGCACTTGCACAAATATAAAGACACATGTATAATTACCGTCATTATTAACTTTGCTTTCCTTCTACCCCGAATGCTCAAAGTCTCATCCGAGTTCGGCTCTTTTGCCTTGACAACGTCAACCTCCTCTTTTCTTGACTCTGCCTTTCTTCTCTCTCTTAGTAAGAATAGCACGAGTGGAAATCATCTTGCTCTCTCTCTGCATTTAACCTATGTTGTTCTCTCTTTAATCCCTGTCAGTTTCCTGTTCTTCCATTTAAGACATTTTGCCCCTGCCTTCATTTCTAATTCCAGCTTTTCCTATTCCACGTCCGTTTCCTCTCATTTCCCCTCCTTTCCTTCATCCTCCTAGTCCCCTAGCTGAGCTTTCCCCCTGCTGAACCGTTCCCGTTTCTTTGCTAGGTAAATGCCCTTGGATCACTCAAATTCCCCTGAAAGCTCAGGACTAGGAAGCCTTTGCAGGTATTCCTCCCATCAGGATTATTTGTTACTTTGCCAAGAAAAAAAAAAAAAAATTCACACTCTTCATGCGCCTAAAACTTGTTAAGGCATTAAAAGTTGGTATTTGTGTATTTCATTGTTTGGCAAATAGAAAACTCTTCAGACAAGCAGTGTCTTTTGCCTTCTACAACTGCAAGGTGAACGCGGGGATGCAGCACAACACAGGACTGTGATCGCTCAGGGGATCGCGCCCCTCAAGGCCGCGCTCAGAATTCTCAGCTGCCCCCTAGAGACCCCAAGGTGAACTGCAGCAAGCATGCAAAAGGCTGTGTCTGCCCCAGAAATACCCAATGCCTTAATCCTGAATGTACCTGTTTCTAATACATTTTATATTTTAGGCAGGGACTAAATCTTTTCTGAGCTCATCCCTGTTGTGGGAGTTGCGAACTCCAATGCCTGCAGGTGTTAGGTACATAATTAACGAAAGGGGGGGAACCCCTTGGGGGGCTGTACTGAACTTCAGAGCATGTATTCCATTCAAAGGAGACTGTTGCCTCAGCCCCAGAGCAATGGTAGCCCAGTGTTGCTAATCTTCCGATTTTTTTCAGGAAATCCACAAATCTGGAGTTCTATGGGAATCTGAATTTTTTTAAGTGCTTGAAACCAATTTAATCTTTGAATACCTCCTTTAGGCCATATAGGGCATTTCCATGATCCAAAAGTAGTCTGTGGACTGTGGACTGTCATAAAAGTCTTATGATGGCCAGGCGCAGTGGCTCATGCCTGTAATCCTAGCACTCTGGGAGGCCAAGGCGGGAGGATCACTTGAGCTAAGGAGTTTGAGACCAGCCTGAGCAAGAGTGAGACCCCGTCTCTACTAAAAATAGAAAAATTAGCTGGGCATGGTGGCATGCCCCTGTAGTCCCAGCTACTCAGGAGGCTGAGGCAGGAGGATCCCTTGAGCCCAGGAATTTGAGGTTGCTATGAGCTACGCTGACACCACAGTGCTCTAGCCTGGACAACAGAACAAGACTCTGTCTCAAAAAAAAAAAAAAAAAAAAAGTGTCTTATGACCTTTCCTATACATCCTTACCAGGTCCTTGTGTAGCATCACATTGTGATGCATTGTGATGCTACAGGGTCAATTGAACATAATTAAAGAAATTACATCATTTCCACAAGAGCTGTGAAAGAAGGCTAAAGGATGTCATGCTCACTTAGAACAGCAGGTTAGGGTAGGTAACTCGCTAAATACAGTTCTTATTAAACAATGAGGGTTAATGCTTCTTGATTCTTTGGAAAAATCAAGCATAAATATTGAAATGTTCATAGCCTGATGTGTCAGATTATAAAAATTCATACCCATTCTCTAAAACCTAGCAGCAATGAAAAAAAAAAAGAAAGAAAAAAAATAAAAAACAGAAGATCAAATACTATCCATATTCCCCCTGTGGCTTGGAAGTGGGTCTGTAGCCTCAACACAGTATCTGTATAAAATTTAAGCAGAGAACCTATGGGTACAATTTGGAAAGTTTTTTCCTTTAAAGAAGTTGCCAGTTAAATCTCACAACAGCCTTTGGACACACTCTGTAGAAATTTAACTAGCAACTTACTTAAAATAATAAATCCATTTCCAAAAGCCCCTTTAAGGCTGGCATCGAGTGGCTAAGAGCCACTACACCCTGTCTTACCGCCTCAGTAGTACTTGGAACCATCTGAAAGGATATTTATTGATTTGTTTATGTGTTTGTTTTCTGACTCCATTTACCAAAACACAAGCTTTTGAGGAAGGGAACTTGTGGGTCCTGTTCCATACTGTTTCCCCAATGCCTATAATGGCACCTGGCACTTAGTAGGGGATCAGGAAATATTTGCTGAATGAATAAACCTAGACGATCAGCCTACCATCGGGGCATTTCTTTAGCGGTAACATGAAGGTGCCAGGTAGCTGAGAGTCTCCGGGAGGGAGTAGGACAAGCCTTGACTCTTTCTTACTGGGCTTCTGGCTCTGTCCTCCACTTTATGAAGGGATAAAGATTCAGTTTTATTTTTAAGTTAATAACTGGAAAATAAAATGAGAACAGAGAACAATGATAGCGTGGACGTTTTAAATATCCATTAAATAGATACTTCTCTTCTCCCTGTGAAAAGGAAATGTCCTCATGCTTTATAGATCAAAACTCAGATAAGGGAGCCTCATCCCCAGAGCTTCTGCACTGGGGGCTGAGAATTTGCACTTCTGAGTTCCCAGGTGAGGCCAATGATCTTGGTCCAGGGGCCATATACTGATGTAAACTGCAAAACACTATTCAGGTGTCAAATGTTAAGGTCATTCACACACACACACACACACACACACACACACACACACACACACAGTTTACCACCATCCGCTTTATAGTCAACCTTAACTATGGTCTCGTCTTTTGACATTAAACCATTTTCCCTCGTGGGAGGAATTTCTTTAATGGTTATGAACAATCTATCTGCCGCAAAATATAGAAGACATGAAGAGGAGACTGGCAATTCTTTATTATTAACCACAAAGTAGTGGCTTATTACAAGGAAACAAAAACTAAGGAGATAAATATAATAGCACAAGGACATACTACAAGGTTTCATGAACTGTTATCATTATTTAATGTGTTTGGGTTGCCATTTAATAGTTACTGAGAATCCACAGTGCGCTAAATCTAAGCTGGTGGGTGGTAATCCCTTGATTTCTTGGTGATGGACTGATGTGCTGTATTGTAGATTTTGTCAGTATTTTATCATAAATTAAGACTCAATATTTTAAAATCCCTATACAAAAAGTCATTTTAGAATAAAGAAAGTTTTCTCATTGTCAATTTATCATCAAACTCATCAAGGAATCTATATGCTGTGTTCTAGTTTCTTCCTTTTAGTGACTGAGGCCAAAATCCAACCTAGTTTATATGTGTGTGTTTGTGCGTATTAAGTATGGTCATTTTCTCCATTTTCTTGCTTTCTGGAATCTAATTTCAACTGTATCATCATCTGTTTAAAATATGTTCAAGTAAAATAATAGTGAATATGTTCATAGGACTTGCTACACATCAGATATTGTGCTAAGAATTTTACATGAATTATAGATATCAGCCTTATAGATATTGGTCTAGGCAAAGAATTTATGAAGAAGAGCCCAAAGGCAATCACAGCAACAACAAAAATAAATAAATGAGACCTGATCAAATTAAAAAGCTTCTGCACAGCCAAGAAAATAATCAATAGAGTGAAAAGACAACCTACAGAATGAGAGAAAATATTTGCATGCTATACATCCAATAAAGGGCTAAAAACCAGAAACTACAAAGAACTCAAGCAAATTATCAAGAAGAAAAATCAAACAACCCCTTAAAAAGTGGGCAAAACACATGAACAGAAGCTTTTCCAAAGAAGATAGACTAATGGCCAATAAACATATGAAAAAATGCTCAACGTCTCTAATCATCAGGGAAATGCAAACCAAAATCACAATGAGATATCACCTAACTCCAGTGAGAATGACCTTTATCAAAAAATCCCTAAACAACAGATGCTGGCATGGATGTGGAGAGAAGGGAACACTTAAACACGGTGGGACTGAAAACTAGTGCAACAACCTCTATGGAAAGTAGTATGGAGATTCCCCAAAGAACTAAAAGTAGAACAACCATTTGATCCAGCAGTCCCACTACTGGGCATCTACCCAAAATAAAAAGAGTCATTTTATCAAAAAGACACTTGCACTCAAATGTTCATAGCAGCACGATTCACAATTGCAAAGATGTGGAATCTACCCAAGTGCTCATCAATATATGAGTGGATTAATAAAATGTGGTATATGTATACCATGCAGTACTACTGAGCCATAAAAACATGGTGAACTAGTACCTTTCACAACAACCTGGATGGAGCTGGAGACCATTCTTCTAAGTGAAGTATTGCAAGAATGGAAAAACAAACACCACATATACTCCCTATTAAATTGGAACTAGTCAATCAACACTCGTGCACATATGGCAGTAAAACTGGACAGAAATCAAGCAGGTGGGAAGGGGAAGGAGGGGATGGGTAAATTCACACCTAGGGTATAATGCACATGAACTGGGTGATGGACACACTTATAACTTTGACTCAAACTGTACAAAAGCAATTCATGTAGCCAAAACATTTGTACCCCTTGTAATATTCTGAAATTAAAAAATAAAAATAATAATTGTATATGAATAAAACTTTGATTCTTATAGCAACAGTTTGAGGAGGGTACTATCATTATCCCCATTTTATAGATGAAGAAACTGAGGAATAGAAAGGTGGAGCAGCATCTATTTCCACTTCTTTGGATCAATCACTCTGCTAGGCAGAGGTGAGTAAGATATCATGCCTCCTTCCTTTTAAACTGTGCCTCAAGGGACAAGTTCAAGAATCCAAGGTTAAGGGGAGAACATGAGGCAAGGCATACAGACGTAAAAGTGCAAGAGGTATTGGAGAATGGCTGGTCATAGTTACGCCAGCGTGCAAGTTAAATGCAGAGAGGTAAGAGGAAAAGAAGAAGAGGAAGGTAGGTCAGCCCTGGATGCCATGACTTGGGGGCCAGGGTGGAGTGGGAAGCACACTTTGTCCTTTGGAAATACCTCCTAAATTTCAGTCATTCAAGTACTACTGTAACAATTTTCGTCACATCTGTGTACCACCTACACTATTTTTAATTTAATATTTAAAATAACTTTCCTTTAAAAAATACATGTATTAAAAAATTCATATAATTACGACAAATATGAGACAAGTGTCCCTTGCCAAAAATAGAAGATAACTGTAAAAATCAACAGATGATTATTTAAATTAAAAAGTGCTCCTCCCTCTTAAACTAACTCTCGTGCCAGAATGGAAACCCACAGCCACACTTGGGGGAGCACTGAAGTGGCAATGATGAGTCAAAGGTCAATGTTCTTACTTGTTGAGTTTTGCTCCTACTTCTTCTTTCACATGTATATATTTTTAACTTACTGAGCCGAGTTTAATTTGTATTTTTCTATATGAGATCTCAAAACTCCTCTACCTTAGTTAGTTGAATTCATAAAATATTTGGTTGCTTGTGTTCTTTTCATAAAAAGCAAAGTTAAATTTTCATGTCACTGTCCTACTAAGATTTAAAAGCTGTTTTGTAGGTCAGCTATTTTAAATTCCCCTTGGTGTTTCGACATTTCCCTGCACCTCCAGCAGATGTCTGATCAATGGGGCTGCAGGGCCACAGTGCCACTGCCGTGGTGGTTGCCATTTAAAAGAGCTTTTAATGCAGAAAATGACTGTTTCCTAGAAAAACCCCCTCTATGCAATGAGAACCTAGACAGCTATTTCTGTACGTAGCTATGGCCTTTGTGATTCAAAGAAACATGTTTTATCCTCATAGATTAGGGTGATAAGTTCTTTGTTCTCAACGGAAAAGAGAGGATGTGTGTGTGTGTGTTTAACAACAGGTAGTTAGCAAGTATAGCTATGAGGGGATACAAGAAAGTTTTTCTCCACTTATATTTTTTTCCCTTCCTCTCTCCCTTCCTTACTTTCTTCCTTCCATTTTTGTTAATCTCAGGAAAATGATATGCTGAAACAGCCAGTCACAGTCTGGGCTAACCAGTCCCCACATCCTCACCTCCACCCCCAGTGCTGTACCATTTCTTAACACATAGTTTAAAAATTCATAGTTTCCACAACGTGAACTGTCCTCTAGTCTACAAAATGATCCCCACTGATTTCTGATCCTATTAGTCTAGTTTTACGCTTTTTTTTTTTTTTTTTTGGTAGAGATGAGGTCTGGCTATGTTGCCCAGACTGGTCTTGAACTTCTGGCCTCAAGTGATCCTCCTGCCTCAGCCTCCCAACGTACTAGGATTTTTCTTTCTTTTCTTCCTTTCCTTTTCTTTCCTTCCCTCCCTCCCTTTCTTCCTTTCACCCTCCCTCCCTCTCTTCCACCCTTCCTTCCTCCCTCTCCCCGCTTCCTTTTCTTCCTTCCTTTTCTTCCTTCCAAGACAGGGTCTTGCTCTGTCACCCAGACTGGAGTGCAGTGGCATGATCATAGTTCACTGTAACCTCAAATTCCTGGCCTCAAGCCATCCTCCTGTCTCAGCTTCTGGAGTCGCTAGGACTACAGGTGCACACCACCATGGCTGGCTAATTTTTTACTTTGTATTTTTTTTTGTAGAGATGGGGTCTTACTATGATGTTGCCTAGGCTGGTCTTGAGCTACTGGCCTCCAGTGATCCTCTTGCATTGGCCTCCCAAAGTGCTGGGATTGCAGGCGTGCGCCACCATGACTGGCCTAGTTTTACTCTTTTACTGTGTATGTTGAGGCAAAAGGTATACTGGACAGGAATGGAGCTGGAAGTAAACGTCCACATCCAGCCCTGCTACTCTTTAGCTGTGTGACTTTGGGAAAATCTTGTGACCTCTCTGAGCCTCAATTTACTTACATGTGCAAGTATTTCTCAAAGTCTTAATAGGAATCAAAATGGGATCATATATGTTAAAGTTCTCCATGAATGGCATTGCTAATAAAGTGTTATATAAAAGCAAGATGTGTCAGTAGCCTTCCCAACATTTCCTTACTCTCAGGCTAGACTGTTCTAACATTTATAAATCTTTCCAAGCTCCTACAGGAAAAGTAGAATTTTTTTTTTTTTTACTTTTCTCTATGGAGAACGCTGAGGTAACTTAAATAGCCACCAGACATTCTACCTATGAGGGAATATTCTATCCTTTTGCCAGCAAATTCCCTTTCCTGTGGGATGGATGAAGAAAAACTAGTACATATTGTTTTAGGAATAGCCAAAGCCGATGACTTCAGAAGATACCCTACACCAAATCCTTGGACTAGAAAATGTGACAGGCTATCCGGGGAAGTTTGGTGTCATGGGGACAAGTTGTGCACCTGGAAACCAGGGCAGTGGAGAGTGGGTTTCTTTCCCCTCCAGTTCTAGCATTTTCTCTCCAGTGAGTGCCTTCCATGTGCACTCCTTTTATCTTCCTCTCAGGGTCACACTTTCCTTCTCACTGTTCCCCTGGAAGAGATTTGCTTTAAATTTAAACCTTCAGAACATTTATCTGGCAGAACCAAGACCTGCAATACCTGTAAAACCATCAGTGCGCCACCTTTAGGAACGGCAGAGAACACCTAGGCACAGGACAGAGAGGTAAGGATAAAGGAAAGTAGGAGAACTTCCAAGCAAGCCTCCTGAGATATCTCTCTTTATCACGATAAACTAAAAGATTTGCCAAATTATGAACAGAAATAACTCTAATAGAAAAAATATAAAATCACCCCAAATGAGCTGAGTTCTATAGCTGTTGTAGGAGACTTATGTCCATGTTTTTTATTAATAACTTTTATTCTTAAAAACAATGTGGTTTTTCTTTATTGGCCAATATTTCCTTTCAAATCTTTGTACTGTGGGCTGTTTAGTGGAGTTAACGTGCCTAGGTCAGAGCTTTTCTCCCTGTACACGTGTTACTTTTACCCTGTTCCTAGCCAGTCTCATACATAGGCACTGAGGAGAGAGAGACTGTGAATGGACTAGTAAAAATTCATCATCACTGCAGAAAAAACTCAAAGCATAAGATATTCTGGTGCTAGATCAATAGAAGCATGCTTGTATATGAAGGACAATCAAATATTATGGCTTTACTGTCAAACTTCATATTTCAGCTAAAGCCAATATGCTATTAATGTATGCATGAAGTAGCCTGCTTGGTAGAAAATACTTAAAGGTAGGAAAAGAATAACACAGAGCTACAATAGCCCATAATAGACCATCAGTCTTGAGGTGCATCAGCCTGTGTGTGAGTCAGCCAGGTGCTGCCCCCAATGGTGGAAGAAGGGCATTGCTCTCTCCCTCCTGGACTTACTTGTGGACCAGAGAATAGAAATAGTACAACAAAGAATAAGGATGCAATACCAAACGTGAGTCTTGCTAGTTCCCTGGAAACATGAGCCTGAATTTCAGAAGCCTTCGACTCTCAAGAAAAGGAAACCAGTATGATGAAAAATGCAGATAGACCCAGAACACAGGGCCAACCCCATTCTCTGTGAACCTGCCAAAGATAAGAAATATATTTCTCAGCAAAGTTAGAAGGCAGCACACTCGATCAGAAGATCAAAAAGAGAAAATACTCCGAGAGTCCTAGCAGACCAGAAATAATGAAGGGAGCCTTCCACACCAACTGCACACATATCTGCTGGTTGTTCCTAAATTAATACAAGCCAAGCAATTCTCAAATGAAGGGTTTTCATTTTGAACGTTGAGGGACATTGGATAACAAAAAAAGTGGCTAAATTTTTTCACCTTGAAAAGCAATGGCATCAAAGTTGGACCAAAAGCTCTGAAATTATTTTCATGTGAGAACTAAAGTCTCTATTTAATACACATACGAATTTCTAACCCTAAGGGACCAGTTTGAAGAAGTTTGATACATCCTTACAATGGAATATTAGGAATTAAGTTTCATGATTTTGAATAATATTTAATAAAATAGGATATGTCTACTATATCCTAGTAAGAGAAAAAGGTAGATTGCAAACTATTCGTGTATTAATGTTCCCAATTTTATTATATCACACATACACACAACACACACAGAAATAGCACTGGTAAGAAATAGAAAAAATGTAACTAATTCTTCTTAAGTGTGGATAAGGGCAAACTTTATTTTATCCTACCCTCAAATGTCTTTAATAAATATTAATTACCTTTATATTAAGAAAGTCATAAACATTGTTTTTAACCTGGATATAAACAGACTCTTCTAACCTCTCTACCATGCTTTCTTCTTCAATACCACTACTGGAAAAACATTATAACCTATAAATTAGAAAAATAGTTCAGGGGATTCGGGGGCCAAACACAGATAACTATCATGAAATAAAAATCTCAATAAAATTTAAACAAGATGGATGAAAGCCATCTTTTGGCTTTGGGGACACTTTTCTTTTAACTGTGCTTCCTTAAGCCAAAGTTAAGCCAGCACTTCAGTCTATGAGCTCAGTTCTGCTTTTTTCTCCCCATCAGCATGCGCAGGTTTCAAAAGTAAGTCAACCAAGGTTATCTTGTTCTTTTATCCTTTTCATTCAGTGGCTGATGACAAGCACTTGAGGACAACCAGCCTTTCTGAAATGATGTTTGGAAAGTCTAGTTTCCCAATACATCTTGCTCTTTGAGTTATTTCACAACTGTGCGTGTGGGTAGCAGCTTGACATTGTGGACTGAGCCTACGGCAGTGTTGAGACTTGAGGGGTTAATAGCACACCTCCCTCCCGGCCCGGGGCCTGCCCCCAATAGTCTCTTTCCAGAACCCTGAAAGGGGTGTAGGTAGGCAAACAGGGTGGCCCAAGGCTCTCAGAGCTCAGGGAACAAGAGAACACTTTTATGTGAGGGTCTGTGATAATCACAACTTGGGAAAACATCCAAAAATATGTAACCCAGTCATCCTGTGTGTAAGACATTGTCATAAGTAAAATGTATGTTAGTAGTGTCTTTACTTACCAAGCAACACAAAGTATCAACCCAATGTTAGACCATATCAAATAGTAAGATGGAAAAATCACCTTAGTTGATAGAAATGTTAAATGTCACGATAAGCACCTTTCTTCCTGCAATGTACTTGTTTTTTTTTTTCCCTAGCCACTAGGAAAGCTACAATATTAATTTGGTGGGGGAAGTCCTTGGCTCATGGTAGGTGCTTAATAATTATGTGTAGGAGGGAAGGAAGAAGGGAAAAAAGAAGGAGAAGGGGAGGGAGGTAAGGGAGGGGAGGAGAGGGGAGATGTCATATAGTTCATGCATTGTCATTTGGACAGGACTGCACATTACAGAGAGACAAGGACATGTTCAATTTTGAGGGCTTTCAATGTCATCCCCTGGTGTTGTTAACGGTTCTAGTACTCAACACTTCTCTCTATTAAGAAATTCTCCCTATGGCTAATACAAACCCTCTCTGCTTCATCTTAGGCCCACTCACTCTGGCTCTGTCTCACAGGAGAAAGTGAACAGCTGATCTCCACACTCGGTGCAATAATTCTTCATACATTTAAAGAGAGTAAGTCATCACCTCGTTGCCTTTTTCTTCTTCCCCTTAACAACCCCAATTCCCACAGCTTTTCTCCATGGATGCTGTTTTCTAATCCCTTAATCCAACGGTGCTTATTAGTACTCAGTTCAAAGTTGGTAAAAATAGCATGTTGTCAGACGGTGGTATCCGGAGATTCTGCACAAATACCCCGACATGTGGAGCTTCTGTGTCACCCCCTGAGATCCCCCCTGCAGAGCCTGGAGAGAGCATGGATGTTCCCTGGCCTCTCCCCTGAGGCAGGGAGGTGGAATGCGGTTTGCACAGGTGTGTTGGGGCAGTCGCCAGGTACTGCATTTACTGGGCTCCTCAGTGATGCCTCACACCATGCTGGGCACCGAGGTATCGTGGAAGGGCACACAGGTGTGTTCCTGTCCTAGTGAGCAGTCGGTCAGTTTGTTCGTGCGTGAATGTACGGGCAGGTGAGGAAATGGAGAGGCTGTTTTGTCAGTCGAAAAGGTTCAAGTGATATCTGCCATGACAGTGATCAACATCTATTATATTATTATCTCCAAATTGATCGTTGTGGAATATGATCATTATAATCCTTAGGTGCTAGGATCGCAGAGCCTCCACATCCTGGAGTTGGTGCTATCCTGGACACGAGGTCACCAGAGACATAGAGTGTCCCTTACTCTGTCCTACCCAGCCCAGGTTGCAGGTACTGGCAGAGCACTCTGTCTTACTATATTGTTGCTGCCACAGCTCTTGGGGGGGTCTCCACTGTCCCAGTTTGGTCACCCTCCTCCCCCTCCCACTGATCCACCCATTAATTCGTAAGTGCCATCATGGGCTCAGAACAGTGCACTGCAACTCTCATTTGTAGCCCTTCACATCTGGGTGGATGTCGCTGTGGCCTCTCAGGGTCGCAAGCCATAGATAGTAACAAGTTCAGGGAGCCCAAGGAATGACCCAGACAAATTAAGAATGTTTTAATCTACACGAGGAAGGACATTTTCTGCTAGGTGGAGGCAGGGAAGAGGGAGTGGGCTTATAAAACACACTTCTTATCTTTTTGGGGAAAAGACAAGCAGAGATGCAAATCTTATGTATTCTCCTTTAATTCTGACCCAGACAGTCCCTTTAAGGTCTGTTTACATCTTACAGCCTGAAAATGCACCATCATCATTTCTTGAAGTCATTACTCAGAACACACCCCCACTGCATTTCATTTTTATTATCCCCATTTTAGGAACGATTAAATGGAAGCAGAGAGCAGTAGCAATGAAGCAAATCATGAGAGGCTCCGATAGAGACAGAAGCCTTAAAGCTTATTGGAACAGCATCTCTGTGCCAGACTATTTTTAATGCAAGTTTATGCAGCTGTCCTCCACTTAGAGAGTCTAGCAGATGAGCCCACTCTGCACTCAGTGGTTTTTTTCACCATTCCTAACCCTTTCCAACTCACCATGCTCTGCCTGCATGTGTGTGTATGTGTATGTGTGTGCGCGTGTACAGTATTCCTTCTTAAATGTCCTTCTCCACAGTCCTACACACCAGAGAGATGTTCTTGGCTTCCTATGAATATAATTCCAGTCCAGAGATCTCTTTGCTCTTCCAGCTGCCTATGCCTTCTAGAGGTTACCTTTGTAGGATCTCATTAAAGGTTCACAAGTGAAGGTACTATTTGTCTTTAAAAAAAAATATTGGGTAAATATGCCAAATTTGTATATGCTTGCAGTATTTTTAGAAGAATACATAAGAAATTGGCAACAATGATCGTTCTGGGGAGGGTTCCAGAAACTGGGAACAGCATTGCTGTGGAGAGGGGAACTCAGGATCCCAGATGAGGAGAGGACTCTCTTTTTCCTGGATACTCCTTTGTACCATTTGACTTTGTACCATGTGCAAATATTACCTTAAAAGATTACAAAAGAAAGGTGACGGCTAGCAATTGACATTTATTGAATACTGACTATGTTTCAGTCACTCCTAACTAGTGCTTGACTACAAAATCTCACGTAATCTTTACAACAGCTTTATGTAAAAGCCCACTTTACAAAAGGGACATAGAGTCAGGCAATACGGGTCACTCGCTCAGGTCTGCACAGCTGATCAACAGCAGCAGGGGAAGTGAACTCGGTTCTTCCTGATTCCCAGAACCATAGACTATGTTGTGTTGACGTCAGTTCTTTCCAAAGGAACCACGTGGATAAGATAGTAACTTTGGGACCACTTTTAACAACCTGAAAGAACATTGTGAAATCCCATCACGTGGTTTGCACCAACAACTTAATGACTCTTCCTCAACCCGAGGCTCCGTGTTAAAAGCTGTTGATGCGTGCAGGACTCCACTGCACAGTGGAGACTTCCCTCCAGTCCACGCTGGCACTGGGGCTGTCACGCCAGAGCGGGGAGGGTACCTGCTTTCATGCTCTCTCCAGGAAACCTCTCTGTCTAAATGGGGACTTTTCAGGGTAGAAGTGACTTAGCTGGTCAATATCCTGACTCTCCTAAGCACACGGGTTTGTCATTTCTTTAACAATTATCTTTTGAGTGGTCCCTCTGAGCCAGACACTCTCTGAAGGGTTAGAATTATGGAGGCGAACAAGGTCCTTGCTCCCAGGAAGCATCCATGCTGGTGTGAAGAGACAGGCAATGAACAAACAAGCATGGAAGTAAGACGGACACTGGATAATAAGCGTATGGGAGAAAATGAAAATAAACTGTTAGCCGGAGTGGCTGGATGCCGACCTCAGTGTGGGTCATCAAGGAGGGCCTTTCCTGGGAGACGATATGTACCTAAATGACAAGAATGACAACTATGCCCTGGGTGCTACTGCCCTTCAAAACAAACTAAGCTTCCTCTGTACGCTTCAGCCCCCACCCCAATTTCCACTCCAAGCTTCTATTTATTTATAACGTGAATTTGCAATCCCAGATGTTAGCATTAGCAAGGACCCTAGAAGTCTTAGTCTCATGCCATCATTTTAGAAATGAGGACAGAAAGATGCAGAAGAGTGAAAAGAGCCAGTCCCATGGATAGACAGTGGCCTGACTGGTAGCTGAGAGTCCTGTCTTTAGCCCAGGTTTTTCCCGCAAATCCAGATTCCTTCCCTGCTCATATTTCCAGTGTCCAACTCCTCTCTGCAGAGTCTTCACCTTGCTGCTAGCCTCGCTGGAGTCCACAAACACTAAATCCTCCCTGGACCACAGGGGACCCACTGGAGCAGCATTAATCACCTGGAGAATGTATCTGAGAGCCAAGGTGACAGTGGAAGGGAAGGCACACCTCTCCATGGGGCAATTTCACCACATCCCAGCCATGTGCTAGAGCCGTGCCTGCCTCCTGCCACTCCCTGCCCACAGGTAAGCCGGAAGAAGGGCTTCCAAGTTGGGGGTCAGCGGTTTGCATGGCTCTATGAACTCAACAAACACTAAACATCTGTCTTGCAATGTTCCCTGGTTTAACCAAGTTGATATGAAAATGTTCTACTCTATGATTTCAACCCCTCCCAAAATGCTTTACAAAAAGATTAACCACAGAATTCCTTTAAATAGCCAGTTCCTTTAGTACATTTGAAGTATGATCTATAAAAATTCAATCTACATAAAGATTTTATCCCCCCTCCCCCAGATAACAGCTATTATATCAAGAGCAATAGCATACCCTTGGGCTCTTAATGATAGCTTTTGGACTCTTTTATTATGTAATGATTCTCATTCATGCCACAAATACTTATGGAACTACTCTATGCAATACACTCTTCCAGGATGGAAGAGGACACAGGGAGATAAAGCACAGCCTCTACCCTTTGGAAGCATGCCTACGCACGACTCTAACACAAGGCAGATGTGACGAGGGCTGCCACAGACACATAGACAAAACAAGGGAAATAAGGGAGTGAGAGATTATATCTCGGTCAAAGATCAGGGAAGGAGGCAGCAACATTTTAACTGGGTTCCAAAGGATGCTTATGATTTGTACAACTGGACAGTTCATTCCAGGAAAATAAACATCATGACACGTACAAAGGCAGGACATACAAGGACACATCCTTGGAACAGAAAAGAGCCCAGTGCAGCTTGAGGGTGAGACAGGAAACCATGAGGAAGAGAAGACAAGTGTAGAAGGTAGGTGAGAGGCTTGAACGCAAGAACGGATAACGTCTAGACCCATCCGTAAACCGTACAAGACTTGAGTCAGTTTGGGGCAGAGAAAGGCCATTACACTGACAGTTGTGTATTAGGAAGCTCATTCTAGCAGTCTTATTTACGTAGGGATACTCTGAGTGAATAAAGGCAGGCATCAGAGACGAGGAGGCCCATTTAAAAAATTACCACATGGTTCCTGAATCATATACAAAGTAAAGAATAAATTCAAGAGCTAGAGTAAAAGTAGAATTGATGAGGGAAGAGATCCAAACCCCAGGAGGGAGTGTCTAGCTCCAGAAAGGGCGGGGGTCATACACCTTACAGTCTGGCCTAAGCAAGAGAAGTCAGCATGAGGGCAAGTGGTGTCTCTTTAAGAAGGGACAGTGGTGAGACGCCTCCTGCTTGAGACAGTAATCATGAGTCTACGGCATAAAAGCTGCCCCAGCTTGATGTTTCCGAGCCACCTATGAAGCCTCAGTTATTAATAACTCCTCTTCTGGAGACAGAAAGAAGTACCTGTTCTACATGAGGGGCCCAGAACACATCTCAAATGATGACGTCTCCACCGCCGCAGTGAAAGCTGCCTGATTAGGGTGGAGAGCTCAGGAGCCCAGGGAACAGGCGTTTCTGCACAAATGATAACTCAGTGGAGGGAGGGCCACTTGAATCAAGAACATCAGGCATAATTTAAGCCTCATGGTTGTGCCCTGATAAGAGGAAACACATGAGAGGTTGAGGTCTTCCCGTTCAAAGAATTGGGTCCTGGGTTATACTGCCTGAGCCACACATGCCTCGTTTCCCGGTGAGCATTCACCTAACTAGCTGTCCGGGGCTCTCTGTGACAAGACTAAGAAGTTCTGGCCTCTGGCGTCTTTTCCTGGCTACTCCCCCCAGAAACATACAGCTTGGTTTCCATTATAGTCAGAACCATGCTGACGTCTTGAATCCTGTTCTCAGCCACTGGGCCCGTGGAGTCTGTGGAACTTGTCTTAAACCAGTTTCCCAACATGTTTTCATAGAACAGAAATATTGCCATGAACAAAGAGGTCAAGTCTGCTGGGGAAATGCCATATTAAGTAAAATTAAAGATGTTTTTTGCTATAAAACATCTCTGAACTTTCAAATGTTAAAATGTCCTGAGACTTCCCTAAAGTGAGAAACAGTATGTAGCATCTTCCAACAGTATTTATCTGCAGAACCACTTTCCAGCAAAGTGTCTCAAGGGACGAGTGCCCTGTAGAACACACTTACAGAAACACCGGTAATGACGTTACTCTCAGGAACACTTGCATTTACCCAGGAATCTGGAATAATCATGAAAGCTAATACTTACTGAGTGCTAACTACATGCTAAGCACCTTTCTAAATACATATATTAATATATTTAATCCTCGTACCTGTGGGTGCTATTATTATTCCCATTTTACAGATGACAAAACTGAGGCACAGAGTAGTTAAGAGATTTGCCCAAGGTCCTAAATAGACCAGTTAGTGAGTAATAGAGCTGGGAATTTAACCCAGGCAGTCTGGCACCCACAGAAATTAATTTGTAGTGGTGGAACTTCAAACACTGTGACCAGCTGGCAGTGAGAGGGATTAGGAGCAAAACCTTGCATGGCAGCCCTTCAATCACAAGAAATCTAAACCTGTTTGCTCATAAATTAGTCTTTATAAGGCTCCCCAGATACTGTGTAGGACAAAACTTCTGAATTGTACCACGGATGTGGTTTCTTCATCAAATTATGTTATAATATACATACATACTCTTCCCTGAAAACAAAGTCATAATTCAGATAGCAATGCAATTAGCAATAATAAATAATCTGTACCTTATCAATACAAAAATCAATAATCAATAATAAATGGTAATACATAAAGAAAACAACCTCTTGATTAACCAAATCAAGAAAATGAAGAGGCAAGTTTGAGAAATGGCTTCTGTTGGGTTCTCAAAGTATTGATCTCTTGCTCCACAGGACTAGGGACAAAAACTAAAGAACTATTTTCCGCTAAAACATTGCAAAATTTTACATCCCTACGCTTCTACTTTGCTCGAAAATTTCCAAAGACATGTCTTACCCTCTCCCATTTCCTCTCCTTATTCAGAAGGATTATCACCAGTTTTGGGTGCATCTGGTAGCCATCTTCACTGAAGGACAGATTCCTCCCCTCAAAAGTGACGTTGATCAGATACCTGTAAAGATAAAATAAAAGGAAGATTAAAAGTGTGGAGAAGGTACACCAAGAACAAGATAGTTAGGTAGATAGACAGAAAGATGGCAGGAGGCTCTAGATATACAGATACCATTATCAAACTTGGTACTCCTTGAACTCCCACTTGATGATGCAATAGAGTCATCCAAGTTTTCACATAATAGGAATCATATGAAAAAAATAATATAATAATTTAAAATAAGGGCACTTGGTTTGAGTTCAGTCTATAGCCATGACTTTGAGCAAATTACTTAGCCTGTTGAACCTCGGTGTTTTTCCCTATCTGCAAATAGTGGAGTAGTAAAGAGACCTACCTCATTAGGTTTGTAAGGCTTACATGAGATAACTTAGGTGAAGCACTTACCATGGAGCCTGGTGCACAGTAAACCCTTATTACGTGATAACAGTTATTATTCAGAAAAAGGTGGATTAAAGGGTGGAGGTGGTAGAGACAAGAAAAGAAAGTGGGAGTGTGCCAAGACAACTTTCTGCTAAGAATGGTGGCATGTAGGAACTTAGGGTCTCTCTCCATCTCAGAGATATGCACATACTCCTTAACTCTTGCTGAGGTCTTGCCCAGCCCATACTTCTAAGAGCTGTGTGATGAGTCCAGTAGGTAGGAATCTAGTACTGCAGGATGCCTCTGGAAACCAGAGCTATTGCATGGTATACAGGGAACAGAAATTACCAGGGAGTGGGAAAAGGAGGGAGAGGCATTTCACAGAGTGCTCTGGGTACCTGTGCATAAGTTAGCAGAAACTCTGGAGGTAACTAGAGTCAAACCAATGAAACTGCCTTCCTCCCAGACACCTGTACCCCAGCCCACCCCACTCCCCTCCTGGAGGCTATGATCTGATGAGCAGTTCCTTCATTGGGAATTCCCACAGGTGTGCTTATTACAACTGCATTAGTGCAAATGTGCTGATGGTAATTAATGTCCCTTTACCTTAATGACCCAAGAAATCAATAATGATTAGCTCTGTGTTCACACAACATGCTACTCTGGAGCCTTAGGCCTGATACTGGCTTGTGAGACATGTTCCTGCTAAGAAGCAAAAGGGGTATCTTATAATTACAGTGAAGGTGCTAAAGGAAGCAGATGAAAGGTGCCTCTTAATTCTTCTCATTCAATGAAACTGGGAGACCCTTCTTTGATTCTTTCAGGTAGCATTAGGGTAAACAAGGGTGCCAGCAGGTAGATCCTTCCAGAAGTTATAAAGATGCCTAGGCAGCGTGAACTAAACCCTCATGGATCACTTCTCACTGCTAGAACCACCTGGGATGTTTGAGCCTGTCATTCCCTGGTCTTGTGCATCTGTGCAAATTCAATCAAGAACGTGGGAGGCCTCTAAAGAGTGGAGATTCCTGGAATCTGAGAAATGAAAGAGACACCATAATCGACTAGCCCGCCACTTCCTGCAGTTTACGCTTCCCTTCTACAACATCATAAGAGTTGTTCTTCTCAGCTCTTCTTGAATTCTTCCACTGATGGGGGACTTACTACAGTACCGTCCACCCCCCTAAGGCAGCTGTCTCAGTGTTGGCTGGGCAGTTCTTTCTCACTTAAAGCTGAATCTTCTCCCCTGTAACCCTTCAATCCTTGTTCCCTCCTTCGAGAGTCTACAATCTTAGTCTACTCCTTTTTCTACATGAGAGTTGAGTTCCTCAAGTCTTTGAAGACATTTATCGTATATCCCTTACAAAATCAATTGCCATCTTTAAAGAAGGCTTAAGCTCATTTAGTTCTAAAATTCAACATGATGGATTAGGAAACAAGCACAGAGAGGTTAAGTTATTTGCTCAGTGTTACACAGCTAACTGGGAGGAGAAGTAACATTTTAAGCAACAATTCCAGTCCCACGTCCTTCCCAGCACACCACCCTGATTCTCACATCAGCATCAGGCTCAGCATCCCCAGGTCCTTTACATAGTCATCATGTGCCATGGCTTCAAGTTCCTGCCATACCACCTTGGCCACTCTCTCTGGTCACCTCCAATCAATTATGTGTAGCACCCCTAACCCAACTTGGGGCTCCCTGCAGCAGCTGTTCCTTTCTCTGCCCTGGCCCTCAGCAATCAGCACAGAGCTGTTCACCCAAGCCCATCACTGGTGTGAAGACAATATTCAGGTCTCCTATAGTTTGAAACGACTCCAACACTCCCGCCAAAGCCCTGTAGAAATCATCCTAGGGGATATAATTACAAAACCATAAGACAGAGTATTTTAAACTAACAAACTACAATTTAAGCACCAACATAATTAGAGAATCAGAGAATGTGTTCTTACTACAACAACCCTGCATTACTTAGAATAATTTCTAGAGTCTTCAGAGGAAGTTTATGAGACACAAAAAATAATTTGATATCATCTCTTTATTGTAAGGAAGAAAGGAAGAAGGAAAGAGAGGGAGAGAGGGAGAGAGAAAGAGAGATAGAGAAAAGGAAGAGTGAAAGAGAGGGAAGGAGGGAAGGAGGGAAGGAAAGAAGGGACAGAGGGAAAATAAATTACCTGGCTAATGTATGCCCCTTTTCACCAGACATGGCTCTGAATAATTCTAACTTTATCTAAAACACCATTAAGAATATTTGAAAGAAAGTGTCTATTTCAGAAGGCAATTATAAAAGAGAAAGTTCCAAAAATAATTCAATTAATAAGCAGCATGAATGGAATAAGTATATAGCCTTTCAGGATGACTTCTTTGAAGGGGACAGCATTGAATTGGGTGTATAAGTTGAGAAAATTAAACTTTCAGAAAATAAACCATACTCATGGGCAATGTAATTGGTTGGTAAATTTCTCTCTGGTCATTCCTCCTCTAGCCCCTTCTGATTTTCCTTAGCAATTGTTCTCTTTCTTGAGTGTTCACCGGCTTTGAGCTCTGCAAGTTTATTTTATCTACCTAAGCACTTTTCATATATCTTACACTTATCAAAAACATTAATAAAATTTTATGACAATATACAAAATATTCCTCTTCAAAGTATTCTCTGATCATTCATATCCATCAGTAGCAAATAGATGAATCATTCACATTGTGTTTTTCTGAGTAATTCCCTGTGATGTGACAACACTCAGCTATTAATGAGGAGCTTGCAAATATGTACCAGCCTTGAGCAAGATGCCCTTTGAATAGTGGAACAAACCCATCCATTTTCTGGTAATGAAAAATGTGAAAAAATAATTGGGAGTGTAGTCACTCTTAGGCATGTGACCTTGGCACCCGAACCTCAGCTTTTCTTCCCTAAAATGGAGACACCATTTTACCTCCAGCTTATCAGAGAAGTCCACTGTGATGATCCAATGAAAGAGTGGATTAAAAAAACTGTATAAAATATGATACAAATATAAGGTTATATGATAGGAAACATTTAGAAAAAGAATATATTAGCATGATTTGAGTATCTGAAGGCCAGAAACTTGCTTAATTTTGAACCTCAGTGACTAAAGTGTGATCACTACATTTTAATAAGACTCAATTATCAAAGAAATATCTGAGGAATGGAGATTGGGTTCCACATATGTAGTATAAACTAGTTCAAATGGTCATATGAATCAATTTAACTTTCTGTAAGACTCGAAAATATCCAACTACCCTCCGATCTGGCTGTAGTTTGTCAATCTTGAATATTAATTAAAACCTCAAAGCTCCCTTGTGTAAATCCTGGATAAAGGATTAAACTATAATTAAGATTAAGTAGTGCCATAGCTATTCTGTTTTTCTCTAAACATGTCATCCTCAAGTATACAGTCAAAAAGTCTAGCTTCAAGTGGCAGGCAGACTCAGAAATTCTGCCATACGACTCTAATCCTCTGGGATCTCCATTAAGTTTTGACATATTAAAAAAAATTGCTTGATTTGTCTCTGGGATGTAGTTTGACCCCTAAGAACCTGGATGGACTGTCTCATAAAGTTCTAATATTACACAGAATCTCAGATTGCTAGAACTAGGGGAAAACTTAGAAATTATCCATTGAGAACCCTCATTTTAGAGAGGAAAAAAACAGGTCCCAAGATGCTAAGTGACTTTCCCAAGGTGACACACCTGTTCAGGACTGGAGCTCAATGCTTCTGATCCTCAGTCCACTGTTTCTCATGACATCACCCACTGAAGTGAAGCCAGTTTCCCAGGGCTCCAGAGGTACATTTCAGCATTCTCGCATCACACATCACACCCTGGACTACATAGATCCCTAATACAGACTGCATAAAATAAAATCTATCTCATTTCCTGCTTGCCTCCTCGTTGAGAAAGAGCCTCAGAATCCTGATGGGCTCAGAGCCAATACATTTGCTCTGTATGGCCACAGTCACGCTCCGGTTGAGTTTAATGGGGTTGAGCTGAGGTTAAAAAGCCCTTGTGCCTCCTTGACTTCGGACGTGCCACTCAGAGCTCATTCACTGCACCATGTTGGCACCCAAAGCAATGATTTAGCAGCACGCCCTGTGTGGGAGGCACCTCACAGAGCTCTGCCAGAACTGTCCCAGCCCACCAAGAGCTCTGGCACTACAGTATTGGCTTTGCCCTCCATATTTTTATGAAGCACCGGAGTTTTAAAAATTAATGTCTGCTGTTGTGGTCATGAGAGAGAGAACATCCCATTGCACCCAATCCTTTCATTTTCAGATGATGCAACGTCCAGAAGGATTTCTGTCATCAGATGATGGCGGGGGAGAGGGGAGAATAGGATTCAGATGGCCCCACTGCCATCCCAGTGTCCTCTTCTGTCACCACCAGCCCTGAAAAGGTGGCAATTTTTCATAGCTCTCATTTCCATTCTTCAGAAACAAAGGAACAGAGTTCTGGCAGGAGACTTGAATTCTTGGCCCCTTGTTTATAATTTTCTGGCTCTGAAAATCTACAGCTCTAAGTTTGTGTCAGTGATGTGCCCCTTACCTTCTGAAGCCTTCAGATTCCTCATCTATGAACAGACAAGCCCATACCATCTTCCACACCTCCTTTGACATGTTCTCTATCTCTGCATTTCTTTTTTTAAAATAATTTTTATTGTGTGTATTTAAAGTATACAACATGACACCATGGGTACATATAGATAGTAAAAAAAAAAACATTAGTGAAGCACATTATATCCGTCACCTCACATTCCATCTGATTAATACCATGGCGGTTACGTCACTGGACTCTGTCATCTGATGCCAAAGCCATAAATCTTTCAGAAAGTCTTTCAAAAGACTAGAGATTCTTTGTAGAAATTACTATTATTTATAGATATTTTCTCTAGAAATAGTACAAACAATTTCCCATAGGATTAGAAATAGTGGACTTTAAAACTTTTAAAAGCTACCTAATTAAAGACCAATATTGGAGGAAAGAGGCAATGATGTTGAAAAATTAGATTTTCAGTGTTATGGTTTGGATGGACTAAACAGAAATTTGACTTTTTCCCAACTATGAAATTCATAATTATCAAAATGAATGCAAAATGATCAATTAGTATACTGTGGTCAACGTGGCAGGCAAGATTATTTTAGCCTTGTCTACAATGTTCTCTTTTTAAGTAAAGGAATTTGAAAGAGTTTTGAAAGTTTTCTTTGAAATATGCCATATATGAAAATATTAAACCATGCCATTGGACAAAAGAATTAGAAATACTGGTTTCCTAAGCTGTCCTTTTCTCTTATTTAGGCAAAATGATACCTTGTAGAGAAACTCAGGAAAAACTAATTTAAAGAGCAGACTGTAATATTAATTTATAATTACTTGAAACAGGTTAAAAATAGTTTGTCTTCCAATAGATTAAACATTTTCTCTGAAATTATGTTTATACCATTAATTTATTTTGCAAACCATTCTTCACAAATCATATTATAAAAGGTTCAAGTTTGGGCTAGTCCATATCTCAGTTATTTAAATTCTAAATTAGTGGGGTTAAGTTAATGAGATATTAAAGTATATTAAATTCTAAATTAGTATTGTTAAGTTAATGAGATATTAAAGTATCTTGAAGACTGACTGATATAAATTTAATATACTTCTCCTACTGGTGGTGAGAAATGTGCTTCAGCCCCTTAGTAGTTTGCGCTGAACTGAATTCATGTCAGGGTAAGTGGTGATGTGTCAACTCACCATCGATTACAAAGAAAAAGTCTTTTCAGCCCCCTTGGCCTAACAATGAAAAATTTCTGAGAGCTATTACCTGGATTGTGTTTCACAACTGAATACCATGAATTAGTTTAATCTGAAATGAAAGAAAATAGAAGAGGATTGTTGGGAGTCACTCAACAACATCTCTTTGGCTATAGGAAGGTGGAAAATATTAACTTTCCCCCAGAAAGATGCTATTTCTGACCACTCATCAAGTCAAGGAGAATTCTGAGGGGCTCTGTCACCAGCTGTGATGACCTCCTATTTACCCATCTGTACTCTTTCATCAAGTGGGGTCAAGGTGACGGGCCATGGTCAGGAAACAATTCTCTCTGGACTCACCTATGGGTCCATCTGGGATCAGACCTAGGAAATTGATCTCATTAGTAAGATATTCTACACTCAAATGAATGAAAAATCCTAGACAGCTCCCCCAAATACTTATGATGAGAGGTGAGTAGAAAGAAAATAAAAGGGAGAAACAGAATAAATAAAGAAGGAAAGAATATAGCATGTATAAAACACACACACACACACACACACACACACACACACACATCCCCATACTGCAACAAGCAGTATAGCAAGGTGTTTAAGAGCAAGGATGCTTAGTCACATGCCCTCTGTTCAAATCCTGGACCTACCAGTTCTGAATTTGAGTGATCTCGCCAGCTACTTAACCTTTCTTTCTCTCAGTTTCTTCACCATAAAAAATGTGAATAATAACAGCACCTATCTTACAGGGTTGTTGTGCGGATTCAGTGTTTCAATATGCATAAAGAACTTCAAACTGTCCCTAACACAGAGTGAGCATTAGGTGTTAGTGGCTGTTATTGTTGTGATTATTATTATTTTTATTACCTTTTAAAAACTATTGACTGGGTGTCAGAGGACCTTAGCATTTGCAGGGACTTTTGGATCAGAGGGTAACTTTCACCTTTAGGGCAGAACACACCAAGGCCTGGGCAGGTGCTGCCACGCTTTGGTCTGTTTCGTTGCATGTGAATCTCCTAATTCCTGGACCTCTGCTTTTGCATAATCCCACCATCCAGTACGCTGCCTCTCATTCCTGCACTATCCCCAATCATTAAGGCTTGGGAACATTTGTTTTGTTTGTACCATGATTAGTTATCCCTGTGAGGTTTTTTGCAGCGGACAATCACTTAATTATACTACTTCAATAGAAAGTTCACTTTCCAAGGAAGGGGAAAGATGAGCTCACAGCTCTATGATTTTAATCTGGAATAAATGACTTCTCAAAATGCCCCCATCCCGACCTCCCAGAGCCCTGCTGTGAACACTATGTGATTCTCTTTAAAATGCCTTCGGAGAGGGCACACTCCCGCTTGTGTGTGAAGGTGGCACACTTCCTCAGGGAACTGGCGAGGCTGCCTTCTGATGCCAATTAATCAAAGGTGCAGAACACCGAAGCTGTTTCTCATTTAGTTCTGTGCACAGAACTCAGCAATGGAAAAGAAAATTCCTCCTTGTCCTCATGCTCACGACCCTTAGTCACCTTTGCTGTGGGCAAGACCTGGTAAGGTGCTACGGGAAAGCCAGGCTTACCAGACACAGTTAGAAAGGTGGGAAGGAACCCAGTAACTCTTCTGGGTGATGTCACTGGATTTTTTTTTTCCTTTTAGTTCATATTTCCCTGCAGTACATACGTTAAAATCACTTTCTTTCTCAAAACACTGAATAAAATTCTTCCCTTCTTCCACAGATTAAGTGCTCAATATGCTGGAATGTAGCCCAGCGTAGGCTATTAAAACCAAAAGGTGGGACCTTACCAGAGAAAATGCCAAGACAGGTCAAAGGCTGGCTGATCACAGAGTACACTGTTGCTACTTCTTTATGCCCACTAATGATTTTAAGGTAAAGGCCTGCCTTCCAGACATCCACTTTAGCTCACAGCTGGCAGTACTACTCAGGGGTTACGCCAACACTAGCCGAACAATGACTGGCAAAGATTTCTCTAGAACATTCAACATTCAAGTTCCTTCCTGTGAACTTGCAGACATACTGAAAGAAACCCCAGGTGTATGTGCCCAAGAAGCCCTGGTCAAGGACCCAAAGTGACCTGGGCATGACATCAAGGGGAAAGAATATAGAGGCTTTTCTCTTCCTTTTGACATTTCTCCATTTCCTCAATTTGTTCTTCATTCTTCTGGAACTTCTCTCTGCCCTCTCTTATACCTTGGGTGATCAGCAAAATCAATGCATGGAAAACATCTTCATATACAGAGTTCCTGCCCCCTCTATAGCTACCATATGCTTAACTTCACAATCCCTTCTAACATCTCCACTGAAGGGGGTAAAAGAGGGGGATAAATATGTGCTGAATTAGTGTTGGCTTCAGTTATGGAGACTGGGAGTGAAGGTTTTGAGAACTGTCACCCGTGGAAAAACAGGGTTATAATTTAATTTTCCAGTAATAGTTGGCAGAGTTCTTTAAGTAGAGATTTCTAGAAGCCATTATGTTGAATGGGGAGGTGAGGAGGGTCAAAGGAGTGAGGCTATTCCAGGGGCAGGAGGAAGTTTTCCAACAGACAGAGGTCTCAAGATGCCTGGGTAAAGATTGAGTCTTTAGAGGACATGGGCAGTTATGCTATGGATACAAGGCAGAGAGAGTGCTGGAGGCTGTAGACTCATTCAAGAACACACCTCTGACTTTAGAAAACCCAGGCATGAATCACACTTGCCCCGCAGATAAAGCCCTTTCACATAGGGAACAAAATGATTTCTCCCAAGGGGAGACCAGGGTAAGGAAAGAGATGCAAAGCAGGACATAATACGGGAGTGGAGAAAGTGAACTCTCAGGAAGGTGAGTTAGCAACAAGGAATTTGTTCATGTGGTCCCTGCAGCAAAGTATGGAGAACAGCTTTCTGGGCTACAGTTCAGTGAGAGGACCAATCCCTAAGAGTAGCTCTGGTTTTAAGGGTGCAGGAAATTTATACCAGTTGGCAGTGAACGGGATATCACGCATCTGAAAACTGTGGGGCCAAATGTGTGTATTCAAGGAGAATACACCAAAATGAAAACCATCATGCAATGGTGCTGGTCATAGGTGACCAGACAAACCCACATCTTAAGTTCTAAAGTTTTTGTAAGTTTTGCTCTAACTTACAGTGCAGTACAGCACTCCTTCTAGATCAGGTTGGAATAGAGAGGTCAGAGGAAAATCAAACTTATTTATTTATTTTGGTAAAGACACCCATTGATCTTTCCCAATATTCCAAGATGGGATTGACCCTGGGGTCACAGTTTCAAGCAAGGTGAGGTCAAGAGTTTGTTTAAGCCAAATCTTATTTCCCTCTTTCCTTATCCTCAGGAGGACAGCGCCATGAGCCCCAAATGCATCTCCACGGGGAAGCTGAAAGAAACATGTAATCATCTCCCCCTGCTGTACTGTGTGGGGGCTAGAACTCGGCTGTTCCTTCTTTGTCAGGGGATCCTAGCTCTTTCTCTCCCTCTGTAGGTTGATGTTTCCATGGAAACATGCTCTTTAATGCTTCTGAAATTACTGTGCATTTATACCATTAACTCTTTGTTGACCAGGGCAGATGACAAAGAGATTTTCCAACCCCTCTGAGAAGTAATTATATTTGCTATCTCTTCTTACTGCAAACTTTATTTAAAAAAAAAGTAATTGATACCAAATGGCCCTATTTCCTCACTAGGCATCACTCCTTAACTCTTGTAACATTAGCTTTTGCCTCTATCTTCTACTGCAATGGCTCTTCCCAAGTCATCAGTAACCAAAGCGAGGTTGCTATGGTTTGGATGTTTGTGCCCTCCAAACCTCATGTTAAAAATTGATCCTCAGTGTTGAAGGGAGGGCCTAATGGGAGGTGTTTGGGTCATGAAAGATTAACGCCTTCCCTTGGGGGTGAGTGAGTTCCCACTCTATTAGTTTCCATAAGGGCTGATTGTTAAAAAGATTCTGGCACCTCCTCCTCTCCTGCTTCCTCTCTCCACATGTGATCTCTGCACACACCAGCTCCTCTTCACCTTCTGCCATGAGCAGATGCCACCTGGGGCCCTCAGCAGATGCAGATGCCCAATCTTGAACTTTCCAGCCATCAGAATCATAAGCCAAATAAACCTTTTTTCTTTATAAATTACCCAGCCTCAGGTATTCCTTTAGAACAACACAAAATGGACTAAGACAAAAGTCAACGAAAATACAATCAGAAGTGTTTGCTCCATCCTCACCCCCCAGACATTACACAGCTTCTAACAGTTGGCACTCCCAAATTTTTGGCAAGTCCCCTTTCCTTTGTTTATATGTTGTTTAAAGTAGGATAACATATCAGTCCTCCATATACATCTCAGGCCAGTCCTCTCTCCTTTTCTGTCCACTTTCACTTGAAACTCCCTAATTTGAGGGTACTCCAAGACTCAGCTGTGAGCCCAGGCTCTCTCCCTCTGAGACGCATTCACAGCCATAGCATCAACAATCATGCCACAGCCCCCCAAATCTCCAACACAGGTCTCACCTCTTGTCTGACATTCAGTTCAGTATTTCTGACTGGACTGTTTACCCGAATGCTCTGATATCTGGCCAGATTTAACATGACCAAGTCCCAGCCAGGTCCCCTATGTCTTTAAACAAAGAGATCACCACACTTACAGCTTTAAAATTCTGATACAGATTTGACTTCTCTCTTTCTGTTATAATTTCCTCTTTACCACATGAATAAAAAGGAGAATGTGCTGGCTGGTTTATGCATGGCCTTCCCAGAACCAATCAAACCAGTTAACAAGTCAACTGTAGTTTAGAATTTTGTATAAAAATATGCTGATTAACATTTTTTTCCCCTTTTCAACACATAGTTTTAGAGTTTTGTCTCCCCAGGGTAAATGAATCTCATAGCTTTCTAATCTTTAAGTGAAAGTGCTTGGAAGTCATACTTTTGCTCTGGCTACTCAATAAACAAAGAAAAAAATCCAACAATGCTATCATTTATTGAGCATATGCCAGGCACTGATCTGGATGCTTTATGTTATTTTAAATTCTCACATCCATGCTATAAAATAATGGTCAAATATTATAACAAGAACCCAGGGTTGGTGGCACTGGGAGTTGCATCCACCTGCTTTTGAGTGATTCTAAAGCCTGTGTTTCTTCCACTGCCTCACAGTAAGAATAATGTTGCCAAGAGAAGCAATGGTCAGAAGAGAAGGAAACAAAGAAGGCACAAACTTCTAGCATGGTAGTGCTAAAATCTAAATCCAGATGGGAATGGCTCTAAGGCCGGGCTCTCAGTGTCATTATTTACACTCCCGACCAGCTGCCCATCAGTGGCTTTCGATTGTCCCTGGTGCCAGCGTGATCAACACGGACTACAGGGAAGAGGATGGAGCACACAGGTTCTCCACAGTCTCCCTAAGAAAGACTGGAGGCACATTGCTGGTCAGGGGAGATGCTCACAGGATAATAAGAGAACTCTGATCTCTAGGGGCTGCCAATCTGTCATATTTCACAAGCACTAACCCCCCCAAAAGGTGAAGAAATGGAATTAATTTACCTCGTAAGAAAACAGGAGACAAACCACAAAGCAGTAAGCTTGACTCGACTTAGAGAGGAATTAATTCTCAGATCACGCTCTGGGAGGAAGTCAGTTATGAAAGTCTAGGGCTATATTCTTGGAGCTCTTGTCAGAAGCTGACGACAAGAGCTAGAATATTTATTTTGCTCAGTTAAGACTGGAAAAAGTTTATCCTGGTTTGGCACAGAATATCCAAGTTCTCTCTGGACTTAAAAATACAAAAAGTATTTCTTTGGAGCTATAATCAACCCTCAATAAGGGAGGCGTAACTACACTTACGACCTGGGTGATCAAATACATAGATTACTCTCAGCACTTAACCTCATGGGCAATACTCCCTTCCCTTGCGAATGCTCTCTCTCTAGGTCCCATCAGGCTATGTTTTCTTGGTTCTTCTTCATTTCTGATTGTTCCTTCTGTAGCTTCTTTGCTGGCTGCTTTTATTTGTCTTTTCCCTTATTTGTTTTTTTTTTTTTTTTTAAGAAACTTCAGGACAGGCTCTCTGTTCATTTCCCTTTTTTGCAGGTGTCAGCCATTCCCATGGCCTCAGTTCTTCTAACTGCATCAGCTCCCACTCTACAACTGCAGTCCTGACCTCTTCTCATCCCCCACTTCCATTCCTTGCTGGCCACTTCCACTTGCATCCCCCTGTTACGAACTCTCAGTGCCTGAAACGGATTCGCTTTATCTTCCCCCTCGAAATAGCTGACTTTGTAACTCCTCCTTGCCAAGGTGCCTGGCATATAGCAGGCACCCAGTAACTATAAATTAGCCTTATTCCTGTAGTCTTGAAACCTCCCAGGTGTCTCTGACATCTTTTCTTAATTTCCCAGGCCCAATCAGTTGCCCCAAACTTTCCTCTCTTTACAAAATAGTTCTTGCATTTGTCCCTTCCTTTCTACTCCTACAGCTTTCATCCTAGACCATTCCTGTGCCAGCTCATAACCAGATTGATGCAACATCCCCCTCCTGGGACCTTATATCACTGCCCCCAATACCATTCCCACTTAATTTGACTATGAGACTTCACAGTGCTGTGTCATTACCTGCTCACAAATCTCCAGTGGCTCCCTACTCCCTAGAATCAAAGTCTGCCCGCAGTCAAGGCCCTCTACCTCCTGGCCCCACCTACCTGTTTGGAATTCTCTCATTTTCTCTACATGCATCTTTGCTGAAGCCAAGTGGTGTCTCCACTGTTCCCTGAACAAACGTTACTCACGCTTCCCTATGTAATCCAAGTCTTGCTCATGCTTCTGAACTCTGATCAAATCTCCCCTTCTCTCTAGACTTTCCTAACTATCCAAGGCCCTTCTCTCCTCCTGTACCCTCTAGATCCAGCCCACGTTTCAACATTCCACTTATCCATCACCTGACCTATTTTGTTCCTTTTTGTTAACTTTTTGTTTTGTCGGTGTCTTGTCTTCCATGACACATAATACACTGTTCAAAGGTAAAACTCAATTCTTGTCCTTCTGTCATTCCTTGCAGAATCCACATTAGTTCCTTGCTTGCAGTAACTATTCAATAGATGCTTAGTGATTTGTTTTTAGTTAGTCTTGAAATCCTCCCTTGCTGCTTTCTCATTCCCCCACCTCTACGTCATACATACAACACATTATCTATCTATCTATCCACCCATCTATGTATCTATCTATCTCACACTCTCTTCTGTCTCTCTCTCTCACACACACACACACACACACACACACACGGTATTGAGTACTGATTCCCTGTGGAAGTGACTCCTCCAATTATTGATTTTATAAAAGAATAGATTCTAAAGAATATATACTTGCAATCTTCCTTTTCTAAACTCAATGAGATGAAAAGTGGGACTGACTTCATTCTTACACAGGCCCTTTTGAAACTTCTCCCCTTTAGTGTTTTCCTCATTACATTGTCCATAAAAACATAGATCTGTCTGTGAGACTCATGTCACCTAACCAAATCCCAATCCTTTCCGCATGGTTTGGGACCTGAAGAGAGAGCTGACACAGAAGTGAACATAATTAATGATCACTGGATACATCAAAAGTGATTTCTGTTTGTTTCTGAAATATCATATTCCACACAAGAAAGAAAAAGAAATAAAACTTCTTGATATTGGGGTTGCTGGCAATACTTTCAAGTTTTTAGTGTAGAAGATCAAAGCAATGAGGGAAGCCTGAAACATGCAAAAATTAATATTTGAATGTTCTTTATCAATGTAAGTCCACTTTGTTAGTTTGAGAAGAGGAAGAAATAGAATTCATTTTACTTATAACATTGAGAAGGTCTTTAAAATGAATTCAGAGAAACAGAAGGGAAATTTATTTGTTATTTGTTTTCTAGTATTTTTCAATTTTTGAGAAAAATTTAAAATATCCTTGGGGAGAGGGCAGATAGCTTTTTCCAAATCTTCACATGGTTAGGTGCACATAACTACAAAATCCCTCTCCCACTCACCAGCCTCTACACACACCGCAGCAAGATGAGAGTCAATTGTTGCTATTTACATGATCTTCTCTACATTTGGCCCAACTCTTTTTTTTTTTCTGAGACAGAGTTTCGCTCTGTTGCCCAGGCTAGAGTGCTGTGGCATCAGCCTAGCTCACAGCAACCTCAAACTCCTGGGCTCAAGCGATCCTCCTGCCTCAGCCTCCCAAGTAGGTGGGACTACAGGCATGCACCACCATGCCCGGCTAATTTTTTCTATATATTTTTAGTTGTCCATCTAATTTCTTTCTATTTCTAGTAGAGACGGGGTCTCACTCTTGCTCAAGCTGGTCTCAAACTCCTGAGCTCAAATGATCCACCCACCTCGGCCTCCCAGAGTGCTGGGATTACAGGTGTGAGCCACTGCACCTGGCCTGGCCCAACTCTTGACAACCCAGGATGTCAATATCTTCAGGGAAGCCTGTGGGTCAATGCAAATAATGCACAAAGTAAATATTTCACGGATGGGAATTAAGAGTTGAGGATAGTTCAGACCTTCTCCTTTGCAGATAACACCAGGACATGAAGCAGTAGTCCATGTGGAAATCAGAAAGGTACTGTTAATAAGTCTCTCTGAACCTCAGCAAAGATTTAATCCCTGTGAAAGCAGAGGGAAGTTAATTTGATTAACACTTGCCTGAATTCCCTCGAATTCTTGGGCATCCTAGCATAACCTGGAGGAATTGAGCATTTAAGTCCATGTTTTTTTTTTTTTTTCTCTCTTTCCCAGTCACTATCAGGTTGCTTTGATTATATAAAGTTAAAAACACACTTAATATGATTGGGGGAAAGGTAGCAAAACAGCTGGAAGAAATGCAGTGTGTGGTGTCTTCAATTACAAAGAGGGTGGGGGTGGGTGTGCAAGAGATAGAAATGTGAGAGAACAAGCACACGCCGGAGAGAAATGAAGAGATGGGGAGAAGACGAAACAGCATACAGCATGCCGGATAACATCTCCATGGCAACCACATTACATGTACAGAGAACTGCCAAAATAAGTCAAGATCCAAGTAAGTAAGTGTTGGTGGAGAGAGAAGATAAGAGCTTAGCGATGGACAAAAACCACCTAGAGGAGACGAATTATTTTTGTGAATTTAACTCTTCTTCCCATTTCTTTTTCTAACCACAACCAAAGCTCCAGTTTAAGTGAGAATGCATCTAAAGTGTTGTTGCTGCCAATTCCAAATCTCATCAAGGAAGGTCTCAGGACTGTATGAATGAGGCTTAAAAGGCCCCTGATTGAAGCCAAAAGAGAAAAATTGAGTGAGGCATATAATTTCCCTGTAGCCATTAGTTTGCTTTCCCAAACTTTTTCAGCAATTTGTACAGAAGGAATATACTTGTTTTCATTTTCCAGGTGGTTTCAGTGGGGAAAGCAACATTGATGAAAACGCCACTGGGCATGCAAAGAAGGGTACAGTAATGACAGGTGCAAAGTTCGTGCATTAGTGGTCTAGGAGGCTCATTGGTGACATCTATCCCTGAAACACAGGGAGAATCCTACTAAAAATAGTCCAGATGTCCTTGGAGAATGTAGGTGCTCAGAAATACAGCAGGTCCTTGAATAACGTCATTTTGTTCAACTCATTTTCTTACATTGATAAGCAAAAAAATGGATTTCCAGCCAGGTGGGGCCCCTGTCTGTGTGGCGTCTGTGTGTTCTCCCCACGTCTGTGTGGGTTTTCTCCGGTTACTCTGGTTTCCTCCCACATCATAAAGCTGCGCACATTAGGGGAACTGGCGTGTCTACATGGTCCCTGTGTGAGTGAGCGTGGAGGCGTGTAAGTGCGCCCTGAGACGGGCTGGAGTCCTGCCCAGGGCTGGTTCCCGGCTTGGCCCTGAGCTGCTGGGACAGGCTCCAGCCACCCAAGACCCTGAACTGGAATAAGCCGATAAATAATCATCTTACTTGTATTTATGAATCTTTCTTAAATGCCTGTATAACTCACATTTATGTCAATATTTAATATTATAAATTTCTTGGCTTTTATTTATAAGTTTGGTGATGTTTTTGTGATCAGAAATACTCCATAGGAACTTCACTCTTTTTTTTTTTTTTTTTTTTTGAGACAGAGTCTCACTCTGTTGCCGGGGCTAGAGTGCCGTGGCGTCAGCCCAGCTCACAGCAACCTCAAACTCCTGGGCTCAAGCAATCCTCCTGCCTCAGCCTCCCAAGTAGCTGGGACTACAGGCATGCACCACCAGGCCCGGCTAATTTTTTCTATATATATTTTTAGCTGTCCAAATCATTTCTTTCTATTTTTAGTAGAGACGGGGTCTCGCTCTTGCTCAGGCTGGTCTCGAACTCCTGAGCTCAAACGATCCACCCACCTCAGCCTCCCAGAGTGCTAGGATTACAGGTGTGAGCCACCACACACAGCCTGGAACTTTACTCTTGTTTATATCAATTAGTCAAAGGTCAAATTAGTTTCCTTCTGTATTGTGTCGCTTAAAGTCACAGTTTCCAACAACCTATTGATGATGCTAAATGAGGACTTACTGTATGTTTCCTGGGACATTTCACATTACCCATAAAATATAAACTAAAGAAAATATAAGTAAATATAAATCTTAAATATATACACAAAGAAAAAACCATAAAGCATGGTATATACTTTATAGTCATTCTTTTGTACTTTTAGATTATCACATATAAGAACCACAAGATCTCCAGGATTTCTGTGCCTTCCAGCAGCAGTCACAGAGAGCCGGTGACAGCAGGCAACATGGGTGTCTCCTCACAGGTTGACATCCAGAGGCTGTGTGTCACTGACACTCACCTGGGGAGCCTGTTAAAAACATGGATTCCTGGGCCACACCCCAGAGACAGGGATTCAATCTTCCCAGCATAGAGCCCAAGAATATGCATTTATAGCTCCCTGGGTGATCTGTTGTGTAGACAGCATACGCCCCTCTTTCCCCTCCTCTGCTGACTGCCCTGCTCTCTGCCTTGCCAAGTGTGGCGAGGAGATGCTTTCTTCACCCTCGGAAATAGCAGAACCATCAGACTCACCACAGGGTCATCCCTATGGCACTCATCAGGCCAGAAAAATGTCATTCTGCACTGAAAACTGAGTCTGAGACCAGCTAAGGTCACCAACTCCTCCAGCCAGGAGCGACTGCAGCTCTCAAAGCCGTTCTCCTGTAAATGCTGGGGCGGAGGGCAGACAGGCGAACCCGGGGGAAAGAATGTAGTTTCCACCAGAGGCCTAGACAGCAAGTGAGAGTAGTCAGGTCTTAAGGTGAAATAAACAGCCACATGTTGAATGAGAAATAAACACTCTTTGTTCTCCTACCCCCCACAGAGGTATCCCTCGCATCATAACTTTGCCATAAAAATCACAGAAAAGTCAAAGAAGCCCTCGGTATCACATATCTGAAAACTCAGTTCTCTTAGTGTTCGAGAACACCATCTTCCTTCTGATACAGCTGAACATTTGAAGAGGCTCTTCCCAAACTAGCTAACTAATGTCTATAAGAAGTGAAATTCACTGGGTGAGGCATGTGACAGGAGCAGTGTCAAGTCTACACAACAAACGCCCGGCGCGCCAGGCACCGTGAACGCAGAGATACGTAAGAAAAGCAATCGCGTCGCCCAAGGGCTGACTCTGTCACGGGTGTTTGGTGTATGTGACCTGATGTAAGCCCATGTTACAGATGAGGAAGCTAAGGCTCAGAAAGGTGACTCATTTTGGCAAAGTCATGCCAATTAAAATTGAGGTGTAATCTGATCCCCAAATTATACTTTCTTAACCCTACTCCATTACCTCCTGCCCACAGTCTGGTGGGCAAACAGAAATATACTGTATATGCAAAAATTAATATTTCTGACCACATGTCCACTTTCCCTCTCTATTTCAGTCCCCAAACGGGCACAAAGAACATATGGAATTATTATGGAAAAAAAAAAAACTGAATGCCTTCTTCTGAGAAGAGATGAGAAACTTCTCACATTTCTTTTTCCAGGGCTGGGGAAAGGGAAGAAAGTATTTCCATGAATGGAGAAAAGGACTGCAATTCTTTTTTTTTTTTTTTTTTGGTCTCTCTTTGCCTTTCCTTTCATTCTTACCCTTTCACTGGACTTGAGGCTCTGTGTGCCTCCCACTTCAGAAGTGACCGACTCTGGAGAATGAAGAGGATTGAAAGTGGTGTCAATGACAAGGAACAAGGAACTTGCTGTTTTACGGAAAGCTGCAAAGGAATCCCCAAGGTGTCCATAATACACTGACCCACTCAATTCACCAAGGAGAGAAAACAAACGTGAAAAAAAACCTTTATCAAGGAAATAAAAGAATCTGTATTTTCTGGGTGTTATCCCAACAGTTACATAGGAAACAGTCAGGCCAGGAAACCATTGCATGAAGCCTGCATCATTTTCACTCACCTGTCCCCTTCCCTCCTTTCTGCCTTTCCAAATACTGGCCTGCTACTGTCATCTCTCTCAGGAACACAGCATAGCAATAAGTGACCCAAGGTGGCACAGCTGGGGAAAAGGAAACCCCATCAGTGCAATGGTTTAAGGACCACAGCAGTTTCGTAAGGAAGTGGGGACACAGAGAGAACACAGGAAGCTGGTGAGGAAGGAGCTTCAGGCTTCCCAGGGGGAGCTATTTTAGCTGGGTCTTAAAGAATGAGCAGTTTAGCTGGCAAAGAAGAGAGGGATGGAGAGTATGGAGATGTAGCAGGTACAAGAGCAAGTGTGTGTAGGAATGACGAGATGCAGCTGCAGGACACGACAGAGGAAAGGGAATGGGGGTGTCGGGGTAGGGAGAGGCAGTGCGGGTGTAAGTCTGAAAAGAGAGACGACGCTGATTGTGAAGGTCTTGGACAGGATGCTGTATTCCTATAAATAAATACCCAAGAAAAGTTTTCAAACAGGGCAGATAAGTGATCCAATTAACTTTTCTAATTAATTTTTTTGCTGTTAAGAAAAATAATATTTGGCATAAAAACAAGTTAAGGAGCTCATAGTTGAGATAAGAGGAACAATTCAAATCTGAACTGCAGTCCTGGGAGTGGTGATTGAATGCTGGGGGATAATCTAAGAAACTATTGTGAAGAGTGGATGGATGTGGACTGTGAAATGTGGATTTAAACACATCCACTGCTCCCTGTCATTGCAGGGAGAAGGATAGCTCTGGCCTCTGCAGGCCACTGTCGCGATGGACCACCTTGCCGTTCTGACCTTTCGTATTATTAATATAACTACAACCTCCTTAGGACTTCAAGGTCAGTGGTAAACTGACGGTTCTTATTAAAATAGGAAGAGGAAGGAGAAGGGAGTCTGAGGTGTCAAGAAGGAAAGGGAGCTTGGAGCATTCACAAAGACTGAGTAGGGTACAGCATGCTCATTCTGCATGTCGGAAGATCACACTGGCAGGAGTATGGAGAATGATCTGAGGAAACCAGCAGCCCACAAGTAACCTTTTATACATGTAACAAAAATTATTTAACCACTTGGGGAGCCCTCTTCTCTTCAGGCGTGCGAATACTGGTTTGGAGTCCCTTTAACTATTTTCATTGTCCTTGCTCCGCCTTCTCAAGACCACTGACATCTCTTTCACACAGTGGGATATAAGATGATTACCTTAGACATGTTTCCAAAATTCCCACCCTGACCTCTCAAATCTCAGAGATGTTAGTGCATATTATTGCAAAAAGCTGCCCAGTAATTCTAGAATCTACTGCCACCACACAGTCTCACCCCCACTGAAAACTTCTAATGTGTGCCTGCCCAATGCTGAATGAGAAGAGAGGTTGCACACCAATTTGATACTTCAGTGGACTCATACGGACTCTGACTCCTTCTCATTACAGCATCATATTACAGGACCATGCTTAAGTCATGGCTCACTGCGAATCTTGGCTATATTTTGCAACCCCCTTCCATCCTGTTTTCCTGCAAGTGAGCTCTTCATTATCAGTACTAATGGGGGACAGGGAGGGCATACGCAACCAAAATCAACAGATAGCTCCAAACCTTACCGTAGGCAAATGGTTCAAATTCCCCCCCACCGAGCCCTTTGCAGAACTCCTATCATGAAGCAAATATTAATAATGCTCTAGCTGCTCCCTGTGCTCCTCCACATCTGCCGGTGGAAGCCCTAACAAGCAGCAAAATGACCAAAACCCAGCAGGAGGGGAAAGGGTGAAAAGCGAAAGCCCTAGAAACTTCACAAAGTGGATAATAAGTGCCTGAATGATGGGCTCTTGGAAAATCAGGCCCTGGCTGATGAGGTTTATTTTTCCCCCAAATGCAATGAAGACAAATCGTCAAGCAAGTTTGCTCCGAGATATAAATTCTGAGTTGCCATGAATTACTCCCACAACTCAGGAGAGAGGCAAAGAATGGGAAAAGCCTCAATTTTCACTTTTTAAATGTGCAACCATAACCTTAAAATTCATCCAATTCAGGAAGCAGCTTGTCTCTAAATGTGATTTTTAAAAAAATAGAACAGTCTATTGAGTCTATCAGGGCTTCTGACACACTCACAGATGGTGCAATTAGCATCTAGCTGAGCCCATATTCCCAGCCCATTTTCCCCTCATCACCCTACCAGCTTTGGGCAACACCCGATTTCATCTCCCCTTGTGTGCGTATCCCTTGTTCTCTCTTTGGTAAGTGCTGTAGTCACTAGAAAGGTTCTTCATCTCATTTGACAGTGCCTTTCTGACAGCAGGAACTAGAGAAAACAGGCTGGAAAGATGGCCTGGCCTTCGCAGGGAGGCCCTACCCCATCCTGCCTACCCCAAAACCTTTTCCCAAGATCCCATGAAATACAGTATTTTAAAGAACTCAGAAGCCCAGTGTTAACATCTGTTAAATCTGTGCAGTGGAAACATTACCATGAGTTAGTATTTTCTGTAATTTCCTGTGTATTCAAAGAAATTTTACATGTTAAAAATGTTTCACTGTATGGAACAAAAAAGACAGTTGACCTGCTCCAACTCCACCATTTCATCATTTAAGCAGAGAATGCTGATCCTAAGAATGCACTTTGCTATAATCTATAGCATTGAATTCTACTGAAAACTAAGCTTTCACACCCAATTCAACATATGACTCTGCAAGATGCACCAAAGGAACAGACGAGATCTGCTTTTGCATCTCGCATGTAGGAGGATAAATAGACCCTACCCACTCTTCCCCATTAGGGAGGTTGCATTCCTAAATGAGAAGCGGGGACGTTATTCAGATGTAACCACTGTTGCACAGAACAGCACTATTTCTTCCAGCTTCAATGTTCAGCTGGAGGTCACCTCCCCGCATCATTATCAGGCCTTGTTCCGTGGTTTATGAGGCAATGAGAGCGTGACACACGCCGCTAAGGGATGCACGTGCATGCTGTTCTGTGCTGAGGCAACGTCATGGGGCTGGGGAGTAATTTCACATTCAGGAATATTTCCAAATCCCAACAAATCCCTGCCCTGTCGAAACAATGAAACCCTCCAAAAGGACAGTCCCTATAGAAAAGCAAGACAACATGGAATTTCTCAAAATTTTCCTTTGTTGAGATAAGCAAATATTATTTGAAGCTGTTTCAATGGTGTGATCTCTATTTTGTATTCAATAAAACCACCTATGTATCTGTATAAGCAAAATATATTTGTATTTTTAAAGCCTGGGAGAAAATAGTCTAAAATATAACAGTATTATATCTCTGTATGTGATAAAAATCTGTGTATTCTTCTTATATAATTTTCCAAATATTTCTACAATGTATATGTATTACTTTTACATATGGAAAAATATTTTGAAACCCAAAACAGATCTACTTTGATCATCTGCATAGAGTATTACATAGTATTATAAATAAAAATAATTATTGCAGTATGTAAAAACTTGAGAAAATGTCCATCCATCAAAAACCATTGTCTAAAAAGGCAGAATGAAAAATTGGGTGCATCTCATGATAGCAACTGTATATAAATAGGTATGCATAAGGTCAAAAGCTACAATAAAATTAAAATACTTGTGTTAGGGCAGTGGGAATGTAAGTGAATTTTCTTATGTTCCAATTTTCCCACTGCTGCTTTCTGTGTATCAGAGATCTTGGGAAAGTTGGCCTCTCTGAATTCCCATCTTCCCAGATACTCGTGGTGCAGTGTTATGCTACTGACAAAGTAACACATATCCACTGCCTGGCACTGATAAGTAACTAATGAATGGTTGCTGTTAGGGTCTCCTAGATGGAAGTAGAGTGAGCAGAGCCTAGAACTCTCTCTTAATGAAGGTAGTTCTAATGGTACAAGAAATATGCAAAATAATCATAAGAATTAACATACACAACTTAACAGATACCTCTAAAGAAAGATTGGGTTGACAAAGGAAACTTGTTTGTTTAAAAGCTATGAAAGAAGAACCGATAATTTTTTTTTTCTTTAATTGTAGAGACGGGGTCTCGCTATGTTGCTCAGGCTGGTCTTGAACTCCTGGCCTCAAGCGATCTTCCCACCTGAGCCTCCCAAAGTACTGATTACAGGTGTGAACGACCACAGCCAGCCCCAGAACCAATGTATTAAAAAGTGACTTTTCTAGCACTATGGAGAGGAGAAATTCATGTGGAAGGACAGAGAAAATAATTTTTTTACCAAATATAGACATTTGGCAGATAACACTGTAGTTGAGATGGATACATCATAACTTTAGTGACACCAGCCCCTCAGACCACGTAATTCACTCCTTTTTCTGTTTCTAAACTTGCCAGGGGATCTTCTTACAAACGAGAAGTGGCAGCTCCAGCATTTCGACAGAAGAGGAGCGAAGGGCAGCAACATGCTGTCCGTGTGCTGGGAGGGGCAGGGGGGGAGATGCCAGCACTCTAGGACTTTTCTTAAAACGTATCTGCATAGCTGGTGTACTGGTTTTACTGATTTTATGCCTGTTCACAAGGATCTGGAAGGGGAACTGACAGAAATATTAAGGAGGCCAAATGCCACCCCTTTCCTCTTGGTCTATGTAATGTAGCTAATTGTGGAATTTTTCTACCCGAATGAAAATATAATGAACAATCAATTTGAGTTGATTGATAAACCTTTTTAGTAGATATTTTTCAGTAAACATTTAGAGTTCATTAAAAATGACTGCAGCGGGCACAGTGGCTCACACCTATAAATAATCCCAGGTACTGGGGTGGCTGAGGAGAGAGGATTGCTTGAGGCCAGGAGTTCAAGACCAGCCTAGGCAACATAGCAAGACCATGTGTTTAAAACAACAACAACAAAAAATTACCCAGTCATGGTGACCTAGGCCTGTAGTCCCAGGTACTCAGGAGGCTGAGGCAGGAGGATGCCTTGAGCCCAGGCTGCAGTGAGCTATGATTGTGCCACTGCACTCCAGCCTGGGTGACAGAGTGAGACTCTGTCTGTAAAACAACAAAAATAAATAAGTAAATAATTTTTCTGGTTTTTCTTTTCTTTTCTTTTTTTTTACAAAAAGGCTGCAAATTCTTTATCACTTCCTTCACCAAGAGGTAGTCTATTTTCATCTCCCCCCATACTTCCCACCACCATTAAATCTGGGCTGGGCTGTGACTGCTTTGACCAAGAGAATATAGCAGAATGACACTGCGCCAGGTAGAACTAGCCACCATGTCTGAGGAAGCCCGAGTAGCCAGGTGGAGAGACCCCTATGGATGAGAACGGAGTCCCACTTCCTCCCGGCTGCCCGCCAGCACCGGTTTGCCAGTCACGCCAGCTCAGAAGTGGATCCTCCAGCTCTGGTCAAACACTCTTAACTGATGCCAGTTGGAGTTCAAATGAGCTGTTCCTGAGAAGTTTTTCCCAAACTACAAAGCCCTGGGCAAATAAATAGTTGTTGTTGTTTTAAACCAGTAAGTTTGGAGGTGATTTTTATGGAACAATTAATAACAGAAACTAGGTTACTAACTGGCATCTGGTTTAGATTTCAGCCTCTAATGAGTGTGGTTAGGATGGTTATTGCCTTGATTCTGACCAACTCTGAGGGAACTAATGAAATTGAGATTGGGAGCCTAAAAATTCACAGAGATATCACCATCCTATCAAAGTAATCATTTTTGTTCAATTTCTGCCTTAAGTAGCCCACTGGCCTCCCTCTATAACATTTTTTAAAAAAATTATGGGGACTCAGTGGCAAACAAAATACAGTTTCTGCCATCACAGAGCTCTTGGTCTAATAGACGTTACGCTCCTATCTCCAACTGCAGGAGCAGTGTCTGTTCTGAGTTAACTACAGCTGCACTTCCAGGTCGGCTTGGCTCACAATGGAAGGTTCTATTTTGATGGTGAAGGCTGCACTAGCACAAGAAGTCCAGGACTACACAGCTGGAACGGGTGTTGAACCGCTGTCAGTTCAGCGTGGCTCGCCGCAAGCTCACAGCACTCAAAGATCCAGGCAAGTACTCTGCCCTTACCCTGAACATAACCCTAGTTCAGTGTTCTCTGGATGAAAGACAAATGCTAGGGAAAGCAGAGGTACAGAGGAGCTGTAAGACAAATCCGTCAAGGCCCGCTGGAAAATCCATTTGCCACTCCTCTACCAAGTAAGTTGAGCCTTTGCTACGCAAATCAGTACCGGTCAATTCAAACTCCAAGAAGACATTTTTGTTTATAATTCGAATAATCTCAGCAATAAGAAACTTCAGCAATTTGCCAACAAATAATCACATTAATTAAGATTTGTATAATGAATGTTTTATAATTCATGGGTCTCTTTCATGTCCGTAATTGTTCTTTCATTATCATTCTCAGGAAGTATTTCCCAGGGGACCTTAGCCTGATCCCTTCTCAGCTACTACCATTGCACCCACAGTAACAGTATTAAAACTGTCAAAATATCTGTCATTTTACTAGTTTAAAATGTGTTCACCAGGATCTCTCCCTTGAAGAGGGAATCTCAAGGCATTCAAGTTTTATTTGATAACTTTATGTACTGCCTAGATGCACAGAGCACTTTATAACAGAACAAAACAGCCAGAGCTTGCACATGGCATCTGTTGGCTCAGAGATCTATCGGTTTCCTGCTCTGCCCTTATGCTCTTGACTTCAGTAGATCAGGAAATGTCTCTGTATCAATGATAGAGGAAAAGATCTAGGATTGAAACTGTCATAAGTGGCTCTAAACTAAACCAACAAACACAGCTGTTAAATAAGCATTAGGATGTGAACACAGGAATAGATCCCAAAATATGCCCTCCGCGGGGGCTCATACATGATTAGCACAAGTCCATCCATCCCTGGGAGGCAGCTCCATTATAACCAGGATTCAGCTCAACTTCCAAAGGCCCATGGGGAGGGGCCCCACAAGAATTAAAGGATGGCTTCCCAGGGCTCTCACGCATACAGCACACGGGAGACGACAGGCCAGCATCAAGAATTTGAAGTACAGCTTTTGGATCTCTTTCCCTTCTATCCTGTCATGCCCTGGCCTCTTCTGTCTCTCTTTTTCCTCAGTTTGATGCCCTCATATTGTTTCAGGCTGTCCAAAGTTTCCAGATTCAGAGCTCTAGCAGACATCTTCCGCATGGTGTTCCAAATTTATCATTTGCTCTCCCTTCCTGACATACCATGTGTTTATGTGCTCATCAAAACTCCCTTTCCTTAGAGCTAAAGTCTCAGCCAGACTAGGAGAAAAGAAATGTATGCATTCCTAATTCACTCATTGCTTGCAAGTGTGCAGGAGGGGCAATACATAAATTTAAAAATCATCATAACATGGGTATTGTCCACAGTGTTTTTATTATGTCAATTTCCCAGCACATGGCAGTAAAGTGTTTTGAGAAATGGTCACTTTTTCTAATTCGTGCAAAGATGCTAAAATATTTTGTGAATTACTGACAAATGTTTGTGCTCCCAGGAATATTTGTTTATAACTTCAAATAAATTTCTAATTGGGCAGAACTTTTGGGAAGAGATTTTGTGCAATGAGTGGGCTTTTAAGTGATCCCACTTCTCTAAAACCAGTCGGAGAAGGAGGGAAAGAAGGGTTAATGGGCCTTTAGCCCCTCCCTTATCTGGTTACAATGGGAAACTTCTCCCTGCATGCCTACTCTACCTATTTGTGTTCCCCTGAAATACTATTGTCATCTCACAACTTTATACTTTTTATTATTCACATGCTACATGTTCATTCTGGCAAATCAGAAAATGTAGTTAGGAAATATAATTTCACCTTCCAGACATAATCACATGATTATTTTAGCAACTTCCCATATATTTTCCAATCATCAATATGTAAATGCAACAAAAATATATATCACATTATACACAACTGCCCTGATGTTCCACTTTCACTTAACACTTTAATCTCTCTTTCTACACACACACACACACACACACACACACACACACGAATTTGTAATGTATTTTTAAAAACTCATAATATTTCATTGAGTGATTAACCAAAATTTAATCAATTCCCCTTTTCGTGGAAATTTTGTATGTTTTCAATTTACAAAAACTGGATAATTACTCTCATGTGCATATCTTTGTGCAGTTAATTTTTTTCTTTAAGTAAGGTTGACCACCATGGGATCCTTTTAATCTCAATCCATTTACTCCCAACTGTCTCTTTCCACTGAGGGAACATAAATATACATACACAAATGTGATCTCACATAGTCACTTACACCCACAACACACTCAGGTTCAAACTCAAAGCCATACAGAAATCCACCCAGTGCACAGATCCTGCGTCTGTCCACTTGTGTCTGTCACCAAAGGAGAGAGAGGGGCTGAGACGAGGCGAGGGGTGAGGGCAGATGGGGCAGGGTGGGAGAGGGGTTCTGGAGGAGGGATGAAATGAAACTCAGGGATTTGTCAGAAAAGTAGGAAAGTAGTAATGGAGTCACACAGGTGGCATCTCCAGTTGTGGGAAGAGAAGAAGGTACCAGAGCCATCAGTTAGGGTAAGTCTGATGCTGATCCTGGGGGGCTGACAGTGATGCTGACATGGCAAGGGTGGGATGCGTGGGGGTCTGAGCCAGGGAGGGGTCCACACCACAGCCCCGCAGAGCTAATGCTAGGCCAAGAGAAATGCCTCAGAGGGGTCTTGGAAGAGAACAGAGCCCTAGATGAGAAAGAGAAAGAATGGCAGAGAAGGGTACAGGCTAATGAAAGGAAGGAGGACTTGACCCTTGTGAAATACGTTGCTTGAATGGGCAGTCCTTGCATGCAGTTTACCCAGCATCTTTCAACGACTCAAACCAAATCCTGACACACCTAGATTTCTCTAACTCTGCATTTATCTATTTTCAGAATACACTGCAATGACACCTGCAGCATTGCAGTCCTCCTTGCTCATCAAGCCATCTCCAGTGCCATCCCAACCCCTGGGAGGTGCCCACATACCCACTCAATCCAGTGCCCTCCTTCTAAACCCTACTGGCACCATTGCCAAGTGAATTCCTTCCCTGTCACTCAGACTGATCACTCCATGCATTCCCATGAGATTTCTTCTCCCTTGTCATTTCCATGGCTGTGTCTCCGTTAAATGGAGATAAAACAGTATGTGCCTCACAGCGTTGTTGTGAGGTTAAAGGAATTAATACATGCAAAACGACTTGTAAGTCCTTTTCCTGGGAGATTGTGAAAGCTCAAAAAATTTAACCATCATTAAAATAATTTTCTCATTTATAAATAAAATGCATGTCGTGAACACTTTCATTCCTCATCTCGTACTTAGACCCAAATTAATTTGGAGGAGCCAGTTTTCTTCTGCCTGAAACATCAATGCCAAGTGCCTGATGTTAGTGGAATGCTGCGTAACTGATACCTCCTCGAGCAGCCCCTTCAATTCCCAGGTGCCATTTGGTGTCGTCACATGAGCATCGTTGATTTGACAGTCCTATCCATTATTTTTCCTTTTCCTTGACAGTAATTTGCTGTGTTTACTCATCTTTGTATATCACAGTACCTAGCATGTGCCTTACACACAAAAGGTAGTTAATGAATGCTGAATTTTATTCCCCTGCTCTCTCACCTTAGCTTATCTTCATTACCTGATATCTCCTCAACCTCTCCATGAACCACAAAGCCATGTGACGAAGACATAAATGCCATACATTCTTAAAGTTATTTGTAGTAACCATCACGTCTATGATCTCAGATTCTTTGGACAAGGTACCCTAAAAGGCATTGGAGGAAATAATCCAAAATTGATCAGACAAGAAAGGAATAGACAATATAGTGTCTTGTCTTCTCTAGGTTTATAATTTAAAAGTAATTTCATGTCAGGAAGGCACATGACTATGCCTATAAGGATTCCCAAGATATGTAGGTATAACACAGTGAGATTATGTCTGTTAACATATTAATAAACAATAAAAATGCATTATACCACCAATGGCCCTATCTAATAACCTAGTCCTAACACCAATCATTTTTATTTTCACCAAAAATGATCCATGAGCTTTTTCACATGGAAAATCCCCAATGAGAGCTCCAAAACAGTTACTTTGCACTTAGTCTAAATTTCTATTCACTATAATAATGTTAAAATAATATAGAGAGCCTGTATTCAGAGAACTTGAATAAAGATGGCTAAAGACATGAAAATAAACCCTTTGATGAACAGTGCAAGAAACTGGAGTTGCTATGTCTAGATAGGAGGGGCAGAAAGGTGATCAGAATTTGTCTTTAAATTCACGAAGGGCTGTTATTAATGATGTAGCAATCATTTGCTATTCATGCCCACAGTAGATAACACAGGAACAAATAAATTAAATTACATCAGGAAAGATTTCAATTAGACTTAAGGAAGAACCTCCCAGCTGATTAATTACTAGGAGAAACTCCTCGAGGGAGGCTGTCTTTCTCCATCTCTGGAGTGTTTCAAGGAGACAATAAACAACTCTCTACCTTGTGGGCCTTTGGTCATCACCTAGCTACAGGCACAATGACCTCTAGAGGTCCCTTCCAACTATTTGATTTGATGACTCTCTCACAGTGTTTACTGGTATCTCATTGATCACAGAAATACATTGGAACCGGCAAAAGGCTGAGGATCAATAGGGCTGAGGAGAGCAGGGGATTAGCGGTAGAATTAAGTACTAAAGAGACATTAGAGGTGCTACTCTTCAATCCGATCATATTCTGTCTCTGTTAAGATCAAAAGAAAAATGCATAAACTCATATTTTCCCAGTGGGAGACTAAATAGTTAGAAATGAAATAAAGTATCTTCCAGCAACCTAAGCAGAACTTAATCAGCACAGAAAATAAAAAGGTCAAAGTAGACTCGCTATTTAATCATATTTTGCAGTACACCAACTTGCCTCCCACAGATGTGAGCCCTGGATTTGTGCTATATTGCTGTGTGGACAGCACGAGTGCCCACGGAAGTCTCACATATTTCCTTCTCTCTCGCCCGAGCTTGCAATTCCCAGCCTCCCCATGTCTTGCCATCAAAGTCCTTACCACCTTCAAAGCCCTAGCTCAGGTGCCACTTTCTCTACAAAGATTCCCCAAATCCACTAGGCTGGACTGGCATAACGCCGTGATGCCTACTTGCCTCAGCTCCACGGCTACGGAGACAAAAGACTAGCAAAGTCAACTTCCCTAGGGGACATTGTGGCCTGCCTTGTCCCAGGGCCTCTTCCAGGCCCAGAGTGCTCCCTGGACTCCCTTCTTTCCATTTGATGCAGTCTTCCAGACACACTCTCCTTTCCTTCCAGCCCCCTCAGGAACTGCCACCCCATTCATTACCTCCTATAAAACCTCTTCCCCCACCCTGGCTATGGAGTGGAAATCAGTCCCTCCAACCCTTCACTTCCTGCTCCCTGTGGAGGGCCGGCATACAGATTCCTTTCTGTTTGAAGGTCTTACATTAATCTCTTAATCTATAGGCATACAGATAAGTGAGAATGAATTTTAAAAACACAACGTTATCATAAACATGAAAATGTTTTTACAGCTTGGGGTTGGCTCCTTAGCCTTAATTCCCTTCTGAGATGGTAAATGAAAGTGTTACTTTGCTTTCATTCCTGAAGGAAGAACCTACTAAATGTCAATTTTGTCACCTCTCACCCCATTAAGAAGGCTGTGTAGTCCCTTTTCTCCCCAGGGATTCATTCAGGGGAGAACAGCAGATCTACCCTGGCGTATCTCACTGGGGACAACACCCAAGTCAGTGGGTCTCCCACACTCCCTAAAGGATATATGGTGGAAGATAGCCTGCAACTGTGGCTCTAATCCCCTTTCCATATTTCATCACTACATCTTCTCCCTGAATTCAACAGCTAACTGCCAACACAGAGCTGAAGATACACATAGAGATTTGCCCATTGGCTATATATTTATGTAGTTTTGGACACATTATTTTCCACTATTCTATTATTTGAAATGCTGTGGATAGCTAAAGAAAAGTCAAATGGTGTTGTATCAATGAGCAATTAAATCAAGGACATCCAGGCATATCTTCGGAACACTTACCAAATCTCTCGCATCCCTGCACAGCAGTCATAATGTCTGAAATTTTCCCTTAGCACCTATTCAGTGTAGGACTTGAGATGAGTGGGGAAGGTGAGGATATACAGAACATGCATTGTGGACAAGACTGAAAGAAATGTAACCCGTTTAGATTTTTGGAAATGCTACTGGGATATTTCTGTTCAATGCCTGAAAAGAAGAAATGAAAGCGATAAAGCCCTTTGGTTGAGAGGAGATGCGCTGAGAGCCCATAACGGGTAAATTATTCAGCAAGGTCACTGGCCAACAGTAGGCGAGAGAAACGGGCTTCTAGGTCTCCCACCAAGCTCTGGTAGGGAGTTGCTGTGATGTGTGGACCAAAACTGAAGTTCCAAGCCGGGCCAGAAGCCTGATGGACGTGGTGTTTTGGTCTTCAGGGCCCAAGGGAGCCCCGAGCAGTGAGGCAAAGGAGGCTGTGACTCAGCAGGCACGGAGTGTGTTGAGCTCAGCCCAGCTGTACTGGACCAAAAGGTCAACAGCAGTAAAACTCATGACGTTGCCAATTCACCGCTGCCCATCAGCACTGGTTTTGGAATCGAGCTGGCAATTATAAAATTCTTTTTGACAGGCTGGGGAATGAGAAGAGTCTATATCCTCTCCTTCCCCCAGAATAAAGCGCTCCCATAGTTTGCATTCTATCACACTTAAAACAGCTCTGTGGGAGCAGGCACTATTATTTCCATTTTACAGGGAGAACTGGGTTTCACCTGAGAGACATTAAGGAAAGTCAGCGAGAAAGCCCATCTCACTTCAAAGCCTATGATCTTCTCCCTTTTCCATTTGAAGATCATTTTCCTTAATAGAGAAGATGGAATGAAAATAGGAGTGGACTATTTCTGCTTTCATTTGTCATCTGTTTACATAAAACCAGCTGCCCATGAAATAAGCCTGTCCTTTGGTTATTCTTCTTGCTCCCCATTTTAAAAGTTATCTTTATTATCTCTGCATTTGAGGAGGAGTGGGGAGGAAATACTGAATTTGTGTTTGAGAACTTACAATGTGCTAAATACTTTACATATTTTATTTCTCCCAATAAAACATTAATAAATATTATTTTCCTATTACATAAAAGAAAAAAAACTGATACAAACACAGAGAGATACACTCAGTGTATAGTAATGTATTTCTCTTTGTTTATTGGCTTCTTTTTCATTTATTCAAAAATATTTATTGACTACTTCTAATACTCTTTTCGTTCCAGACTCTGAGTACTTTGGATGCACAGAACAAAGATCCTTGCCCCTGTGAAGCTTAACTTCTAATGATGGTAACCAGACAATGAAAGATAAACCTAAGTACATAAATGAATAAGTGAGTTTTCTTTCATCTTGTGAATGTGCGCCATCAAAATCCAAACTTGCTGGTTCTAGTTCTAGATAAGATGCAGTGAACACATGCCAACTTTTCTCTCCCACTTAATTCAACTCTAAAACCCTGACAGAACGCATGACACACCTATCTGAGGTATCTAAAAATCAAATTTCAATAGGCAAATTGGGAAGAACACCAGAATTCAAAGTAGCACCAAACTAGTGGCTTTAAACAAGGATCAGGATCTCATAGTATTTAAAATATCCAGAATACAATCCAAAATTACTCAGCACACAAAGCATCATAAAAATCTCAACTTATATGAGAAAAAACGATCAACAGACACCAACAACGAGATGACACAGATGCTAGAATTATCTCACAAAGATTTTAAAGCAGCCATTATAAAAATAAGAAATTATGAACATGCTTAAAACAAAAGTTAAAAAAAATCAAACAACCCCATTAAAAAGCAGGCAAAGGATATGAACAGAAACTTTTCAAAAGAAGACAGACTAATGGCCAATAAACATATGAAAAAATGTTCAACATCTCTAATCATCAGGGAAATGCAAATGAAAACCACAATGATATATCACTTAACTCCAGTGAGAATGGATTTTATCAAAAAGTCCAAAAACAACAAATGTTGACTTCTGGTGGGACTGCAAACTAGTACAACCTCTGTGGAAAGTAATATGGAGATACCTCAAAGAGCTACAAGTGGAACTACCATTTGATCCAACAATTCCACTAGTGGGTTTCTACCCAAAGGAAAAAAAGACATTCTATAAAAAAGACATCTGCACTCGAATGTTTATAGCAGCACAGTTCACAATTGTGAAGATGTGGAAACAACCCAAGTGCCCATCAATACATGAGTGGATTAATAAAATGTGGTATATGTATACCATGGAATACTACTCAGCTACAAAAAACAGTGGTGATCTGGCACCTCTTATGTTATCCTAGATGGAGCTGGAACCCACTCTACTAAGTGAAGTATCATAAGAATAGAAAAACAAGCACCATATGTACTCACCATAAAATTGGTATTAATTGGTCAACACTTATGTGTACATATGGTAGTAGCATTCATTGGGTGTCAGGCAGGTGAGGGAGGAGGAGGGGATGGGTATATACACATCTAATGAGCAAGGTGTGCACTGTCTGGGGGATGGACACACTTGCAGCTCTGATTCAGGTAGGGCAAAGGCAATATATGTAACCTAAATATTTGTACCCCCGTAATGTCCTGAAATAAATAAATAAAAAAGAAAGCATCTGCAAAAACATAGAAGACACAAAGAAGAACAAAATGGAAATTTTAGAACTGAAAATATATAATAGTCAAAATAAAAAACACGTACTGGATAGACTCAGTGAACAGAATGTTGATGATAGAGGAAAGAGTCAGTGACCTTACATAAGCAGTTGAACAGTACTTCCTCTTGGAGCTCTAAGTACCACCCCAGATTCATGGGGCACCACCTCTGATCTTGTAAGTTCTGACAACCACAACCCTGGCACTAGAAATAATAGCTGTTCCTGCAGGTACTATTTCTCAATAGTCCCTTTTTGTTCTTTCAATTGTCTAATTTCCTATATTATATTCTCTCTTTTGACAAAACATTCATACATTTCTGGTGGGAATATAAAATGCTATCAGCACTTTGAAAAATGGTTTGGCCATATATTATAAGGTTAAACATATACTAGCCTATACCCAATAATTCTACTCTTGGGTATTTACCCAACGGAAATAAAAACATATGTCCACAAAAGGTATAAACAAAAATGTTCAGACCATTTTTACTCATAATAGCTAAAAACTGGAAACAACCCAAATGTCCATCAAAGGAAAACAAATTCTGATATATTTATACAGTGGTATATTACTCAGTTTAAAAAAGGAACATGCTATTGGTAAATGTAACAACATGAATGAGTCTCAAAATATTATGTTGAACGAAGGAAGCCAGACACACAGTAATTCATATTTTATGGTTGTATTTACATGAAGTTCGAAAACAGGCAAATTTAATCTATAGTGAAAGAAATTAGAGCAGCAGTTGCCTTTTGTGTGTATGTGTGTGTTGGGTGTGTGTGTGCATGATAGGGATTCACTGGGACCTGGCTTGGGACACATTTGGTGATGAAAATGCTCTATATCTTGATAGGGGTGTGGATTACACCTAGGAAGGCATTTGTCAAAACTCACTGAGCAGGCACCTAAGATATATGTTGAAATACCTAGTGTGCTTTGTTTTCATTAGAATTTTATCTTTCGAGAATATTTTAGAGTCTCTGACCATCAGGGTAAGCCAATCTTTTCTATCAACTTTTGAAATATCTTAGCATAAATTTTAGGGCATATGTTTTCTAACTTCAAAATTTTAAGCCCTAAGTTAATATGGTCAATATCTACTAAGTTTCCAGTCACGTCCACATCTTCAAATAGTTCTTGGAGATAGCTTCTCTTGGTGTTTAATTTATATTCAGAATAGGTTACAGTGAAAATATTTCTTCATTTCAATTTAGTTTACTTCAATAAATATTACTGAGCATAACTGTGTACAAGGCAAGGTGCTAAGTGATACAGAAAATCCAAGATAGATAGTATAGTTCCTCCCCTCAATGTGCTTACCACTGAGCATAAGATGAGATTCCAAACAATTAAAACATAGGAAAAATGTAAATGATTTTTTAAAGAGTATAACAGAGTCAACAAGATGCAAAACATTTACAGTAAATTTAAGAAATGTTGGGTATTTATTTCTTTTAACATCCTTGGTCGAAGCCATTCTAGGTTAATAACATGACTTTTTTCCTCCCACTTCCAGTCCATTCCACGTGCTACTTTTGTAGTCCCGGCAAACATAATTAGCAGACACTGATGATTTCATTCCACTAACTCTGCATTCCCACTAGTCCTAACAATTTTAGCAAGTAGTCTTGAAAGAACATCTTAGTGGCTTCAACCTCCCATATCCAAGAGGTCCCCATCTTACATAAGATAGGCAGTGTGTCTCCCTCTAACAAGGCACCAACTTCTTTCCAAAAGAATCATAAAATCCAATTATCCTGAAAATTATCTAAGCAGAAATCAGAATCTACATTCAACCAACGAAAGAGCAGCCATGAAATATTTATTTCCTAGGAATGAGCCATCAGTGTTTGTAAGACATTCTTAACAGAACAAGAGGTCACATGCATCAATACTTCATTCCACATGTAAACAAAAATTCTATAAATGAGCAACTCAGAATCTGGTTGTAGTTTTTGCTTTTCTTTTTCTATCAGTGTCACAAATGCTTTAAAAAAGAAGCAGGGAAGATGGGGCAAAAGTTGGGACAATAAAGCTTACATATTTGGAAATCTAGGTTTATAAAATATTTTCTTCTCTAAACAAAAGCTTGCCATTATTACCAATTACAATGAGCCGTTAGGCTGCCTGGCTGGAAAACAATGCCTAGTATTTGAGATGATCTGTCACCAGTGTTTTGTAAGGATTTTTTTTTCCTTCCAAGGACTCATTCTTTTGCTCCTTTGTGACCTTAAGAGTATGTAATTTTCAGTTTCTGTTTAGCATTGGTAAGCTGGGTATCATGTCTAGCCCTGTATCCCAAAAGCGAAATCCCTAAAACTCCAACTCAGAAATTAAATCTATTTCTAAAAATGGACCCTATATCACTCCACCAAAGTCTGTCTCTTAGGAAGTGGGCGGGAATAAGATTCTCTCCTTCCTGTTCTCCTCCCCCACCCGCCACTGCTGATGGATTGGAGATGTCAGCCTGTCAAGTCTTATTGGGTGCTACCTGATATAAGTCCACACTGAGGCAGTAAAAATCTGTTTGCAGTCAGCTCTTTTAATAAGTCTCAGCAAACAGGAGGAAAGCAGATCTATTCAGTAAGATACTTCCTCTGATGCAGTGGGGAAAAAATAGTCCATGACAGAGACTTGATATGGAGGAGATTTTTAAACAAAGAACAGTTCTTTCTTTAGAGAAATAGTTTCCTTAGGGACTTGAGGATTCTAGGAAATATTATATTTCTATGCTCATGATTTAAAGTTGACCCAGACTCTAAGCTCTTTTAAAAGGAGGTCATATCTCCTCTGTAAAATGCCCCCATCCCATAGAGTCATGCTGAGACCTAAGCATTTTGTGGCTTCTGAACTCTGATGAATAATATTGATGCTGCCTCTTAATCTCAAGCCCAAAGAGGAAGGTCTGGGAGGTTCCTCAGCCTTCCACCTACCCCAAAAAGGATAAGAAAGACTAAGAAGATCAAATATTCTGAGAATATATTTTATAACACAAAACACCTAATTCTTCAGAGAACCAAAGTAAAGAGCTTCCCAAGGGATTTCGGAATTCTCAGAAATATGTTTTTATGCACGATCACCACATTATTAAAATCAAATTAGGTGCCAAGCTCCTGAAGACAGTAGTCCAATCTTTTCAGTAAAATATTCCTGAGTGCATTGCTGGAGTACTATGTGTGTTATGGTGCTAAATATTGATGGATGATAGTGGTGATGGTAGTTATGATGAGGAAGTAATGAAGTAATGAAGAAGACAATAATGTTCATAACAAGATGAAGCCAAATTTTTAAAAAATGACCTGACAGGGTGAATTATGCTGGGAATAATTCTTATGTATGTATTCATTCATTCACTTTTCTGAAGCCTCTCACTTATCATCCTCCATGTCATACTCACTTCTCCTAGAACAGTGTAGACATGGCAGAAAGCAAATTCCAGGGGTCTGGCTAGCAACACGCAAGTTAAACTTATTGCACCATTAGACTGAGAAATATTTTTTTTCTGTTGGGAATTACTAAAATAATAACTACCAAAGTTCTTAATAATATAAGGCTTTCCAGAAATAGTCTTGCATAGCAGGTTAAACATTTGTCTTTTTCCTAACTCTTAAGACAAGTAACATGCAGTAAACACTTAGTAAATGTTTTGAATGAATGCATGATTGTACAAATGAATGAATATAAGAATGAATGAGCGAGTGAATGAATGGCTCCTTGAACTATATTTCTCTGCTCGTTAGAATAGTTACTGATTGTGCAAGTAAAAATTGTATCTTAAGAAATCTGGGGCTTATGCTCTGAAAGAATGATCTCAGGGAATCTGAACCCTGATCTTTCAAACGAACAGTTTAAGATTACTGTACATGAGCTGCAGAAGCATATTGCAAAAATATGGTCCCGGGTGATAAAACAAAATAAAACTGCTCATGGTGACATCATAAGAGCAAGTCCTTTTCTAGGTCATTATAATTCATCATGTCAATTTCCACAGAATTTTAACCAGAAGATCTGTGGAAGCAGAATTTATACAATGTGGTGATGGAGGTATGTTTCTCCCAGCATTTGCTTACTTCTCCTACAATATCTATTTAAAAATCATTACCTGTCCCTAATGATCTGAGTCCAAGATCACTGAGTTAACATCCACAAAATCCTTTCTGTAGGTTTTTTTTAAAAAAATCTACAACTAAAGTCTTAGTAGATAATTGTGACTTAAACCATCACCAAGTTGAAAACTCCTGAGTTATAAAAATGTATCTAATTTACTTCTTTAGCTACAGCAAAATTAGTGCAAAGCTCTGCATGAAACAGCCCCTTAATTAATGTCCATTGATTAAATGCAGGGATTGGACTAGGGTGATGCAACAGGAAATAAATACTGTGCAAGTTTGGAGACATGAGAGCACAGTGTAGGGAGGTGAAGTCAGAATAGACTTCATGGAGGACAAGAGACTTGAATAATGTATTGAAATAAATGGCTGTGCAACGAGCCAGTACTAATCTAAGCACCTAATATGAAAATGCACTAAGCTCTCAGGGTCCACAGCAATCGTGCAGTGGCACCTTATGTAAGGTTTTTCTAACTTTTAATATCTTGCTCTTTGGGAAGGATCCTGGCTGAATGGGCCACACACTTTGTTGTCACAATGGACCACGGCAGGTGAAATATGAAATCAATGCTGAATTTTTCAAGACAGATGAAAGATAAGGGTATGGGATGACGGCAAAAAGGAAAAGTAGAAGGAAATAAATGCTTTCAATGAAAGAAATTCTCCTTTCTCACATTTCTATGCTCCGGGAGTGAATGTCATATGATGTTCTTTAGGAAAACACGAAATAGAAGGGACTTAGAATGGCCAAATGGTCCTATTTTTCTATTCCTGCCCTGTCCACACATGGTGGTGTCAGTTCTACAATCTTTGGTCTTTGTGACTGAGAAAGTCCTTCCCATTCATCACCTCTGCATATGGTGTGCCTACCCTGATGTGACTAAATATTCCAGGGCTTGGTTCTTCAACCACAGGAATAAGAGTTAGAGATAGCTACTAAATTTTGTGCATTTGCTATGTAATAAGTATGTTTGCATTATATCAGGCTATGCGTGGCTGTATTCACTCAATCATTGCAGAAATTCTTAAATTTAGGAATGAATATCTCCTTTTTATAAATGGTAAAGCTGAGGCATGGACAGTTTTATACAAGTTAAATAAAAGTACATGGTTATGAATCCCAGTAGACTTGGGATTCAAAACCAGGTCTGGCTGATTCTAAAATATATTGCAGCTTGGAAAACAGGCAGAGCATGGCAATTCCAGGTAATAAAAAATTTCTGACTCGAAGTAAAAGCAAAGCAGTGCAGAATAATGAAAAGATCACTAGAATTAAACTCAGTCCTGCTTGGAATACCATCTCCACGAACTCTTAGGTAAATTATTCTTCATTAGCCTCAGTTTCCTCCTCTTTAAAATGGCTCTACAAGAACAACCTGACGGTATAGCAATACGAACCAAACAGGATAATCTTTGTGAAAGTGCCCAACTCTGCAGCTGATACAGTAGGGCTCCTGGCACAGAATCTGTACCCAGCAGGCCTTTAGTATATATGTGCTGAATGATAATGCAGTAGAAGTGACAGAACCCATAAGAACCATCTTCTTTGTTCCAAACCACAATAGACGGTCACCTGCTTTTTAAGGATTTCCTAGCCCTCCACCACCTCCAAAGACCACTCGACCTTTGCCTTGACGTCATAAATCAAAAGTGGAAAATACGCAAACCCTGCAGGTGGAGGTGGAGGCACAGCCCGGGGGTGGGGGTGGGGGAAGAGGAAAACAGACTCATTGTCTTGCTTCAAATCACAGTTCTCTTTTTTCTCTCCCAGAGGGAACACGGGAGCTTGGGGTCAGGTGCCGTGTGCAGCCCTCAACCAGGAAGGATGATGTTTCTTTAGGCACTTTCTCTCTTTTCCTCTTTGACATCTCTCCTCTTCTCTCTCCTCCATGACCTGCTCTGTCTCTTGAATCTATAACGATGACTCATTCCTCTTTCTCCTTTTGAAAGGAAAGCCTTTGCCTCTCATGGACAACCATTATGCTTTGACATGGTGACCCTGGCCTCCTATTCTGGGACACCCTGCCCCCCACCCCAGTCCCCATGCCACACCCCCCCCACTTCTCTCCAGCCTCGAGCAGGGCTTCAGCAGCTGTGGCTCCCGTGGAGTTCTTCAGGAGAACGTGCGAGATTCAGTTCCGAGAGCAGCACTCCAGCTGCCTGCATGTCGCATCCCCACAGCTCTTCCTCCTCCGCTCTCTTCCAAGGGGAGGAAGAAAGCCTCCCAGGCAGGTCACTCAAGAAACTTAATGAACAGTGTTTAAGGACAGAACCATAGCTGTGAAAGTCCACACAGGCTCTCAAGTACTAGGGAGGAAGGACCAAGAGAAAAAAGAAAGGCAGCGGGGACCAGGACCCTGGCAGTTCCACAGCTGCATGCAGGGGGAGGGGAGAAGCCAGGAGGGAGTTGTGCTGGCTTATCCCCAAGTGTGAAGTGCTTGCTTTGCCCTACAGCATTTTATGGTGTTGGGAAGCTGCTCTAGGAAACTCCTGTGGGACTGGAGATGATAAAAATGTAAATAAGAGACACTATAACGCTGCCTTGCACAGCAGCTTCTGAGGAGAACCTGGAAGCCCCTCTAGTCAATCACGTGACATTCCTGGCAGGCAAACTCTGTCAGAGGAGGTTAGGCTTAGTAGCAATGACAAAGTTCACACACCATGGGGCTTTCACTGGTTCTGTGGCTTTGGTGTTCCAGTTTAAACAGGGGTACAACTGCTGGCCCCCTTCATGCTGTACGTGGAAACACAGAGAAGACTTGTGTCACTGAGCACCTCTTTCCACTTCACGTGTGTAAGGACTAAAGATGCCCTTGTGTTCCAACACTCCCTCTCTAAAATATACAAAAGCCACCTACTTGGCTCAAACACATGCTAAGTCTCAAGCACTCAGGTGCAGGTCAGAGGCCACCACCCACCCACCTGCCTGCTCTCATGGGAGTTCTCTTGAACAGCCCCTCGTATGCGGGGACCACTTGCACACACTCCCTCTCACCCATCACTCTCACATTCTGCCGTTTCCAGGGGCTGGGAGCTGACCTACAGCAGCGTCCCACATGCACGCCTCCTGCCCCTGCCACTCTCCCTCCGCCTCGATGACCCACTTGCTTCCTGAGTCAATCCCCTCCATCAATACATGTGCAGTGCCTTCGGTCACTCAGTTTTGCTTGCTTTTTGCCAGCTGAATGAACATTCAAAAATAAACCTACTCCTTAATTCACTCATCCACAGTAATCAGATAGGTATTAATAAATCACCTCTTGTACTCCGTTGTAAATTCCCAAGCATAAACATACCTCCTTTTCAGAAACTGCCTAAAATCTCCAATACATTTGAATATATATTTGTTTTGGTATGGAACTCCAACCAAGAGAAGCCCTTCCTAACAACCGAAATGGTGACAAGATTTACCACCACATCACTAAGTGCTACACGGTGGCACGTGAACAGGAGACCATCACAGTACAATGTGCTGTGACTCTAGCAAAGCCATGCCAGCATTTCTGTTCATTGACTGAAGGGCTATTCTCCACGCATACCACTTGGGGTAAGCCCAAAACACAGATATCAAAGTCGCATAGCCACTCTTTGCATCTTTACATTGCATCTGTTTCAGAAATCCATTCTTAGGCTCACTTGTCCCTTTTGAAGTATAGCTGCCTTAGAGCCACAAGGTCAGGAGACAATTATTTTATTTCATAGGAATGGAAGGCAATTTTCTAAGGTAATAGCTATCATTAATTAATTAAGGTTCTAGAGCCTCTGCTTACAAATACCAAACTGGTTAATTACAACGCTACTGCACGATTGTGGAAGACTTCCAGCTCAACAACCTCATGCACCCTTAAACAGATAGAAATGACAATTTACCCAAACCATGGGTTCCTGGGTGAGGCTGGGGAAGAGCTGGCCCCAGGAAAGGCAGGGCTCACTTATAGTATTGGGGAAGCACGGACAAAGACACAAAGGCAAACCTGAGTCTCAAAACCTCTAATGGAGACATAGGTAATGTTGAGTCAGCCTGTTTTTGTCTAATTAAAAAATAACTTTCTCATGTGGATAATCCCCTGGCTTGTGTCATTTCCCAGGCACCTGTGGGCTGGCATCTGTCACAGGGCGTCTGGCTCCTCAGTTCTGGCATATTCAACCAAGCAATCTCTCTTTTCTTACATCCCCAATAAAAAGTGACATGCCCTTTCTAGCACTGTGTCAGACTGTCTACACCAGTGAGCAGGACTTACCGTGATGGAAAGGGAATGGCGCTAGCGCACTTGAGAAGTAAAATTGGCTAGGGTCAAAAGTCATTCTGAAGGTTTCTAAGGAAAGCATTTAATTCCATGGCAGATTTATGTCCTTGCGACTATTCACCAACAGTGCATTAAGGTGAAATTCACACTGTTGTTAGAAAGCAAATCTAGTCTATTAAAAAAGCATAAACTAAAATCCCTGATTAGCTTCCTTCCACCAGCAGGTTTCTGAAGGGTTAGAAAAGCCTTGGACAAGCCTCAGGCTTATGGCGATTCTATCATTGCTCTTTAAATTGCCCCAAACCCTGAAGTTTAGTAAAGTACGAAACAAACAGACACCTTATTTGTAGAAGGAGCTTCCAGAATTTCCACATGGAAGAGCCTGGGGTAGAAGTGGAAGGCAGAAATCTGGTTGTAAGGAAAGAGCAAGGCTAAAAGTATTGTCTTGAAGCTGCTCTTGCAGAGTAAATGCACAATGTTTACTGACTTGCTCCTTTAACACACTGTGTCTACGCTATGCTGGGGTAAGTGCTTCAGACACAGATAGGAACAAGCTAGACACAGCCCTTGGACTCGTGACTCTGAAGTCCAAAGGGAGAGGGAGATACTAAGCAAACCATAACCACAACATGGAGACAATAAAAATATTAACTAATGGTAGCAGCTATGCGGAGGATTAATTAAGGCTATAAAATAGATAGTGACCAGGCAGCTCCTTGGTACTGCACAGGCACGAAAGGTCACTCTGAGCAAATAATAGTTAAGCTGGGATCTAAATGGCAAGAGTGAGCTGGCTGTATGAAGAACATGCCAAGAAGAGGGGGCAGCACGTTCCAGAATCCCGAGGCAGGAAGGAGCTTGGCACATTTGAGGAAAGGAAAGGAAGCTAGGGATCTGGAACACAACAACCAAGGAAAGAGGGTAATAGGGAAAGGAAGGCGGGGAAGGTGTTGGATTTGATCCTAAGTGTAACAGGAGGCCATTGGAAGATTTTGAAGTGATATCATCTGATTTCCTTTTTTTAAAAAAATTTATTCCGGTTGCTGTGTGGGGAGGACAACTAGGAGACTTTTGCAGAAGTCCTGGAAAGGGATGCTGGCACCTCGGATGGGGGTGATTGCTGGAAAGGAGAGTAGGTGACATGACACAGTGACAGGCTCACTAGCCTCAGCTTGCATTTTGCATATGAGAGTGAAAAAAAGAGATAATTTAAGGAAAACCTGAGCAACTAGGTGACTTTGGTTTACCACTTATTGAGCTGGGGAAAACTAAAACAGGAACAATTTGAAAAGGGAGAGAAATTACTACGGGGGGCAGGTTACATTTTAGGTACCTGGCGACACTGTGTGGAAATGTCTAGGAGGTAACTAGATAGTCCACTCTAGAGTTCTGAGGGCTGGCCTGAGTTGGAGATGTACACTTGAGAGTCACTGCACATAAAGGATATGTAAAGCCACATCTACACTAGATGAAGTCACCTAGGAAACTTACGTAAATTAAGCAAATAAATAAATAAATAAAGGAGAAAATAAACAAACAAATAAATAAATAAAAGAGCCCTTTGGGCAGCCAACATTTAGAGGTGGGGAGAAAAAACTGAGCTAGCAAAAAAGATTGAAAGAAACCAGCCAATAAGATGGGAGGAAAATCTTAAGAGTATGGCTTCATGAAAACCAAGAAAAGAAAGTACTTCAATGAGGGAGTTGTCAACTGCATCAAATGCTGCAGAGAGGACAAGAGACAAGATGACAATGGACTGCATATTGGATTTGGCAGCATCGTGATCGTTGGTGACTTTGGCGACAGCCACAAGAGCCATTCCATTAATATGATCTGAATAGAAATCCAAATGGAATGGACTGCGGAGAGCGTGAGAGGTAAGGAAGTAGAGAAAGCAATTATAGACAACTCTTTCAAGTAATTTTGCCATTAAAGGGAAGAGAAAAATAATGAGGTAGGCAAAGGCAGATGTGTGGTCAAGGGTTTTTGTTTTTAATATGGGGGATACTAGAATTTATTGGTGGTTGCTGGAAATAGTATAGTGGAGACGGAGAAATAGCAAAGTCCTTGAAAAGGAAAAAGGCTAGGATCCAAAATGTAAGAGTTCAGAAGAGCCATATACCAGACCTTTTGCTTTGTCAGGGATTCTGCTGTTTGTAAAGAACTGGTCTCTAACGGAAGCAGGAGCCCTGGGAGTGAAGGCGGAAGGCGTGGGCACTGCTGCAGGGAGGCTGGTGGATTTGGTACTATGAAAATGAGGAAGTTCCTGGCAAAATAACTCCATTTACTCAATGAATTATGAGGCAGATTTACCAGCAGAGAGTGCAAGTTAGAGAGAGAGGAGATGTAAAAGGCTCAAAGTGACAAGAGAGAGTGCAGTTATTCCGGACTGGGAGAAAGTTAACACAGTAGGAAATGTAGCAGAAGTGCTGGGCAGGACTGAGTGGCAATTTGAGATCCATGGCTTCATCATCATGGTTGTGTTTCTCCAACTTGGAGGAGAAACTGGATTTGTCCAATTGCTTTGAGGCAGGCATGAAATGGGCAGTTTGTTTAACTGGGGCTCTGCATGAGGCACCGCTGTGCACCACTTCGAACCCTCTTGCCACACCTGCTCTTCCACGTATAGACTTGGTGACCGTTGCTGCTTGGTTCAGCTGATTCATGTAGCACCTCATCCCACGTGCAGACTGTAGCTTCTTGCCCTTGTGGCTTCTCTGCCACAGGACATGGGACGCTAGTGAAGGGCAGGGGCACATATGCAACCTGGAAGTGCAGGAGCATAACTGGGAGTCTATGAATGAGTATTCCTCGTTCCGCCTTTCATTATGCCGTTCTAAGACGCATTTCTTTTTTAAAAAAATATTTTTATTTTTAAATTTCAGAATATTATGGGGGTACAAACATTTTGGTTACATATATTGCCTTTGCTAAGACACATTTCTTAAGAGTCCTTAAGAGCATTCTGGCAGAATGAATGACCACTTGCCATCAGCAATTCTCAACTGAATAATGTATCCTCCTATCAACTTTCTCTCCTCAGGGTCTCACTCTTCTGGTCCCAAACTCCTGCTCCCTAGAATGGCTTTCAAAGAAATGCAAATCACACATAAGCCTTTGCCTCACTCTCTGCCTTCAAGAGAACTCATGTAAGATAGTGTCAGGAGTGACTCTAGAAATCAGCCCCCCAAGATGAGATTGTGGAGTTCAGGGAAGACCCCACTGCCGGGGGTAACCACACCCGTGGGGTGGTGGTAACTCTTGGCAGGTGCTACAATCACAAATATGAAGGCACTCACCCTTGGTGGATCGGGAGGAGGAGGAGGTAGAGGGTGACCTATTGTTTACATGGTGGCTCTGGTATTTGAACAACATGTGGCCAATTGGCTGGCTTTGTCTCAACATATTTGATAGTCTTAAAAAAAGAAACTAGAGGGGTCAAGTCCACCAACCATTAACTCAGGGAAGACTGCTGGAAAGCAGACCCAGGAACGTGCTATAATAGTGACAACACTACCAAAGAGACTAAATGTACAACGTTGGCACATTTCCTATGTGAACATCCTAATAGGAAAAGAATGGGACCCTGAGACCCACATGGGAACATGTAAGTGGACAGTGAGGAAAAATTCTCCTGAAACTTCCTAGGAAGCAAGAGAAGCTCCTCTCCTCTTTCCAGAGGAAAGAAACCTGCCCTCACTTACAGACACTGCCAAGAACTCATCTGAGGCAGGTGCCTCTCAGTCAGCCTCCTGTCCTCCTCAATATGTGCCCCATCTCCCTTCAGTCCCTCCAGGCCAATAACTAGAGTCAGGTCATAGCCCAACTACGGCTGCAAAATACGGTCCCTAGAAGGGCACAGATAGCCAGGAGGAAATGGTTTCCGTACTAAAGGAATTGCAATGGAAAGACTTGGCTAATTACAGATCTGCAGAAATCAGGGAGCACATGCAGGAGAGAGTTTTGAGGGAGTTAGACTGGGGGTACAGTGTGACATAGGATTTATTGGCATGGGAGCACTTTCTTGTGAATTGAGGTTCAAGCAAAGACTCCCAGAGGCACTTCTGATGTGCTCCTGAGTTGATGGCCTAGTGAATGAGGTGACAAACAATGGAATGACTTTGGCAAAATATTGCAAAAGGGATCAGAATATTAGAGATGGGAATGTTAGACTGGAAGTATTATGTAAGATCGAGAGTCGATTACATGACTATTCTGACATGCACTTCATAAGGCTCTCCTAGAAAATCCTGGTGGGATCAAACCCCTGTCACCCACAGTGGTTATCAGCTCAGTAAAGCTCCTGTCACTGGCTTTCCCCCCTCACCAGTCTCACTCTCCTAGTCCCTACTTTCTGCTTCCTAACCTAATATTGCTTCCCACATAAACTCCTTGCACAAAGGCTAAGACAGGCTGCTTCTGAGAAGCAGAAATTATAGGCAAGCTAAAGAATCCAGAGACTTCTCAGAGCTCTACCACTAACTCCAAAAATTACTGCCTGACGCATTCTAGTGTAGGACACAGTGAGTCCTCAAGAGATGATAATTTCCTCCTTCCCTTCTTCCTCCTTCACCTAAATCAGTCAATTCAGGCAGCAGTGAAAGGCAAACAACCCCTTGAGACAGAACGAAAATGCACAGAGTTGCGCACACTCTTTTGCTCTGTGCCGACCCGAAGCCCATTCTGAACCCTCTTCCTTGGGCAACGCTCTGCTCCTATGTCCCAGTACGTTCTGTTTTCCTCCATGTCGCTATCTAGCCTCAGGACAACAGTGTCCCCTGGAGGGATCAGATCTTCTTCTAGGGAAATCAAAGAGCAGATCAGGAATTAGTCACCAGATTGTGTCATTTTGAATGCAAGGAAGGAGGGAAGAGTGAGAGGAGAGATGGAAGGAGGGGAGGGGTGCAGGAGGACGTGCAGGTGAGAGGAAAAGGAAGAGTCGGGCAGTGGGGTGGCAGGACTGTATTTGATGAGTTCATGAGCTTTATTTTATTTAAGCATCACAACACATTTGCAAGGTGTTCTCCTCGTCCTATAGAAGGGGAAACCAATGCTGATGGCTCCTACCTTAAACAACTGATTCTTCAGCTAAAGTGGCAGTGAGGAGTTATAGGTTGGGCCACAGCATGAGTAAGGCACAGGACTTGGTCCAGAGTTAGGGAAACCAGGCAGATCTAATGCACAGACCTCTTTAGGCTTCTGCCTTCTTACAGCTTAAATGTATTTGTTTATACCAATTTATGGGATGACGTCACAGAACTACAATGCAGACAACCAGAATATTTTCACTTTCCCTCTGCTTCACAAGTGATGATAACTGGACAAGTATTATATGGAGCAATTTCTAGGGAAAAGCGCCCAGAGTTTTGTGAAGAGAAGCACCAACTTCCTGGCAGAGGAGACAGCTGGGTTCGCTACAAAATGCACACAGCAGTGACTCCTCAGGGAATTTTACCAGCCTGGAGTTTGAGAATCTTCAACTGCTGTGCTTTGTTTCTGGAAGGTCCAGAGCATTACACCACCTCCCTCTGCTCCCTACTAAGATTCTTGCCCATGAATTTCCACCTATACCCATGAAATTGCTAATGTCTTATTATACTATATACCTCCTTAGGTTTCCTGCTGAAGTTGTCACACCTCTTTGCCATTTCAGCATTCCTCTTTTAAACCAGTTCCTTTGTAAATTTTACATTCTTTCTCCACTTTCAGTAATAACAAAGCTTCAAGGACTCACAATACCATAGAGCTGAGGGGGGCAAATTTTTTTTTTTAAATTTAAGAAACAGTTATAAAGCATTTAGTCAAGTCTCATACTATTTAATCACTTTAAACTATTAATTTATTTTATTTAGTTCTCATAGCAATCCTATAAGGTAGGTCCAGTTATTATCCTCATTTTGATGAGGAAACTGAGGCTCAAAGAGATTAAATAATTACTGATTTAATCTAGCTGTGTAAAAAGTAGAAGGAAGAAGAACAACCAGAAAGTGTAGAGCCTGGATTTCAGTACAGGCAATCAGACTGCAAAGTCTGTGCTCCTAACCTTAGAGATTGTCTAACTTATTCCCTTCATTTTACAGATATGGACAGGAAGACACAAAGAAGCTAAATGACTTAATGCAAGGCTGAGGTAGTGTATAGACTGCCATGCAGGTCTTCAGGTTTCCAGTTCAATGTTTTTCTTGCTATATCACATGGCCTTGGTTCCAGACAGCCATCCTCACCTCTAATCTATGTCTCAATGATGGTTCCCCATAAGTTCTTCAATTGATCCACAGATTCACAATGTCACAGTGCATCTTCACTCTATCAAGGTTGTGTAGACAAAGCATTTGGGATTGTAAAGATTTGCACCTGGTCACTCGAGGCTTCAGCATCAGCGATCCAGGTTCTAGCTCTTTCCTTACTAGCTATGCAACCGCAGCATGTCCCTTTAACTCTCTAGAAAGTCTAGTTGTTATATCTGAGGGTGACAAACTGTGAGAAGCATATAAATCTTGCTATTACAACAATGATGATGATTAGTCCTGTTAAAAGCAAAACGTTTAGCCATGATTTCTGCAGAGTTTGTGAAATGACAACAAGGATAGAGACTCCGATGGTCATCGTTTCTTACGATAGGAGGACCTGGTGCTGTGGTCGCTGCTGGGGATGGGGAGGCTGTGAGTAAAAGGCCAGGAAATGCAAGCCATGTTCCTGTTTATTAACAGCTCTGGATGATAGTTGTGTGGGGCAAAATATAAAGATGTCAATAGCAGAGAAGCTGGAGGTCAATAACACCTCTGCAAGCTCCCCTTCTCCTGGGCAGAGGCAGCGCACCCTCCCCAACCCTTTCGTATCAGTTCTTCCTGCAGCACCGTGAGCAAACCCTCACATAAAACTGATCCCATTTGGTATTTTGGCTGTCTTCTCAGCCTCCATTATTGGAGGTTCTGAGTCTCTCTAGGGCAGGAACGCTTATTTTTTATCTCTGTATTTAAAAAGTCAGTAGCATGGTTGGCACTCAGGAAATGGTGGCTGAATAGTGAATGAATGAATGATTTTTTCGCCTCCTTGAATTGCAATCACATTGCTTTCATTCAGCAGCCCATGACTCAGGTTGTCTAAGGACGATACACCAAGTAGCCCTCCCAGGATTGTGTGTCAGCCAGCACTAATTATTGGGGTGGGGAAGTCAATGAATTTTCAAGACGAATGGAAAAGGATGTTGAATGCTGGATTGTTTTTTACAATCAGGTTTTTGAGAACCACTGTTTAGTAGTTCTGCAATTTTCATCACCCAACCACCAATGGGTACCCGCAACTCCTATACAACAAAATATTTTCCGTATACATATTAAAAAATAAAAACCAAATTAAATTTTTAGAAATTCCAAGCTAGCATTTTGTCTTGCAGCCACTTTAATTCCTAAGGAGATACTCAGAGAGCTGTAGTTTTTGGCTTCAAAGATGATTTTCAGGCCTGGAAGGGAGGAAGTATGGAAAAAAGGCCCAGAGAGGGGAGATGCCAATTTGTACATACTTTGCACTTCAATGTTGAGAATTCATTAATGGCAGGAACCAGGTGTAAGCTTGGTAGATCTCCCACAGCACCTAGCACTGGCTATGCATGTAGACAATGCTCAATAAAAATTAGATGGATGGATGGATGGACAGATTATACTACAATTTGCTATTGCCAGTATAACCAACAGTCACCTGTAAGCTTATGTAACTCTGCTCAGAATGCCCAAATAACCTGCCAATTTGAGAATCACTTTCTTATGCATTAATTTCCTCTCTGAACTTTTCTTTACACAGAACTGATATCCACTTATTTTCTGTTCCTTATTCAATCATTCAAAGGAAACCCCCGCCTCCCTCATCACCCAACAGTAAAACCCTCTACATAGACAAGTATCTTCTCACACAAACACATACAACATAACACAATGGTATTCTCATTCAGGGTATTGTGTCTCCATCTGAGTAAGAGATGAAGTCAAAGACAGAGTTAAAGTCTAAGATATGTTTTGTTTTTTCCATTTTTTATTTGGCACTAGCTACCCTATGCTTTAAAACAAACAAACAAAAAGAACCCAAAACATGCTGACAATAAGCTAATATTCATCTCCTTCTTGGGGGGAGGGAAGGGAGAGGGTGAGTATAGACAAGCCCTTATGTGTCACACTACCTATCATAACTCCTTATCCCAAATAATCCACTGCCATTCCCACAGCTGCACCTGGCTGTGCTTTAGCCATGTCCAACTCATTCTCGGAGTCCTTTCTTCATTCTGTCCCTCCCATTTTTGTGTAGTTCTCTGTCTGTCCTAGCTTTTGTATGATGAAGATTTCCAAGGCCAGGTGATCCTTGGGCTGAGAGTGGCCTATTCATGGAGATGGTCTTGGAGGAGGAGGGAAGAGCCATTAGGGAGGAAGCTTAGGGAAGATGGCGGGAGAGATCGGGGCCAGATGAATTACCAGAGGGAAGAGAAACCCAGAGACATTCAATGGAATATGTACAAAAGACTATTTCCCAGATCTCCTGCTCATTCAAGAACTTCCACTTAAGAAGAGATGGAGAATGGGTTTGAGGAAAGCAATACTGCGTTCTGTGAAAAGATGCATTTTGCTGCTAAAGGGAAATAACCACAAGAGAAGAGAGAGACAGAAAGGAACCAGGAGCAGGGTGGGCGAGACAAAGAGGAAGCCATATGGGGAGGGGGGTGGGAGGAGAGAACATGGCACGCAGTGGGAACACTGTTGGAAACATAAGAACCGCCCCCGGAAACAAAATGCCAGCCTCTCTGGGCAGAAATCTAAATTGTCAGCACATGCATCTTTGCTCTGAGAAACAGACACCTTTTTTTTCTTTCTTTCAGGATGAGTCCCCATCACAGCATCAGCGAAACACTTCAAACTGAGACAGACAGAGTTTCATTCCTCCCGTCGTGCAGCAACCCAGGGCCCTTTGCTCAGTGTTCCTCGTAAATGGAGTCCCATGGCAGGGGAAATTCAGGAATAAGTAATTGCCTAGATTTCATATAGATTTACGCCCTATAAAACTATAACAAAAGAAATCCATCCGTTCTTGGTAAAAAAATGAGAACAAGTAAATACAATCTTTAATTATTACACTTTCGAAATACAATTTTCCATTCCATTTTCAGTTATTAATGTCAATGTGAGCAGGGACAGTCCAATAAAACAGGTAAAATTAAATAATAATAACCAAAAAAATGATTACATGTTTTTGAGCTCTCTTCTCTTCATACCAAGCTTCCTGCTAAGCACTTTGTGTACATTCTCATTTAACTGACACAGAAACAGTAAGAAGCCGTTAGTGGTACCTCTGTTTTCACAGACGCAGAGGCAAACTCAGAGAGATTAGGTAACTGGGCTTGGCCACTTGGCTGACAAGTACAGGAGCCATGATGCTGAGAGACTCCTCTGGCTCCTAATCTCATTTGAGACAACAGTGTTAAGTTCCTTCCCCACCAACTTTCTCCTACACCTGGTAATAGGGGGAAACGGTTTGAATCCTTCACTTCCCTTTAATTTCTTTCTTAATGCTGTTTGGAAAATAACACAATGATCAAACATTAGACAACAAACCTGAATAATCAAAAAAAAATTCAATAATCAACCCCTGATTAAGGGTAGTTAACGAGATAAAAGAGAAGAAATAAAAACATGGATAGCCCACAAATGCCTGCCTTCTTTACCACATTTGACACTACTGACCTTTTTCTTTTCTTAAACTAGTCATTTCTTTTGGCTTTGACAACACGTGCCCCTATGTGGCTGATCACCGCAGTCCTCCCTCTCTGTCTCCACGAAGCCTGTGACCTTTGCTGAGTACTGCACCTCTTCTCCTCCCACTATGGTGGATGGTCACGGCTCAGTCTAAACCACGTTTTTCTTTTCTCTATATGCTCTTCTCCTGAGAGAACTCAACGTGTCTCAACTAGGCCACTGACAGTTGTATCAACTCTATGTTGGTGCATTTCAAATCTGCAATTCCACCTGGCAGACTGTGTAGCTCTAGGCACTACAAGACATCCTCACTGACATGTCCAGCCCTCAGCTCAGAATCTGACGCATCTTCTGTGAAAAACAGGTTCTCACTTCAACTTCTCCATTTCCATTGATCCGTCGTCTCTTCAATCTTAAAATCTAAAAGCCGGCTTTGACTATTTTACCCCATTTATTATTTCTATATAGGATATTACCGGATCCTGAAGAAGTGTCCTTCACTTGCAATCCTCGTGGCCACCAAAATTCTAGCTCTTGTCATCTCACATTTGGAATATTTACAAATGGGCTGACTTCTGTCCCCACCTTGGCTCACTCTTGTCCCATTCTCTTGTATAGTAACAAGATTAATCTTACAATAACCATTTCATAAAGTCTTTCCTATGATTACCTCCCAGAATAAAGTTAAATGACATTAATCTAGTATTCAGTGTTCTCTATGACACTCATTCAGCCGAAGCCAGGAAATCAAGAACTAAACAGGCTTTTTCATAGACTAAACTCAACTGCTGAGGTGAATCGGATCCTGCCTTTTCTATCATGTTATGAGCTGCACTCATGTTCCCACTGAGTGCAGCTCTGTGCAGAGTAGGTGCTGCACTATTTGTTGAAAATATAAAGAAGACTAGAACCTGAAACAGAGTCTTCAATAGATAATCCAAAAGTCCAAAGGAAATCAAGGCCACAGATATTTCAAAGCTTAATTTCACAATTAGCTTAAGTCAATTCACTCATTCGACACATATATAACGAGGGCCTGCTCTGAGCAAATTCAAGTACTAAGCATTCACATGAAACGGTGAGTGGAACAGACCCATCCCTGCCCACATGGAGCTCATGGTCTAGTCAGAGGAAGGTGCACATACAAAACACGGAATGAGGACTGCAGGGAAAGTGGGAAGAAGTGAACAGATTTGAGATATATTTTGCTACAGAACCAGTAAGATTAGAAAATTGGTTAAATGAACGGAGTGAGGGAGAGAAAAGAATAAAAGATGACTTGTGTATTTATGACACATGCAACAGAAAGGATGACCATGCTATTCCCTTGAGATGGAGAAAAGTAAGGGAGACCAGGTTTATCGGGGTTTATCATAACAATCCACCCTTGGGCATGCTTAGCAATTCCATTAGTAGAACCCTATCAGATAAAAGAGGCTGACCTGAAATGGTTTGAAGTTCATTTCCTGACCTTTACCCTATTTATCTTCTCACATACCCTATACCTCTGAGAAAGGAAGAGCTCTACCAGAAAGTAGGCCTGCGAGGAGGACAGCAGCACCAAGGATTCAGACAGCCTAGAACTGGGTACCTGGACTGTGAATAACTGCAGGTTAGTGTTCGCTGAGGCAGGGAGAATATAAAATAAATCTTTTCAATCCAAGAAAATCAGATCTGGCCTATTTATTTTTCTTTATCAAGTGACTCAAAAGCTTGGCTAAATGAAAAACTAAAGCCAATCTAAAAAAGGGATTGCTCCTGGTGTTGTATATATCCATGCAAGAGGCAGGCTTACCCAGGAACCTTCCTCTCCCTTCCCCTTCCAGGATGTTGTCGGCTGCTGTATGATATAGCATGGGATACATGAGGCCAAGGTTCCGGGTTCAAACCTATTCACTGATCATAGGGTTAGTAGGGAACATGGAAGTTCAATCCCTCATATAATCAAAGAACCAAAACCCTTTAGAATCAGGAGAAACATAGGGCTCACCTCTTCTAAATTCTTTCTTTCCAAGTAAGCATCTCTCCTAAGACATTATTTTACAAATGGAAACACCAAAGTCTGAAAAGGTGAAATGGCGTGCCTGCCCATGGCAACACCACTAACGAGGAACAGAACCATGCTCTCCTTTCTCTTCCCACAATCTCGCGTGGTCTGGATGGAAATCAGAGGGTTGTGCCTAGAAAACAGTCCCGTTTGGAAAGCGATTTGAGATCAGGTTGATGATATCTAAGTTTCAGTTTGCTAAATGAAGCCCTCATGGGTACTGAGTCACATGAGTAAAATGATCCAAATGATACTTGAAAAATATAAAATTGATAATGGGTAAGATGATTTCTGTGCTAGTAAAGATAAGGGAAACAGAGCCGCTTGCTGTAGCAATCTAGGCACAAGCTAATGAAGATAGTGACTACGGAAGTGGAAGGGAAAGGATGACTTAACTTAGGGGCCCTTAACTTAGGGAAATATGGGCGTCTGACCGACTGCATGTATGAAAGGGACAACAGACAATTACATGTTTCTGATTATAAGGCCTAAGACCATGGGAACACTCTATGCACACAAAGTCAATGCTGAAAACTAGTTCTGCCAATGAGTCCAAAAAGTCATCTTCACACATGAAGGATTGCATATTTAATTTTTAAAAAGAATAATCAGTTTTTTACTCCATATGCACAAACTCCACGTTTCATTTCTTTAGTGATTCATTCACATCTCTATTCCATAAAAAATGCTATGTCTACTGTGCTATGAATCCTAGCGTGGCTACCAAAATGAGTGTGATGTTCCAAGCCCTAGACACTCCCAGATATATTTTTAATTTGAACTTCTTGCACATCTAAGTGCTATGATAGGGGTATGAACAAAGGGCTACGGGACCACAAAAAGAGGAATGACTAATTCTGCCTGGAATAGTCTGAGAAAGCTTCATAGACAAGGTGACATGTTAGTCACCTTAAAGGGCTTAAGGGACATCCATGTCCTTCCAGGGAAACTGAAAGGCAGGTACATTAGGTCACCCCTTTGATTTAAGATGTGAGAACAGCAGCAACTGCAGCGAGGTGCTCTCGGTAGATTCACTATTGCGCCTCTTCTCTTTCCTGCCTGGTTCCCAGACAACACCAAATAGCCAGGATGAAATGAGGTTGACCTCATTTCAAGCAAGATGAAAACAAGAGAAGAGCCTATGCAAATGCATGAAGTAGTCACGAAGTAGTAAAAGACTGTCATATTTAGAGAACGGTCAGCCACGTCATTCGATGTTGCTAGATCACAAACTGTGTACGTTGGGGTAAGGTGGGAAGTTGGAAGAGAGGGCAGTTAAATAAGATAAGCCCAATAATGAAGGTTGGGCCCAGATACTCAAGGATCTTCTCCAGCTTGCTAAGGAGTGTGGACCTCATCCACCAGGTAAAAGGAGCCATCAGAGATTTTGGGGAAAATTAGACGTCCACTCTAAGTATCCAATTCTTCATTATTTACAACATGCTTAAATCTTATTTGATTCAATAAAGCATGGGTTACAACTTCTTCCTCATCTCCAACTTGATTTGGGAAAGACTACATGAGCCACTTTGAGGTCTTCAATGACAAAGTCTGTGTCTAAAATGTACAGATGCCAAAGCAATGGGTTTTTCATCATCCAATTCAACTACTAGACATAAGCTTCCTGGGAGATGCTTGTTGGGGTCATGGTCATAGTTTTGGAATTGATATCTGATCAGGCCTTTGTTCTTATTCCTTTGTGAAGGAAAACAGAATATATTGGAGGAATTTTCAACACACACCCCTATAGGGAGATAACTTCCTTATCCCTGAATTCATAAAAGCAGGGTTCAAAAATTCACAGAAGCAGGATTTTTGCTTTCTCATGGCATAATGCCACAATGCTAAGGCAGACTGCTCTCCTGCCCTCATGCTGCTCCTTCCCTCAGCAGATCTCAGTTGTATCAGGATGGGCAGTGCAATGGGCAGAATCTAATACAGCAGATCTCAGTCGTATCAGGATGGGCAGTGCAATGCAGGCTGGACCAATGACATGTTCTGGGACTCTGTTCACAGGGGCTCAGTACCTAATGCTGATCTTCTTTATTCCTGAAATGTCTCTTTCTCCTCAGATATATCCTGTTCCTTTGTCTCCTGTCAATTTCTTTTTTTATAGACATATTTCCCTGCTGCTTACTAATAACCAGAATGACTGATTCGACAGCTGGTACAACCAAATGTGGAGAAGTAGGATCTTTTCCCTGGGCTCAGAAGGAATAGAAGACACAGGATTTTTTTTTTTTTTTTTTTTTTGAAAAAAAAAAATAATAACCTCAGTCTGAAGCACGTGTGCCTGCCAGGGCTGACAGACTTAGTGTGTGTGTCCTTTACACAGGACCCAAATGATTTCAAAGGCTGAATCAAATGCTGTACTTGCTTTCTTTTCCCACTTCTCAATTTTACCTTTGCAATAGAAATAGAAAAAGAAACATTTCTCAGTTTTCCTGACACTGAGACAGAGGAACTATCATCTTTCACAGAAAAGGGGAAAATGAAATACCAGATGACCATTCAACTTGTGGATGTACCTCTGTTTCTCCAGGACAGCATGTGGAGCTTCTAGGTTACCGTTTGGATTCAATACATAAGTATGGCAGTCAGTGCAGTGAGGCACTCTGGGCAGATTAACTATAATATTGTGCCTTTTCTCCTCCCTGACTGGTTCTCAAGACGCCAAACAGCCAGGATGAAATAAGGTTGACCTCACTTCAGGCAAGATGAAAACAATGACAGCAAGGGAAAGGAAACTCCTGTAAAATTCAGGGAACATTAGTAACAGCCACAGGCTCTTGGCCACTGAAGTTCGCAGGTCCATGGCAATGTAGTAGCTACACCATACCCCCTTTCATCCATCCTTAACCTCAAACGCAGAACTTGATATTGCCTTGTCTATTCCTGATATGAAACCCAGACGAACCTCTATATGCTTAAAAACAAACAACCAAACACAAAACCCTACTTACAGCACCAGTCATTGGTCATCTGGAAAAGAAGGATTTGACAGCCTGCATAAGGTATTTGCAATCAAACCTTGAGAAGCCAGCTCAGTCTTAAAACATGCTATACGATAAACGCCTTGTCAAGCCCAAAAGAGGAGCATGCATTGTCTAGCAATTAATAATGCTTCTGAATGGTGATTGGTTCCTCCCTCATGTTATGCTTTTGGTGAAGAGATTCTGGAAGGCTTACAAAATAGCCCAGATGTGAAATCTGGAGTCTGGGAAGAACAAGCATTCTAGATTCATTCCTTCCTCCTCTTTCAGCAAAGCCCAAATCTGATGGCCTTCAGTGGCCTGATAAGCTGGGCACCTTTGTGAGAAATGTGAGGGAGATGGCTGGGTGAGTGGAAGACAGAGGATGAAGCCAACAGTAAACATCACCTACTTGGTAAGTGTGCCTGGAGGTTCTGCCACGGTTCTATCTTACAAATCACAAAGAGTTTTAACAACAACAATGTAGCATTTCTTTCTCTTCATCTTCTTATTCCTTTGGACATACATAAAGTTTCCTAAGTCTTTAATTATTTAATAGACAGATGCAATGCCCTGTTCTGAAAAATTATGTCATTCCTTAATACAATTCCAAAGCTATGCCTTGGCCTCGCTTGCCCACAGCAGACATTTGCCAGGACTGGGCCCAGTCAAAACCAAAATATCGCTACACATGATGAAACCACCTAAAAACTCCTGCCAGAACATTATCAGGCCCAACTCAACTGGTTTGCCTGAAGGAGGACTCTCCCGGCCTCCAGGGGAAGAGATGTAAGAGACAGACACCCCACCATTCCTTCTCTTACCTGGCCCTCACCCTGTGTCCTCCTCATTCTAAACACTGTTTTCCCTTTTATCCTGCAGTACTTTAGAAAGCAGTTCCATTAGGTATAATAACAGTGTAGTAATACAAAGAACAGCATTTTCTAGTGCTAATAACTTTCATTTTAAAACCATTTGTGTACTCCAAAATTCAGCAAAGCATCAATTTCTCACCAAGGCCAGCAGACACATCAAATTTGAAACTTGTAAAATTCTGTTTCTTTTGGATTTACAATCCGTATACAGGGGAATTGAAACATCGTTTAAAGTCAAATTTGTTTTGATGCTCTTGCTGCCAGCTTTACTGATGGAAACTCATCTCTCTGCATAAAATAGACACATGGAGCATCAGCAAAAGGAGCAGAAACCTTATTAGGAAATCACAACCACCTGCAAGAGGATCTCCACTGATGAAGTGTTCATGTCCTATACCCTTCCCAGGATTTTAAGTTCACAGCATTAACAGGGATTGCAAGTTTTAGACTGTTCAGGAGAGAATCAAAGGATGGAATTCTTTCCTGAGCACCAAGTTCAAATTTATGTGAATGCCTTCAGTGCCTTTGACCCTATTCTGGTTATTGGGGCCAAAAAAAAAAAAAAATGACAGCAGAGTTGAGAACAGTGATTCACAACCCCTGGCTTCCCTTTAGAATAGACCTGGGCACTTTAATCCACATCAGTTCCCAGACCTTACCCCCTTTCCAGTCCAACTGGACCAGAATTTGTGTTGAATGGGACCTCGGGATCTGTATATAGTTTCTTAAAGTTGCCCAGGAAATTCTAACATGTAGTGGGACTGAGAAGCACTGCCACAAGGGACTCAAATCAGGGAGAACTAAAAACACGATCAAGACAGCACAGGAGAAGTCACACGTCAACATGCCTGGGGCTGTCGAATCAGTATCAGGTGCCCAATTTTAGAAGACTCCTGAATCTGAAGACGAAAAATGCCAACTTTTGATGATCCGAACAAGCCTATTTTACTGGGATTACTCCGTTCGCAGTCACCACCTCTACCACCCAGGTTCCCTGTCACTGCTGTACACTGTTCTCCAAATGCTTGGGGGGTGCAAGCATCATCTGGGCAGCACCCAGATGCCTGGGCTGTTTCCATAGTTTTGAGCACACAGTAGGTACCAATCAGTTTGTCACTCGTGGCTGATGAGAAAGGCAGATTCTGCAAAAAGCTGATCACACGGAGGATGGTTCAGAACACACAAGTGCCTGACTTGGCTGAGATGGTTAATTTTGGAACTGGGCTGAACGTTCAGGGAAGGAAGCGCTTCCCTAAGGATTGAGCCGCTAGAGGCCGCTCTGAGCCAGATTCTCGCTAAATCGTGTTCCGAAGTGAAATCACATCAAAGGGGAAAGGAAGGCTTCTGAGTAGCACAGGGAGTCATGGCAACACCATGGTTCCTATTTTTAAACTTGTTGGTGAGTGAGCACAAAGTGCGGGTGTGTGCACGTGGGGGAGGGGATTCGGGTATGTTTCAAAAGAATATTCTTTCATGAAGTGTTGAGTTGACAGGAGGCTAATAATCTGTGACAGTGAGATCAAAGGACTGAACGAGAATCAGCTATATTAGAATGGTTCTTTTCTCCTCCCTAACTCCACTGTCTTAGTCTCTATCAGAAAGGATCCTTCATGGGCTGGTGTCAGAGGTACCAGGAAATTCCCGATTTAGCTAACATATTCTGAAATTCTGATCTTTGTTCCTTAAGCTCATTCTGCTAGCCTCTCAGATACTTCACTTTGTGAATTATCTGTGAAGTCCAAACAGCAAATTAAAAGAACCTCTCTGTGGACACTTCACTTCTTGTGAGGCCAACCACGTGGATGCCTCTGTACCTCCAGGATCTACCAAAGGGCTCCGTACAGAATAGGGAGTCCGCATACCTACAGAATGTGTCACCTACCTGTCCCCTACATGTCCCCTTTCTCTCCTAGAAAGTAGCCCCTACATGTCCCATTTCTTTCCCAGTAGCTTTTTTGTTAAAAAAAACTTTCCTCTAATCTTTGGCTGAGTATAATCCTTAAATAAATCCAAACTTATCTGACCTGGCAAAATGAATAGTGGCCCTGGAGGATTTGTAAATAATGATTTGTAAATCATGACAAAGGCCAAGGTCTTGGTTTGTTTTATTACATGCCCCTGATGATATTTTCAATGTGCCTATAACCTCCCTTAGCCTTGGCATGTTTTAGAACAGAAAGTCTACAACCACTTCAGTTCCAAGGACTCTCAGGTAGATTTCAAAAGGTACACAAAGACTACAAGTTGTTGTTTTGTTTTTCTGTATATATGGGTTAAAGCACTTTGGAATATACAGGAATAGGATAAGAAAAATAATCATCCTTTCCAATCAAAAAAGGAAAGTATCAGCAAGATGAGAGCAGGCTGGGAAAGAGAGATGGATACACCTCAGGATGGAGAGTGAGACGAGCAGGCTCAATGTGGGACATCCTTACCACGTGTGCACTGGACACTGCTCCGGGCTGATTCTGGATCTATCATGGTCTATCTATCATGGTTCTCCAAGGATGGGGAACCTATGGCCTCAAGGCCACATGTGGCCCTCCAGATCCCCAAGTGTGGCCCCTCAACCAAATCCAAACTTTACAGAACAAACCCCTTTATTAAAAGGACTCAGTTGTTAGGGCAAGAATTCAGCAGAGAATCCAAGAAAGGAAATTCTTTATTACCAAACCACCCCGTCCTGCAGGTTAATGGTATGTTCATATACATCAGAGTCACGCCTAAGTGACTCAGCCTCTTCAGCAAAGGAGAGAGTCCTCGGAAGGACAGACAACGTGGGGCAAAGTGCAACTGGAATTCATAAAAATTTAAGTTTGAAACCCAAAGTAGGCAAGTGACTTAATCTTCTGGATCTGAGTTTATCTGAAAAGTGGAGGGAATATCACCCTGTACAGTACTTTTAAGATTAAATGATGCTACGTAAAGCACTTGGCACATAATATTCCCTCAATAATCTTTTTTAAAAGTAAATTTTCTAAATTGCTGAAGCTTAGTTTTCTTAAGTACAAGCTTTTTCTTGATTATAGGAAGCATTTTAATGGAAAATTTCAGAAAGGTATTATAGAGTTCTCTGACTTCTTATACCAAGGATAATCAATATAATTTAAGCTCTTATTGATGACTTAACAGTGACTATGCTATTTTGCTATACGGGGATCCCTTATACATGCTTTCTGGTGAGTGTATGACAGTTTTCCCCAAATAGTCTTAGACAACTGTGCTTTCCAAGGTCTTCTACTGGATTTTTCTAATATCTCCCCCCTCGTTCCATTTTGTTTGTTTTTTATTAATGCTGTCAGCCTGTTGACCTCATCCCCATCATGATGCTTGTTATTTCTAAGCTGTTGCTACCTGGGAAATCATATAAACAAGTATCTCAGACTACTAGTTGTCTACTAAAGACATGGCCTGGATTCTTCCTCTAGTTAACAGAACTTTGATTTTTTCACTGGGCATATTACTTCCCAGGTTAAAACTAAACTAAATTTCCAAGTTGTCCTTGCTGCTAGCTGTGGCCATGGGCTGATTTCTGGCCAACGGGCTGTAAGCAAAAAGTGGTAGGAGGTGGGAATCTCCTTAAAGGAGAAAGGACCTGCCCTTCCTCCTTTCCAACTTCCACCTGCTGCTTGGAATCGGAGCTCCAGCAGCATCTCAGGCATGGGGATGACAGCCACAACCATGGAATAAAAGAGTAGAAGCAAGCAGGACTCTGGCTCCCAGCATCATGCAGCCACCATACCAGCTCTGGACAGACCACCTAACTATGCTCGTGTCTCTTATTTCAACTGGACTACTGGGACTCTACCAGAGCTAACCCAACTGCCCCACATGCTTCTTAGAAGTATGGATTGTATATATTTTTGAGAAGTCCATAAATAGTAAATATAGTAAATGGGAAACCACATTCATTTTAGGGCAAGAATTTTGTAACAGTGATTGCAGCTCAGAGCCCTTTTCTGCTTTCTTCATGGTTGTTGGTTATGTTCTAGACACATCAGGTTGTTGAATATGTGACCTCCTCTCCTTCAGGTAAAAGAGCTAAGTATCCTTGTGAGCACATGTGGGATGTGGTAACAAGGTGGTGAGGACAATGACCCTGGGGAACCTGTGGAATCACTATTTGAAGCCATAGTCTCTAATACACACACACACACACACACACACTCTCTCTCTCTCTCTCTCTCTCTCACCCCTTTTTCTCTAGTTGATAATGAGGAAGATTTGACATATTATTAAAATCTGTGTAATAATGAGTTATAATATAATAATGTTCTATTCTGCTGTTTTTGCCTAAACAAAAGTTCCTGGCAGATTTTTCAAGCAGGGCAAAATAAGGTGAGTGGGAGTGTCTGGAAATGCCACAGGGAAAATACAAAGGATGCCAGCCCGTGAGTTTGCTCTGTTGTGCCCACAGTCAACCCAGGCAGGGAAGAAAAGAAGCCCGCACAGGTTTGTTGTAATGACTTAGTGATAATCTATATGAAGATTATCTGTATGAAAATGCTCACTTTTATTATTATTAGCCATAATGATGAACAGCTAGAAGTTTTTGGTCATCAAGTTTTATGTCCAACACTAAATGTATTTCGATACATCTCCCCATCTGGACCCCATCTATAATCTCTCTCAGGGAACTGTGAAAAAGACCACTTAGAATGAATATGATATCATCACAGGGTGGTTTCCATGGCTATTTCTGTTGCTTTGTCAGAAAAGAACTTTCCTTTAGAAAAAGAAGATATTTATGGATATCTCAAAATATATATAACCACTTGACTACAAAGTCCTTTGCCCAAACAATAAATGTGCTAGGGTTATTTAGCAACCATCCTTATAGCCATCAAGACTTTAAAAATGGAATCAGATGGGAAGGAAATACCCCGTTGATATTTATCAGAGCTAATTCCAGGCAAGCCATGTTTAAAGAATTCCTCCCAACTTCTATCCCATACTCACCCCTTCTCTTGTGATCCCCTAAACAGCCTCAGAGTAGGAAGAATTAGGGAAATGTAATATGCGAGTGTTTTATCCAGTTCTATGAAGGATGCTCCACTTCGTTTGACATGAGCACCCATAAACAGGTGCTGTCTGGATGTGTAATACCTGCACACATGAGTGTGAGTGTGTGCATGCAGGAATTCCAGATGGTCACTTAGGAACACAGAAAGCTGAAGGCGAGAAAGGCTTTAAGGCCTTTAAATGAAAGCTCCCTAAAGAAGAGAGGGACAGCAAAAGATCAATACACAAAACAACCTCAGAGCAAGAGATGGGAAAGAATGAAGGAAGGAAGAAGGTGGGGTGTGGAGCAGCAGTGAATGAGGGAAAGAAAAGGCCTGAGCAGTGAGGCTGTAGCAGACCCGGCCGGCTGCTGCTGCTGGAAGCCGGACAAGAGGGAACAGATTTCAGCAGCAGGGGACTCTAATCTGTCAGCGGCAGTTCCTTCATGTGTGACCAGCCGGCCCAGCTTGGGGACTGGTGCCAGTCTGGGCGAGCTAACCCCGCCAGGCCCTCCTTAAAGCCTTGAAAGGCCAGGGAAGACCTTCTTTCCCATCTCCTGCCTCGCGCCTGCCTTGGCCTCTCCTACGCCACTCCGCAGTGCTGCTTCAGATGCCTCAGCAGTCACCTGAACGCCCCGCTTCTTCTAAATCCTTACCCGCCACATCAGGTCCTGGAGAATTTTTTTCCAGGATGTGACCACCTATGCATGCCAGTCGGGCGATCAGAGAAAAAACAAAAAGAAAGCCTCAAACCATTATCTGTTTAAAATGTGCAAGATCTCATGTAGATGCAAAAGCCACACAAGTAACTCTGTGCTCAGGAAGCTAACGTTAGCTAAGCTGACCTTGACCAGCTGTGGTTCAGCTTTCACTCAGGCTTCCAGCCTGTATCTGTAACCAGACATGACAGCACTCCAGCTTTCTGGCAACTCGCCCCCGGCCTTCCCCCCACCCGGCCAGCCAGCCTTCATCCTCTGGTGGGAAGAGAGAGCAGATGGAGAAATGACTCCCACTCCATTCCTAAATAATACCAGCTTCAATTCCCATTAACTGTGAATTTGCACCCTTGTCTGGGTAAGAACCAAGGAAGCAGGAGTTGTGGGGACATTGCCAGCCCAGGGCAAAGGCCAACAGCAAAGCCCCGGCTGCCTGTGGCCCTTCTGAGGACATGGCCAAGCAGTCAGGGGCAGCGTGCTCCAGTGCGGAGTGCGGCTCCTCCAGCAGGACCTCCTGGGTTCTGCACCTGCCTGGCCTCTCCCGGAGGAGGGGCCATGCTGAGATTGCGTTTTCACATTTGTAAAATCCACTCTATGCAATACTGTCTATTCACTGAGAGGATATGCATTGAAAGGGTTGAATCAGATAAGCACTGAAGACTCTCCCAGCTCTAATGCTCTGATTCTAAGGGAATCCGAGCTTTCTTTAAAGCTTCCTTAACGTGCTGCACAATGAGGGGCTGAAATGCAGGTCCCCAAGGCAGATCCAGGCTAGACCCTGGCATTGCACAGTCTAAGTTGGGGATCCCAAAGCCTAGGGTTCCTTAAAAACACAGAAAATGAGAATCAGGAGTCTTGTCTTTTCATTCATGCTTTTCTCTATGATAGATATTTATCAGGCACTGTGCTGGGAATACAACAATTAAAACACAAAACCTACTCTTGCAGAGCTTAAATTCAACTGGGAGGAGGGAGGTCACAACATATTTAAACATATAATATATACAGTATGTCAGGTAAGTGCCACAGATAAAAATAAAGCAGGAGAAAGAGACAGAGAGTGCTTAGGAGGGTGGGGAATAGAAGTTGCCCTTTTAAGTAGGGTGATCAGGGAATGTCTCTCCAGGACATTTACATCAGGATTTTTGCAAGGATCGAATTAGAAAACTGCACAGTGCTGGGGATGCAATAAGGACTCAAAAAGGCAACTAACATTGGAGTTAATAACTTTTGCAGCCTGGCTGACAACGGGGGCTGATTTAAATATATACCTCCTGACCCTTTTTTTAACCCATGCCATTGTCACCAACCCACATCCCTTCTGAGGCAGAATCTGTTCTTCAGAATGAGGCTTGTCTGCTTTCTCCATCGAGAGCTATTGCCCCTCTCTGAGCCCATCCTATTCCTTCCTGTAGACAATGCACCACCTGTGTCATCTTCGCCAGCACAGATGTGTAGTTTGCACCCCCTAATTGTCCTCGGTAAGATGTGACTCTTCCCCACTCACTCACCCACTTTTATCCCCTACCTTCTCCTCCAAATCCTAAGGAGTGTTTGAAAGGAGGAGGAAGAAGAAGAGGAAGATAAAAGAGTGGGGAGAAAGAGGAAGAGGAGGAAAAACAAAGAAAACAAGAAAAAGAAAAAAAAATGCCACTGACATCATGGGTACGTCTTAAATCTTACAAGTCAGCCACAAAATTAAATAGTGATTAAGGAAGGAATCATGTAGGGGTCTAGTGTTAAATACTTGAGAATACCCTCCCCAGGTTTGCGTTTACGGGAAAGCAGCAAAGATCACTTACTGAAATGATCCGTCTATTTATCTGATAGGAAGAATGTGAAAGACTAGAGGAAAACAGAAGAGTTTGAATGATCCTCATATTCCACTCTTCTTCCATAAACACGTAAGGCCTCCTTTGTTATGCCTGAATTACAGTAAGCATTGGATATACCTTTAAGGACAGTTATTAGGTTCAGTTCTTTTTCCCAATTTATATGTCCTTCTAACCTCTGAGAAGATTAAGTCTCTCCCTCCCTCTGTATACAGACGTATCTCAGTTTACTAAATATTTTCTATGAAAATGTAGCTTTCCTTAGATTCCAGTGTATTTCTTTAGCAAGATGAAGAACCACTAAGCCAGCTATTCCACTTATAACTATGCATTCATATAACCTTTTCACTGGTTGGTTCACGTGTAAATTAGATTAAGTTAAGTGAACCTATAACACATATTTGCCTTTCCATAAATCTGCCTATTCCTGGCACTCAGTGAACATTCAATAACAGCTAAAAATGGGTAATGACCAAGCAGCTCTTGCCCATAGAGTCTAAAAACTAACTCACTCAATTTCTCATTTATTCCTTAACCTCTCAGCACCTTCCAGGCCAAGAGAGCCAACTGGGCATCCCATGGGAACAGTCCAGGTAATACAGTGGTTCCAAAGATGGGGACCCTGCCTCAAGGTTGCAGGAAGACCATGTTCATCACAGCTCTTCCATCAAGTACCTAACACAGCACCTTTCTTCACATCAGTTATTCAAAGCCATTATTCACCATCCCTCAAGTGCTGGGCCAGGAGTATCTAGCCTTTTGAGATGGTTAACTTTCCTGGGAAGGAAGAATTTGAGGGAGGAGGGAACAAATGTTGAGTTGAAAAACCGAGGACACTAGGGAAAAATAATTAGGCAAGATTCATAAGAGTTTTGCTATATTAAGATCCATCTATCTCAAATAGCATCTGCTCTTTCTCTAAGTTCCCCAAGTAGCTTTGTATGAAGAGAAGCAGCATTGGGTTGCCAGGACAGAAAGAGAGTGCAGAGGGAGGTACATGGCAGGTGTATCAGCACGTGTGTGACAGAAACAGACTATCAGAGTACAGAGAGCACATTGAGAAGAAAAATAACCATTAACTGCTCCTTGGGGGAGTGAGGAATGAAAAATGTAGACATGTGCCAACTAATAGCTAACAATTCCTCCCTAGTTCAAGGGGATAAAGATGGGTTGGGATAACGGACCTAATCACTTCCTTGATATTTTCAGATCATCTGATATCAAAGATTTTCAGACTTTTCTCAGGAACTAAGAAAATCCTTCACTTCGAGAAAATATGGCATAAGAAATTCTCCAGCCCTGTCAATTGAATAAAGTTTCTAACTGGCATCAAACTCTCTCAGCATGTCTTGGGCTACGGTGTAGGCAGGGCATTGCACTATGTTTACTAATAAGGCATAAATGAATGCTACAAAGTTCCAAGAGAAAATTAACTTTTATCAGTGTACAAAGTAGGGTTGCCAGATTTAGTGATTAAAAATACAGGAGCCCTGTTAAATTTGAATTTCAGATAAACAACAAATATTCTTTTGATATAAGTATGCCCCATGCAATATTTAGGATGGACTTACACTATAAAAATATTCATCATTTATCTGAAATTCAAATTTAACTGGGCTTATATATTTTCTTGCAACCCTGGTAAAATGCTTCTCTAGGCAACCCCAAGCCTAGAAGTAATCATCAAGTCTGTAGCAGCCCGTGCTTCAAGGAATTAAGTAGTTATCAGAAAGGAATTTGGATTAACATCTGATAAATAATATTTATTTGATAGTGAATGGAAATGGTGCATTTTAAGGATTATATGTCATTTTAAAAATTCTTCCTTTGGCAACAGCAAGTGAATCACTTCAAATATGTATCTGTCTTTGGGATTCAGGGATATCATATCACCCCTTGTCTCTGTTCCCTAAATCTGGATTTAGGAACTTCCCCACATGGAGAGAAAGGGACAATCTCGACAGCCAGAAAGGAGAGCTTTGCCTCCTCCTGCAAGGGCCTGCTAATGCTACTTCCTGAGTGTTCAGAAGGTGAGAGGAAAAGCCACTTTCCTAACTCTACATCCCCAGTGTGGTCCTGGGGCTGGGGCTCTCCCAGAAATCTCCCCAGGAGCCTTCTTCATCCCTGCTGCTCTTGCTGAGAGGTGAGCTGGTGGCCAAACGAAAAGTCATCTTCATAAAACAACCAGCCATTTGCAGCAATTTTATTTGCAAAGATTTCCTGCTGTGGCTAAATGGTGCGGCTGCTTGGTTCCTTATTTAAAAGAGTGACCCTCGTGAGACCAGAGCTTTGGGGGGTGGATGGGGAGAGTCTAGAGGAGCTTGGACTGAGTGTGCCTAATTGAATTCCACTGATGTTTTCGAGAGTGCTCAGCCTGGTGACGATGCCCCAGACTTGAGGATGACTCTTTATCATTTCCATGAACTCCGATCTTTTCTGGGTCCTGATAAAAAAAAAACATGTTAAGATATTCTCAAGAGAGGCAGACATTGGACTCAAGAACCATAAGCTGCATTTAGGAGAAGAAGGAGAAGACACTAGGGGTGAGTGAGAGATGCAGGTGTGTGGACAGGAGAGACACCCAAGAGATGTCCAGTGGCAGGTAGATGTAGAACCCTAGAAAAGTCGGGGAACTGAGGCAGGAGGGAAAGTCCACAGAGGAAATGTCTTAGTGAAGAAGCAGGCAGGTAAGTCTGAGGACACTTCCCAAGTAGCACACTTGGGCAATCCGGTGAAGCAGGACTCTCTCTCTCCTTGCTTCACTCTGGGGCCTGAGGACTCGATGAGAACCCTGCACCATGTGAGCCTGTCCCCTTGAGGATTGCCACACTGGAGAAGACGGAGGAGACCATAACCTCTAGAAGCTTGAGGAGGGCTACCTTCCTGAGCGACCCCATGAGAGCCTCTCAGGCCCTGGGGAGATGGCAACCAGCGTGGTCCCAGAACCACCTGGTTGGAGACTGGGCTTCCGAGCTAACATTTACACTGCAAGTTAAGATAAGCCAGGAAGGAAATGATAACATCTGCACATCACTGTTTACCCAGAGGAAGTTTTAAGATAAAAGCAGGCATTCCTGGACCATATTTGCGGACTTCAAGGTAACATTCGCTTGATTTCTTTGTGTTGTGTGGCAGATGTTTTAGACTCAATAATCCTTCATTGTTCGCTTTGGTTTTAATGAACAAACATGTCGAAAAATTATCTGAGTCAGATTTGAATTGAACACTAAAGACAGCGGGAGTACAAACAAACCTACAGAACTGAATCAACAGTAAGTGTTTAAGGAGGATCTTTATTATCCTGCAAAGAGGCGCAGAACAAGTTGGCTCCTGAAGCGCAACTGTGCGCGGAGCCTGGGAGGACATCGTCCATCACTTCCTAGGCCACACGTTGTGCTAGAAATGGGAACGGAGGAGTGAAGGCGGTAGGAAGGTCACTGCTGCCATGGAACTTACAGGGAGGGGAGATAGGAAAGCATGAAATTGCTGAGGTTTAAAGAGTGGATTTATCGGAAAAGTACAAGATGCAGTGAAGGCATACAAGGTGGTGGTGTTAGTCCAAGGCTCAGGAAGACTTCCCAGGAGAAGGGGTGCCAGGCCTGAAACCTGAAGGAAGAGCACGGGGCAGGGAAAGGAGCCCAAGTGCATGTGTCTGGAAGGAAGCGGCATGCTCTGCAGCATGCTCTAGGCAGAGAGAGGAAAGAACTAGAAGTGAGAGAGAGCGTGGTGTCTTCCAAGAACCAAAGGAAGCTCTCAGTGTTGCAGGAAGGCAGAGAATAGCATGAGACAGTTTTGGAAAGACAGGCATGGCCCATGCTGTGGAAGGCTCTATACACCACATGAAGGAAATTGGACCTTATTATAGGAGCAATGAAAAGCCACTGAAAGGTATTAAGCAGGAGCGTGACGAAATCACATTTTCATTTTAGATCACTCCAGCTGCAATGTAGATTGAAAAGAAGCAGAACTGAAAGCAGAAAGATCATGTAAGAGGCCCCACAGTAATGCAGGTAAGAGATCGCCTGGGAGGCGGGAGGGGAGATGAAAATAAGCACACCATTCCAGAGGAATGGGGGTGCTAAACCCAGAGAAAATGGTTTGATTGGCATGAAGTGTCGGGGATATGGAATCAAGGGCATCTTGGAAATTTTTATTTTCTGCACCTTGGTAATAGGACATATTCCTTACGGGCAGTGCAGATCTGGCTGAGAAAGGGCAGGAGAGTGATGGGAGAGAAGATACGAGTTCAGCTTTGGATATGGTGAATTCTGAGGGCCCACAGCATCCACAGGAACACATCCGGTCACAGTTAAAGGTACGAACCTGGGGCTCAAGGAAGAGATTCTAGCCAGAGATGTCAGTTTGGGAATTGTACAGACATTAATTGTATCCTTGGCAATGGATGAGAATAGAAGAGGGTTTAGGACAGAACCCTGAGAAGCACCAACATTTAAGGGATGTATAAAGAAACAGGAGTCTGCTAAGAAGCCCAAGATGGAACTACCACAGAGGCAGAAGGGGAAAACCAAGACCATCTGTACCCAACAGGGGTAATATCTAGGGATGAGGGAAGGGGTAGAAAGTTCAAGGTGGGAGAATATTAGGACTGCATCACAAATACAACTACTTTAAAGCTGGTTTGCGTTTCAACCCTGAATTAGGAGATTAGTCTAGAGACTGCAGTCCAGCTGCCTTCCAGAAGTGACTCACTATCAACCTTCACTAAATGTATTTTAACACTCCCAGAGTATATTTTCTAATATTTTATTTCTTAAGCTGGATGGTGGTAACATAAGTATGTATTAAGTTTTTCTGAATACATTTCTGTATGTCTGATAGGATTCAAAATCAATTTAAAAAGATGGCCAAAACATTGTTGAGTGAAAGAAAGGTTATTGAACAGCAAGTACAGTCATATATTCGTACGTGTAAAATTGTAGATTTATACCCTTATAGGTATACGCACACAGATGTCTAGAAGGATGTTTAATTATTTCAACAATGATTATCTCTGGGTTAATTGAGTTTAAGGTCATTTTTATCTTCTCTTTTGTGTTCTTCTATTTTGTTTGAATTTTTACAATGTGCATACATAGCAGTTTTATACAAATAATGAAACCACAAAAATACAGCATAGAATCTTCTACCCTACAGTCACTGACTACCCTTAGGAGACTGCACTGCTGTCACGGCTGGGTTACATGAGGTGAGGTCTTGCTACACAAACCAGACTAAGAACAACCGTAAACACTTCCTCTGTGGTAGCATTCTCACCCTTGAAGGCAGGGAGAGGGAAAGCAAAGGAGATAAAAACCAAGCCTATTCCTTTAAGGGAAGAATACTCTTCATATGCCTGCAGACCCGTGTAGCCTACTCTCCATTCCCTCTACATACAGCAACATTCCAAAGGAAACTGGACTGGGCCTTCCTTATTTCTAAGCCTATTGCTTCTTTCCTACTGATTAAATGGTGCTTCGGGATCGGAGAGGCCTGGATTCAACTCCAAACTGACCACTCTCTTGCAGCGTGACTTTGGCTGATTTATGCCCCCAAGCCTGTTCTCTTGTATTGTAAAATAGAAAAAATTTTCAGAGCCTGCCAAATAGAGTTGTTTTGAGGATGAAATGAAGTCAAACACGTAGAGTAACATCTAGCACATAGTAAGTGCTCAGTAAGTCAGAATCGTTTTGTATTTCTTAGAAAGAGCACACAGTGCAGCAAAGTTTGGATCCAAAACACTGCCCCCATCGTGACTGATGGCCACCCTTGAGGCCAGCCTCAACCTGCTGCCAACTTGAACTGCTTTGCCCACAGTTTCTCAACCTCCAACTCCAGCCTTTGGAGATCTCCTCTGATCCCCACCATCAGTGTGCCCTTTGCTCCACACTCACCTATTCAGCATATTGGACTGGTAGATTCTCTTCTCATGGGTATTGTAACAACTGCTTTTGGGCTCAGGGATGAAGCTGTGTTCGGACAGCATGTCAGAAGCAGCAGTGGTGATTATGGCGATTCCATCTCTCACTCTGGCAGGGAGGCCATAGTCCCACTCATCGTAGGATACAGAGATGAGCCCAGTGGGGAACTCTGAGGGCACTGTGTCTGTATCCCCTGCCACCAGACTGGGCACAATCCACGTATAGCCATAGCCAGTCAGCCCTACTGAGTTAGCCACTTCGAAGATGTAGGTGGCTTCTTCCTTAGTACAGTAAAGAAGAATGATGGGGCTTTGGAGTTTCTTGAGCTGATTCTGGATTTTAGAATCTCCATCATCCAGGGACATGTCCAGTAGGAGGACTTCCTCCAGCTCCCAGCCCACGAAGCTATTCTCGATGGTGCTGCGGATCTTGTTTACAAAGTCCTGGTAGCCAGGGAAGTAGGTGGTGACAATAGAAAAGATGTACCAGTCGTATTCTTCCATGATGTTGAGCATTACGGAAGCTTGCTGTTCAATTGATGGACCAAACTGGAAGAACATGGAGGATTCATCCTAGAATAGTAAAAGTGTAAAAAAAAAAGAAGAGAGAGAGAAAAAGAGAGAAAAAAAATCAAACCAAAGATGGTAATGGAGATTTTGAACCAACTGGATAAAAGCTTTGTGTTAATTATTTTTTCATATAATGCCTTTAATATTTTTTACTTCCAATAAAATACTTTTTAAATATTTGAATTGCAGACATTTGTAATATCTTCCTTCCTAAAACTATCTCCCAGACTTTGTAGAAAATCAACATAGGTCTATATTCCCTTTGTCTAAAATCCTTGGTGTCATGGCCAGTGCCTACGGCAGCTCCCCAAAATCAAATATGTTAATATTCCTATAGCAAAACATACAAAAAGTCACATAAAGTGGAATAAAGACTTTCAATGGACTCATGCCAGTTCATATCAGGTATTGCTGTCAATGAGTTACACAAACACATACACACATGCTCATACAGACACACACACACACTTTCCATTTTTTGAGGATTTTGGATTTCTTGATTGTGGATGTGTATCACTCAGTCATAGAGTGAATAATCCAAGATGTTCCCAATCTACACTTAAACCTATCTCTGGAGGTAGTATAGGCTCACTGGCCCAGAAGGTGGATGGTACTCATGTACGGATCTGAGGGAGATGCCCAGGTAGTGCAATACATACTGACTGGATCAGTACATAGTCTGTAAACAAATAACTATTAAATTAATAGCACATTTAGTTTGCTCTCCAGCTTCTGCTCTGATATTAAGATACACAAGTTGGAGGAAGGCTCAAACAGCATATCTAAGCTACAAGTTAAAATGACTGGTATTCAACCAAGCTCATATATGATTAGGCTTTATTTTAGAGCAACTTATAGAAAATGGCTCTTTCTCTTGCCTACGGAACACCACAGGGTCTGACCTGTCTGTTACACACATGCCTCTGTTAATCCTGAACGTCTTCCGTTTTCTCCTTCCTTTCCAGGGAGTAGCCATTTTAAATTTCTCCCATTTTAAGCTATATTTCACCTGCTGTTCTAAGATGGCGAGCCCTGCATTTTCTCTACCCTATAGCTAGAAGAATCTGAAACCGCAAAATGAACACCCTCTCAGCCTTGTACTTCTCTCAGTCCATTTTCCCCTGATTTCCTCCTGGGTAATGGTACCTCTTCTCTTGGTCTGTGCCCCCTATCTTCCATCCCATGGTTCATCTCCATTTTATAACAATCCAGGCTAACAAAATTGTGTCTTTCTCCAAGGGTCAGTTCTCTCTTATCCCCCAACAAGAGCTTTACAGTACAGTTACAAGAGACCTGGGCTTTTAAACAAAATTATAGAGTGATTTCTTAGCTCAGGAACATATTGTTGTACAGCTGAGAAATTGCTGAGTATTTCCTGGGCACCCACTATGGAAAAAAATACAGGTTGGGAAATAATCCAGCTGGTGTCCAAAAATCCTGACTCGGCAATGAGAGCTGCCAGCCCCTCGGCTCTGCCAGAGCTACGTTTGCTTCTCATGGCTTCAACTCCCCCCTTCCCCACAGGCTATACAGAAGGAAACAGTGGGTCATTTAGGAGGGATTCTTCCAGCCTAGGGTGAAATGTTGCTTATCATGTCTCCCTTCTCTGGTCTTAAACATATGATTGAAGAGAAACATCATAGGATCATGGAATTCAGAAAAGTAGGGAGGGTGAGGCACCAAGAATGGGTAGGTAACAGAAAGGGAATTAATTCAGAATAGAATTATATCAGGCGTTTCCATTCCAAACCCTGGCCAGTCCCTGTTCCTAGACTTCTGCCATAACACAAGGACCACTCTTCAGGCAAAGCTGACCTTGTTCTTAGGTTATAAGACACAGTGGCACTGTGGTCTGAATGTTTATGTCCCCCCTCAAATTCATATGTTGAAACCCTAATGCCCAAGGTGATAATGGTGTCAGGAGATGGGGACTCTGGGGAGGTGATTGGATCATGAGGGTGGAGCCCTCATGAATGGGATTAGTGCCCTTAAAGAAGAGGCCCCCAAGAGCTGCCTTGCCCCTTCTCCCAGGTGAGGACTCAGGAAGAAGGTTCCCCCAGAGAGTGGGCCCTCATCAGACACCAGATCTGCTGGCACCTTGGTCTTAGACCTCTCAGCCTCCAGACCTGTGAGAAATAAATTTCTGTTGTTTATAAGCTTCCTAGCTTATGTTATTTTGTTATAGCAGCCTGAAAGGACTAAGACAAGTGTGAATCCGGGACAACAGAACTTAATTAAATCAAGACTTGTCAGGCGTCTACAGAGAACCCAACAGGGGCAGAAGACCAGTGACAGAGCAACTCACCTAGAACAGCTAGCGCTTTAAAGAAACATCCGTTTGTTTTTCTTGTTATACTTCCAGCTAAAGGGAATTTTCAGGATTCCCAAATGAGAAATATTATCATATGAGCTTCCACAAGCCCAGTGGTTATAGCAAAGTGAAAACGCTTTCAAATACACCTTAAGATGTACAGGCTTGGGATGAAAGAGATCCCGATTGCAAACAAAGTCAGTCTACTTATTCTGTGATAAATGAACAGACCAGATCTTGTCACAGAAGGTTCTTGAATACATGCAAAGTTCCACGTACGGTGAAACCCACAGCTGGCTCAAATCCACAGTAAGCTCACAAGAGAGCCTTGAGAGAAAACCCATGGGGGTCCATGGTAAATGAGCTCATGCTAATGAGATTGAATTTAAAGGAAAATAGGCTATTAAATACCCACCTGACCCTCCTCTCTTTTAGTCTTCTCTTAATACTCTCCCACAATTATAAATGGCTTGTAAAGATACTGCCGGCAATAACATGAAAGGAGCCCATGAATGGTGAGAGTAAGAGAAAAATTAATATGGCGCCATCCTACCCCTACCACATCCTTATCTTACCTCTAATTTCCTTATCCTCCACAATCTCACCCGTCTTCTGACTCCTCTGGCCCCATCAATGCCCAGCTCAACCATTTTATTTTGCCAATCCTTCATTAAATAAGGATGCCTTATGTGACCATTTTATCTGGCACCAAAAAGAAGTTAACGAAGCCAAACAGAAATCAAAAAACAGAGTTACAACTTGGGCCAATGTTTCCCGGTATAATGAGTAGTCCAGTATTATTAATTTAGTTGACACATCACTCTGGTGTACAGTGATCAGGAATGGAACAGCTCTTTTTCAACAAAGCTTTGAGCTAACTATAAGTTGCAAACAGTGACAGGCTTTGCAAATTATGGCCATAGCCACAAATCAAAGGGCAATCTTCATGTGTGCATGGAGTGGAAAGGACTGGTGGCCACGCATCTATCTTTGCAGGCACCCAGCATGCACTGTGATTACCACAAGTGATGGAGGATGAAGGACGGAGATATAATTCTGTTTGCAGCTCACTATGCTTCCCCACTTATATTTCTATCTCCTAATGCCATTACAAAATGTTGACCTACAGGGGTCCTTGGAGCTGTCTCCTCCACTAGAGAAGATTCCCAAATTTATTGCATGGATGTACTTCTGCAACTTGTCTTGCAAGCATCTTTAACGTATCCCTGTACAAAGGGCCACCTTGGCTGAGATGAGCAGTTAGCACAAGGCAGGCAGAATTATAAATTAGACTCCAACAGTCTGGAATGTTTATGTTGAGTTTATCACTCAGACGTTCATGGTGTTTATTTGCTAACAAGAAGAAACAAAAAGTACTTTTTCATCTTATTATCTGTCTCAGAAAATAATTGCCTAAAGAATTAGCAGTAAATGAGATTCCTCTTCTGCGTCATCTAGATCCCCTGCTGATCCACTTCAGAAATATTAAATGTCCCAGCTGCCGGCAGTTCCCCGGGCAACAGGCTTCTGCTCAGCCTCCCTTTGGGGACTGCCTCACCTGAATAGAGCTGCTCACCCAGAGTCATGCCCCCTTCCTGGGTAAATGGTGCTGAATGGCTGGTTGTCAAGGGTATAAAGGCTCAGTCTTCTTGCCCTGACTCTGAACACCTCTGAAGGGTCAGTCTAGTTCGAGAATTCCCCAGAGGGTTGGCTGGAGCTTCCATTAAAACTGCATCACACCCGCACCTCTTCTTCTGCCCAGTCCTGCCTAATCTTCTCTTCCCTGTCACGGTGCTGATCTCAAGAGCACATCCTAATAAACCTCCTGCACATTGACTTCAGGCTCAGAGTCTATTTCCCAGGGAAACTGACTCTACCCATTCCCCCTTTTTCAACATAGAAAAGAGACGGCTTAAAAGAGAACATATCTATTTTCAAGTACTGAATGACACACAGTAGAAAGACAAGTTTTGGCTCATTAGATACAGAGGAGAGAACTGGAAATAATGCATAGAAATGTTAAAAGGCATTATTTGGCTCAATATAAGAAATAAATGTACAACAATTATAGCTTTTTTAAATGGAATGGGCTTCATACGGTAGTGAGCTCGTGGTTGCTGTAAGTATTCACACAGGAGCTAGATTATTAGCAGATAAAGGGTTTCTCCCCAGTACACGGTCTGGAAAACTTCATGCTCATCTTTAAGACATAGTTCAAATGTCAGGTCTTTCATGTATGTCATCTTTTCTAACTTCCCCTGGTCAGGTTAGTTCTGGCTCCACTGTACTTTTACAACATTTAGCACATGCCTTTATCATAATACTTACCACACAGTATACATACAGGTTTGCCTCCTCCCAGTAAATGTGTTTCTCAAGAACAGAAACTGTGCCTTGTTCATCTCTAGATCCCTTGGTGGCACATGGAAAATTTTCCTAATGCTCATTGTATTAATATTATAAAGAAGTTTCCTTTACTTGGTGGGAAATTAGCTGTCACGACCTTGATGGTCTTATCTAGTTCCAAATTTCTATGCTGATGGTACCTATCTACCGTATGGAAACATGGTATGCCTGAAAAGCTATACACACGCTGCACTTTTATGAAATGGGAGGGAATCCCTGTTGTAACCACACAGAGTGGCAGAAAATGCTACTGATCACTTATTTACTCTCCTTTGCAGCAAACTCCTTGAAAGCATCATCTATACTCGTTTTCTCCAATTCCCCTTCTCCCATTCTCATAATCCGACTCCAAACAGACGTTCAACCCCACTGCTTCGTGGACACTCCTCTTGTAAGAGGCAGTGGTGGCCCTGATATTGCCAGTGCCTACATCAATTTGCAGTCATCCTTACCTGCTCACAGCACTTGACATCCTTTGCCCAGTCACTGCAACAGCCTGCTCAATGGTCCCCTGCCTCTTATGCTCAACAAAGAAGCAGGATGAGCCTTTTAAAATTTAAATCATAAGATGTTATTCTCTGTCCCAAATCCTCAATGACTTCCCAATGCACTAAAAAGAAACAGCCAATGCCCTCGATTTGGACACCCCATCGGTCATCAACCCCACGTCCTCATGCTGCTCCACGCGCTCTGGTGCCTCTTGAACACACTCGCACATTCCAGCTCCAGACCTTGGCTCTAGCTACCTCTGCACCTGAAACTCTCCTCCTCCAGCTAGCCAGACAACCACAGGGTTAACACATGCACCTCTCCCAAGTCTGTGCTCAGATCTTACCTTCTCAACAAAGCCCTCTCAAGCCTGACCATGCAATGGAATGCTGATGCCTGTCCTCCCTTGTCATGGGCACATCTGATCCCCTTATCTTCCTCCACTTTTTATTTTTGCCATAGCATTTATCACCATCTGCTGACTACATGATTACATATTTGATATATTTATTATGAACATACTGCCTCTTCCCAGCTAAATGTGAACACCAGGAGGGCAGGGATAGGAATTTGTTTGTTCACTGCTGTAACCCAGCACCTAGAATGGGGCATGGCCCACGGTGGCCTCTCAGTAAATATTTGCTCAATTTTTAAAAAATGGGGTAATTGATGCTGCAACCAGATAATTCTCAAATCTAGCTTATCTCTGTTGGCTCTCCCATTGCCATTACATTTTTCTAGCATCTTAAAGTCTTTCAAATTAATCAGATCTTAGTACTTTACATCATAGGGATCGTGATCCTGTTAGGACATTAGTGTGGTTTCAGATTAAATAAATCTGATTTTCCTCCTAGTCCCTTTCCTATGATATGAATAAAGAAAATCCTCCTTCTGCTCTTCTAAATTCAGTTCTTGAGCAGGATCTGTGTCTGATAAAAAGCTAGAACTTCTAGGCTTTCACTGAAGACTCTACTACCAGCAGGTTAGAGGGCACGTGTAGAAAGGATAAGAGGTCAGGGTCACCAGGCTGCCCTGAGAAGTCCTGTGTGTTCCTTCTTCACTCCTTCCACCTTTAGCACAGAGCTGAAGCAGAATGTAGGAGACAAGATCTCTTTCTTCTCCCTGAATAAGGGGAAAGGTTTTTCTCTCCTCACCCAATCCCAAGAGATCATCTCCTTTGATGACTAGACATTCTGATACCACATCATCATCTTTTTCAGGTGACTAAGGCTGGAGTTGGAGTTGGCTCCTTGGGACGGGTTTGAATAGTGCCAGACTTCTGTGAGCAATGCCTTGCAAGAGAGAGAAAACGTCTGATGTTCTCCAGCCTCACCACTAATCAGAAATATCATGAACAAAACACACAATGGGAGCGTACTGATGGAGAATCAGGATCTTTTCTGCCTGTTAAATGCCAGCCCTATTCTTTTCCTTAAACCCTTGCACATAAAGGAGAACACTCTGGGTTTTCAAAAGCCCATGAACAGAAATCGAAGCAGATGGGGCTAGTTTAAGAACCACTCTGGATAACTAAACAGCACCCACAGAAGCCAGCATTCTTTTCATTATTTGTTCCTGCAGAAGATCATTGTGCTTTCTCCTTGAGTTTTGCCCCATTTTCCTCCCCGACTGAGTCTCTCCTTTGCATGAACTTTAATCACCAAATTTAAGCCACCGCTGGGAAACAAACTAAAGGTATTAGCTTTGAGAATGTCTGCAAGGTTCTTCATATTCTCGGTCTCAGAGACGATTTTTTAGCAAGAGGAAAGCTTATTACATGTGACAGAAAGGGCAACAGGAGGGGAAGAATGAAAAGGCAGACTCCCTCCCACTAGGGTACCCACATGGATTACAGAATTAAAGTCGGGGAGCAAAGGGCCTGCAGAACACTAAGAGCACTTCTAGAATGTGTCTGTGCGCCTCTGTAAAGTACCAGGACTGCCAAAATCGTAACAAGCCTATTTCATTTCATCTTAAATTAAAATTCCTTGCTATGGCTTGCTCCATTATGCAAATCAAAACAGCTCTCAGATGGATTGACTTGTATTTTTATTAAGAGGTTCTTTTCTATAAAAGAGCAAGCTGACAAGTTCAGCAACAATCAAGCTCTGTGACTGAATAAATGTACTTTTAAATAAACGTAAGAGAAGAAAATAGAGAAATAGGAAAGGTTGGGAAAAAAATGAAATGGATAGAAAAAATCTGTGTAAATATTAAACTGACAGTATTGATTAGGTAGTAGGGTTGTCAATATCAGACTAAATTTATTTAGACAAATTTATAAGATCAAATGTGTTCAACACCAATAGAGATCTGGGCATTTATAGGATAAAAAGAGAGGCATCATAAAACTAAACCTAATAACCAAAGGGAAAACAGATCACTTCTTCTTACGCATGAAATACTAAATCCAAAATTGCCTTATGCCATCAAAATCTTTCCATTTAACTTAAGCCGAAAGGGTAGAGTCGACACAAGAACTGTGATTATTATTAAAGAGCAAGGTTGAGCACAAGCCAGTGACGGTACTTGACGTACTAGCAGCGTTTTTCAGAGTAAAGATGTTGACATTTGTCTCAAACAAATTAACATTTCCATCTCTTCAAATGCACTTGATCAGAACATCACGTTCATATACCAAGGGGAGCAGAGAAGGGGACAGATGCCCTAAAGAGCGGAAGGATAGAAATGGCATTTTATATTTGATTAAGCTATGAGTGCCAGTATGTTGCCAAAAATAACCCCAGCACTGGTTCTAGACACAGTGCTTATGTTTATACACGTGGGTCTCTTCAAGGGATCCCTGGAAAACAACAAGCTCTTTGCCCTTCAGTTGCAGGTCCATGTGGAGAGGAAGACTAAGCACGGCTGAATTTAAAATTTGGATCAGTTGTGTTCATTTGGCAGCAGATTAACAAGCCCTTGTCTCCAATGGCTAAATCCAGAAAGAAGTTTTGTGAGAAAGTTTTTTTTCATCAAGCATCCAGTGATGTGTTTTCCTAGGTCTCTAGATTGGAAAACTGATCGTTACTTCCTCACATACAGCAAAGGACGGCTGTTCACAATCAAAGCAGCTTTGAATTTATTCACATCTCCCAAACCAATTTGGTCCTCTGTCTAAAAGAGGCAATGCATTTTGAAGGGCTCCAGAAATGAAAATAAAATTGCATACAGGCAGATTAAAAAAAAAAAGAAAATGTCTTCAACAACTTGTCAGCACTTGCCTATCTCAGTCTCATTCAACTGTAGGACTTTGAACGTGAGCCATCAAGCTCTGCTCCTGATCTTTAGACCAGGACTGGCCAAGTGCCGTCCTCACCAACACCATCTTCTAAAGCTGGCTGGGCTGCTCCAAGTCCAGTATTTGAGCCTGTCTGGGTGCAGCCCTGGCCACCCAGATGGAGACTTCCTTTCCATATGCCTCCTTCCAAAGGATTAAATTCTTCTTCACGTCCTTATTTTCATTCCAGTCTCCATTGCATGCGAAATCCTACTCAGAACCTCCAAGAACTTTGCACAGTCCCTGAGAAACTGCCTACACCCTTGATGCTGGGCCCTCTCCCTATATTTGCAGATGCCAGCTGAGGTCTGATACCACCTTCCCTTTCCTATGCTATACAATGAAATGATTAGTGCATTATTAGTGCCAACACATTTGTGCTGCATTTTTCACTACTGTATCAAATTCCTGAATATTCATACCAGTCTGAATCACATTAAGAAGGTTATTTGGTCTTAAATAGGGTACTCAGAGCTTGCTGGTCTCCACCCTGAGACAGGCAACCCCATGCCAGGTTAAGTACAATCTTTTTCAGCTCTCTGACTCTCCCTAGACCCATTCATTATTCAGATCCTAGTTTGCCTGTCCTGTAATGGAATGAAAATGGTGTCCAGTATTTGGTTGGTTGCATCCAAGTTTGAGATTTTTTAAATTTTCTCTTTTTCCAGAATTATTCAACTCTCACTTTACTACGGCTCCTTATGGGTACTGGCTATTAGCACTAAAAATGGACCTCTAAGAATTCAGAGTTCCTAATTGCTCACACTTCATTTTCTCTCCCTCTAACTCTGGACATATGAAGTCCCACTAAGAGTACAACACCATCTACTAGAACACATGCCTAGCCCCTAACCTGATGTAGGGGAGAACTACACTCAAACTATTTTTCTAACTTATACAGTTTTGTCTGTAGTTCTAGAAAACAGCCTATCAATTTCTCTATCCATACAAAGAAGGAGTAGTTGGTTTAAAAGATACAGGATGCTACAGATCCAGCTTCCAACACAGTCAAGGGTCGCTCTCTCTCACCCAGTCTGGCCTCTCTGAGGTACCAGTACTAACCTTGCCAGCATCCCTGGAAAACAAGTTGTCCCTGCTGTCATCAGCACTACAGTCCAGGCTGAGACTTCTTCCTCTTTGTCTTCCTTTTTCCACAGTCCTAATTCCACATATGAAGTCCCCATTGAAATGTCCTACACCCTTAGTGCAGCCAGTGTTTCCATTCTTCCCTTTGGGGCCTTGAGTAGCTAAAATGCTGTCAGTATTTCAACTTGACTCTGGGAGACTGGCCCAGCAGGGAAGAGCAGCAGCAATCACTCGAGGGAGGTACAAAAGCTGGCAGAGATAAGAATAAATCTTTCCCAGAAATAAGTACTTGCAAGTAAAAGAATGGCCCGTGTACTCATGCTTACTTTTAAATTTATTTACTCATTTGTTTTCAAACCACCTTCAGTGGTCTCCAACATTTCTAAAGTTCATAGCATTTCTCCTGAATACTTTCCCTCTGGTGGAAGCAAGCAAGCAGAGAAAGGAGTCTTCAAGAGAAAATGCCTATTTACTCCAAACAGAAAGCAGCTCAGGGCTTATTCTTTCACCCAGCCTCATCAGACTCTCTGGAGTGCAGAGCCATTGTTACAATCAGATCCTAGCCTGGATTAATTTCTAGGGCCTCTGCCTATAGATGAATCATCCCAGACAAGTATGAGTGTTACGTGCAATCTCATTATCTTTAGAACTGGCAGTAAAGAAATTCACCTGAAGCTATCAGGCTCACATTGACTAACTATGAATTCTGATCCATGCAAACAAAACAAAACGGGGGCATCCTTGTGGCTCAGCAATGACATTTTGATGTTAATTTGGTACTGCTGAAAGTACCGATAGGTTCGTTTTTTATAAGCACAGCTGAATCTCTCTGTTCAATAATGCCAGCCCAAGATCTCCAAGAACAGACATTCACCAGAGTGGCTCGGGAAGACACTAGTCCAGCTCAGAGCAGGACCCCCATGAAAACAGTTTAGGAGAATGTGAGGTGGAACAAGATTATTTTCCAAGTCTTCAAAGAAAATTCCACAACTTTCTTCAGTTACGTAAGCCAGCGAGTCCAGCTATCCTGACTTTCAGAAATTCATCCCTGTGTGGATCTCGATGCTGCTATGCTGCAGATTAAGCCCTTGGCTCTCTTGTTCTCCTTGATGAAAAGCACATAACAGGCCCTCAAAAATGCTACCAAACCGAACCAAACGATGATGGCTCATCATTACCTTGTGTGTAAAGATTGTTATTCAACCCACTCTCAGCCTTTTCTTTCTGAGCCTAAACACCTCCCCACCCTTCTCTCTCATTTCTTTTAGTTCTTATGACAATATTCATTGA
>CM052440.1:74663221-74723198 GCA_028533085.1 Varecia variegata | reverse complement strand
GGCAACACACATCCTCAAGTTTACTTTATTCATCTCTGTAGCTTCCATCTGACCCATCTACACATCCTCATTTAATTGTGAAGCACAGAAAGATCACAGTCACCTAGTTAAAGTCTAACTCCTATCTAGTGGAGTACAGAGATTATTTTCATGAGTTCCCTAAGCTGCAGTTCCAAGCTTCACCCCCGGGCACTGCTAAATGGTGGTGGACATGGTACATGCTATTGCCCTACAGTACTCTTCTACTGGACATGCAAACAACTGGCTCCTTATAATCTTATTGTTTGCTAATAAATGACATATTTATTAAGTGTTATGAGGTTCTGTAAGAGGTAGAAATGAAGCATAAGTCATCATACTCATTCTCAGGTGAGCTAACTGGAAGATCAGATCAAAATATACAAAATAATTGATGATGTTTTTAACGTAAGTGATAACATGGGTTTAGAATATATATCATAGGAATGATGAGAAGAGAGGACAGCATATCTGGACAGCTATATTTTCTAAGCTTCTTTCTACTTACCCCTCTATTTGCCAGTTTTCCCACCAGTTCTGTGCAGTGAGCAAACTAAATTCCCACATGCATTTCAATCCACATGCTGCCAGACTGTGGATAGAAACATAAGCAGCACTTGGCCTTGAACTTAGCCTTAGATTTGTCCTCAGGTGGACAATGAGCCTCTGATATTTACTATCTCAGACAGCGAGGTAGGGGCTGATGGGCATACCATATGGTATCATATCCAAATCATAGCCACAGTCCCAATGAATTATATATAAATCTTTTTCCATGATCTACTCAACCTTTCATTTTCATCTCAGAAGATTAGATTAGTATGACAGGACTTGTCCTTTATGAAGTCAGGCTACCCAGTTAAAAAACCTTCTTCTCTTGAAATGACTGCAAATTGATTTTGTTAAGATTTTTATTCCTTCAGAAAAGCTAGGGGAATGATAATTCCTAGTCTCTTCTCTTCCCTCAATATATTTGATTTCTTCACACTGGACTTTTTCCTCAAGCCCTCCAATAGTTTTCAATAATTATACACACTGGTCAGGAGATCAATCAATTATTTTAGTGCTCCTTACATAGAGATGACCTGGGCTTTCAAATTTAAATCCAAGCAACTCATAAAAGTAGCCTAACACCAAATTTTCCTTCTCCAGTTCAAATGATTAGTTCCCATGTTCCATTCATTTAAAAATATGTAGATGACTACCTAAATGCTATCAGTTCTCAAAACTGCCTCTATATCTATTAAAAAATATAATGAGGGTTTTTTTTTCTTATTTTCTTACTGATAAGAGTATACTTTAAGAGCTGCTTTTATTCTTGGCCCCCTGAAATTAAATGAATATACAGTAGCAATGGCATCCCTGTGTATTAACAGTATAAACAGCAACAGTTTGTCACCTTTGGCCAAAAAATAGGGTGCAATTTGAACTAGGGGCACTTCCAGTTACAAATGGGGTGGGGCACAATGTCTTTGTATGTTTTTGTGTATATTAGTTACATATGAAACAACTTACCAACAGAATTACCAGAAATCATGGGTTCAGTGTGCAAGTTATGCTTCACAGGAAGAGGAAGGATATCTTGGCACACAGGGAAATGTCCCCTTTTATTTATATTTCTGAGTTCCACAACGGTGCAAAGGTTATCAAAATTACCTAAATAGGAGTCACCAAAAGATCTCCCATTAAAGAACTCTGTTGTGTCAGTAACCTAGTTATACTAAGTTCTTAACATAGATACCTTTGGTGAGCAAGGATACATTCATCTCTCCTTAATTCTACCAACTTCTTAATCCTTTCCTGTTGTAAGGTAGAATAACTCACAGATCTCCCTCCCTGTTCCTTCACATAAAATCAAAGATTCTCTCACTTTGTCCACAATAAAACTCTTTCAAAACCTAATTAGCTGTATTTATTAAACATGTACTAAAAGAGGATTTCCACTTTGCTCAGTGAAGACTTCTAAAGTCAGAATTAGTTAAGCCTCCTTCTTTGATATGTCAAGTGATCATGCCCACCTATGCCCGATTTTCCTTTCAGACTGACTTCCCGAGCTCACAGCCTCGGCTGTTCTCCGCACAGCATAGGTACTGTGGATCAGAGGTGTGTGGGCTAACGCGGCCCATCTTTAAGCTGCCCGGTGCCTGCAGTCCAGGCCCGGCTAGGAAAATGAGCTAGACTATCAGACCCTCTATCTCTCTCAGGAATTGAACCCCAAAACCTTGAAAGAATGGCAGGGTTTTCACCTACAATATGAAACAGAGTGGGGGCCATGACCACCAAGGTCATGGGCACTGTGAAATAAGGAGAAGCAGAAGCTATGGGACCACAGGGAAGGCAGAAAGGAATGTGGACCAGACACATTTGAAAAACAGATATACTTTAAAATACAGGCCATATGTCCTCGAGAGGGACCCAGTAGGCAACCAGCCCAGCTTTCCAACTCGCTCCATGTATATCCTCATAATAAATTGCCTGGTATTTTGTTTTTACTTTGTTGTTGTTTTGCAACAACTTAGTTGGTCTTTGCTCTTGCTAATTAAAAGAGCCTAACTAGAAAGAAAAAGGCTACCACTAGTTACTATTTCTTGGCCTTATGGTCTCATCCTTGGAATTTATTCTACAGCTTCCCATTTTCATGAGGCAGACATCTGCCTCGGTGACTGTCACCTTGCTCAGAATTCGACAGACCAGAGATGTGGCGAGAGTCAGGCTTCGTCCTCTGGTGGGGCTGGAGAGAGTTTCCTCGGTGACATAAGGCCACTCACACAAGAACCTCCCACACCCACCCCAGGCCCTTTTCTTATTCCCTATTCTGTTTTCATCCACTGTCTCGCTGTAATACTCATTCAACTGTGGCTTTTTTGTCACACGGTTCTCAAGATGGATGGCGAGCTCGCTGCCTTCATGCCCAGAGCTGTGCGCACACGCTCCAAGTTCTCAGGCACGTCTCTGAAGGCGCAGGAATAGACATTGGCAGCATTCCTCCATCTGTTCTTCTATCCATCCAGCCGTTGGTGCTCATTCAGTATGCAGCTCGTGGCTAACAGAGAACTGGGCACAGCGAGCAGGTACAATTCACTTGCAGACAAAGTCAAATCAGATATTTGAAGATTTACGGTGTACTTGGAGATAAAGACTGCTTGCTTCAGCAAGCTAAGTGACAGACACTAACATGACCACATCCCTTTCACAGGCATTGCAAGGGTTAATGAAAAGTTGCTTACAGACATGTCCCCCAAAGTAAATAAGTAAAGCAGGTGGACGGTGGCAGGTACCCCAGATTGATCGGGGATAACGAAAGATGAGGAGCAGAGTTCCAGGACACCCTGGGACGAGGTGGTTCCTCCGCATTGTCCGAAGTCACTGGGACCCACACAAACTTCTATCAGTCCTTGAGAAAGCTTTTTGTGCAACATCAGGCAGATGTTAAACAGTTCAGAAAGTGAGCTATTTATTTTATCTGAACTTCTATTTTATTTGAATTTCTGCTAATCTGTATATGGCTCTCGGTTTCTAAAATCTTAACTGTATCCTGTTCTTCCCAGCTGTAAGAAATGGAATTTCTCCCATGTTGACCTGATCTCTCAAATACCTTATCAATAGGCCCTGGAAAAAGCCAAATTCACCAATCTTTAGCTTTTCCTCATTGCACATAAAGCTGGTCTGCACTCTGTTCAAATTGTGTCCTTCCCCACATCCTTTTGAATTTAGGATGGCAGAACTGGCTCTGACCATCAAAGTTAGAGCTCTGTTTCTCCTGAATTACCGGGCATTTCACACTGACTTATGAAGTTTCCATGATCACTTCAAAACAACTTAATATTCAGGGATGTTGACCAAATTTGGCTTACTCTGATGGTATCAGGACATAACGAGGTAAAATATTAAGTTTACCCTCTGTGAAATGATGGCTAAGTAGTTGTCAAAAAAGATGGGTTTCTGAAATACTTAATAGCTTTCACCAAAATTTGGCATGTGAGAGGAGGTTACAGAGTTATTTGTTAGCATTGAGATTTAAAAGTCAAATAAACGCCAATTTAGTCCTTGGAAATAGCATCTCAATACGAGCTGCAAACTCCCTCCATTTGACCACCCAGGGAAGAAGATCTGTGCTATTTATTCCTGAGAATAAATGGTCTAAAGATTTTCTGTAATGGATTCTGTCTGACAAGAACAACGGGCACCGACCTGCAGAAATCCCTACAAACTTTTCCTCCCTGTGTGTCGTCCCAGGTGCCTCAGCCTTCATGATGACTTTGATAACTGGTTCCTGAAGCCACCACTCCACAAAGGCACCCAAGTAAAAATCTAAAATTTAGATTTTCCTCTTTATAAACCTACATTTTTGATTTACCAAGAAGTCAAGGTAACAAAGAAGTACAAAAAAGGGAAGAAGCATACTGCTGCTGTCGAAAAAGAACTGGATCTGGAATCAGAAATCCGGATGCAAATCTGAATACTTCTTAGCTGTGTGATCTTAGACAAGTTATTGAACTTATCCAAGCCTCATTTTCCTCTAGAAAATAAAAGTGCTAATTTGTAACTTACAGAGCTGTACACAGGATTAAATGAGGCAATACATAGGAAGTGTTTAGTATGCTGCCTGGCACACAGTAAGTTCTCTGGTTCACTAAGTGTGAATCGAGTGACCACACAGGACAGCCATGACCATAAACAAGGAAGAGTTTTATTTCATACAGGTTTACAAACTGGTTAAGATGCTAGATTCATCATCATTTTTATTGTCCTCATTACCTAAGCATCAGTTGTATGTAATGAAACACAGCTTCTGAGTTTGACCCTTCAACGTAATCCCAAACAGCAGGTGCTCCCGAGCAGTCCCCTTTTGAATATGTGAGAACATTCTACCTTCCCAGCGCTTGACATGGGTCCCACTGATTCCCCCCATGATTTTAGGTCATTCACTCAACTGGATGATTGCTACGGTTTCTGGCCCACAAGACATATTCTTAGCCTGTTTCCTGCTTCTTATTGCCTTGTCAGGTGTCTGGAGAACATTCAACAACCCATTGATGATACCAGTTCTACTGTTTCATAAAAGCCATCTTCTTCAGCTACTGTTCCCAGCTGCCATCTGCTCTGAGATGGAACAGCACCCATTGGGTAGGTCTGGAAGGTGCCATTTGCAGGGCTGTTTACCATCCAGCTATTTCACTTCGCCAGACACAATTCCTTTTCACTATCTTAAGGAAAATACCCTTTCTTTCCATGTGAAAGTCACAGATGTTCTCTGGGCTTGTCCCAATCTGAGTTCTTCCCCCAATCTGAGGAATACCATCAGTCTTTGGCTCATTTGCAGAATAGTTTGCTTTGAGCATAAAGAAAGGCTAACACCACCCACTCCTCACGCCCATTCATGCCCCCTGCTGAGGCCATGCACACCACCTACTTCCCCTGATTCTCTACGGTGACTCATCAGCCAGTGTGTGCTCGAAGAAGTATCCATCCAATATCAGCCAATCAAAATTTTACCATATAAAATTCTGTACGCACACCCATAAAGTAATGCAAAATAATTCCTACTGACAAAGATGAAGGATTTAAATCATGCCTGCACAGTGTAAATACCTGAATTAAGAGCAAGAAGAGATAAGGCAGGAATAAAACATGAAATTCTAAATACCTGAATCAATTAAGATACAATTCTATCACAGACAACATAGCAGCCTTGTAAAAGATGGTTTTTTCTTTTACAAATCAACTAATTTCTAAATATCTTCATAGGTCTATAAAATAATCACACTTTCCATTGCTATTCCTTGCACCCTGCTCTATATCAAATGTATTCTCATTTACCAAAGACTCAACCTCTACGCTTACCTACACCCTCAAAGGTGAAATAAATGCTCTATGGGCCATTCTCTGGGAAGACCCAAAGATATCATGGATTATAGCCATGGGTGAATCTCACATTCCAACACTAGCATACAAGGAACTCCTGCACGGTCCCATTCCAACAGGGGTGAGGGTCAGAGGGGATGGTTAGAAATGCAGAAGTGACCAGTGTTTCCATGTGCCCACCTAGTGACTCACAGACACAAACTTGGTAAGTTCCTTCCCATCCAGCCATGAAGAAACTTGAGTCTCTATGAGAAACAAAATTTTCTCTATTTAGAGGGCTATATTTTCCTTGATTTTTCCTAAATTCAATTTTTACATTGTCTAAGATAGCTAGTTTGTTCTTAGTTGAGTTTGTGCATGCACCACACACCTGCACAATATTAGTTGTTCCTGTGCAAAAAAAGGCAGACAGGAGTCATCACCATAGAGAGATCTTTGCACATGGTATGTAAAGAGTTATGCATCTGTCAAATACACATGAGGTGGACTGGGTGCAATGGGACTTAACATTGCTTAGTAAAAGAAGTTATTTGCTGCTTCTTCATTAAGGGGGACACAGAAGATCACCTCGGAACACAAGTCTACATCATCTCAGAGTGCTCATAGGCAAACAAATGCCTTTGTTCCTGGAGGAGAAGTAAAAGAAGACTTTCGAAGCATGATACAAGTATTCTTCTTGGTACGGACACACCAATCGCTAGAGAAGAGGTGGGGAGAAGTAATGAGGAGCCAAGGAGTCTGCTGGGAAAGGAGAGATTGCTACTCCAACCCCCTTCAAAACTATTAGAAATTCCTCTGTAGACTGATGCACTTGAGACTGAGAGCCCTGACAGGGAAGGAAAATGGAGGAGCACTCTGTACGGCAGTGGGGAATCTGAGAGTGATGCCAGCTCAACACAAGGGACCAGACACTAAGGGGTGGGGGGAGAATAGTTCAGCACAGCACAAAGCTGACTCTGGAAGTCCCTGCAGACACAGATGCCCCAGAACAACGGTCCTGCTCGGGCACACCGAGAGAGCAAATGAATTAACCTGAAGCACTGCAAGCCTAAGACAAAGCAGAAAGGTGAGTACAACAGAGTCTACCAGGAGACTGCTAGACTGGGCAGTTCTCTGTCCACATGAGGTCTGGAATCAGGCTGACCACGGACTGAGTAAACTCCTAGCATTCTTGAATAATCTAGTGTGGCAATGAGAGAGACCTGCAGAAGGTGAAATTGCTCTCCCTGCTATCAATAATATGGGCAGACTGTTGTACCCCCATACTAAGCTATAATAAATTAAAAAAAAAATAATAATATGGGCAGGAAGGAGTTTTAGTAGCAAATTTAAAAAGAAGAGATGTGACCCCTCTTTATATCCCAAACTGATAACCAGTACAAATGGGTACAAGAGCAGTTACACAGAAGATAAAGATAGAACTATTTTGGGTCCAATTTAGATCATTTTTCTAGTGGGATTTTATCAAAAAGTAGAAAAATGGAAGTACAATGTGGTGAAAGGTGAACATCCAGATGGTCAACCATGGTGTATTTTCCCAATAACCAGAAACCAGTGTGGCTCCAGCCAACCTCATCAGAGAAAGCCCATCTCTGGGATGGAAACTAGGAGTATTATGAATGGGAACAGTGAATAATTGGGTCTGGAATAGGCATTTAATCTGATCTTACAGGCCTTAATTGGGGTACAGGAGAATGGCAGAAGGGATTAATACCCACTAGGTTACTAATCTTGCAAAGTCAAATGTACTAAGTAAGAGTAAATATCATTTTAAAAAATGGTACCACAATATGTGCACTGCTTTGGTAAACTCATTTTATCATGAGCTATCACTGAGGGATATGTTTTGTAAATAGTTTAGCCTTTTATGTTTACTTCTAAAAACATATCACACAATCAATCTTTCCTGAGCATACACTATAGAAAAGACCTTGTCCTCGGCACAAAGGAGGATGCAAGAAGCAATGTGAAATTATCCTTGGTCAAAAAGAGTTTACAGTTTCAACATCTGGAATATGCAAGTGACAATAATGCAAAGCAACATGGAATTATAAAAAAACAAAAACAATTGTTATGGGGCTTAGAAAAGGAAGGGATCACATATGATCATGAATCAGGAAAATTTTCATGGAGGAAAAGTAGGATGGCAATGGTGATGATGGTGGTGGTGGTAATGACCAGGTACTAATGGACTGAGAGGCCAATTCTAGTGGTGGGAGCAATTTAAACAAAAGTGATGAGTTGGTTCTGAGGACAGTAAAGGCTCAGCTGGGCTGTCCCTTCAGCAGATATTTATCAAGTGCCTAATAAACGCCAGACACTGGGTTAGAGGCTAATGACAGAGACAGGAGCTTCCCGCCTAAGCTTTCATGGTCAAGTGGAGGAGCAAAAGGTAAACAGAAAAATAACATAATAGATAAGTATATACTACACTACAGGGTGGGGGTTACTTGCAGGTGCTCTGTGGTGAGATTGTCTAGGTTGGAACCAGAATCCACCATCTACAGGCTGTTCATTACCTTAGGCAAGTTACTTAGCCTCTCTTGCTAGGGTTTCCTTATCTGTGAAATGGGTTAGTAAGGCACCCACCTCACAGGGTAAATAAGATGGTGCCCAGGAAGCACTTAACATAGTGCTGGGCAGCTGTATGTGCTCAGTGTATACTATTGTGAAATATATATTTATTTGTCCCTCTCTGTCTGCATATCTGATGTCATAAAGATAGTTTCTTAGAAGTAAAATTAAGGAAGAATCAGCCAAAGATAAAAACTTTTCAAAAAGTCATTAATACATTTTTAAACATTGTTTTCCCAAAATGTAGTCTCATTTCTCACCTCCGTAAGCAGTGTATGAAAGTGCTGATCTTACCATGCCCCACGGTTCATATGTTCTTTAACATTTTTGCTAGGTAAAAATTTTGGTAGGTAAAAAATGGTATATCATTGTTGTTTTAATTTCCATATGTTTGATTAGAGTGAGGCTATTTTTCATGTGCATTAGCCACATATATTTTTCTTCACATAAAATGGTATTCCCATTTTACAAATGGGTAAATTCTGAATTTTAAGAATTTTGGAAATTTTGGTTGCAGAGTTTGGACTTAAAAAGTCAGGAAAGGTAGAGTCCTTGAAAATTACTGAGCAGGAGAACAAATTAATATGATCTTATACTACAGTACACATGGACTAGTTCATTCCTTATCATATTCTAGAGAAAGAACAGAAATAAACCAGAGTGATACTGATGAAAGAGAGTTGGGTTTTTGGAGCAGGAATTAACATGGATTAGACCAGAGACAAGAGAATAAACAGAAAGCTTTAAGATTAAAAAGATAAATGTAAGGAACAAAAGAAAGAAAAAAGGAAAGACAGTGAGAGAAACATGATTGTCAAAGCAAGGCAAGGAAAGGGAGGAGAGGAGACACAAGCCCCCAAAACTTCTTAAAATGAACACATTTATAGTTTTATATCCTTTCAGCTCCCACCTCTGTGCTTAAACCAATATGGCTCTCACCATGCTGCTCGTGCTGCACAATGTGCAAAGATGTGGGCAGAAGGAGGTAACAATAGAGCTGGGAGAGCAAGGGGAATCCAATGGGAGTCCCAAAGGTACCTTGTTCCCAAAGCCAAGAGAATCTGACCCCTATTCCAAGAACCCAGTGGCTCCATCTCTTTCTTGACCTGGAGGCAAGAAAGAAGACTTTAACTAAAAATAGCTTCAGAATATGGATGCTGCAGCCCACATTGCCTTTGGAATGCCCCCTCCTGGTTCTAAGAACAGAAGGGCAACCCAGTAAATAGAGAGTTAAAAATGAAGCCAAGAATAGGTGTGAACTGGCACTTCGTCCTCTCACCAACTTCTTTGAGGACTCTTTTTTTTTTCCTCAAGAGTGATCATCTGGCCAAACTTGTCTACATCCTCCTGACCACTCAATAGTTTCCAGCCTCCTTCGCACCTCCTCTTTTCCATATCGATTTCAGTCCACCTCATCTATGCCAGGAATCTGCAGGAAAGGCAAGTCAAGTTAGGAAAAGAAAAAGAGGCCAAAGGAAGAGTTAAAGGAAGTCACTCTCCACACTGCACTGGAGTATTCTGCAAGACCCATCTGTGGAACGAGAACCTGGGAGGAGGCAGGCCCATGATAGAGGCTGCAAGATCCACAACAGCTGGGAAGAACAGCCCTGCACAAGAGAAGGTGCCACATCGTTTGGTGCCTTTCCGTCACTGGCACCTGAAGAGCATGGATGATTTCTCCTCCAAAGTCTTAGGATTTGTTAGCTTTTCTCCTTTGTTCCCCTTTCCCAGACAACACTGATATTCTTTTTTTTTTATTATTTCAGCATATTATGGGGGTATAAAAGTTTAGGTTATGTATATTGCCCTTGCCCCCTTCCGCAAATCAGAGCTTCAGGCATGTCCATCCCCTAGACGGTGCACATCACACTCATTATGTCTTTATACACCCATCCCCGCCCCCCCAACATCTGCCCAACACCCAATTAATGTTATTCCTAAGTGTGCTCTTAGGTGATGATCATTGAAACCATTTTGATGATGAGTACACGTGGTGCTTATTTTTCCATTCTTGGGATACTTCACTTAGTAGAATGGGTTCCAGCTCCATCCAGGAAAATACAAGAGGCGCTATATCACCATTGTTTCTTATAGCTGAGTAGTACTCCATGGTATACATATACCACATTTTATTAATCTACTCATGTATTGATGGGCACTTGGGTTGTTTCCACATCTTTGCAATCGTGAATTGTGCTGCTATAAACATTTCAGGTGCAGATGAGAACACTGATATTCTGAACATATGCAGCAGATATTTAAGGTGCTAAGTATTTGCTTGTAGCTCCCATGTCAGGTGATACCCCCTATTCTTGGGCAGTCTTATTGATTTTGGTCCAAACATCAATTCTGAGGCAGGCACAGTCAAAAATGTTTCCTAAATGTTTTTACAACTCCTGTGTCTCTTTCTCTCAGTCTCTGAGTATCTATGTCTGCCTTGATTGCTACTGTTCTATCCAGATCCACTGAGATTTGAAATCAAGTTTTAACTGGTTTCTACATAAAGGGTGAAAATTCACCTGTTTCATCCATTCTGTGGGCTTAACAATGTTGCAGATGTGGGTAGACTCAGAGAAGGGCCTCATCATTGCAGAGTGGACATTCACTATCTCCATGGAGGTTCCACAACTCCGGCTTTCCCACCTCCCTCTTCCTCAGTTGTCCTCCTAGTCCTGGACATTACATATGTGTTCTTTATTTTTATCTTATTCAAGGAATTCTTTTCTATATCATGCAGAACAGACTCTCCCACTCTGAATCCCCTCAAACACTAAGCTTTTACCCTAGATGTATTTTTCAAGTTGTTTCTGCTGGAGAACATAGTACTCTCCCTGAAAGGTGTTTTGGAGAATACAACTTTCTTTGATCATATTATGTGATGGTGCAAATTATATAAAATTGGAGAAGTTGCAGGTTATAGCTTCTCATAAACAAAGGTGATATTCAAAATATTTAACAACTGGCATGGGACCTTCAACACACCACCAGAACTGAAGCCAGTCTTAGAGGTGGCACAGGGTCTTGCAGCCCCTGCTCTGTCAGGCATTAGCCCGTTAAGTGCTGACTTGTGAGAAAGCGTGGGGGACGAACTGGGGGCACTCACAGGCTTCAGGGAAGCTGCCATTTCCCAACTGGTATAGAAGTAGATCCATATTTTATCAACTGCACAACCACATGGGTGCTTACCAGCTAAACTGTAGTCCAGTGGCTCATCAGGAATGATCCCACTTGATCCCATGTTATTTGGCTGAAAATATTGCTCCATATCTCCTCAATCTGCCCTGTTGTAAAATCACCTGAAACCCATTATTTTACGTAATCCCACCCTTAACTTGAGCATTTACTCTTGGTTTTATATTTTAGTCCAAGACCACTGCTCTGAGATGTTTTGGTCTCTAGGAAATCAATTCATTCTTGACCAAATATTTTCCTTTAATTTCAGGGAGAAATTAACCCCTTCAAGGTTGCCCAAAATTGACACTGTGGCCTTTCTAGATTGGAGACATAATATATCCCATAAGCAGCCTCTTTCTTTACAGACCCCACTTGACTCACCAAGCTGCCTTGCTTTATAACTTTCATCATTCCTCTTTTTCTCTAAGGATGCTACCCAAACCCAAGTTTGATCTTGTTTTTGTTCTTCTGCAAAACTGCAGTCCTGAAGAGTTAAACTCTACAGTGGCACTATCCAACAGATGCAAGCCACATATGTAATTTGAAATTGCCTGGTAGACATATTAAAATAAATAAAAAAGAGGTGAGCTTAAATTTTAATATTTTATTTAACTTAATATATCTAAAATATTATTTCAATGTATAATAAATATAAAAATTATTAATGGGATAATTTATGTGCCTTTGTTCATACAGTCTTCAATTTTCAATGTATATTTTGCAACGTACAGCACATCTTGATTCAGACTAGCCACATTTCAAGTGCTCGATTGCCGCATCTGGCTAGTGGCTAGCACACTGGGCAGTGCAGCTAGAGCCAGACTGCCTGGCCCAGCTTCTTATAGCTCTGCCACTTCTTAGTTGCTTGACCTTGAGTAAATAACCTTCCTGAACCTCAGTTTCTCCATCTGTCAAAGGATGGTAATGATAGAAAACACCACCTAAGACGGTTACGAGAATTGAGAGAAGGCACAATTCCTGGAACAGAATAAAATTATAATAAATGTTAGCCATTATCGTCATTATCATTATTTTGCTAGTTCTTCTCCCTACATTACTCTCCATTTCTCCAACTTATTATTCCAAAAGAACTACTATGACCATATCAAGAAAATTCTCTCTCAAGAATCTCATTTCCCAGCCACTGCTTTTTCTCAGTTGAAGAAATGATGACTTAGAACAATGCCGTACCTTTACTAATTAGATGATGTCTATACTAGCCTAGACAGATCAAACGTAACACAAATTAAATTTAGCCAAGCACAGGGACAGTGAGAAGGTATTTACCTGGGATATAAATCCTTATTTACCACAGAACTATTTTTTTAAACGTCTCCTCATTTATGCAAGCAACTTCTATCTCTATGCCTGAATTCTAGCCAGTATTTCATGAAGGTTCAGCCAGAGAATAGCATTCACCATGATTTACCCTCCCAAGTATTACAGAATGTTATTTATGTGGCCTTTAAGCAGGTGTCATATCCATCCCCAGCCATGGCTTCCTTTCAACCACAAGGAATAGCAGATGCACCATGTTTCCCAAAATTCCTTTAAAAACAACCCTGTAGATGCCAGGAACACTGGGAACATTAATAACTGGAGAGTTGGAAATTAAGCAGTGGATGTGGAATGGTGGCAAGGGAACCTAAAGAATCCAGTTCTATCAAGTGCCAAATTGTTAACTTAGAGCAAGGATTTATAAAGCAACATGGAAGGAGAATTTATAGAGAAGAAAGTCAAAAGTCAAGAGTCAGAAATAACCTAAGAACAAACATATTTGCAGAGCTAGGTTGCATGATATTATTTGTAGAGAAAAATGGATTCTTTTTAGGGCTCAGAAAAGGTGTCGTAAGTTGCAGGTTTTGCCAAAAAATATGAGAGATGTTTGCATAGGGAAGTGGCATGGCTCATGAAACTTAAGAAGGAGAAAAAAACATGGAAACAATTTTGTATAAATAGTATGAACTTATACTTTGTTTTTCTTAAGGAATATTTTCTGATCACAAATGTGGCCAAATATTTCATCAGGACACTCATCAAAGACTCTAGTGAAATTATGGTGGAAAAAATGGAGAAATAATATAGAGGGAGCTCCCTGGTAGATAACCAAAAGATCCTTACTGAGTCCTGTTTTATTCAGCATTTTAATCAACAACTTAGATAAGAATGTCTTGACTAATTTACAAAATATGCACAGGACAAGATGATGGGAAAAATAATGGAGGTGTCAGATGGCAGAATCAGACTTCAAAAATATATGGGCAGGTGAGAAAGATGAGATCAATCTAATAAAATGATATTTAATTGAGTTAAATTTAAAACCAACCCCATAAAGAGTGCATGGGAAGGCCTGGCTTATTTGGGATCTTAGATAATTGTAAACTTGGGAAACCAACCTGTCAAAATGGCTAATGTGATCTTAAATTACTTTAATAGAATGATAGCATATCAAACAAGGGAGATGATAATTCTATTGTATTCCACTGTAAACAGAACACACTGATAAATTGATCACTTGTATCTTGATCAAGTTGCCAGCATGAAATATCTGAAAATCATTTAATTTGAGAACCAGCTGAAGAAATATAGGCTGCTCAGTTTGAAGAAGAGAAAACTCAGGGACTCCCTGAGAGTTACGTTGTACCTGGAGGCAATCACATGAAAAAATGGTTAAAAACAACTCCAGAGAGTAGAAGGTAACACCCAAAATGGCAATTAGAACACAGTTGATTTTTGTCTCAATGTAAGGAAAACTTCTCACAATCTGAATGGAATAAATGCTCCTGATCATCCATGTAAGTCCTCTGCTACAAGGAATGTTCTCAGAAAAAGAGTCGTGGGGTTACTTGCCAGGGATTCCTTCACTGAGTGAGATGTTTAACTAAATAACCTTTTTTTTTTTTACTTTTTAAAAACCAGTAAAATTTTATTATGTAGTTATTTCCAAAGTAGAGAAATAGATCAAATATCCCAGTTAGTTATGCTGATTGTAGAAAATGTTCATAACCACTTCATAGAAATGGGACTACTTTTCCTAAATTAACAGAATATTTTGGATAGATACCTCATGCTTAAATATTTTAATCCATAAGCATTAAAGATTAATCAGAGGAAAATTAAGTTTGAGCTGTCAGTCTGGAATAGTTTACTGAAATGCGACACCCCCTACTTGCCTATCACCAGCCCAGCACCTCTCCCTTGAGACCAGCACAAAGGTCAAGGTCATGGTCACGTCACCTCCACAGACATGTTGCCCTTCACTGTCCGAGTTCACCTGTGTAGCTGGTAAGTCCTTGTGCCCTGGAAGCCCTAATAAAGTAGGTGATCAGACCCAGCAGCATTGGGGATCTGTAACTTTGGAGTGAAAAATTGGTTTTCGAAGCTAGAACCCAGATGAGGAAAATCTTTAATTGAAAAATACTTAAGTGACAAAGGGCTTTAAGAATGAAAAGAATGTATGAAGTGAAAGAGTTGTGAACAGATCCTCAGCTGCCCTCCTCCCTGACAGGTTCCTGACAGGAGCCTGGGGTCCCCCCAAAGAGAGGGCCTAGGTCAGGCCTCATTCAGTCTCCAAAACAGGCCTGACTTCTATCTGATAAGGTTTTTCACCTTAAACCCCACAGAGTCGTCCTAGCAGATCACAACACGGTAGAAAACCTTGCAAAGTAGTCAGAGTATCTGATCCAAATTCTTCCCTTTTCAGCGTGGGCCAGAAATAAGTACCTAAATGCAGCATTTTAGATATTTCTACTCTTCCTCAGAAACAACACATAACTGCAACGCAGCATGTACAGGGAAGACAGAGGCAAGGAACGGCCACAGCCAGGTCTTGAGCTGAGGAAGAGGGCAGGGTCTCAAGGACAGCCCTTGGGACCTGGTGATCTTGTCAGGGGCCTGACTCCTGTGTCCCTAAGGGTCCTGAGTACCACTCGGCCACTGGGGTGGATCCCCAGGTGGGTGATGCTGCCATTGTTGAGGGAGAGACGGAGCCAACCTTCAGGAGGAAACTGCAGCACTTTGCACGCGATGTATCAGATGATGGTGTGACATAAGATGACCTGGTACCTGTCTTCTGCTTGGCACCTGCCTGGTAGATGCAGTTCCAAAGGGTGGCCTCGGTCCGGGCTCCATCTTTATAACACACAGCTTCCGGCTTCCAGTGGGATGGGGCAGGTCACTGGCTGGGGGCGCCCTCCCGCAGCAGGCCTGTGCTGACCTTGCAGACTCGCGCTTCTGCCTGCCCATGATATTGGTGGTTTCCACTGTGCAGGTCACAGGAGTAGATGATTTTGTTATACTTCAACCCCAAGCTTTCAAATTGAAGCCCAGTTAGTTCAGCCTGTCCAGAAAGTGGTCCTTTCCCAAGGAGCTGTCCACTTGGTACTGGGAATGTCTGATAAGGAAGATGTGCCGTGTGGCCGTGGCCTCGCAGGGGTCCAGCCTGGATGCCAGCTCTTGTTCTCCAGCTTCCATGTTCCTCTTCCACAGTGATTCTCACCTGTCCCACTTGAGGTCCGGGACAATGTGCCTCGACCACGCCGCCTGCTCCCCTCACCCCCACGCTGGTGGCTCCTTGTCCCCACCGAAGCACCTAAATGGCCTAAATGCTCCTTCTAATACTCTACAAATATGGAATTTTTGTAGTAAAATACAAATGAATTGAGTCGGTTCTGACACTGTAACACAAATGTGGGGTAATTACACATACACAGCTCCATCACAGAGTACACGTGTTTATTACTAGAGATAAACCTTAGCTCTTCTGTGTCTGTAGATCAATTATGTCAACGGAGTTATGTGCTAGACTTTGAGTTAGTGAGGTTGAACATAAAACTGGATCAGAATTTATTTGAGTTGATGAAATAGGCTTCACTTTTTCCATAATTGGAAAGCATAGGTCAGCCAGCAGGTAGGCTGCAGAGAAAAATGAATAGTTTTCAGTTCTCCTGCCTATGTGGGTCACACAGGAGAAAGAAGGGGAGGGGGAGGAGGCTGCTCAGGACACACACACACCCCTGGTGACAGCCAGAGACCAGGCTTCTGTGACTGTCAACATTTCGAAGCAGCTTGTGAGCAAACCTCCCTCTTCTATATCCAGATGATCTTTGCCGCTGAGGTTAAGAACAATATTATACTTTTGCTCCTCTCGAGGGATACATTTGTCAGATTGTAAGATATCACTTTTGTCTTTGTGTTGAAGCTACAATGAAACACAGAAAGAATTCTAGATTATCTCTCAGCTTTTCTTGTTTTAAGATCGATGATTCAACATGGTCCCCTTTCTGACAATAATGTAATGAGACTCGTTTCTTGCAGATGTGAGAAAAGAACTCTCACTGCTTTGTTTTCTGCTACGCACATCATTCCTGAGCCGTCTTTCACTTTGGGAAATTAAACTTTGGTAGATTCTTTGCTCTAGACCCGGGTCACCCATATACTTTTATCTCCCCATCACACTCCTTGTCTCACCTACCTCTGCACCTAGTCTGTGGAGATGGGGAAAATGGACCTGTCTAGTCTTTGTGTGAATGGGCATATGCCGTGTGAGCACCTGGAGTTCTGTCACACTACGAGGATGCCAGTGATTTGACTTACGGCCACTTTTCTTCCCAGAAGAAACAAGACTTTTCAAAGACTCACTGGGAAATTTAAAGAATACTATTATTATAAAAACCTATAATTTGTATACATGATATCAAGTTTAAATAATATAAAGATCAAACAATTTTACAATATACTACCAAAAAAAATAGCAAAAGCTTCACTGTACATAATGCCTTTATTGAAAATTCATTTGAATCTCTTCCAGGTGAATTCTTCCCTCTCCCACCCCAATAATCAAGGGGCAGGATACTGAAAAGACTCCTACACCAAAGATAAAGAAAAGCGCAAATTAGTATTTCTACGTGCAACATCTACTTTCTGCTTATAGGCAACAGGATTCCCTATGTAATGAGCTACATTCTATTGATCTTCAAAATATAGGACAAGAGGATTACTAACAGGAAAGGACTTTTAGAAAACCACAGATAGACAGTAGGGTAAAATGCAGCCCTTTGTTCTAAGCAATAGGCAAAGTTAGGTGGGTGTTAACAGAGAAATATTTCAAAAGATAAAACACCACAGTCATAAGGACACCATGATCTTGGCATAAGAATCTGGGGCACCTGGACACAGATGACTGAGATCTGTGACACCCAGAGAAACTGATGAAGGTCTCTGGGCTCTTTCATGAGACAAAAGTATGTTTCATTATAATGAAGCAAATGATCACAAGGAAAGAGTGAAATGAAATTATTTTAAATAAACAAAGAAGACCACTGCAAGCAGTAAAATCTAGAATATACCTGCCCTGGCCAAACTTGGTGTAGATTAACTCAGGAACTAGGAAAGCTTGAGCTTGAGGGTTCAATGTTTTCAGAATTTGCACCTTAGCAGGTCACAGGAAAGCAGGAATAAATGTATACCTAATACAGAACACATCCCTTTGTGTCAAAGATAGCTGTGTAGGTGTCTGTCTGTCTGCTAAATAGGAAGCTTCCCGAAGGCAGGAAAGGCCTGGAGTAGTGACTAAAATATAGCAAGTGTTCAGTGAATGTTTTCTATGTCAGTGTGATAGCTCAATCTGAGCTGACCCCATATGATACACTGAATGTCCTAATGGCCTCATTGATGGTCTCCCTGTACCCACCCCTTGGAATGTGACTTTGCAGCTCTCCCATTGAGAGACTTAGTGTACTTCCTCTCCCCTTGAAATGAGCTGGCCTAATCACTCATTTTGGCCAATGGGATGTGCTGGCTCCAAGCTTAGGCCTCAAGAGCCTTTGCATGCTTCTGCTTTCTCTGTTAGAAACTTGCCATGATAGAACACGATATGAGAATAAGCCTTGCTAGCCTGCTGGAGAATGAGAGACTCCATGGCTAAACGCACAGCTGTCACAACTGAGGTTTTGCTGGACCAGCCTATAACCAGCCAACACTCAAACATGAGAGAACCAGAAGAGAAGCCTACCCAACCCAAAACTGACCACAGATGCATGAGTGAGCCCATCTGAGACAAGAGCTATCTAGATAATTCCCAACTTTATGAGAAATAATACATGGCTGTTGTTTTAAGCCACTAAGTTTTGTGTAGTTTATTCCACAACAATAGCAAACTGACACACTCCACTAAATGCTGCTTTTATGTTCTTTATTACTGACCTTGTTTTTAAATATTTATGATCTATTTTAGCCTCTAATACTTTTATTCAAAAGAAAAAGCCAAAGAATCCTTATCATTGACTCAATAATAACTATGTTTACGTGTATACTTTCTCCTTTCCCTCTACTTGCCACTACCTAGAAAACTACTTGCCCCTGCCTCATAAAGTCCTCATTTATTTCTTGATTTTCCTGTTAAAATTGGTCCCTAGCTGGTCTCCCGGCATCCATCCTTGTTTTAGCTTCATCTGCAGAACATGTATGGGTTATCATCATAAAACATACGTGTGATCATGTCACTCCCCTCCTCAAAAGTTTAGACCTTTCACATCACGTGCAGAATGAAGTGTGAACTACTCATACGGCCAATCCCATCTGTGACATTTTTGCCCAAACACCCCTTTCCAGTCTGGTCTCACACCCCAGCTCCCAAGTGCCTTATGTCTCAGCCACACCAGTCTGCCTCCATCATCATCAAATGTGTCTTCTACCTTCCCACCTTCATATTTGTGTCCTACTTGTTTCATGTGCTTGCAATCTCCCATCAATCAAAATTCCATTCAAAGCCATCCACCCCAAGAAGTTTTCCTAATCTTCCACCGTATCTTTATGTATTAAAAGGATATGATAACATCAATGATATTTATTAAGCCTGTACTATGAGCTAGCACTGTTAAGCACTCTATGTGCCTTATCTTTTGATCATCACATCAGTCCTGTGACACATTTATTATTACAATTTTCCACGTTATAAATGAGCAATCTGAGACCCAAAAGGTCAACCAGTCCAATGTCAAATATTTACTAAGTGGCACAGCTAAAATTTGAATCTCGGACTCTAGGAGCTAATCTGCTATGCTACATGTTTTCATTTGAACATCTCATATTTATTGTAATAAGTTACACTAAAGCACAAAGTAGTTAAATAACTTACCCAAGGTCTCAGAGTCACCAGTAGTACCAGATTATGAAATCAAAATGTTTTGATTCCTTCAATCTTTTGCTAATTTTCTGCTGCCTAGGAAAACATAATTGCTGACTGGTCTCTCCAGCAGAGCTTGAGAATATTTGCCTTTTTTCATTTTTTTCAGTAAAGAATGCCTAAAACGAGCTAAGCAGGTAAATTTCATTCTCTCCTACCACTGTAATCATCCACAGCTATTCAGCCAGGGGTTCCAAAGCTAGAGGGAGAAATTAAGTTTAAAATCAAATTAAAATAATTTGGGGCTTAATTTTATTCAAATTTCAGAAAAATTCCAGGCAGTAACCCTGTTAATATACAATCGAACTAAATGTCTCATGTACCCAATTATGTTCTGTTCTGTTGGGACCACATACGTAGCACTGATGCCTTAAACATGCTAATCTTATTCTATCCTACTTTATGCACGGGCTCTCAAAGAGCGCCACAGAGCTGAAGGGGCTTGTTTTTTAAGAACTGCACTCCATTTTACTTACATAAAATGTCAACCAGGGTAGTGCCTAGTCCTGGCGGACACACTTAGGAAAGAGGGTCTGATTAGTCTCCAGACGTTGGGGCCAAGAAAGGCCTGGCGAAACCAGGGATGGACCTGATTTTGCCCACAAGTATCAGGGCTGGAGGGAAAAAAAGAAAAAGAAAAAAAATCCCCGGTTGAATAGAAACCCACATGAAGCATGTAAGCTTGGAAATAGTTCTTTTACTAAACTCAAAGGGGAAGAAAGGGAAGCTGACATGGCTTGTTTGGCTGCTGTGCGTGTTGTCCATTTCCTTTCTTTGTCGGGGCTGGCTGTGCAGCGGGTGGGCGCAGCCACTGGGAGCAGCAGGTGCGGGGAGGGAGCGGGAGAAAGGGCCTATTCAAGAGCGCTTAGTCCGCCCAGTTTGAGACTCACTGCAAAACAGAGACGACAAATGCAGACCTCACAGGAGACAAGGCATAGCAGCCGCTCCACCTCCTCCAAGGAACCTTTGATAGACAGTTCTTACCTGCTGCTCTATGTTCAGCCTATACCTCCCAAAACTCCAATTCCTCTGAGAAGCTGCTTTTTTTTTTTTCTCACTTTTTTTTCTTTAGACCTATTAAAATAGGCAAAACAGGTAACTGGATGAAACTCAGGGTCAGGCCTAACCTGAGCCAGGAAAAGTATCCACTGAATATCATTTGAAAACCTTTTTTAAGTTTATGGGAAGCCCTTGCATAAAAGAAAATGAACTTCAGTTGAATTCCTGAACTCTTCGGCCATTCATTGCTTATCTCATATTTATCATCAGAAAAGGTGAAGATTCTCCTTTATACAGCCTAAGAGAGAGAAAGGAAATAGCAGGTAAGAAGGCCATGTGCTGCTACAAATGCTCTTAAGTAGAAAAAGAAGTATTCAAATTGTAGATGGACTACACATCTGCCTGCCAGAAACATCCGTGTTATTTCAAGTGTTCTTCCTTCAAAGGCTGACTTTTCTCCTAGCCCCCTCCCCCTGTGCCATGCTATAGCTTATCAGCACTTCTGCCAAAGGGAAGGCAGTACCGGGAAATAAAACACAAAAATTTAATAATAGCCAATTGAGCCAGAAAAAGATCTCATGGGAAAAAGAGCAAGAAGTACTAGTGTAAGATCTGCAAATTACCTAAGGATTTCACATATCCTATTACCCTCATTTTTAGGTCTATAACTAAGACTACTAACTCCAATACATGTAACAGACCCAACAAGGTTGAAGATACATTTCTAAGAATAAAGATCTCAACTTCTTTATCTCACTGATTAGGTTGGTCAGTCCCCACTCTACAAATGTTATCACATTCCAAAAATTAATTCTTAAGTTAGTCACTTAGAAATCCAAAAGCATTCTTCCATGGCCCAATGTAGTAAATGGTGATAGCTACCTCAGGCCAGCCTGCAAATGCCAACTCATCTCAACTACCCCAGAAAGAGCCTTCATGGGATCCCCAGACCTCTCAGAGTTATTAAATAAGCCAGTGGAGCCCCCTTGAAACTGAAGTCCCTTTGGGACTAGTATCCTGACATCTCAGAGCCAAGGGAGGGGCAGAGAAGGAAAACATATCAGGTTCCATCTGGGTAGTTTCTGTGGCAGGTAGAGGGAGGCTTAACTGGGACAGGTGGAAAGATGCAATATTTCTCCCAAAGTCAGGCAGATATAGGAGGAAGAAAGATGGTGTGTGAGGAAGCTTTCTGCTGTGTTAATAAGAAAAGATACTGAATTTAGGGGGCAGAACCTGATTCTTGGAACATTAGATAGACCACTATAGTGTCCAACAGAATGGACTAAGTTTTCACCAAATACAACCATTAAAACAATAACACTTTCCTCTCATTTCTACGATTATAACCATGATAATACTAATGCTAATCATAGAAAAACACAACCTAAAAATCTAGGCATAAAGACCTTATCAGTATACTCAATTCTTACCAAATATTTGCTAGAACCATAGAATTTTTGCACTTTAGGAAGCCTTGGAAGTCATCTACCCCAACATCTTCATTTTAAAAATGAGGTCACCAAGGGAAGGAAAAGTTAAATGGTTTCCAGTTACTAGAAGACAGAAATCACCTGATGCCCATTGGGAAAACCATTTCATGTTCCTCTTACATAAACTTTGGTTTCCCTTCTTCAAGGAACCTTAATTTCTCTGTATTGATGTTTCACATGAGAGTTGAACCCTGCTCGCAGCTGGAATGGTTGTTTTTCTGAGGGAAGGTGTTAATAATTTTAGCCCAAGCATCTCCCTTTAAACTCTGAGGACTCTGCTGGAACTATCTTAACTGCCAGGAGAGAATATTTCCCTTTTTCTGTAAGGAAGGCCATCGTTGGCCCTGAGCATCAGCCCTCTGGTAGCTGACTGCAAGCAAGTGGAAGATGAAACTGGCAATAGAGCGATGAACCTCCTACAATGTCGAACTCGGTCCGTCTGACCGTCTGCCCAGCGGCTGGTCTCCACACTTCAAGTGGCCCCAGCTAAACCTCTGGAGCTTCTTGCCAAAGGCTTCTTAAAAGAGTCCTGATTATTTTTTTCCTATACACACTTAAGAACCTCATTAAACATGAGAGAATGTTTTTAAAACAGTCAAATGCCGTTTTATCCATAGCCTTGCGTGTTGGAGCTTATAAACTCTTAATATTCAACAACAGCCTCTGTAGGACCCATGCCAGAGTACCAGAATGAAATGAAAAACTGCTGGCAATGGTGCAGTAATGGCATCCCATTACCAATGAAGATCTTAAGTGGCAATAACTGCAAAAGGATGTTACCATTAAAATAATAAGTGTGTGCCTTCCATATTCCAGAAAAGAGGTTTCAGAAGATGGCTAAAGTGTAAAGTAGCTGGATGAGGAAGGGGGTGCTACAGCTTAGGATGCCCTGCCTCCTTGCATCCCCTAGGCTAGTCCTCAAACTGCAACAGAAGAGACCCTAAAATGAAGATTACTTCGGTGGCAAACACCATAGTGTTAGACATGAGTATCAGTCGGAAATCAGTTATTATAGTCTCAATATTTGGAGAAACTATCTAACCACTATTATTCTTAGTTTCTTCAATTGTAAACTGTTGATAATAATTGTGCCCTTGTACAAGGATTGCTCAAAGGATTAAATGATTCAAGGCTATGCATTAGAATTTGGCAAAGCAATGAGTACAAGTAAGCACTCAATGTATGTTAGCTATTTTTTTTTTTTTTTTAGAAAATCTGATTAAATAAGATGCCTTGCAGAGTTCCCCATCACCACTGGTATCAACTGAAATCATACTAACTTGCTGTCCCTACCCCCCAGAACTAAAATTGGGAGGGAGTATGGTGGCGGTTGGAGGAGACTGGGAGTGGGAGAATCAATCTTTTGCTTCTCCAGCATCTTCTTTCCCTCTTCAGGCCACAGAGCTTCGGATGCAATGCGCTCACGTTCATGACTTGTCCTTATTAAAATGCGTAACGGCCCCAGAACACCCATGCTCACAGAGATGCGGCAACTCGGAAGTAGCGTTTCACGTTGCTTAGCTTGGTATGAGTTTAAAGCATGAACACGCCACCATCACTCTACCCCTTAGAGCCCGTGACACTTGAGGTATCTGCAGGGGACTTTTCCTCCTTTGAGACATCTGCCCAGACCTCCCATGGAACTAGGGGATACAAAGTACCTTCTAGTCCAAGGCGGAACCTGTCCTTACCACTCCCGGCCTAAGCCTGCCCGTCAGAGCACAGTCCCTCTGTGCAAGTCTCTCTAATCTTCAGCCTGCAGGGCCCTTGGTCCCTCTCACACTATCCCCGCAGGGACCCGCCTCCTTCACAGCCCCCCACCTGTCTGCACTGACCTTTGATCCTCCTGTGCGCTCTCATCCCTCCTGTCCTGGCCCCACAGGCCTCCTGCCCAACGCATCCCCAAGCCCTTGCGATCTGAGTCATCTCTGAGCTCATTATCTCTGCTTTCCTTGAATACATTGATACATTTAATAAAAACAAACAAGCAAAAGGCCTTAATTTTTTTATGCACTATTCCCTAATTATAAATTCACCTGACCCAGATGAATCTGTTTCTGTTTCCCCTTTTGACAGACCCAAATAGACACGTGCAAGTCAAAGACACAGAGGCCTGCAGAGGCCCCTCATTACATTTGCCACAACTTTGGGGCTAATTTCATTCTATAACAGTCACCTCCCATGAACCCGCTGTGGAGAATCATTCCTTTTCTTTCCATTTGTTTTGGAGGGGCAGGGTCACTGCCCACTGGTGCTGAGTAGTGATTTTACAAAATACACAGTGGGAACTTCAGACATAGAGATGCTGCTGCTCTTGTTGTTGAAGCTGTTCAAGTGAAATTAGGGCCATTATTAGGACCCAGGCGAGGGCTGAAAGGAGGACGTGAGGCAGGCCATTTGGTTTGGGCAAGACTGAGGTTGAAATAAGGACCCAGAGGGGGCCAGGAGTGAGAAGCAGACAAAGGCCACAGGCGGGTGTCCCAGCGGGAGTGACAAGGTTGGAGGCCTGCGCTGCAGACACAGCACCAGGTCCAGCAGGACCCATGTGTGGAGCCCGCATTCGGCAGCAGGGAGATGACAAGGTGGCCAGGGCACCCTCCAGGTGGCCATTGCTTGATTCAGCACAGGTCACGACATATTAGTAACAGGAAAGAAATGAAGGTGCAGAGAGAATTAGGGGCTTAAAGGGGGTCTATCCATGAGAACAGGTTAACAACTCTTCTCTTGTGAAAGGTTCCCAGCATTTTTAATGACAGAAAGCCACAGACTACACAGGGACAGAACACTGTACTCTGTTTCTTCTTGGGGTGACTACAATTTTCTCAGAATCTTCTGAGTTAGACATAAGCATAACATTCTCTGTTAGCTTTTTCATTTTCTCAATAGCCTTATGAGGTAGCTATTTTTAATTAATTAATTTTCTTTTTTATTGATACATATTACATGGAAATATTTTGAGGGTACATAGCACAATCTGGTACATTCATATAATCACATCAGGGTAACTGAGATATCCATCACCTTAAATATTTATCTTTTCTTTATGCTGCGAAAATTCACATTATTGTCTTCTAGCTATTTTGAAATGTATAATCAATGAATGTTAAGTATAGTCATCCTACTGATCTATCAAACACCAGGTCTTATTTCTTCTATCTAAGTGTATATTTCTATCCATTAATTAACCTCTCCTTTTCCCCTCCCCTCTGCCTCCCTGGCCACTGGTAACCACCAATGTACTCTCTTTCTCTCTTGCTTTTTCAGCTCCCATGTATGAGTGTAAACATGTGATATTTGTCTTTCTGTGCTTGGCTTGTTTCACTTCACATCATGATGAGGTAGGAATTTTTAACTCCTTTACATTTGAGGTAAGAATGTTAATATAAAGATGAGAAAACTGAAGCTCAGAGACACTAAGGGACTTGCCCAAAGCTGTATAGAGCTAGCGGGTTTGAGAGTCAGGATTGATCCGCGCATTCTGACTCCACAGCCAGAGCTCTTTTCGCTAAGTCCCAGCTGCCTACCACAGCGGACATACGGTCTCTCACTTCTTCAAGGGCAGCCACCGACCTCGGAGCCGTGACGGTCATGCCACTGTACAAACCAGCACTGTTGCTTTGAATGTTTGGGTGTGTCTTGGAAACTGGAAAGGTGGACTCTGCAGAAGTCTATTTTCATGAGAAATGGAGGAGCTCCCTGGAGGAGAACTACCCTTCAGGAAAGAAGGAATCAAACAAGTTCCATCAATTAACGGAGCTATAGTCATAGGATAGGAGGAGCAGCTGAGAAGCCGCCATGATGGCTATCACTTGAACCTCTCCCCAGCCTGGCCTGGGGTCCTCGGGGGATAAGAAAGGGGGAGATGTATATAAAAACTGAAGGAGCTTCTTCATTAAAACCTTTAGAAGATACTATGTCATGAGCATCCAGCTTTGGTCACAGTGTGTAACATAATTGGGGATAAGAACCTTTCTCTCAGACACTTCACCACAGTCCACATGGAAGCTCTGGCATCCATCGCGAAGGACCCAGTGTACTTGAAGAAGGCGATTAGTGTACACTGTCATCTCCACAGGGGGGCTGTGGTCTCAACGGCAGAGGACAGCAGGGTCTGAAAGAGGCCACCGTGCAAGGCAGATGCCATGTCACTTGCAGGAAGCAGCAGCCATGCCTAAAACAGAGCGGTGCCTAGTGCAATCACAACAGGAAATGGCAGTCACACCCAGGAAAAACCAGGAAACCCACAGAAACTGGCAGCCATTCTTAGCGAATATTGCACCACAACTGATTGTGAACCTGCAATAGACCCTCCTGAGAACTCCCCAAAGTGCATCGGGGAATGATGATCTTGTGGGGGATTTTGGTCTGAAGTGAGTAGGAAGAAGCAAGACTCGATGAGATTTGGACCATTACTGATATTTCACATTTGCACGGTGGTGAGGCCTGGGGAAATCAGTGTTACACATAATATTCCTACTAACTGCATTTGTGACGTCTATAATTCAGACAAATCCCAAAGCAGACCTAAATATACTGGATGAAAAATTATGCAGCTCACAAATCCTTAGCCCTCAAGAGAATTTCAGGATGTACTTATCCTTCAACCAAAAATGTGTTCAGCACCCTCCCTCCTTTCTGGACAAAATGAAGTGGGCACTAATGACCGTGCCAAATGTGCTTGTTTTTCTCACACTCGTCTTTGGCCTGTGCTTTCTAATTTGAAGTCACTTCTCACCAGTTCCCAAAGGGCTCCAGGAACTTATCTTCCACACCTCTCCCGCCGACAAGCACAGGTTAGATAAGCTCTCCTGGCTACTGCTCTTCCGGCTGCCCTGTCTATGGTTTGGCCTCTTATCCGAATGGTGTGTTCCACTGGGGACTCTTCACGCTCTGTCTTAGCACCTGAGTACAATCAGTAAGTGATCTCTCCACAACCAGACTTCTTAAGAGGAGGAATTGGGAGAGGTGCAGCAATTTTAATTCCTTTGAAATCTATGTCTTAACTCCTTCATGAAAGTGGAAAAGAGTTAATGCTTTTATTAACTCCATGCTCCTGAGTAAAGACCACCTTTGTTTCTATGGCAACAGGCCAGCAGATGCCTCTACAGAAGCAGATCCACCTCAAAGCATTTGCAAAGGCGCCTCTCCACTAAATTAAATGCACAACTAGAATGAGCTACCACCGGAACACACTATCATCCCTCAGCTAATTCCATTACTGAGATCCCCCTGGCCTCCCCCTACCCCCAGAAAACCCAAGAGGTCACAAAGATTTGGTGGCATCCAGGAAAATGAAATATTTTTACACCCATATATTTCCATCAAGAAATCCCTCTATAATTGTCTGATAGAGATATCATTTTTCTCACAAAGTTGTTCAAGACAATTGAGTAATCAGAAGAAATGAGGCTAAAAATAAATAATGTTAGCCACGGATGGGGAGATTTAACTCCGCAAAATGCTGGCAAGTGCTTCTCTACTTGCCAAGCCTCAGAATACACAATGCCCCTTTCTGTTCAGCCATGACAATCTAATTCAGGTTTTGTCCTCCCAGGAGGTGATCACTGAGTCCAGATGGACACCAAGCTACCTCGTTGTCCTGGGCATCGAAGCCAGACTGCACTGCAGGTGTGTGCTGAAATTCAGCTCCATTTTTCTACTGCCAGCAAGCCTCACCGTGGGGGGAGCTGCCTCACACCTAAAGCCAGCTCCTGGGATAGCCGGGTAAGGCCAGAGCCCTAAGATTCCTTGAGCCATGCTGATGTTTCAGGACTTAAAAGAGCAATTAGAGCCCAGCTCTGCTAACTCATCAGAATTCAGATTAGGTACTGGAGTACATAATTATGATCAGAACAAAACAAAAAAAATTTAACAGGAACGAGTGCACTTAGTAAAAAGAAGCTGTGCCCATCTATATTGAGCAGAGGGAAAAAAATCTAACAACACTTAGTGGATAAGCTGAGTTAGTGCTGTAACAAGATAGGGAAAAATTATCACATCAGGATATGTAAACTTCAGAGAGCACAGTAGATATAAGAAAGTGGTTATCATCCTCAACATCATCAAAACATGAGCTAGATTTTTTCTAGAGAAAGAAGTCAGGTTGGGCCACGGGGGCGGGGGGGGGGTGGGGAATAGATTTAACCCTTGGAAGAACTGGATTTGACTTTGTTGTGCATTTCCACAATGTACTTAGTATTAAACTTTCTGAATCTTTGTTTTCTAACTTGTAAGGTGGGAATAATAACACATAATTGTATTGTTGTACATGTTGTGAGAATGCAATGAGATAATCCATAGAGAGAACTTTCTGGTGCATGGTAAGCAGTAGAAGTTCAATATGTGTTGGCTACAAATGAAACGTCTATTTCTGATATCTCCAAAGAAAGATAAATGAAAATGTAGAATGTTCTTGTAGAATGATATAAGCTTCAAATGTTGTAAAATATGTCCACCCCTGAAAACCTGACCAAGTACAGACCCATAAAGCTGAGGACCCCAGTCTCTGAGGCTCATCCTGGGTCATTGGACTCCTTGTATATCTTTCTCTTTAACCTCACTTTGTGAGTGGAGGGAGGAGAACCCTAGGGCAGCATAATTGTGACCACAGGGCACAGGCATGATCAACTGCAGCCAGGCTTCCAAATCGCCACACAAGCCTTTCCCCAATTTGGGGAAAGCTTTTAGGACCATTTGAAATTGAAATGTCCATTAACCTTGAAAGCAGGCAATTAGTAATGCAAATATTAAGCCACCTCCTTAAGGAAAAAGAAAAAGATCAACTCATTTACAAAACCTTTGAGATAAACAGACTTTCTGCAGCACATCTCGTCTTTTCTATCTGGTCAGCCAAAGCACCCACGCATCACTCCACCACTTGATTTTCCATTTCCCTGCAGGCTTGGGAGCATGAACTGAAAGACCCTAAAGTCCATCCAATCCAAGCTTCTCATTTTAACAGATGGGGAATTGAGACATGAAGAGATTAAGATATTTTCCAAGAACACAAATTTAGTAGCAAACTGGTACAAGAACCCAGTCTTCCTAATTACCTGTCATGCTTGCCTTTTTCATTCCCACCTCAAAGATTTTATTTTGACAAGGAATATGATTCCTCTACTTCTATCTATTTAGACTATGAGCTCCTTAAAGGAAGGTAAAGCATCCAGCTTTTGTTTTTCTCACTCACAGCAATAAATAGATGATTAAAAATACAGCTTTAGTCCATTCAGGCTGCTATAACAAAATACCATAGACTGGGTAGCTTATAAACAACAGCAATTTATTTCTCACAGTTCTGGAGGCTGGGGAGTCCAAGATCAAGGTATTGGCAGGTTTGGTGTCTGCTAGGCATCCATTTCCTGGCTCATAGATGGCACCTTCCTCACTTGGCAGAAGGGGAAAGGGATCTCCCTTGGGCATGTTTTATAAAGAGCCCACTTATGAAAACCTGCCCCCATGACATAATTACCTCCCAAAAGCCCTAACTCCTAACACTATCGCCTTGGGGGTTAGGATTTCAACATTAAATTGTTGAGGGACACAAACATTCAGACCATAGCAAATACTATCAATTGTACTTTTACTAAAATGATAGTGGAAAGTAGAGAAACAAGTTTCCATTTGGGCAGGGATTGGTTTTTTTCTGTTTTGCTCACGTTAGACATAACTGTGCTTATAATTTTGAAAATCCCTAATGGTTCTCAGAATATGTATAGAACCTGTCTAGCCTTTTCCAAATAGGTCCAATTTCATGCACGTGGGTAGAAAACTACATACGATTTTGAGTAAAGTAACAACCAATTGGTCTCCATTTCCATATGGGATTAAAAGCTATTAAATAAACAAAATGCAGCAAGCATTTCCTGATCCATGAGATAGAGGTAATGTTCTTATTTAAGGGGTTTAATGCTCTATAAACAGACTTTACATGACCTTTATGCTTAGAAATCTTACAAAATAATGTTTTCCACTCTGAGTGGCTCAGCTATTCTCCTGCATGAAAACACAAGCTGGATAGACACCCTCCTGTGATGCTTTCTGCCCTTTCTTACTTTCTGCTATTTCATTACAGTGATATTCTGATAATATTTAATTCTTTTCCATCATTACATCACCCACCTCTAATCACTTGCAGATTCCAATTTGTAAGATGCCTTCCAACCTATTCAATCAAAGTCAACCCTGAAGTCACAAGTGTGATTCAGAGAGTCTGGGGTGGAGCCCAAGATTCTGTGTTCCTAGCACGGTCCCAGATAACACTGAAGCTGCTGGTCCTCAGACCATACTTTGAACAGCAAAACTCTAGAAGGTACCCCATGACCCACTATCCCCATCCCATCAGAGCCATTCCTGACTCACTGCCCTTCCTCAGCAACCTCCTTGCTAAACTGTTTTAAATGGCTTTTGTGTGTTTATTTCTAAATGAATATATGATGGTAGTGTTGTGAAAAAGAGCAAATGGTGTCATTCATTCACTCACTAAAAATAAAAGGTGTCAATTTTGCAACGCATTGTACCAGCCCCTAGGGATACAAAGGTGAATAACACACACTCTTATTTGGAGTTAGATGTCTTGGTCCACAAGTCACTAGCTGATTGACTATGGGGAAACCACCTAATCAGTTTATGTTAGTTTTTTTCTTCTGTAAAATAACAATGTTCACCTCATCAGATAGTGTGAGTATAAAACAGAACTATGTACATAAACTCACAACATACTCTAAAATATGCTATAAGAATGTTTGACTTGCTTATTATTATAATGTAGATACCATTATTATTATCTGTTTAGGCTCCTCTCATACTGTAAATATCCGTAAGATAACAAATGATATCACCTGTATCCTCTTCCACCAAAACTAAGTCTTTAGCATAGTTCTTTACACTCTACAGGATTTAAATTCTTTTTCATTAAATGTCTGATCTCTTTTATTCCCATCGTTGGATAAGCAGTACATCCTAGAACACTTCCACAGGAATAAAAATGAACCAGATGGATGTTAGAACATATCCTCCTGAAAATCTCTGTTCTGGATGGTCTATCCCTCTAAAGGCTTCCTTGAACTTAACAAGTTCCTCGAACTTCCATTGATCTTGGAACACTTCCCACAGTCACTGGTGCTCAATATGAATTCATTGAATGAGTGAATTAATATTAGGATTTGACATTTGTTAAATCCAAGATAATATTAACAAGTTTGGGAACAGGGGCTACAATCTGCAGCTCTTTTTCCCTTCATGAACAATTGCCCGGAGTCAGGGCAACCACCCATCACGGCCCCTGGAAGCTGTTCTGAGGCCTTTATACCATGCATTGGATGCATTTATGATTTGTACACCTGTTCCTTAAGAATTGTGGCCACTGATGTAATTGACACTAATTAGCCCTTCCCACTCCAGGCCCCCACACAGGGCCAAAGGCTAAATAAGACCAAATGTATTCCACCTCTGAGGGTGGCAGAGGTGAGTGACATGATTTGGCAGAAGGTGGAGAGGAATTTCAAGCTTTCGCCATTGTTCCCTGTGTCTCTTTTGCTGTGGTATTACACTGTCCTTACATTTCTAGGGACTGTCAATCCAGCACCAAATCCACTCAGGCTGAGGCATAGCCACCCATGAGGCTTTCAGATCACAGGACACCTGAAAGATTGCTAAACTGTGATCTCAGGGTGGGACCCTTGGGCAGCTCTTGCCCACTGCCTTCTTCTCCAGGTGCTGTTCCTGCTGCCACCACAGACAAGATTAACAAGAAGGTTATATTTAAACTTCCAAGAGGCACTGCTGTGCCATTATGGGTCTATTTAAAATCCTCTGGGCAGCTGCAGTACATAATAACAAATCAGCAGGAGGGAGGGAGGGAAGGCAGGGGAGGGGAAGAGGAGGGGTGGTGGTCAGGAGCATCTTGGATTGTTTCTGTGAAAAATTCTCTGTCAAAAGATGGCAGGGGGTACAGGCAAGTTAAAGATGCCACCCGGGGTGAGAATGAGGGAGAGAATGAATCAGGAGAATGTGCTAAACGGTGCTAGGGAGGGAACTTAGGATCCTAAGATGAAGATCTGCCAGACCTAAAACCTCATTGACTGCCTGAAAGATGTCACAGCTCCACATTACTCTATTTCTCCCAGGGGACCCTACTGAACAGTACCAGCCATCCCCTCAGCGTTGATGACAGATTAGCACCAGAATATAAAGAGCTCTGATAGTGGGAATACAGAGCAGCTCCCCTCACACCCAGCGGATGTATGCCATCTTCCTCCTTGGTCCAGCATACAATGATTCACCTAGTGGGAGGTCCATCATGTTCCCTTAAAGAACATTTTCTATTGAAACAATCTTAGAACCAGATGACTTACCTACAGCTGGGTACACCCACCCCAGTTTCTGCTGTCCTTGCTAGGTCTGAGCACAAGTCTTTTTTAGCTTCTCCTGGCCTTCTCCTATCAAAGTCCTGTGGGTACTACAGAATATTTACAATGTTCCTTCAGCTGTAGAGCACAATCACATTCATCGTCACCTCCTAGCCCCACCATCACTGGCAGTATTTGTTAACCTTAGTTTGACTGACACTATCCAAACTCTGGACCGTTTTTATCACTCTTTGCTAAAGTTGCTTTGGAGTTATTAATGTTTCTCCTGATTTTTTTCCTCATGTATATGTTTACTTCAGCTTAGTTATTAACCACTATTTAAATCTCTACTAATTGTCTAAATTTTCACCCCTTGGTGTTTCTGTATAGTATTAACATCTCTGAGCTCACAAGTGCAGAAATGACAAGATGCAACAAACAGGGTGTCCCTGTGCAGGATGCTGTTAAAATGAAGACAATAGTTATTTATTGCTGGATCAATGTTGCTTCTACGGATGACCAAAGTGGATGTCACAGGTTAACATATTTACTATGAACATAAGTCATAAGACTTGGATGTCCACAATGATCCAATAAACAAAATAAATATCAAAAACTCACTTTCTATTGCCTAGACATATCTTAAATGTCATGCCATATTCTGATGTAAATATGTAAGTACATGATACAAGAGATGTAAGAGGCAAGGTCTATCTATGTTATTTACCTCAAAGAGAATATTCTATGAGATCAGCAAGTGTTAATAGTCTATACAAATTAAGAATAATTTCCTCAAGGGGCTTTATCTTCATTTTCCAGTTTCTGGTCAAATGCCTAATTAAGTGGGAGATTTATAAAATTACCTGCCCCTACCAAAGGAAGAGTAGGCAAACAATACACCCAATTTGTAATAAAACAATATCTGCCATATCAACATATATTTATTGATTATAAACACTGATTTAATATTAAGTTCTATATAATAACAGTCAATGTCCACTAAGCACATTATGTGAAATATGTTGTGCAAATGTTACCAACATACATTGGCTACAAAAGACACCACGCCACATGTTCAGATCACAATCTGTGATCCCTATGTCAAAAATTGATAATTGATTTATTATCTGGTGTCAACGTCCTTCCTTCTTTTCATTCCTATATCTTTCTTTATAAACTTTAGGAGCTCAAAAGATAAGACTTCCAAAAAAGAGAGCTAGTAAGAAGTTAGAGTAACTCTAGGATGTGCTATACCAACAGGCCCAGCCTCCCAAATGACTGAGGGGACAGAGATATTGTCCTAGTCGGGCCTATAGAAATAGCTTTACCACCCAATATGAAAACTGCCTTGGCCAAATGAAAATGGCCTTCTCAATAAGAAATACAGCAAGGACCCTTCATACTCTGAAGAATTGCTTCTGGTGAAGTGATCGATGAAGAGATCACACATAACAATTCCAAGGTGTCAGACAGGAAAAACTTGACAAAAGAAATGCAGCCCTAAGCTGTCCCGTATTCAGCCTCCACCTGAACTTTTGCTGACCGCTCAGCTCATTACCAGAATTCCTAGCTTCCTTTACTCACTATCTTACACGTTACCCATCTTCTGTTGGGTTAATCATGTTAGTCTGGTCCCTGGGAACTGCTTTGAGCTCTGTACACATGGCTTAGACAAGATGTGTCACCTATACTCTACTGACTGCGCTAAGTCTGGGTGAGCAGACAGGGAACACTTACCTTGGTTCACCCGTCCTTCTATTTGTTTGGTTCCCATCTATTCACACACCCGCCAGATGCTTACTGAATCCCTCCTTTGTGCTGGGTGCTCACAATACAGAAAAGAATAAGATATGATCCTGCCTTGAAGGAGTTTGAAGTCTAGCCAAAGAAACAAATGTAAACAAAGAATAATACTTTACTAAATGAAATCACGAAGACAGACACAAGGGAAAGAAAGGGGAAAAAAAAGCTTCCGTTTGAAAGTACCACCAGAATAAAAAATAATTCACAAAAGCAAAAAATAAAATGGCCAATAAGTATATTTTAAAAGTTCAACTTCACTAATAAATGAACTAAATAGAAATCTAAACAATAACGTTTTACCTTCTTAAATATGCAAAGATTTTTTTTCATTATCGCAAAGGTATGGTAAGTGATACACTATTGATAAACACACAGACTAGTTTAAAATTTCTGAAGATTAATTTGATAATAGATATTCAAAACCACAAAATGTTGATATTATTTGACCAAACGAGTTCAGTTCTGCAAATTTATGCTAAAGAAACAATTTAGGATAGACAAAAAGATTTATCTGCAAAGATGTCTATCATTATATTATTTGTAAAATCCCTCAATTTAAAAATAATATAAAATACTGAACAATAGGGAATTGATTATATCGCAGACTTCTACGTGGCCGTTAGAAATGATGTAGAAAGATGTTTTTGATGGGAAAGGATAATCACGTATATGAATAAATACAAAAGAATTTATACTTATATCTCCATATAAATAGAAAATGATGGATACAAAACAATATGTATACTATGACTTCATTTTTATTTTATATAACACACTGAAAAATGTTCAGAGTGCTAACTACTATCTGGTGAGATGATGTGTGGGTTTTTTCCTGATCTTCTAGTTTTTCTCCAATATGTATGTATTGCTTTTGTAACAAGAAAACTGATTAAAGTGATACAGCTGACCCTCAAACAACATGAGTTTGAACTGTACGGGAGCAGTTGTATGCACTTTTTCTTCTGCCTCTGCCACCCCTGAGACAGCAAGACCAACCCCTCCACTTCCTCAGCCTACTCAACTGGAAGATGGTGAGCATGAAGACCTTTAGGATGATCCACTTCCACTTCATGAATAGTAAATATATCTTCTCTTCCTTACGATGTTATTGATAACATATTCTTTTTTCTAGCTTACTTTATTGTAAGAATACAGTATATGATACCTACAGCATACAAACTATGTGTTAATCGACTGTTTATGTTATGGGTAAGGCTTCTGGTCAACAGTAGGCTATCAGTAGTTAAGCTTTTGGAGAGTCAAAAATTATATGTGAATTTTCAACTATGCAGGATGTCAGTACCCCTAAATCCCACCTTGTTCAAGGGTCAACTGTACTTTTAACTTCAAAAGAAAATGAAGTCCCTGTTACGTGCCAGGCACTGGGCTGGGCTCTGTGCACACAAGCTCTCTACTATTCATGGCACTACCAAGGATCACTGAGACGAAGTGACTCACCTAGTCCAGACAGTTAGTAACTAGCAGAGTAGAGATTAGAAGTTATGTTCCATCTGGTTAGTCCGTTACACTTGTTCTTTAGAATTAGATTTTTTAAAAACTCTATGTTTAAAAAAATTTTCCATATGAACCAAACCAAAACACCTTTTCAACCGATGTAAAAACTATAATAAAATTCAGGAGATTGTGAATAGGCATAAAAATACTTTTAAAAGGTTTCTTTCACTTTATACCTGGGCACACAGCAAATCACCCTAAACCCTGTGGTGAGAGGGGACTGGGGTAGGGAATGGAGAGTCAAAAATGAAGACAGACTCATGCGGGAACAAAATGCACATGGATAACCCACAGCCAAGTGCAAACTGATGTCAAAGGCCAACCCAAATGGGCATTTGCCCTTCTGCCTGTGAACCTGAAGTTTGTGTGTCCCAATCAGCCATTTTGTGCCTCTCTACTTCTATTTAAAGTACAGTACGTGGAATTATATTGTGCAAAATATGAACTGCCCCTTCACTAAGTGCTTTATTCATTATTTACCCATCTTTGTCTTTCTCACAACTTGCCAAATTATATCTTCTCACTAGAATATGCATTCCTGGGTGGTCAAGTATAAACCTGTCAACTTTTGCCTCTCCTTTCTGATCTCACTGTGCCTTGTGGTTTCTGCAGGTCTCTTTTCTTTTTGTTAGGGAGATATTATTTTTAGATAAGAAATCGTTTAAATGCTGCTTTAATCCTCTATGGCCTGTTTTTTTTTCACCCTACACTGCATTACTTACATTTTATTAAATTGATTTTCACTCTCTGCTCTTCTCACATCACAGGAAGATCAGTGCTTTGTTAGCGTTTGAGACTGCTATTCCTAACATTTTTGCTTTCATGTATTCTTATGCCTTTTAGGTTTTCCACAATCATTTAGGGTTCACTACAATCTACACCCACCTATTTTTAATTCCTTTCTCCTATATCTCTTCAACACAAATCCAAAAGCAAGACACCTGCACTCCTCATTCTTGAAAATTATAACATTTCCATATTCGGTCATGCTGGCACCTCCACCTAAAGCTCTCCTCTTTGTCCTTGTCCTTGCCCACGGAAATCCATGGGATTCAAATACCATCTCCTCCAGTGTGCTTTCTCGGGTCATACTAATTAAAACTTCCCTGTGAATTCACATACAACAGTTTTACAGCTCCTGCAGTGTTTCTCGTAGAGATTTATATTATATGCACTTGATTACCTCTTATCTCCTCCAATAAATTCTAAACTCCATGAAGTCTAGAAGAGTGTCTTGTAGCAGTAATGCCTTGCCTATAATAGGTACTTAATAAAGATTTTTAAATGATTGAGCAAATGGACCAAGAGGTTTCTCTAAGATCCTGGTCATGAGGGCTGGGGAGAGTGTGCACACAATGGTGTCTCAACTCACATGCACCTCGCTGTGCTAACCCAGAGTTCATGCGTTTGCTGGTCATTAAGTTACCCTCTGTCTTATTTCCAACACACACACACACACACACACACACACACACACACACACAGCCTTGCTGCTTGACTATTAATTACAGTCTGATCTGGCCTTGATTTAATTTTCCCTATATACATTTTATTTAGGAGTCAATTTATTTCATCTTTTAGCAATTATTTAGTACTTTATGTTTTGAAAGAGCTTTGTAACCATTGATTATTCTTCTATGAGGCAGATTGGTATTGTCATCTCTATTTCACAATTAGTGTTACAGCTCTTTTAGAATTTGTCTAGCAGACCTTCTGGTTTGTCTAGCAGACTTCCTGGTTTGCACTGGGAACCTGCTCCTCCTCCCAAAAACAGGCCAGAAAGGTTCAGTGACTTACTGAGGGTTAAAGCCAAAGCCAGTATTAAAACCTACAGCTACTCAGCCTCTTGTCCACAGACTAACCCACCTCACTATACTTCCTACCAAAAGCCAGGGACCAGCATAATGTAACCTAAACAAGATTGGATCTAGAAAAACCTGAAGGTCAAAATTTCAAATAGTTATCCAAAACTACAAAAGTGCTATTGTTTTTTTTCTTTGAAAATAATGTTCTTCAATTCTAACGACAAGCACAACAAAAAGAGAGATGGCTGAATTCCCCTTGTGAGGTGCTTGCTTTTCTAAGAAAGAAGAAGCCTGCAGGCTCTTCTCATTTATGTTATTAAAAATCTAAAAAAATATTCACTTCAAATTCTTTGTATTTATTTTTAATTGACAAATAAAAATTGTACATATTTATGGTATGCAACATAATGTTTTGATATATGTTTACATCGTGGAATGTCTAAATCAGGCCAATTAACATAAATATTACCTCACATACATATTCATTTCCTTTGTGTGTGATGAAAACATTTAAAATCTACTCTCTTAGCAGTTTTCAAGTGTACAATGTCTCGTTATTAGTTATAGCCCCCATGTTGTACATTAGATCTCCTGAGCTTATTCCCCCAAGTCTAAATGAAATTTTGTATCCTTAGACCAACATACCCCAATTCCTCCACCCCCAGCCCCTGGTAACCACCATTCTACTGTCTGCTTCTATGAGTTCAACTGTTTTATAATAGATTTCACATATAAGTGAGATCACGGAGTATTTGTCTTTCTGTGCCCGGCTTATGTCACTTAGCATAATGTCCTCCAGATTGATCCATGCTATGGCAAATGACAGGATTTCTTTCCTTTTTAAGGCTGAATAGTATTCCATTGTATACACATACCACATTTCCTGTATCCATTCATCCACTGATGGACACTTAGGTTGACTCTGTATCTTGGCTATTATAAATAATGCTGCCATAAACATGGGGGTGCAGCTATCTCTTTGACATATTGTTTACGATTCCTTTGGGTATATGCCCAGTAGTGGGATTGCTGGGTCATGTGGTAATTCTATTTTTGGTGTGTTAAGGAACTTTTATAGTTTTCCATAGTACTAATTTACATTTCTAATCAACAGTGTGCAAGGGTTCCCCTTCTCCACACCCTTACCAACACTTGTCTTCTCTTGTCTTTTTGATATAATAGCCATCCTAATGGATGTGAAGTACTATCTCACTGTGGTTTTAATTTGCATTTCCCTCATGATTAGTGATGTTGAGCATTTTTCCATATACCTGTTGGCCATTTGTATGTCTTCTTTTGAGAAATGTCTTTTCGGGTCTTTTGCTCATTTTTAAATCAGGTTATTTGTTTTCCTACTTTTGAGTTTTCTGAGTTCCTTAAATATTCTATATATTAACCCCTTATCAGATGTATGCTTTTCAAATATTTTCTCCCATTCGACAGGTTTGTCACTTTTCTCTGTGGATTGTTTCCTTTGCTGTGCAGCAGCTTTTTAGTTTGATACAATCCCATTTGTCTATTTTTACTTTTGTTTCCTATACTTTTGGATTCATATTAAAAAATATTTGTCCAAAGCAATGTTATGAAACTCTACCCCTATGTTTTCTTCTAGTGGTTTTACAGTTTCTGGTTTTACATTTAAATCTTTAATCCATTTGACTTGATTTTTATAAATGGGGTGAGATAAGGGTTAAAATATTCAGTTCAAATTCTAATTTGAGCAATCCCATCTGCCACTTGTAAGTCCTGAAAGTACCTTGTAAATTATAATACTTTATACAAATGTAAGGTCCAGCATAATGTTACAGTTTATTTTCCTGCAAATCCCATTAGATTGCTTAACCTTCTTGACTTTCTGTCTTGAAATTTTGCTTGGTATTAATGAACAGAGTACAATTTCCTTAACGTTTCTGGGGATGCTTTATGAAAAAAGGCCTTTGGATTAGAAGATTTCTACAGTGACCTTCTGTCCAAACATGCCACAGCTGCATGAGTGTAAGTGACTACCATGCTCTCATTCCCCCGATGGAAACATTTCGGGACCATGAGTAGCTGTTGTGTGAGCAATTTCATAAAGTCCTTCACACCACTTCATATAAGAGGCCCTAGAAAAATTCCTGTGACTTTCTGCGTTCGCTCACTGTTCACATTTCACTTCACGTGATGCCCTTCTCCTCCTCTCGCCTCCCCTCATCTTGCTGACCACACTCCCCTTGCCTTCCCTCTTCTAGTGCCAGTAAGTAAGCTTTCCTAGGCGAGGACAGAATCTCACCACAGCGAAATTTGCCTCAATTTCAATCAGCAACAGAGAGGGAAAAAATGTCCAAATTAAGCTGCTTGATTACGGAAATTAATCTTGTCATTTAGCGTCCCTGTTCTGCAGAACAGGGCCTTTGATTAGCCTCCTTGTTTCAGAATATTACAAGCAGACGTTTATTAAGCAGAAAGCACTTTTTTTTGTAGTCAAGCAAGTCAGAGGGAAAGTAAAGGTGCCAAGAGGCTTCTGAAAGAAGGGCACAAGTCGAGGACTATCTGCCTGCTTCCACGTCCAAGTCCCCCCGAGCAAGGCTATCATGGAATCAGGACCTCAACCAACCCACCCCGCTATGGATGGCTCCTCTGATGGGAAGTTTAAGAAGCAGGAAGGGAATCCATAATCTGTTATTCTTTTGGTAAAGGAAGGAGCCCCTTGACCTAGAGACAAATGATGGCTATGGATGCCATGATGCACTGTAAAGTTAATTGCAAGTGTCTGCAGAGCCTGCTACCTTTATAAGGCCATACACTCTGGCAGTTCTGAATTATGTTAGTGTCTAGGCAGAGAAGCCTTAAAGATTGTATAAAGACTGCATGGGTGCTTTTGTTGGGGGAGGGAGGAGATATTCTCTCTCTCCCATCAGTGTGCATTGGCATTTTTAGAGTTTGAAGGGGTGCTACCTGGTAGGGGGTGATTTGCTGCATAGCACGTGTTCTAAATCTCAGAGCTTCTGGGACCACTTTGAGTTTGGTGGTAAAAAGGGAGTTAGGTATGACCTGCTCCAAATTCACACAACTTTCTGATAGAAGGGTTTTTCCAGTGCCAAGAGCCTGACCTAAACCACCCCAGAGGAAGCCCAGCACGGAGCAATGGAGCAATTCAGTGCAGAAGCCCCAGTACTTGACTGGAATTGCTCAACCTACCCTCAACTGATAGATAACAGAATGCTAGGAGAAAACCAGTCATTGACAAAAATGAAACAAAACAAAACAAAAACAGCTTGACAACAGAGTCTGTCTTCTTTAGTTGGACCTAACTTCTCCTTAGGACAAGAGCAAAGAAACAATCAGCTCTTGAGTAATACTAGACTCAGAAAAACTAATTTCCTAACTTCCCAAATAAGCTCACCATTCACTTCAACTCTCTAAGACACAGCATGGCAGCATGGCAGGAAGACCACAAGGTTTAGGGGCCAAGAGGCCTATGATCAAGTCTTGGCCACTGTGCACTAAACATGTAGCCATGACTGAGGCACTTCATTTCTCTGAGCTTTTGGGTCCTCATTTGTAAAATGAGAATAATAATAACCTCATTGCAAAGCCTTTTATGAGGGTTAAAAAAGATTATAAAGTATGCCTGGTATCTAATTCTATAAGAGATATTAAATAAATAATAGTAGTTATCGTTACTCAAAACCCTATAATCCTAATCTAAGACAGAGAACCACTTGCCAGAGATAAAGAACTCAAAGTGAAATATTAGCCCCAGAGGTGGTCACCACGAAGGTTTGTTTTAAAAGGGTTCGGGGTGAAGGGGAGAGGAACAAAGTAAGCAAAGTCCAGTGGAAGATGAGTTCTTCAAAGGCAAGAATAAGTTGTGACCAGTAGTACCAAATGAATACTCAATAAATAAATAAACCTATCTAAATTGGCCTCTTGTTTCACTTTATGCCCTCACCCCTACCACCTAAACTTCATCCAGCACTCAGCGTACTCTTTTGTAAACATGAAGCCCTCCAGGTCCTTTTCTACACACTTAGGATATGATCCAGACATCTTAGCCTGCTCTGTGGGCCCAGTTTGCCTCCTTGACCTCATCTCCCGCCCTTCTCCCTCCTCTCTCCGCATTAGCCAGGAGTGCTTCTCGCTCTTTCTAGAACTGCCAGACTCATTTCTGCTTCAGAGCTTCTCTGCTTGCTGTTCTCTGAACCTAGAAAGCTCCTTGTTCCTCCCCATCCTTCAGGCCTTAATTCAAACACCATCTCTTCCCTACTCATTCTGTTTAAACGAACTTCTCCATTATTCATTATCCTCCTTCCCTACTTACTTCCTTCATAATACTTAACTCTGTCTCAAATCATATTTTTTGTGTATTCTGTTTTCTGTCTCCCTCACTAGAAAGTTCCATAAAAGCAGGGATTTTGTCTTGTCCATTCAGTAGCCCCAAGGTCTCTAGCCTATAATGGCATGCAGTAAAAATTTGAATAAATGTAGTTGAGTGAATCCATGGTCATTCTAAAGGTTTTTATTATTGTGTGTGGAGCCTGCATATTTTTCCAGCAGCCTGCCTCCCCGAGCACAGGCCCCTGAGAAGCGGAATAATCCCCATCACTACCTATATCCCACTCCACCCTGAACCTGAAGGCAGATTCTGTGTCCTCTTCCTTAATAGTTTCTGCACTCTTAATGCCTACACTGTGTCCGACCAAAGTGTTGATTTCCCTTAACTGTCAGATGAATCAGGGGAACAAGAAATAATACTCACTCTTTGCTACTATCAACATATCCAAATCCTAGGCGAGTTGCTCATATTATATCACAGAAAACCTGTCTGCTCCTCCGTCCCTACACCCCTAGTACATCTCCACAAGCAACAGTCTACCTCCTGGTGGGAAAGTCTGACTCTATGAATTGAACTAAGGTGCCAGTGAGCAATAAAACATTAGCTACACGTCACACTGAGGAGGATTCATTTATTGATTGGGTGCAGTAGCGAGATTCACTCCTCTGATCAAAAGCCATTGCCACCTATGGTAACTGGCCAATAACAGAGCACTAACTTCAGCAAAATGGACATTGAACATGTGTAAGTATTTGGGAAGGAGATAGTAAGGAAGATACCAAAATAGAGTTGGTAGTATGTTGCCCTATTCCCATTCTGCAAGGAACAGGCCCTATTTCCAGATGGCAAAGGTTCTCCCTATGCCAGTACAATGATGTTCCGTACAATATTACTTATCTGAGTGTCACAACATGCATTTTCCTTCACAAAGCAGAACACTCTGGGCTTAATATATGAAGCTGCAGGATCTGGCAACTAACACACTGGCATGATTGGAGAGCAGAGAGTGGAGAATGACACTAAAGCTTCTGGTTTGTGATTGGGCACAGAAGTCAATTGTTAAGGGATATAAGAAATAGAGAGGACATCAAGCAAAATATATAAATGTGGAGTAGGCACTCCTAGCCTGGGGTTTATGAATGGACCTCAAGTGATCCATGAATCCCCTAAAACTGCATGCAGAATTTAGTAAGTGGATACTTATCTGGAAAAGGGGTCTATAGCTTCTGTCGGTTCTCAAAGGGCTCCATGACTCATGGCCATGGTTTTATAGAAGTCTCAAAGAAAAAAAAGTACATATGTCCTGTGACTCTTAAGATATACTGGTGTTCACAGGCAGGGTTAAATTTTTCAGTCAATCAACCAATCAAACTTCCATGGAAATCGATTCAACAACTATTTACTAAGCCCCAAACAGTATACAAGACACTATGCAGCACTACTCCTAGGTGTATGTCCAACAGAAGAAACTGCTAGAAAATGTTAGGATGCTTTTTCTTCTATGTGGGAACAAAATTCTTAGCAAAATGTTGACTGAAATAACTTCTGGGTTCAAACATTTGGACTGAATTTTATTTGCCTATATTACCATTTCCCACTACTTATTCTCCTTAATCCCTACTTTCACCTGTATGTATCATTTTTTTTCACTTTTCCTCTTCTCATCTTCTACTAAACCTATTTCAACTTAGAATACTTTCCATGAGCAAAATGCTGCTATAGTTCTTTGCATTCAATAAAGGAAGACTAGTATAAAATCCAACAAATAAAAAGCACAAATGAAATAAAGAATTCAGGGTTTTTTATTCCATTAAATCTGAGGAAGCTGCAAGAGATTAGATCATAATGTCTGAAAGAAATGGAAAAGAGGAAGAGAACTAAGAAAAGGAATGGTAAGATCAGATATGTTGATCAGGGTGTCTATTATAGACACGAGATATTTAAAACCATGAAACCATTTGCATTGGGAATCGAAAAATAATGGACTTGTCCTTAAAGTGACAATTGTGGAGATCAGTAAAGGCATTTCAAGAAGCACAGCATGATGGTATCCAGACATTATTAGTACTTACAATTTGGTAAGTCATTGGAAAGTTTGGGAAAATTTTATGCAAAACTGGAAATCAAAAAAAGTATAGACCAAGCAATAAAGCTATTTAGAGTCATCCATTTGAATACTGAGTATCAGAATTATGATATAAGGGCAGAATAAGAGTGAGGCAAAAATGGGAACCAGATGGCAAAGGAAGCACGTGAGAATGTTGTAAATCCCAAGCATTGCGACACTTCTGGGACTCTGGGCACCAAGAACTGGAAGCAGGATGAGGATAAAATGTTTGGTGGCAGCAATAACAACAAGTGCAGCAGCAGCAGCAGCAGCAGCAAAATAATAGTAACAAGGAAAGCTAACATTCATGAGCACTTACTGTGTGCCAGCGCTTTATACATATTCTCATTGCATCCTAATGACCACTCTACAAGCTTCTGTAGCAAATGAGGAAGCTCAAGGTCAGAAAGATGAAGGCACTTACCAAAGGTCATTTCTACAGGACTAGATCCAAGCCTGCCTAATTCCAAAGTGCTAATTCATTCAATAAGGTGCAAAAGTAAAAGGCAAAAGATTTATTCTACAATCTGAAGAGAAACCAGAGTATTAATAAGATGCAAAAGTAGTGAACAATTTAGAATTCACTCCTTTTTGGAGTACACACACATCGATAAAGATGTGTCCGATCTCACAAAACAGGTAATAAAATTACCCTTTTCGAGTTGTTTTCTTTTATCCTGGCCTTGCTTTAATTAAGCTGAACAGCCTCACTTTTGGAGAAATTTGAAAATCACAAGACTGGCCGTGTGTGTGCCTCTGTGCACACAGCTCCTCAAGCACCATCAGTTGAGTCTTCAGAGCAACCTGGGCAATGACTCAGAGGTGGAAATGATGAACGTGACACCACTTGAGGATTCCCCAAAATGGCTCCTTTTGGAGGAAATAGAAAAGTTACCATAGACAAAGAGTCATAAAGAAGGAAACAGCAGAGATTTAAAGTTCAGCTTAAACATTTGGGTTTCCAGGGAACCTGGACAGTTTTTAGATTTAGGAACTTGATACCTAATGTACAAAACTCTTTCCAAAGAAGTGAAGGCAGGCAAATGCTAGCTTTTCTTGTCAGAGAGCTCCTCAGTATGCATTAATCCTCAGCGAGAGAACAGCACAGAGAGTGAAGGCCCAGGTCAGATCGCAAGTGTTACATTTAGCCATTAGGTTTGGCAGGAGAGCCAGCTAAGAAAAGAATCTGCTACCAGGTGTGTGTGTGTGTGTGTGTGTGTGTGTATGTGCGTGTATAGCTTATTTTATATATTCTGGGATTTGTAACAAATTTCACTGGGCCCCTAACAGTTACAAAACAGCCACAAGGATCAGTACCTAAGAAGAGAACCAATGAATTTCAGTAAATAATCAGAGCTGCCTCCAAGTCACTAAATCTTTCCTCTATCATTACAGATTCTCATAAGGAAACTTAAGTTGCCTTAACCTATTTTTCCTTCCATGGTCAAGTCCTTCTGTGCCTGGCAGTGCCATCCAGTAGAACTTCCAGTGATGACAGGAATGTTTTATGTCTGTGCTGTCTGATGTGAGAGCCAATAATCACATGTGGCTAGAATTTAACTTTTAACTTGATTTTATTTTAAGTAATTTAAATTGAAATTTCAATAGCCACATGTGGTTAGTGGCTACTGTAACGGTCACTATCGTCACTTTAGAGCACTGAGAAGGCCTGAATCATGATTTTCTAGTTCTTCCTGTCTGTGAATGTTATTTTCAACTCTTCCCTTAACTTTCATCACTTTGATTTTTTTAAAATCTATCTTTAAATGTCAATCTCGTTATTCTAGATTTTGTTTATACTGTACCTATATCTTAGGTTAAAACATATAAAATTGCCCTTGTATAGGTCAAAAACAGCACAATATCAGCATCTTATATGGTTCAACTTTATGTAATGTAACTTAGGCTTCTTTTGCAGCACAGTGCTATGCACATAGAGCCATGTGTGTGGTTGAATGAATAAAAGAATAGATGACTAAATATTGGTTCAATAAATGAGTGACAAAGTCAGGTGGGCAACACAGGTTGCAGTACTCGAGGGACTTTTCCTCGGATCAACTCAATATATTGGTAGTGAGATTAAGCCATGAGGCCAAAACTTCTCAAATAAAAAACCTCCTACAGGAATATGTTTCAGCCCTGAATTTAGTGAAGGCACCATTCGGAACAGACAATAAAGAAACATATAGGAACTTCTGACCCCATAACAATAAAACAATCACTGAGTATCCAGGGATTCACAAATTCCTTGAGCAGAAAATGATTCAAAATAATTACGGGTGGGTTGTTTATTGAGGAGGGAAATGGAGTCCATTAGAGAAAGGAGATTCAGGGGTATGTACTAGAAAAACTTAAAGAGACTATAGAAAAGATATATTCACAGTCTAACAAAGTGCCTTGGGGAATGTTTCTGTGTATAATGAGAACTGGAGAAGTCAAAAAAAAAAAAAAAAAAAGATTGCCAGTTTTTAAAGTCTAACAAAACAAGCTCTCACTACAAACACCCTTGCCTGGTGGTGTTTATGAAAGCCCATTGTGCCTGTCTTTGAAGTGGAAAGGTAGGGTTAAAACACTCTGTATTTTCTTTCTCCCATTCTAAAAATGTGCCTGTAGACTTTAGCATTTTTTTCTTCTGGTACTTATATTCATGGGCTTCATTTGACGTCATTCCTTACACAACAATCTTTCCATTAAAAGAATACAAGTAGGTGATAATTGCAAGTGTAAATCAACATCCCATGTCAGGAGACCCAACACAAATGCACACATGCATGTGCGTGTGTGCACACACACACACACACACACACACACATACACCTGCAGCTCCCCATGTATGAAATGATGCCACAAACCCACTGCCAGCTGGGAATATACTTGAGAGGCATTTGCCCAGTGAAAAAGAATTATAGTGATTCATCCATGACCTTTCATCTGGCCCCCGGTTGAAAAATAGCACACATGTAACCAGTCATATGAAGGGTGCAACCACCATATGTGGTTAGATATGAGAGATGACAGGTTCCCAAAGGGACAGATCCTACACCTCTAGTTCAGCAGATTAAAAAATATATATATGTATAAGAACTGACATCCACAATACTAAGGGATTTAACAATGCTATAAAATGGAACCCAGAAAAGTGGATACTTATGGAAATGACAACTGATATACAATAAAACTATTCTCTTCATCCTGTGGGAAAATGCACAGAAAATTTAAGGTTCAGAGTTTCTACTAGTGTTTTGAACTAGGTTCCTTTTTTTTTCCCATTCTTCCCTTCTCCCCCACTTATGAGAAGCCTGACTAATAGGTTACAATGAGGTCACAATGATAAAGTCACAGTTTGGATAAGATGCCAGCAGGCTTTTTGGGGCCCATGCTATATGAAGCATGGAAATCCCACTCTGGGAAGGAGTGAGCGGCAGAACCTGGTTTCCATAGCACTGCCATGGAAACAGCGCTCCGTGACTCCATGCCTCCAGGCCCTCTGAAGCTGAAGCACTGCTCCAACACCCACCTCCGTATCACACGCCCCCAAGCCCCTCGCAAGTGATTAAGGAGTGTGCTGAGAAAGTGGGGCCCTCACCAGACATTTACCTGGTTATCTTAATAGGAGTTAATGTCCTCGAAAGAAGTGAAAGAAAATTCAGATGTTTCCTCCTCTTTCATTGCAGGGTAGGGGTGGGTGGGTTGGGAGAGGGCTGGTGGGAGAGAAGGGAAAAGTAAAAATCTGAAGGCCAAAAACCCTACACTTGAAATTTTTTTTGCAAAAATACAAATCATGCCAAGTAGTTTATTAAAGAGATGGGCCTACTAATCCCATGCACTGGGTTCTTTTATCTTCTTTTGTCTGCCTGGAATGCCAGCGTGCAAGAACAAAGGGTTTAATTAACTATTAGAGTTTTCAAGAGGCTCTCCCCTAATCTTTACCATTGGTGGCCATGGAGGGCTTGATCGGAATTTTTTTTTTTCTCAATTCCGATCCCTTTGTCATGATTTTGAAAGAAGAATAAAAGTTTGGAAATGGCAGAAAATTCCAACAGAAGGAAGCAGGGGCTCTTTAGCTAGCTTTGCATCTGTCATGCCTCTTTCTCCGATGGCTCTGAGGGGGTGAGTGACAGCCAGCCAGCGGTGCACTGGCTCAGAATCTGGCTCTGCAACGTGCGCTGTATACGAGCTGGAGCAATGCCCACTGACCAGCAGCGAACGAAAGGTCAGGAAGCCTGTTAGTCAGCAGATGCTCGGGAACCTGACAGGGCATGTCAGAAAGGCTCGCAGCCCAGCACCATGGCCCACACACTGGCCAGGGCATTGCAGCTGGGACTCTTGAAATCCCATTCCTGTTTTCAGCTTTTTCCTTACCTGATAAAATGAACTTGGGACAGTGACCCCAGCACACGTGTAATGCACACACGCACAAAAGCCTTACCCCAGAGAAGAACCTGAAGTTACCTTTGGCTGGTAAAATCATTGAGAGGAAACATAATAAAGGAGAGCTTCAAAATTTGCTGATTGGAAAAAGTTGATTGTTTTTAGCCTCTTGACAATAACCCAATGGTGAGTAGAGAGGAGGGAGAGTCCACACAATAGTAATATAAGCAAAGAGGATAAAAGTCAGGCCGTGGGTTTCCAGCAGCTCAGGAATGTTTCTTCTGGGACAAACAACTAAAATGCTCTGTGTCTTTATTTCTATACCTGGAAATTCTCCTCTGCCTACCTTGCTGAGTGCTGTGAAATAGAAAGCAAAGCCAGGATCAGTCAGAGTTAGACAAAGGAGAGTAAAATATGACTGAAGTTCTGAATTATTCATTTTTATTTATGTATTATACTGGCAATTGTTACAGTTTTTTGTTTCTCCTAGATGTCAAAATTGTAAAAAGAGGGCTGAATAATTCAGCATGACTCAAGAAATCATAAATGGAGAACTGTCTGGGCAGTGACGGCCTACGAAATAGGCTCATTTTTGTTGTTATTCTTAACATTTGCATGATACATTGATTTATAATTTAATTAACAACCTATGATGGCTCTAGTGAATGTGATAATATTTGCCAGGCATTTCACCGTTCTAAACGTGAGAGGGGCTGAATTGTCCCACTCCCTTCATTTTTACCAAAGGGAAGGAGGAACAAGGGACCCAGTGGGAAAGAAAAGGGGGTGCTGGGACCAAAGGCCATTCCAGGAAGAAGTCGGAGCCCACACATGCCAGAGGGACATTTCTGGGTACTAAGTCATGCCCTGGTTGTTTGAGCACTTGTGCTAAGCTCTGCATGCAATTTTATTTCATACCACTGCAAGCCTGCAGGCAAGGCAGGATTTATTTTTTTAGAAGGGTGTTATTTCAGTCTAAGAGTCACAGGTGAGTCGAGGAAACACAGAAAGTACAAATTTCTCATTATTCTTAGAGATTGAGGAGCCAAAACTCCAATCCAAACATTATATAGCTAAATCTATTTCTTCATTATACCTGCTTCACAAAATCTAGGAATGCTGTTTAAAGAAACCAACCAAACAGTAAGTAAAGAGGAGAGAAGAGAAAGGAGTTTTAAGAAGAGAACATTTATTGCCTTAAGATGACCAGCCCTCAACTTTCCATCAAAGATGGCACTGCCATGACAGACCCAACCCTAGGGACTGGTCCAAGCCCTTCTTTGCATCTCCCATCAGTGTTTCATACCAGAGTCACCAATGGCCTTTGGGACAGATAAGTCTTCACCAGGTAGGGCTCCCTCTTATACTACAGGCTGCTCAGCAGCCCTGGCCCTGCCCATTAAGTGAAAGTAACACTCCACAGTTACTGTACCCTCTAAAGAACACATTCACACATTGCCCAGTGCCCCATGGGAGCTTCACGGGCTGAACCGTGTCCCTCAAGAACTCACATACTGGCCGGGCGCGGTGGCTCACGCCTGTAATCCTAGCACTCTGGGAGGCCGAGACGGGTGGATCGCTTGAGGTCAGGAGTTCGAGACCAGCCTGAGCAAGAGCGAGACCCCATCTCTACTAAAAAATAGAAAGAAATTATCTGGCCAACTAAAAATATATATAGAAAAAATTAGCCGGGCATGGTGGCACATGCCTGTAGTCCCAGCTACTTGGGAGGCTGAGGCAGTAGGATCGCTTGAGCCCAGGAGTGTGAGGTTGCTGTGAGCTAGGCTGACGCCACAGCACTCACTCCAGCCCGGGCAACAGAGTGAGACTCTGTCTCAAAAAAAAAAAAAAAAAAACACCTCACATACTGAAGCCTTAATCCCTAGGGCCTCAGAATGGGACTGTATTTGGAGACAGGGCCTTTAAAGAGGTGATCAAATTAAAAGGAAGCTGTTAGAGTGGGTCCTAGTCCAATATGACTAATGTCTTTATAAAAGAACTTACGACACACAAAGAAACACCAGGACACACCCGCATTGAGAAAGACCACGGTGGCCACAGTGAGAGGGTGGCCCTCTGCAAGCCAAAGAGGGAGCCTCAGGAGAAACCGAACCTGCCTGACACCTTGAGCTTGGATTTTTGGCCTCCCGAACTTTGAGAAAATATATTTCTGTCGTATCAGCCACCCAGTCTGTAGTATTTTGTTATGGCAGCCCTAGAAAACTAAAACAGACACAGTACCACCTCCAGTTGCAAACCAAAACAAGGTTCTATGCATCTTCAAGACTCAACTCACTTTCACCTTGTCCAAAAGCCCTTACTAACCTCTGAAAGGAAATATAAACCCACAAATCTTTACTTAAGATCCTCAGAGCAAGATATGTTTTGTAATTAAAAATTTTCCAGATTTTAAAAAAGGCAATAGGGTGTATTCACCAAATATTACCTAACACCATCCACCCTAGGGGTCTCTGGGGCAAGACCCTGGAATCAAACACACACGTTTCTACCAAAAACATAAAAATATGAGCACTTTTGAGATGAAATTAAGATTATTAAATAGTTTCATATCATTTTGCATCCAATTTTGTTGCCAAATGGGTTCACATTAGGTTAGATTTTAATATTAACCAAAAAAAAAAATGTTTTGGTTTTCAGAGCTTGTTGGATTTCAGAGTTGCAAGTAAGAGATGGTGGACTGGGTCAACCTCCCTTAATAAAATGAAACCCAGAGCTTCCAGGGTCATCGCTTAGATGGAGACTCCGTTGGTGGAGCAGGACCAACCAGCAGACCACGCGGAGGGCTCACTCCCTCTCAGGGTTCTCCCACTCGGCTCCTGGTCCCGGCGGATACCCCTCACCTTGAATCCCTGATCCAAGTCTGAACCATTCTTTTCCCTTCATTTCCCTTATCTCTGATAGAATACACTGGGACTTTCCAAAAGACTTCGGCAAATTCCAAGGGATACCAAAGGGAAAACAAACAGAGCTCCTCCCACCCTCCGCTTGCTGGATATCAGAGGCTGACAGCCCCGATGCAGTCCATGTGAGCCACCAAGAGAAAAGAGATTGGATCCACAGCCAACTACGTAGTGCCCCTACCCCTGTCACCTAGGAACACAACCCCATATATTTGGCCCTTTCCATTTTCAAAACCAAGAGGAAAGGCCCTTCTCTGGCCTACAATACAGTGGGAAAGAAGCTGCCATTCCCTTGCCCATATACCCATTCACCCAAGCTCACCTCTTGTTCAATAAATACTTATTAAGCACCTAGTGGCTTCTGCAACTCAAGTGAGTGTGAGGGATACAACCAACAGTGAGTAAAACACTGAATTTATCCTCACGGAGCTTTTAGAAACCTTTCTTCTCTGCATTCTGACAGCACACATCGCTTACCCCTGTTAGAGTACTCATTGTCTTGCATTTTAAATGTTAAATGTCAACCTCCCTTGCTAAACTTTGGGCTTATTAAGGGAAGAAGCTATGTCCTATTTATTTTTCAAGTATTTAGCACAATGCTCAGCCTACATTAGGGGGCCAGGTAAATGTTGATTGAATTACCGAATAAGTGAACAGGGATGAGGGAGAACTTGGTCACTAAATGCTATCCATTCTTTCTTTTAACTACCTGAAAGACAGTCTTTTCTCTTTATCCTCACTGCTGCGCCTTCACTATCTCCTGGCTGGATTGCTGGAACAGTCTAGTAACTAGTCTTCCTGACCACAAAATCCACCCTCCACACTGCTACCAAGGAGAGCTTTCTACAATAGGAATTTGATGATTCTCCCTTTTAAATTCCACTGCCCACAGGATGAGGCTCAAACTCCTTTAAATAACATACGTGGCCCTTTGCAATACGCCCCAGCTTGCTTTCTTCTTTTTCTTTCCAGTTTTCTTCCACTTCCTACCAGTCAATGTTTGCCCCATTTACCCAGAACTACTCGATGCCCCTAAAATAGCCCCTGCTCCTCCAACTCTGTACCTCTGCCTGTGCTGCTGTTCTACTTTTCTCTAATGTTATCTTACTGTTCCTCTTCAGCCTCTCTGTCCCCTACCTCAAATTAGCTCCCAGCTGGAAAAACTCATTTATTCTTCAGGGCCCAATTCAAATGTCTTACATGGAACTTCTCAACTCCCCAGGCAAAGTCATGCTTATCCTCTGAAACCAAGAAATGTAGTCAAAGTGGGTCCCAGAAGGGAGGGCTGTGTTCATCCCTCACACACACACACACCGTACACTTCACACACACCATGTGCTTGGAGGAGGTAATTCCTAGCCCCAAACTGGAATTGGGAAATGCATCCCTCTGCCTTTAAGTGGCTGCTGTTAAAATGCAAATATCTGAAAGATGCATCATATGCAAAAGTTCCTTGTTACCAGGGATTAAAGTCCAGCTGAGCTACAGAAAGGGACTCGTGCCAGGAAAGAAGACAGAAGGCAGAAAAGAAGAAAGGTGCTACATAAAAAGAGGCAGGAAGGAACATAAATTTCTTTATTTCACCATTTGCCTGGGATCAATCCTGGCCCTGTGTAGTAAACCTTGACCATTTTTGGTCATTTAGGAAAAATTTAGTACCAGGTGCTGTGAAAATTTTCCTTTGGAGTCATGTATGATTAAGATACGGCCACTATCCTCAAACGGCTAATAATCTAATCAACTATTACATTCACAAGAATTTCAAGCCTATCATTCTATACAGGGCCAGATTTTTTTCTAACAACCAAACTTAAAATGAAGGAAATACATTCCTTGGAGTTTTCTAGATTTTTGAACATAACCAACTACACAGAATAAATGTGGGAAGCAAGTAAGCAGCAGCAGTTGACCATAAATATTCTCAATCCCAGCTATAAAATATGTCCTTACTCTAACATATATAAGGTAATGAGCCAAATAAAAATCAGGGAATGATATTCAAAACAATTTAATTTGCTCTGCCTGCTTATTCTGCTTTCTGTATTCTATAGACTTCCTAAAGAACTGGGCTTAAAGTCTCATGAATTTTTAACACAGGAGCTTCAAAGGGAATTTGGATGTGCAAAAACAGAGGGAGACAACTCTATGAAGAAATGATGGAATCATACTTGTAACATATTTGGTGAAAGATAATGGCACCACCTTCTAATGTATTGGGTCAAAAGGAGATGAACAATCTAGCAGATTCTAAGAGGTATCTGTAAGGTAGTTCCCCTCTCTCAAGTAAACAGTAGTCAAAAATCTAAAGCATCAGGCACTGGAACATGGTCGTGGGTGTTACAAATACATACAAAATATAATCCATGCTCTTAGACTCTATTTGGTAAGATGAGATATGCCCATGAAGAAAAGCAGTTAGAATCTGACAGAATCCAATAAAGGTTAATGAGATAAATAGTAAAGAAATGAAAGTATGGAGTAATACCCAAAACTTCTTTTTACTGAGAAGATTCTCTATGCCAAGCACTTTATAACACCTCTGTTAAGTCTCATAACAACCATATAAAGACTCCATGGTAGAAGTCCTCTTATCTAAGATCAGGACAAACAGAAAACTTTGGTTAAAGAAAGGAACAGTTATTCCTTACACATTTATTTTAAGCAAAAATATATAAATGTGCATACATTTGCCAATCTTTTCACAGAGACAAAGCTTTTTCTTTGATTATTAATGACTGAAGTTATAATCTTTCTTATATAAATGACAACCAAAGTATACAGCTTATAATTCCTAGTTGCAGTTTCTTAAAGATAGTTTCAAGGGTTGAAGATCACTTCCATTTCCATATGGATATTCAATTGTTCTAATACTTTATTGAAAAGCCTTCTATCTCCATTAATTACCCTGGCATCTTTATTGAAAATTAATGGGACACATAAATACAGGTCCATTTCTGAGCCTCATTCAGATCTATGGATCTATATGTCTATCCTTATGCCAATACCACACTGTCTTTATCACTGTAGCAAGTTTTAAATCAAATAATGTAAGTCCTCCAACTTTGTTCTTTTTCAAAATTGCATTGACTATTCTAGGTCCTTTGTATTTTTATAAAATTTTTATAATGACTTCAATTTCTATTAACAAAAACTACTGGGATTTTTACTGTGATTGAGAGAAATCTAAAGATAAAGGTGAAGAGAACTGAAATCTTAAAATACTCTTTTGATCCATGAGGACGGTATAACTTTCCATTTACTTTAGTCTTTAGTTTTTCTTAGCAGTGCTTCACAGTCTCCAGTGTAGAAGTCTTGAATATATTTTGTTATACTTATCCCTAGATAGTTCATGGTTTTGATGCTATTATAAATAGTATTTTATTTAAATTTTTAAAATTTATACTAATTCTCTTCTAGTACATAAAAATACAATTGATTTTTGTATACTGTGACCTTCCTAATTTCATGTAAGTTCTAGTGATATTATGTAAATAAATTTTCTACATAGATCATGTCTTACGTGAAGGAAGATAGAATTACTTTTTCCTTTCTCATCAGTATGCTTTCTATTTCTTTTTCATACCTTATTCCATATGCTACACCCCTAGTATAATGCTGAGTAGAAGTAGTAAAGGTAGACATCCTTGTCTTGTTCCCAGTCTTAGGGGAAAAGTATTCAGTCTTTTGCCAATAAGTATGATGTCAGCTGTAGTTTTCTCATAAATATCTTTGTCAGGTTGAAGACGTTACCTTCTATTTTTAGTTTGTTGAGAGTTCTTACCATGAGAGAGTGTTGAATTTTTTTCAAATTGTTTTCCTGCATCTATTGAAATGGTCTCTCTTTTTTTTACTGTTAATGTGATGAACTACATTGATTGATTTTCAAATATTAAACCAACATACAATTACTGGGATAAACACCTCTTGGACATGATGTATTATCCTTTTTATAGCTTTCTGGATTTTCTATTCACTAATATTTTGTTGAAGGTTTTTGCTTCTATATTCATGAGGAATATAGTGACATAGTTTCCTTGTAATATCTTGTCACATAATGATGCCACGAGAATACTGATTAGGAGTAAGAAAATGTTCCCTTCTCTCCTATTACCTGGAAGAGTTTACATAGAATTGGTATTATTCTTTCTTTATACATTTGGTAGAATTAACCAGTGAAGCCATCTGGGCCTATCATTATCTTTGTAAGAAAGATTTTACCTAAAAATTCAGTTTCTCTGATAGATATAGAATTATTCATGTTAATTTTCTTCTTAGGTGGGCTTTAATAATTTTGTGTCTTTCAAGGAATTTGTCCATTTACTTAATTTGTCAAATTTATTGGCAAATAAAGGTAGTCATAGTATTCTTTCATTAGCCTTTTAATTTCTGTACAATCTATAGTGATATCTTTCTTTCATGCTTGACATTGGTAATTTATGTTTTAAGTCTTCAATTCCTTAGCCAGTCTTACAAGAGGTTTATCAATTCTATTGATCTTTTCAAAGATTCTGGGCTTCATTGATTTTTCTCTTTCATTTGTCTATATTCTATTTTATTGATTTCCCCTCTTTATTTTTTTCTTCTGTTTATTCTGGGTTTATATTGCTCTTCTTTTTCCAGATTCCTAAGGTAGAAGCTTAGGTCATTGATTGCAGACCTTTCTTCTTTTCTAATATAACCTTTCATTTTTATAAATGGCCCTGTAAGCACTGCATTAGTGGTAATGCACAAATTTTAATATGCTGTTTTTCATTTCAATTCAGTCCGAAATATTTGGAAAGACCCTTGTGATTTCTTTTCTGACCCATATATTACTTAGAAGTGTATTGTTTAATTTCCCAAATTTGGGTATTTTCCAAATATAGTCCTGTTTAATTCTGATGTGGTCACAGAATACATTTTGTATGATTTCAGTCAACTTAAATTTATAATATTTGTTTCATGGCCTAGAATATTGTCTTATCTTGGTAAATATAGCATATGAACTAGAAAGGAACGTATATTCTCTCTTCTGTTGTCAGATATAATATTGTATAAAAGTCCATTAGGTCAAGTTGGTGGATAATGTTTAAGTCACCTATATTGTTAATATGTTTTGGCATACTTGTTCTGTAAATGACTGAAATTGTTGAAATCAACCATAAATGTAGTTAGTTTTGTTTTCTTTTCCATCAGGGTTCTACTAGTTCCATCAGTGTTTGCTTGAATCTTTGTAATTAGGTGCACGTGCATTTAGGATTGTTACATCATTTTGAAAAAATAGCACATTTTTCATTACAAAGTGTTACTCTTTATACCTAGTAATAATCCTTGTCCTGAAGTCTATTTTGTCTGATATTAATATAGCCTACCCAACTTTCTTTTGATTAACACTTGTATAGTATATCTTGATTAATCTCTTTACTTTTAACCTATCTATGTCTTTATATTTAAGGTATATTTCTCACAGATAGCATATAATTGGGTCTTGGTTTTTATTTAATCTGACAACATGTACCTTTCAGTGGAGTATTTAGGCCATTTACATTTAACATGATTATTAATATGTCTGGTTCTAAATCTATCATTTACAAATTGTTTTCTATTTTTTACATCTATTATTTATTTCTTTTCTCTGTTTCTTGCCTTTTCTTGGGTTCACTGTTTTTGATAGTTCTGTGTTATTTCCACCATTATTAGCCCTACTCCTTGTCATTGTCTGGTGGTTTCTTCAGAACTTATAATTCACATCTTGAAATTATTAGATTCTTCCTTCAAATAATGTTATAACACTACTCAGATAGTATAAGAAACTTACAACAGTAATTTTCATCCTTCCCCTCATTTTTAGGGCTGATGTTATCATATGTTTTATTTCAATATATATTATAAACCCCACAATATATTGGTGTTATTTTTGCTTTAGACAATCATTTTTTTGGAAGATACTTAACAATGTTTCTAAAGTCCCACCAATTTACTATGTCAAACAGTCTTCATTCCATTGTCTAGATCCACATTTCCATCTGCTACCATATTCCTTTTGATTGAAAAACTTTAATATTTCTTAAGTACAATGTACCACCAAATAATTAACTCAGCTTTCTTTCTCCTGAAAATCTTTATTTTGCCTTCATATTTATAAGATATTTTTGCTAGGTGTAGAATGCTTTGTTGAGGAGTGCTTTGTTTTGTTTTGTTTTCAGTATTTTAAAGACATTGGTCCATTTCTCCTCACTTGGTACTTTGTGGTGAAAAGTCTACTGCGATTCTTACCTTTTCTAGTCTGAATATAATTTGTCTTTTTTTCTCTAGATGTTTTTGAGATTTTTCTCTTTATCACTACTTTTCAGTAATTTTATTATAATGTGCCTTACTGTCATTTTCTTCATTTTTTGTTTGGGATTTGCTGAACTTCTTAAGTGTGTGGATTTATAGTTTTCATAATTTTTTTATAAAATAGCTTCATACAGTTATCATCAAACGTAGAATTCTATTTTAGGCATTAATTCCTCCAACATTTTTTCTTTGCTTTTCCCTGCTGGGTCTCCAGTGATACATAAGTTGGACTGATTGATATTATCCTATGAATCTCTGAAACTGTTCATATTGTTCTGCCTTTTTTCTCTCAGTGCTCTATTTTGTGTATTTTCCATTGCTGTCTTCTAATTCCTTCATATTTTATTACAATGTCTAATCTACTGTTAATCTTATCCTGTTTATTTTGTAATTTGAGTATTATTCCCCCCCCCTTTAAGTTCCATTGATTCTTTTTAAAAATGTCTTCTATTTTTTCATCCTCATCATGTTCATGTCTTCCTTTATATCATTTGAACATATTTATAATAACTCTTTTAGTCTTTTACTAATGTTATGTATTAGTAAAGGATACTAATACATATTCTCTACTGACATTATGAACATCTTTGTTATTTCTGCATTTGTTCCTACTGTTTTTTTTTTTCCTATTTATAGGTCAAATTTCCTGCTCTATATGTGTTTATGTGCACGTGTGTAATAATTTTTCAAATTCCTTTTAAAAAGTGGGCCTTTTTGGCAGGATGTTCCTTGAAGATTAGTTTGTTCCTTTTTATGGCATTCTCAACCTTTATTTTATCACTGATAACCCTGCCTCTGAGACATGGCTCTTCTGAGATCTCTATTAAATGCCCCATGTATTCAATGATTTCTTTCTACTCTGGCTTAAGGGAACTAGAATGGTCCCCCTGGCTCTGTGGGAATCCTCCTTGCTAATTATTATTTTTCCAGAAAGTGTTCTTGTCCAGCCACGGACTTTCACTTAAAATATGCACAGATTTGGGCAAAGACTCAAGAGGAACCCAGTGCATATTTCTAGAGCTCTTTCTCATTTTATGAATTCTGTCTCACAAAAATCTTGCTGCCTTAGTCTCCCAAACCTCTGATCTCTGTTTCCTCAACTCAGTGAAACTATTAAAATCTGCTTGGGTTATCCCTCTTAGTATCCCGGCCCTGGAATTATCTCCAGGTAAACAGCCTAGAAAAATCTTATTTCTCTTTCTCAGGAATATTAGTCCTATGCTGCCTATTGTCCAATATCTAAAGGTATCCATTTCCTTGTTTCCCCTTCCAATTTTCTAGTTATTTATGGTGGGAGGATAATTTCAGACTGCCTTACTTCCTCATGACTGGAAGTAAAAAATCTCACTATTTTTATTTATAATGTTGAAATCAGATTATTTAGTCCCTGCTTCTAAACCTTCAATGGCTTCGTATTACAAATGGAATTAAATCCAAAGTCTTTACCATGGCCTCTAAAGATATACATGATCTGGTGCCTGTCTTTTTTTCTGACCTTGATTCCTACCAATCACCCCTTGCTTACTATATTCTAGTCACATTTGCCTTTTTTCTGCCCCACAGTTCCACATCAGAGCCCTTCCCCTTGCTGTTAACCCTTCCTAGAGTGCTTCTACCACAGAAGAGACCATCACATAGGTAGCCTCTTCTTATCATTTAACCTCAGTTCAAACTTTGCCTTCTCAGTAACAGCTTCACTGAACACACAATATAAACTAGCTACTCTCCCAGTCATCTTTCATTAAAATATCCCACTTTAGCTTCTTAATAGAAATTACCACTATCTTAGATTATTGTGTTTATTATCTGATCACTCCCAAGAGTAGAAGATATAAACTCCATTAGACCTGTGACATGGCTGTTTGCCCCTAAATACCCATCACCTACAAGAGTGCCTGTGTATATTAGGTACTCAATTAATATTTGTTCAATTAAATTTGTTCATTTTAATAAAAATTCATGATGAGTGCAATGTGCACTGTCTGGGGAATGGGCACGCTTGAAGTTCTGACTTGGGGGGATGGGGGTGGGGGAGGGGATGGGTGTATACCTACAAGAAGAGTGCGATGTGCACTGTCTGGGGAATGGACACACTTGATGCTCAGACTCAGGGGAATGGGAGGGACATGGGCAATATATCTAACCAGAACTTTTGTACCCCCATA